>CM067855.1:49044596-49719192 GCA_034642435.1 Megalocaria dilatata
TGTAGACGTATGAAACAAGATTTTCCCTATAGATGATGCTAGGCACCAGTTTGGAGACCTTAAGCTCCATCCCCTCCATCTAACAGCTGACAAAGATTTTCAATACACAACACCCCAAGTTTTATACACCGGTATATTTTTCTATAACCCTAAACATGTCTAATTTTGTGTCTATAAACTACGATTTGCAGGCACAATTGGTTTTCTGTTATCATTTGAAGAAAACTGCTGCAGAATCGCATATTTATCCAAGTTTACGGTGATCATGCTGTTGGTAAAACGCAGTGTTTCGAGTGGTTCAAAAATTCAAAAGTGATGATTTTGACGTGAAAAACGAAGAGTTTGGCAACCAACGAAAAATTTCGTAGACAACTAATTACAAGCCCTATTGGACGGTATGATATTCAGACTCAAAAAGAACTCGCGAATCAATTGAATGTGCATTTGAAAGCTTTTGGAAAGATTCAGAATGTGGGAAAATGGGTTTGTTCAAACTGAATGAAAGGTAGCAAGAAACACGAAAAACATCTTGTGAAATGCTGCTCGACAGATACAAAAAAAATCATTTCTGCGTCGAATCGTGACAGGTGTTGAAAAATTTATATATTTTGGGAATCCTAGACGTCGTAAATCATAGGTGAATAGGCGGATCCATCGGGTTTAATCTATTATAAAAATAATAATAATAATATACCATATTTGCAAAAATATTGAAAATAAAATATACTAATAAACCCAATTATTTCATAAACAACATAACTTTTAAAGTATAATTTACGGGTCTCCTACCACAAATGAAGTGAACAACCACAAAGTCAAAGACTGTCTGTCGGTGAATTATCTTGAAAAAAAAAACCTAATGGTCGCCTTCATCATCACCTCCCAAACATTATACAAACGAAACAAATTAAACGTAGTTTGCAAACATTCTCAACGTAAAATAATCCCAGAAGTTCATCTCTCTACCAGACGATGGATCTCATATCTATCTTGTGCACTCAAAAATGACTTCAATCTTATCCTGAATACACCAAAACTACTAAAGAGTCTAATTCGGCAAGTAGTTGAAGAAACCAGGTAAAAACATCCTCGTTGTCCTATTGATTTCGACGCATAGGACGCTTCGAAATTGTTGTTTACCCTTCTTGTGTTATAATTATTTGTTCTCACTCGAAAGTTAGATCTATGTTTGGATTCAGAGGAACATTCTCTTAGAAAATAAATTTATCTTATGTCAAGGAGCCCAGACTCCGAGAAAAGCAGATCAGAAGGATACAGCCTTGGTTTATTCAAAATAATTCTTATAAACGCTTTTGGCAAAACGTCTACATTGTGAATATATTTATTCACAACCGATCCCAATACTTCTATTCCATAAGAAATTCTAGACTTTTCAAATGTATCCCTCCAAGTAAATCCTACAGCTATTTGAACCTATACAGCAGAATACTAAACGTTGTACAAACACACACTATATGGGGATTCCCTCTGAAATGCCCGTCAATGACTAATCCAAGATACTTCACAGACTCGCATTATTCGATCTCAAAACCATGGACGTGCAGTTATCCAAAGAAAGGACAAATGTCTCCGCGGCAGGAGAAATGCAAACATACGGTCTTGTCAAAGTGGATGGTCAGTACCCTAGCATCAAACCACATTTTCAGAACTTGCAGGCCTGTCCTCCCTACTAGTTTCAACTCGTTCCAGTATCATCAGCATATGCAATCACTTCCCCAGTAAGATTCAATTCGAAGACACCATTGATGTATAAGATAAAAATAAATGGACCCAACACAGTGCCCTAGGGAACTCCACAGGATATGGTTGTTTCACAGCTCGACGAGTCGCCAATCCTGACATACTGTTTTCTATCAGTTAAATAGCTCCTAAAAAACTTCAGAACTACACCACGGAAGCCGAAATCCACAAATACTCCGACTGCATGTGTCAAAGGCGTTGGCTAAGTCTAGGAAAATACAAGTTGTTTGTTTACCCTCATCTAAATGTCGAGTTATTTCCTTTGTTGAATATGTTATGCCATCCTGGGTAGATTCGTTCTGGTGAAAACCATATTGTCGAAGTTCGATCAATCTATAGTTATCAATTTATATATCCATTCTGATTTTGATTGTTTTCTCGGAAATTTTGGTGTTGTTATTCACGATAGATACAGGCTTATAATAATTAATGCAGTTCTTCATATAGTTATGATAGTAGCCTCCTTGAACTGGGGTGGACAAACCCCCGACGCAAATCAAGTTGATAAAATGAGACAAAGGGCTAGAAATCTCATCTTCCAACCATACCAGCTGCTAAAATCTGGTGAAACCATTCACACTGATCCAAACCAACAAAAAATTATAGATTTGAATCGAGAATAACGTGAAAAACAGTGGAATTTGTAGAAAGGCAACACAAAGTTTTCTTCTATGATAAAGCCGCCTCAGAAACAGTACAACAGGCCAGGAAAACGATGGAGGCATTCAGTTGGAAAGAATCGGGTGTTTTTTTTAGAGTGATATAACTTTAAATTGAAATAAAACACATTTTAATTAAGATTAAAGCCAAATTTTTTTTTTATCTGAGAGATAATTTTATGACATTTATGTTTTAAAAATAATTTCCGGCATATGTCCACCACGACTAGCTCTGAGGAACCACATTCGACCAGACCAATTTTGGACCACTTTTTCGAGTAATTCAGGCCTTATTTCATCAATAACACGAGTTATGTCTATTGTTCGTCTATTGTTTCTGCTTTATCAGCATAAAGCAATGACTTGACATAATCCCAAAGAAAATAATCCAGTGGAGTTATGTCGCATGATCTTGGAGGCCAATTGATTGCCATTTCTCGAAATAATGTTATCGCCAAATCTTTCTTTCAATGAATCAATTGTTACGGTAGCAGCATGAGGTGTAGCACCATCTTTTTGGAACCAAAACACTTCTGGGTCGATACCATTCAAATTTTGAAACAAATAATAATTGATCGACGATCTGTAACGAGCACCATTCACTGTAACATTAGCTCCAGCATAGTTTTTAAAGAAATATGGACGGATGATGCCTCCAGCGTGTAAAGCACACCATACAGTGCAATGGAACCTGCAGAACTTCTGGAGGATTGTTTTCACTCCATATACGGAAATTTTGCTTGTTTGCATAGCCGTTCAACCAGAAATGAGCTTCATCACTAAACATAATTTTACGATAAAAAAGTGGATCAACTTCAAGCTGTTCTAGGGCCCAATCAGCAAACAAACGATGCTTATTATAGTCAAGTGGCTTTAGTTCTTGAACCATTTGGATCTTGTATGGGTGTAGACCAAGATCTTTAGGCAAAATTTTCCAAGTGGTAGATGCACAGAGTCCAACTTGTTGTGAACGTCGACGACTAGACACATCTGGATCATCATTAACACTATGACTTACAGCAGCGATATTTTCTTCAGTACGTACAGTTCTTTGTCTTGTTGTTGTCGTTGCATCGAGTAGAGAAAATGTTATCCGAAATCTATCGATAGTTCGACGAATAAGCTGTTCTGATGGACGATTATGTGAACCATAAATTTCACGAAGTGCTCTATATATTTGGCGAATAGAACACTGATTTTGAAAATAAATTTCAACAATTTGTAAACGTTGTTGCCGCGTGAGTCTTTCCATGATAATTTGTCAGTGCTTACTGAACAGAAATGTCAAAACAACATGGATTCTACCTTTCTTTCATTTTAAATGTTGTTGCGGCGTGAGTCTTTCCATGATAATTTGTCAATGCTTACTGAACAGAAATGTCAAAACAACATACCTTTGGTCAAATCAAAGTTATCCCTATCGAAAGTTCTATCACTCTAAAAAAACACCCGATATTTACAATAAAATAATAAAAAGAGTGTTTTTGCTTGATAGAAGGATTATTTAAAAAAATTTAAATCATACAGATTTATTCTGTTAACCTCCTATAAATTTTAATTTCAACAAATTTTTATTCTCTTTTATTTTTTTATTCTTTTATTCCCTTTGGTACTATATCATAAGTGTTTAATTATATATATCTAATAAATTGACACAGTAAGCTCTCAGATATTTATTTAACTTAATTCTAAAAGTATTTGAATGAAAATTCTTTTAAATTAAAATTTGTAGGAGATTAACAGAATGAATCTGTATGATATATAAAATATTTTTTGTTAGCTGCTGCTGATGTAATTGTCCACTTAAATGTGGCTGGATCATTATTTTACTTGATTCCTTTATTATTTGATTCGCCGATGTTGATGATATAGCATACTTTTCTGTAACATGATACCCAGTAATTGGGTTATTTCTATTGGAATATATGAAGGAATATTATTATTATTGAATTTTATGTTTAGTTCAGTATTTAAGAACATTTTTATAATGGCATATTCAGTTTAAATACTCACCTGGTGAAGTCATGGCATGACGAAACAACTATTGTGCAAACAATTTTAATTTACATTCTTTTCATCCAATATTCATCTAGTGGCAACATTCCGAGTCGTTTCCTGTCCACAGTGAACCCAAGATTAAAATATAATATTATGTGTTTAAAGACCAGTTAAACTGTCAGTGTTACGAAATATTCCAATATAACATAGGATATATAGAATATGGACGATCGTTTATTGTAACATAAATAGTCTTGCTATTTTTCACATCACCCTAAATCAAGATCCCATAAAATTTTCCAAATATCAGAAAACATGCTGGGTATTTTGACAGGAAGCTGTTCATATTAGAGATGTACAACTAACAGCTGATTCTTCCACAGTAAGAGCGATCTGGTGCTCCGGATATAGTAATTTTGTTTCCTCTCTCACCCTATTCCACACCCGAACATAAGCCACCCTTGAAGACACCTATCTCCTGAACACTATTTACAAAACAAGATATTCCACTTCAACGTCTGCCGACAGTCAAAGATTCACATAAATCAAAAGATATTTGAAATTTGCCGCCTGGGATGAAATGGGACACCAGAATGTTTTTATACAGGCCATCTAATTGAGATGTTTCGATTACACGTTTTTCAAGAATATTTCACACATTGCATAACCGCAGAAACAAAATATCAATATTATTATAGTTATAGTTTATTTGAACAGAAGTATTTTTCTCAACAACCCAACGATATATTTTGGTTATTCTTTCATAATATTTATTTTATAGAAGGTCTGAAAAATTGACGGGTTTTTCAAATTTCTCAAAATCGGCATCAAAAATAATTATTTTCATCAATGCAAAAGAATAAAATTGCGTTTGATCAAAATGCCTAAAAATGTGCACCGAACAAAGTTATTTTCAATTTAAAAATAAAATGTATGAAAAAAATTTGATTATGGAAGATCCTTCAAGTCCTTTATTAGCAGAAATATTCTTGAACAATATTGAATCTAAAATTCACCAAAATCCCCTTATGAAATATTTTTTATATTGGTATAGACATATTGACGATATTTTCTGCTGTTTCACAGGTAAAGACAGACCATTAAAATTTCATATTGTTTATCAACGAAATGCATTCTTCAGTATTATTCCCATGGAAACCGAACATAACGACTCCATTAATTTTCTTGATTTGACAGTTACCAGAATCATTCATTCACATGAATTTTCAATATTTCAGAAAACAAAAACATATACTGATATTATACACATTAGATCAAATCATCCTATAAATCAAAAATTATCAACATTAGATTGTATGATCAACAGATTATTTAACGTCCCCATGATTCGTGAAAATTATATTTCTGAACTCAACATCATTAAACAGATAGCTATTAATAATGACTACGATTCTGCGTTAATAGATAACTTGTTGATAAATAAAAATAATAAATAGCTTTAAATATGGAATATCCCAATACAAAAAAAAAAATTTAAATACATTTTCTTGAAACATGCTAAAGGTATTTCTGAGAAAATTACTACATACCTCAAAAAAAATATGATTTGAGAACTTCATTCAAAACTTCATTGAATTCATTGAAACTAATAATGACATTACACATTATGATGATAAATCGGGAGTTTGAAAGTTAACCTGCGGTGATTGTTCGAAAGTTTACATAGGACAGACTAGAAGAACTTTCCGACATAGAATTTGTGAACATTTGAAGAATTTCCTCGATAACATAAATGATTCTACATATTCGAACCATTTGTTAGAAGCCGGATATATTTTCAACCATAATAAAATAAATGGAGGTTTATACTTGATAGAAGGTATAGAAAATTATTTAAATATTTTAAAATTTACAGATATATTCTGTTAGCCTTCTACATATTTAATTTCAAAAAATTATATTTAATATTATAACTTCAGGAATTAAATTAATGTCATATAAGCACTGCTCACATCAAACGACATACAAAATAAACATTCATTATAAGACATCCAAATGAGATAACAAAAATCCTATAAATTGAACATTTTGAGTAGACAAAATTTTGTTTCTGCTCATCCCTCTTATGAAAACAGATATCTTTCAAAAAGGTTTAACATAATCTTACTACTTTCATCATAAAACTATCTTACTTAGAACATTCAATATTATTGGATATCAAACCAAGTTAGTTTTTAGGAAATCTCAAGATGCCATTCACAATTAGCTGCCATTTTCCGTTATGTAATAAATGACCAACTTGTTGAGCGATTCATGGGATTTTATGATGTAAGTTCTGGGCGTTCTGTTTAAGATTTTTTCAATTTTTATCTGCCAAATTCGGAATATTTTACTTGCATTCCAAATTCAAACCAAACATACGATGTGGCCAGTGTAATGTCGGGATTAGTAAACAGTTTACAGGCAAAAATCAAATATATACACCACAAGCAATGTTTACTCATTGTTATGCACACGTATTCAATTTGGTTTTAAGTAATGCGTCCAGTTCAATTCAACTTGTTAAAGTTTTTTCTCAACCCTTTCAGGATTTTCATCATATTTTTCAAAATCGACAAACCGTACCCAAGTGTTAGAGAAAATTGAAGGAAATCGTATACTTACAAATGTAGCAACTCGTTGGAATTTTACTTCCCGTGCCGTTCTGCAGTTTTCAATAATAGAGATAGATTACTCGAAACCTTATATTTCATAAGAGAAGCAGTAGGTTTAAAAAAATTTTTAGAGGATGCTCAGAATATATTTTTTTAGAAACACAGTATTAATTTTTAATCAAACCGATACTGTTCTTTCTATTTTACGAATTAGAAACATAAATATTCTGAAGGCGAGAAATTTACTGCAGGCAACACTGAGTAAAATAAGTGAATTTAGGATTAACAGTACTTATTTTGATACAATTTATAAAAAACTGAATACTCCAGATTAACACTCAAAACGTAGCAAGGGAGTTGAAATGGCAGATAATACACAACAATTGAGACACATTTTTTTTGAAATTCTAGAGATTATAGCAACTCAAATAGAGCTTAGATTTTGCGACATTGAAAAACTATATTTCTTCGATTTGTTTAATAATTCAAAATTCCCCATTTATGAAAACAATTTCCTCGTGGGCTTTTGAAAGACTTGACAAAGCAATATAATATTTTTGATATAAATCAACTAAAAAGTGAATCAACTGTTCTATACGGAAACGATATAATAGAAAATTGCACAAACCCTTATGAAATGTTAACTTTTTTTCACGATACTGACTTACAATTTTGTATGCTAGAACTCTTTAAATTATTATGTCTTGTTGTTGTTTTACCAGAGACAACTGCTTCTATACAGGAAGAATTTTCTCCGCGCTGAAAATAATTAGAAATTATATTAGAGGACAGGCGCGATTGAGTGATATGGCAAAAATTTCAATTGAAAAAGGATTTGTAAAATCACAGGATGAGAACCTATTTATAGACGAGGTAATAGATCATTTCGCTGAGCAGAAGAATTGCAGAAATCCTTTGGTCTATAAAAAATTCTAATTTTCAGAACTCACGATTTCAATTTAGAATAAATATATTTTGTAGAACTTTCAGAATATGTCCTATATTATATGCTGAGGTCGTTTTTTTATTTTGTTAATTTAGAGTTTATTTCATTGATTTGAAGTTTATTTCTTTATTTTAGAGTTTATTTCGTTGACAGTATATTGTTATTTTAAAATTTTCGATCTTCATCAAACCCGTTTTCCTTTATTTTCATCATACCCATCCTTTCCTGGCAAGAATGCTCTACACCTCCACGTTGGTTCGTGCTGGACAGCTGTATAATAACGATTTTCATATTTAGAGCAACGCAACATGTCGAAAAAAAGCTCAAAAATCATATATTGGGATATTATATCGAACATTAAGTGCACTATGGGTGAAAAATGTTTCATAAAATTTGAATACAATTTGGGAAAAAATATTTTATTATAATTCAATTATCTTCACGTGAACAAATTGTTTCAGCTGAGTAACCCTCAATTTTGGCATGCTCCCCATTTTCTTAAAAACAAAACTCAGTCCTCTATTTTCTGCTTGATATTGTAATATCACTCAAGAAATCATTCAGTGTGATCAAGGATGTTCTCTCATATCTGCCCACTCAATCGAATGAATTTCTGATGTGTCGAGGTCAGATAGTCTGATTTATTGAAACAATCCATTTAATCCGGGAAAAATCGAAGTATTTTTGGCCCATGGTGCGAGATCAAGTATGACAGGCCGAAAGTGTGAAAGTGCATCTCGTACCTCGATAACAAATGGCCGTCACGGCTGGTTCCAGAGGGATTAGATGGGAATGCGACCGAGTGGGTTTTTCTAAATGGAGCTCCCACATCTCAGATGTGAAGACGTACGATCAACAGCTGTGCATCGGGATCTTCCACTCTGGTATACTAGCCTCCTGAGCTTGTGGTCCCCGTACAGCACGAAATTTGGCCGACAGAGTTGGAATTTAACAATTTTACGGGCATCCGATTCTTTCACACGTCTTGGAAAAGGTTTAGTTTAGTTGTATCCACAATTTCATTCACTTGTGTATTTCAGGTGGTGGGGTATGGCTAATGACCACAGCAGTGGATGCCATAAATCAACACGAAAAAAAACTTCATTCATAGTAACAAAGTAACTGCCAATTATTTGTACAAATATTACATCATTTTAATTAAAAAAATGTGTATAAGACAGTAATTTATTTCCACAAAAATGTTTGTACTACTACAACAATTGTTTCACCACGATGTGGCTTCTTCAGGTATTACATTGTACTGTCTGATGGTATTCAGTGTAACTGAGTTTAAATACATTTTGATCAAATAATGGAAGCACAAGTCATAAAAACTCTAGGTGTTTATTGGAGTTTGCCGCTAAAAATGCCATTAAGGAAAAATATTCAATAATGGAGACTTATCAACATCTGTTTGTTCGTTCAAAAGGATTTTACGGGCATTATACCTGTTGATTTCAAGAAATTCTAAAAGGGTTAATCTAGACCTTTGCCTTCGACGTGGATAATTTCATAGTTATTGTTGAAATTATGCCTGAATTCCTTAAGATGATTAGCATATGTCGAATGTACAGAATTGGATACATAACCCCTTTGGTGTTCTTGGACACGTTTCTTGAATGATCTACCAGTCTGGCCAATGTATACTAAAGGGCAATCTTTGCAAGTCAACTTGTAGACTCCGGATTTATTTTCTTTATTTGTACGATCTTTATTGTTTTAACGTACCTAAAAATGTATTTACACTCGTTTACACTGAATACCATCAGACAGTACAATGTAATACCTGAAGATCGTACAAATAAAGAAAATAAATCCGGAGTCTACAAGTTGACTTGCAAAGATTGCCCTTTAGTATATATTGGCCAGACTGATCTACCATTCAAAAAACATGTCCAAGAACACCAAAGGGGTTATATATCCGATTCTGTACATTCGACATATGCTAATCATCTTAAGGAATTCAGGCATAATTTCAACGATAATTATGAAATTATCCACGTTGAAAGCAAAAGTTCTAGATTAACACTTTTAGAATTTCTTGAAATCAACAGGTATAATGCCCGTAAAATCCTTTTGAACGAACAAATAGATGTTGATTATTCTCCATTACTGAATATTTTTCCTTAATGGCATTTTTAGCGGCAAACTCCAATAAACACCTAGAGTTTTTATGACTTGTGCTTCCATTATTTGGTCACGTACCTAAAAATGTATTTAAACTCGGTTACACTGAATACCATCAGACAGTACAATGTAATACCTGAAGAAGCCACATCGTAGTGAAACAATTGTTGTAGTAGTACAAACATTTTTGTGGAAATAAATTACTGTCTTATACACATTTTTTTAATTAAAATGAGTTTTCACCAAGTAAAGACCGAATCTATCAAATATTACATCATTATTGGAATTTATTCAAAAATGTAATACACTTATGAAATTGCTATGTAGATTATGAATTTTTTGTCTACTTTGTGAAAGTTCTAATGTAAAATTCAAATCAAAATTCTAGAATCTTTCATCATAAAAGGCGTCAAACTTTGAAAAGACCAAACTTCAAGGGGAGATCATACAAGTTATTTGCAACAAAAATATCATATAACACATGGTCCAAATGTTGATGGTTATTCTTCAATTTAACATTTTTTTATTTCACGAAATATTTCAAGTTTTTCAATAAAATCAATGATATTTCAGTTATACTTGTAGCCTCATCAAATTTGACCACATATCTGGAAACGGCATCAAATTTGCTACAAGATAAGAACTGTGCCAAAAATTTTTATTGCGGGCGCGGTAAGAAGATGAATATCACGATTCTGAAATGAACAAAATCAGTCATATTTTTCCAATGGTTTTGTCGATGAAAAATTATTAATTATGGACATGTTTTCTTTTCAGCAAAAAATACCTCATTTAGTGAGCTTTCGAATGACATATCAACGCTTGTGCTAACTGCTTGTCCTCTACCATTATATCATGGCTAAGTAGATAACAACTAAAAATTGAAATATTCCAAACCTTAATGTGCTCTATCTTAAAGCTCCTTGTGATAGGTGACTAATGTTGTGTCCTATACCTAGCGTTGTAGTTTTTCCTGAAATGCAAAATTCAATTTGTTCGATTGGCAACAATTCACATCAGAATTAATCATTTGGTTCCCAGGAAAGAGCTCAGAATACACAATACCTTGTAATCCCATCAAACTTGTACCATTATCTTATTTTGGTTCATTCCAGCTTTCGATGTTTTGTTTCCTTTAGAACATACCCGCTCTCATTCGATGTATAATAAAATATCCAATTTTTATCACTAGTGTTTAAACGTTTTTAAATCAGATTCCATTTTTTTTGTTTCAGATTCAAGCAGCAGATGCTAGTGTATTGAGTTGAATAAATTCCAAATAATAATAATAAAGTCTATTTCATAAATAAACAGTTCAAATCAAATATATATATATATATATATTAAAGATTCTGAAAATATGCTCCATGAAAAACAATTAAAAAAAATACAGTGTCAGGAAAAAATCAAATTATCATTCATAAGTAGTGTCCTTGTAACATCTCAAATTTATTTCACATTGGGTGTTTGTAGTCTTAATCAGGTAAGTATTACAGTCGTCCTTGTTGTGTATATTATGTCATAAATTGGTAAGTAGTCCTTATTCGTTTTCAAAAATTCTGGCAAGTTTAATATTTTTCAATTATTATTTATTAAGCCGGTGATCATCTTTCTATTTTTTCCATCCAACCAAGCTTTTAAACGCTTTTTGTATGATCTCAGAAATCTCAAATTTTTCAGTTGATCGGGAATTATATTATAAATTTTTGTTCCTAGGAAGGTGTGGCTTCTTTGACCCATACTCTTATTGCATCTGGGTGGTTGGTAAGTATAATCTCTTCCTCTCGTTGTATATTGATGTTGTAATGTATTTACGATTGTTTTTCCTGAGATGACGTAAGTAAGGAGTTTAAGAGCATATAACTGTCTCACATCCTGGACTTCTGCTATATCGAATAATTATAATTAAAAAAAAAGATTACAAATGAATATAATTGATAATAGCGAGCAATTCAAATAACTCAAAAAATAATAATAAGTATAGGTTTTGTTGATTGCTGGGACATAAGCAGCAGACAGTTTCTGAATATTTTATAGTTTTTTTTTATTTTTTATGTTTGACCGCCCAAGGAAAGGGAAAACCTAAGTCACCTAGTTGGTGCCTTGAGCGGAAAAATCTGAACTGTTGAAGATAATACACTAAAGGAAACACATCAAAAGTTCTCGGACTTATTGATTCAACTGCATAGGGATGTGCTCGTTACGCGCAGCCCTAGTGTGGAATGCGAAACTGGCGGCAGCTGCCATTATTTCCTTTAGATAAGTGGAGCAACCACCGTAATAATATCTACAGAATAAGCACAAGTCGGCAACTCTCCTTCTATGTTCCAATGACTGCAAACTGGTTGTTATAGTTGGTCAATATTGCTCTTTTCTGGATGGAATCCAAAAGTTATAATGAATGCTTGCGTACTGAGCTCTAAACATGAGAGCAGTATTCGAATCCTGATTGATATGGGCTTTATACAGTAGAGAAATATCCCTTATTTGCAGCAGACTGCGCAATGTCAGTCATATGTTCTCACGAACAAACTGAACAGGTTTTCCATCATCAAGTCGAAAGTCACGAACTGAGTTTTTCACGAAAAAGTTGTTTGTGCCTTCGAGGTATTAAATTGCACTTAATTCCGTTGACCCTATTCGGTTATTCTTTTGAGAACCTCGTTTAGGGAATCGATTTGCTGTCATCTATGGAGGTGAGACTCAACGGTGTCCAAAGGTTTGTCACCGGTGAAAGAAGACATCAGCGTCTTAACATCAGTGAAGCTCACAATATGGTTATCGGTCGTACTAACAAGATCGTTTATGTGGTTCAGGAAGAAGGTGGGTGACAAAACTGAGCCTTGTGGCACTCCAGCAGTCACATTGAAACCAGGGGAACTGACACCATCCTCGACCACATGAATTTTCCTGTTGCCAGGGAAACTCTCCATTCAATCGCCCAGACTACCAGGAAAATCATACGATGATAGCTTATTCAAAAGAGCCTTATGCTAGACGCGATCGAAAGCCTTGGATATGTCTAGAGCAACTGAGCTAGATTCTCCAAAGCGCTCAATATTCTTGTCCGACACTTGCGTCAAATAGCTTATGAATTATATGTTGAACATTATTTGGTGATGAAACTTGTGATTCTGTAACATTCAATAGAAACATGATGTCTAAATAATTTGGTCTTTATTGTATATTTTTTTGATTCTTTAGTAGTTCATTTCCACTGCATGTGATGATAATATATATGTTTATAAAGTAATACAGTATTACCTAGAACATGTATTTTAAAAATTCAATTCTAAATGTTTTCATGAGATTATTTGGATTTAAATCTGTAGAGGTTCCGGAGAATTAATTCCAGCTATTATCTCTAATATTTAATAACTCCTTCAAAAAAAAACATGTTTAATTTTGATTATTTTTTATATTATGATAAACAAAAATATCATCCCGCACCAAAAAAATTAAGGGTTGTGCACCCCCAAAGTATTAAACCACTAAGTGTAATGTTAATAAAAAGAGTACTCAAGATCAATCGGTAAAAGAAGAAGCTTTATTTGTTGCTGATTCTTATTTATTTCCTCAACTAACTAACCTTTGTAATTGTGTAATGAAACAATTTTTCAAATTTCCGAAAATTTCCACAATTTATAATTCAATTTAGAATGAATTAATTAGTGACAAGTATCATAAATCAGCGAAATTCTAAATTTCTTAATATATTATAGTAATTTATGAATTTCGTATACTCAGTTAAATTTAAATACACAAAGTCAATAAAAAGTACCTACCGTTGAGTAGTTTTTGGTCATTGAAATGAGACTTATTAAGACAAATTAAATACAAATTTTATTTTATAATTTTGGGGAATTTTATATGGAACTGCAAGTGAATTTTAAATCGTACAAGCTTACGACGTAATAGTACTTATGAAGTATCTTAAGTTAAACAGAAGTTCAACATGATACATAAAAATTAGTTTAGACCTTGAAAAATTAAACCCTAAGTCTACAATGAACAATAATAATAGTTTGGAAGCTACTTCAAAGAAAAATTTTGTCATACCGCGAAAATTTTAATTTGAAAAATATCTTAAAATTGTGAACAACTTGTATGGAATAAAATGTCTTAGAATCTTAAAAGACATACAAGGGACATTCAATGTATTCTCAGTATAGGCATGAAAGAAAATTCAGAAAATTTTGGAAATTTTTTTTAAAATTATAATTCAAAGAGATATGACAGAATTATTATGCTTGATATTAGAAGATAATTTGTATTTACTGTCAAATTGATGAGAAAAAATATCGAAAATTTATAAAATGTATTAGTTCTATCAATTGGAATGAAATATTCACTGGAATTCAATGTAATTTGGAATTAAATTTGCATTCGTATTTAAAGTCATTTACATTTTACTTCTATTAAGTATTCAAATTCATTCAAATTGATTTTGGAATTATGAAATAAATTCATATAGTGTCTAAATATCCACAATATATTCCTTAATTATTCATTATTTTTGAAATGGTTGTTTTTCGCATCATGGAACATTATTTCTGTTTTATTTTTGATACTGCAAAGCTTACTTCGAGTTTATTGGTTCTAGGTTTTATCTTATTTGGTGAGTTAAATTTTGATCTTGTTGTATATTTGAATCTGAATTCAAATTTCATCAGAATTTCATTTCTGAAGAGGTCTAGAGACCGAAATAGTTATCAAATGTTGGAATTTTCGTTCAATTATTTTTATTTGATCCTTCATTTTGAAAATTTTAGATAACTTTCCAGAAATGGATTTTCTTGTATTTGTATGTTAATATACATACTTCTATAGAAGTTCTATAATTTATGTTGATACATTTGTATTAATACGTTTCATGTCGGGATTTAAAAAGGTTTTTTCCTAGACATTGAAAAATATTTTATATTGATTATATATAAAAATATCAATTTGATAGTTTTTGTATATAATTTTAATATATATTGTAGAAGTTAGAATATATAATTCTGAATTTAAAGTCAATACAAATAATAAAAAATCGTAAAATAATATATGTGTGCGCTGAAGCTGCTAAGACAAAACCAGTGCTGTTATAATTCATCCTGGTAAACCTTAAACTACAATTAAACACTTAAAAAGCAAATTATGGACACTAAGTCCATAAAAACCCTTAAAATAAAAAATTGTCCTTCACAACACGGTTATTTCAATTCGAAGGAGTACAAAAAAGGTATCGATTATTGCGATAAAATCAGGTAGATTCACTCGATTGAGTAATATAAAATATATTTAAGCCGTTTCTGTTTCATTCCGTAGCACATTTTTTCTTACAGGAGTTGAAAGTGCGTAAGAGCTTCTCATCGAAATTTAAATTGCTGAAAGACAGTCAGAACGTGTTAAAACGCAATTGCCGCGTAGGCTGTGAGTGTGAATGATGTCACTTTCAACGTTTTCAGTTGACATGCAAGGATAAATGGTCTCTTTGAAATTTTTGGCGATAGACGACTTGAGGGAGAAATGGATACAGTTCATCCCAGGATAAGATAATGATAGAAACAGTTATTCCATAACGCAACAATCAATCTACCGCATATGAAGCAAGAAATTAATAATGAATCAAACCAGAGTAGTCCAGAAACTAGGCAAGTATTTATCGAAAAGGAGCAAATATCAACTCATCAACTCATTTCAACGTAATTCCTAAATTTCTATATGTTCTTTTGATATGCCCCTTTATGTCACTTGTCAAAATACATGTCAGTAAGAAAATATTGAACTCTTGTAGCATCCAAATAACTTCTAACTGATGAGAATATGGTTAAGAATTTCAAATGCTTTTTCTGGAGAATGTGCTATACAGGATGAATCATAATTATTTGAACATAGGTAAAGGACAGGTTATTTGGACGTAAATATGACTCTTAATTGTTTCGGTCTCTACTTGACGGAAATTCATCGTATACGATTTAAAGTAAAACTCTTTATTTCCGTTAATATTTATTGTTTACACAGAATTGTTTCGCTAGGTTTTTGGGAATTTTCAGAATTTATTCAAAAAGGTTCAATAACGGGGATCGGTTTAAATCTGTTTGGTCGTTAAGTAAAATATATTTTTTATGATGCTGGTTTATTTCTCTTGCTTCTAAAAGGTCCAGTCTATTGCATTTGTTCTCGATATGGAGAACTTCGAAATTATGGTCGAAATTATGTCCTGATTCTTGGCATAGAAAAAATTAATTTTTCCTATTCCTAAAGAATTAATTATGATGTTCATCGGTCCTATTAGGATTAGTATATTCGTTAAGAATAAATCGAATACGACCTATGCCAAGCACCATTCAATAATCAGGCAATGATTTAGAAGCACTAGAGAGAAACCGGCATCATAAAATACATATTTTAATTAACGACTAAACAGATTTAAACCGATCCCCGTCATTGAACCTTTTTGAAAAAACACTAAAAATTCCCAAAAACCTTCAACGAAGTTAATTCGGCTGATCTGTACCAAATATCATAAATAAGGAGTATAAGCTATGGCAATAGAAAGTTCTGCAAATCGAGACATCGTGAATTTTACTGGTTAGGTTATTGACATGTGAGCATGGATCTTTCACCAGATGACTACTCAGCAGTCTCCACATTCTACCCAGGAAGCATATAGTGTGGTAAGGATATGCCTCATCATCGCGCATTAGCGAAAACCACTCCGAAGAGTTAAACCCACCAAGCTTCCAATTTCGGTTTCAGTCCGAAGACCTATACCGTGACTGGTATCAGCGAAGCACTATCCAACCTCTACTGGCTCTTCAGTGTTAGTACCCGAGTTGTTTTGTGACGCAACTCACTCGCCAAAGGGGCTTCTTATCCACCCACCCAAACGCAGTCCCATGAACTAAGATAGTCTCAAGATTTAATGCCTCAATTAATCCTGGTACGAGCACCTTCAATCTGGCCTGTACTTCAAGACCCACAAACCCTTGCGAAGTCTTTCAATTGATCCTGGCTTCAACCATCAACAGTCTAACCGTATCGTCGAGATCCACAAACCCCAGAAACGTCTGGCTATCGATCCTGGTTCAGGAGGAGGCCGGTCGAACCGTCAAGTCTCGCTAAACTCTGAAGCACATCTCGAGATATCCTCAATATGAGATTGTGTGAACAGATAGTTGAAATACCCTTCTAGTTCAACCACTGCCCCCTGGGGTTCAACACCAATTGAGTAGCCAGGTCGTACGAATACTTCCCGAGGCCTTCACCCTTCCGAGGTAACGCAGTATGCTACATAACGCACTCGGCCATTGGACAGAAAAATCCGGAGATTTACTGCAATAGGGTAGAGTACGTTAATTTTAAGGGTGAAGCCCTGTGCTGCAACAGACACCCTTGTCACTGAGTTAAACAACGCGTCTCAGCCCTCCATTTCACCTTTACGTTAAAACCAGGGCCCCATTCGGTTGAACTTCCACCACACGGGTCCAGGGACTGGCGCAAGTGACATTGCTTTAGGCATCAAGACTTAATCCTCCATTTCACTGGGATGAAACTAGGAGTCAATACAAGCACCCCCAGCGCGTCAAGCTACAATGTCATGGGAGCGTACAAATCGGGACATACATTTGTAAAACAATTCTATATTCCAACAAACTAGATAAGGTTTTGTTGATCACAGGGGCATATTGCAGACATGCGCACGTTTCAAACTGGTTGGTTTTCATCAAACTGGTTGGTATGCTAGTGACTACCAATCTGTATCTATATTCACTATACACAGAGACACTAAGGTATTAGTCATACACTAGCACCATCTTGAGTATGCAAATATACATACAAGACATACCTTTACTAGTTTATTCAAGTAAAGAAATATATTCTCGATATTAATTAGAAAAGGCATAGCAATCAGAGGAGGTCACATAGATCATTTACTTTAAGTTTTCTCTTTTTATGTTAAATTGTTTTTAATTATTCTTTACTGTTGAAATAGAAGCCTTACGTTACAATTTTCTTTATTGTCTGTTGTTTGAAATCCCTTTCTAAGACAATGAACTCTACAGTTGCGTTTTTATCGAATGAAATTATCGTATTCAAACAGTTCAAAAAACTACAACTTAATTTCATAATCAGAAATGATTCACGTAGTGCCGCCTACAACAAAAAGTGAAGTTATACATAAAATAATATTCCTTTTCCATTAACAGTGAAATTGTTAGCAAAACACAAAAAAATATCAAATTTAACGTCCTGTATCCTTTTCCACAGCAAAATTTTCTTAGGGCATACTTGGTCCAATCGCCATATTTTGGTCCAAATAACCTATGTCCCAATAGTTATAATTCACCCTGTATATTTTTTACAGTATTTATATAATTTTTTTGAATACCAACTGAAAACTGTTGAGAGTTCATGAAAGTTCATTATTCCAGAATTAGAAAGGTCATAGAACGTATAAAATCCCTCTCCTGGCAAGCATAAATTAGTAACTTATCTACCAAAAGTACATACTGAGAATTTTGTGGCTGAATTATAACACTATTTTTTCAGGTCATATAGAAGGTCTTTGCTAAGTAGACTTATTTATTTTATCGCCTGACCAGAAAGAATCCATAAGTCTCAGTAATAGTCAGTCTCCGGTTTTATGGCCTGTAAAGCCCCAGATTTAAAAATATCTTCCGTTCTCCTGCTTTTACTATGTGCCCATAATTTGTCTCGATTCAAATAGAGACCACTAAACTTATATAAAAATACGCCAGTTAATTCCTTCAAAGGATTTCAAACAGAAACAAGTTAATCAAATATTGTGTCGAAAAAATGTTTTTGCTATGGTTTTGACTATGGTAACATACTGAAGAGGATGCCGCTTCATTTAAAAAGCACAAAAATCTAGATTATGAAAAATCAATGTACAAATAAACCTGCAGAAGTTTCAGAATCTGATTCCTTATAAAAATAGAATTAGTTGATTATGTAAATGATACACAGAGTTTTCACAAAAAAGGTCCGGTATTAAAAAGTGGATGAAGTAATCCGTTACTTTTTGATAGTTCATATGAAAATGAAGTGAAATAAGGAATCAATTAGTTTTTTATCACTTTTTATTACAGAGTACACAGTGACTCGAGTTTCATAGTCCTTACTGCATTTTCAAACTAAATAAAACAAATTGTATATCAACGTTGAAAGCTTCGGCTTGTGCGAAACTTCGGGAAACGGGTGTTGTAAAGGTCCGTCTGCTCATTTAATAATTTTATTTCTAAAACTTGCTTGCACTTAAATATTTCTATGGCATTTAGGATGTCTAGTTTTTTGCCATTTGCTTCCAGGTGTAATATTTCAAGATTGTCTAATTCTAGGAAGATATAATTGGTTTCGGAAAAATTAGAGTTATCTTTCCGGTTCGTAAATGACGATTGATGTTCTTTGTCCTATAAATACGCTGCCGCACATTGACAATTTAATTTAAAAATTCCAGAATTATTCAGCTGGTTGTTTTTATAATATCTTTAGCATTAAAAATAAAAGTTGGAAATTTTATATGAGGGTATGAAAGCCATTATTGAGTTTGCTTTTGAAAATCTTGAGCTATTTTTTACGACGTTGGTCCAAAATGTGTAAGTTGTATACATTTTTTGGCATTTTTTTTTTGTTTTGGAAGTGGGGTATCTGTATATTTATTTTAGAATGAGTGTTTTTTTTTTGTTTAATAGAGAATTTACGGTTTTTGTTTTGAACTGATTATTTGTAGATATTTGTTTGATTGTATTCAGTTGCCTTTTTAACGTTATATTATTCGGGGGAATTGAGAATTCTCTTTGTATCATTGATTTGTAAGCAGCGCGTTGTGGGTTTTCTAAATATATCAAAGAAAATGTCATTGTTATTCTCAATTAAAGTTCAGAAAATTAATTTTATTATTACATTGTGGTTCCATAGTGAATTTGACCTCAAAGTGCAAACCATTAAGATATTCCCGTGTGTTTTTTTAATTTTGAATGGATTCCACAGAAGCAAGCCAATATGCAGTCCACATATCTGCACCAAAAAATGTTATGCTTTGCGTGCGTGGATTTTAGGATATTTTTCGAGAAAGGACAGAAATTTTTCAGCGTGGAATGGGCTGACAGAGCCCATAGAGAGTTCATCTTTCTGTTTGTAAAAGTTATTGTATTGAAAATAATTTTCATCAACGTTCGAAAAGGGTCAAAATTTCAATTAAACAAGTTTTAGAAATTACTATGTTTTATTACCCTAATTGATATTTTACACATTTAATTGTGACTCGAGTTTCGGGAATTAACTATCCTATCTTCAGACAACATAGTGAAACATAGTAATTTCTACAACTTGAAATTATGTAGGCTTTGCATTAGAGAAGGTAGCAGGCATTTTCAGAATTTTTTGTGTATTAAACTTGCATGAATAATAAAGAATGTCGTAAATAATTATTTTTCCTCAGATGGTGTGTATCTCACTGTTCATATTTTCACAGTTTCACATCTATTGTCCAATGAAAATGAAAATTTCGTAGAATGTCGTTGAAAAGTTTTATAAAAATGGTAGTTTTTGCATATAATTTCCATGGGAGGAATTTAAAGTATGCTTCGACCAAAGATTATGGCTAAAGAAAAACCACCCTATAATAAATAAATATTTTATAAAAATCTCCATGAAACCGCCCTGGTCTAAGAAAGAATTTTTCACTCTTTCTAATGGTTATACTGCATTTTGATTTAGATGATAGTTTTCAAGTTATGCTAAGTTTTTAGTGAAAACATTATGAGACAGTATACAATATTAGAATGTTTAATAACTTTACAATGAAAGATAACTAGACCATACTCTATAGGACCATTTTGTTGTAAATTCCGCTCTCCCGAGAGTTTGGTTGAGGGATACGGTTACACCTATATTTAAGAAGGGTCTAACAATTATCGACCCATAAGCCTCACCTCCTCAGTGTCCAAGGTCTTGGAGAGAATTTTCTGTGAACAGCTTCTTCACTTTGCGCTGGCACATGATGTTATACCTTTTGAACAACATGGATTTGTTCCTGATCGTTCTACAATGACAAATCTACTATGCTGCCTGAACGATTTGGATCGGGGTATTCCTATGGATGTCCTGTATTTGGGCTTTTCCAAGGCATTCGACCGGGTCACATATCATCGCCTTCTGTATAAACTACAACACCTAGGCATAGGGGGAAAGTTGCACTATAGATCAGGGCTTTCCTCTCCAATAGAACTTTCCGGGTGAGAGTGGCGGGCGTTCATTCATCTGCGATTAATTTTGTGTCCAGTGGTGACCCGCAAGGATCATTCCTGGGTCCCATTATCTTCTTGTTTTATGCGTCTGATCTACCTCGACTACTGAAATCTCAATGGGCACATTTTGCAGACGACATGAAAATATATAACTACACATTGAATGCGAGTACCCTTCAGGACGATTTGTGGGCTTTGAAAGATTGGTGTCATAAATAATTGTTGCCATTGAATACCAGCAAATGTCACGTTTTGCACCTAGGCTGAAATAATCCCAATTCTCAATATGCAGTCGATGGTCACTGCTTGACTCCCATTAGCCACTATAATGATCTGAGCATCATAGTGTCCTATGATTTGAGCTGATCTCACCACGTGGTGGCTGTGGCAGCAAAGGCTACACATAATTCGGAGATCGTTTAGAGGTTGCAGCCTCGCAACGTGTCGAGCACTTTATTGGAACTATGTGCATCTTTTGATGGAATATGCTGGACCAGTGCGGTGCTCTTCTCTCAGAAGCGATCAACTTCTCCTCGAGTCTGTACAGCGTTGGAATACAAAGATTCCTTTCGAGAGGATAAGACCTAACTATCACGCTCGTTTAAGACTACTGAATCTGCAGTTTTTTCGGGATCGACGAGATAGAGGTGATGTTATTATGACTTATCGAGCTCTGCATGGGTTCTTTGGTGTGAATCTGAATCACCTCTACATGAGAAGCAGTGCCCAACTCCGTGGTGATGCCTTCAAACTGGTGAAAGAGAATTTCAAGAGCACACAGCGTCGAACGTTTCTTTCCAACAGAGTTTTCGGCGGATGGAATGAGTTGCCGCATGGTGTTGTGGGTACAAATTCGCTGAATTTCTTCAAAAACCGACTCGACCAGTTCATTCGAGACCAGGATCGCCTCTAACTAAATTAAGTAACTATGAATATGTGCGGGTTTCTTTGTTAATTTTAGTTATTTATGAATTCCATTTTATTTTATTATTTTGAGTTTATGGGTGAAAACTCTTTTCATTTGTTAATAATAATAATTGCCTGTAGAATTACCTTGTGAAATTTCGGCTGAGATAAGTTGGGCACCCTGTATACTTATATACTTCCATTACTCACTTTAATCGGATATAATTCTTTAATAGCTGAACGAATGAAGAATTTGAAACATCGAAAAGAAGGTGGAGCAACTTCCCTTCTTTTCGCTGGCTTTACATTGAATTTAGATGAATAATTTATATCTTGTGTTTCATTGACCAATTTGACCTTTTTGATACTACAGCGTATACCCTTTCAAAATATCCGCAATTCCTATAATAACTCCGGATGAATGGCCTACAAATAAAAATAAATCTCGATTTACAATTCCAACCTACAACCATAACTAAATTCATTTTCGAACATATCAATTTTGACTTCTACATCGCTACAACGAAGATAAATTGTTATCCCCTCATTGTTTACTGTCAAATTATATTTTTATTAAACATCGTATCAAAATAGCATGTTTCATTCAACATCGGAACGATGAACAAGTGAAAAAATGAGAGGTGAAAACATTATTTAAATGAAATGATATGTTTGAATACAAAGATGAGTGTTTGTTGGAAGGCACAGTCGGGTTTAGTAAACATAAAGCTCTTGAATGACAGTTTTCAAAATAAGTGCTAAACATTTCACGAGGTGTTTGTTTTGAAATGGTTGCACCAACTATTCAACAGCACATAATCCTGTGCGGCTTTGGTACTGTGGAACTTCCAACAAAACTATTTTATATTCTGTTTTATTAGGCAATATAATTTGAGGGAATTATATAATAACTGTCGCAGTGTTTCATTTTTTATTGTCTTGAATCGATTTAAATAAATGATTTAGAGCTAGACGACACATATCCTATGTGAAGTCATGAATTCTCATAATTAACTGAAATAATGAGTTTTACGAATTTCATGACTAAGTAATCATTTTGGTGAACAACCTTTATTGAATACGATTTATAAAAGTATGAAACCGGGTGTTTTTTTGTTCACACGTCTGTTGTTTGAAAATTATAAAAAATTAACATTAAAAATAAACTCCAGTGCCATTTATAGATTTTTGCCAGCTCTCTAGCTGTTCAGAAATGTCATGTCAAAAAACGGTTCTTCTTTTGAATAGAACCAGCCATTTTTGTACATTTTTATTCGAATTAAAACGTTATTCAACAAGAGCGTATCCAATTGATGAGAATAGATGATAATCGGATGTCAGCATATGATTAATAGTTTTATTCGTACACTATTGAATGTCCCTCTGAATTCAGATAACTTTTCCAAAGAATTAAACATTAAAATAAATTTAATCCAGCTAATCTGTACCAAAAATCATTAATAAGAAGTATGAGTTATGGTAATAGAAAGTTCTAGAAATCGAGACAGTGTAACATATGAATATGCTCATTTTTGAGCATTACGGCAATTTATGATCTGATTTGAGCATGAGAAAAGTTTATTCTGCATTCGTAACGTGAAAATATCGAAAATACATTTCTTTACTTAAATTAACACGCAAAGGTTTGTCTTGTATGTGTTTCGCATACTCTAGATGGCCTTAGTGTATTATTAATATCTTAGAGTCTCTGTGTAAGAATTTTGCATACTCTATATGGCGCTAGTGTATTAGTAATATCATTGGAGTCTCTGTGTATAGCGACGAAAACCAATCAAATAATATTTAAATAAGGTTATTATGATTTTCATAAATTTTTATTGTTATGTTAACAACAATCGTTTCGCTATCACAGTAGCATCATCAGGCATTTGAACAACTGTGATAGCGAAACGATTGTTGTAAACATAACAATAAAAATTTGTGAAAATCAGAATAACTTTATTTAAATATTATTTAATATGGATTTTCACCAAGTAAGGACTGATTCAATTCAATATTGAAAACCAATCAGTTTGAAACGTGCGCATGTCTGCAATATGCCTCTGTAATCTACAAAATCTTGTCGAGTTTGTTCGAGTATAGAATTGTTATACAGATGTACGTTACACTGTTTCATTTTCTAGAACTTTCTATTACCATAGCTCATACTCTTTATTAATGAATTAAACATTATTAAACAGATGGCTTTCAACAACGGTCACAACCCCTTTCTAATTGACCAAATGGTATCCAATAAACAAAAGAACATAAAATAAAATAGAAAGGCCTTTTACTTGATAGAAGAAATATAACAAAATTTGAATATTAAAACAAATTAATATGTTTATCTTCTACAATTTTAATTTAAAAAATTTTTATTCAAAAAACTTTTAGAATTAAATTTATGTCTAAAACAAGCACCGCTTATATTTAATAGACGTATATAATCTAAACTCAATATACAATGTCAAATGGAATAAATAAACCAAAAGATATACGAAAGTCCCTAAAATTAATAAATAAATATTTAAAGGAGACAAAATTTGTTTCTGGTCTTGCCTTCAAAACACCATTTGCATCTTAAAAACATGAACACACTTAAAGGACCTCTCAAAGAATATAATTTATTTGAAATATTTAATATATTTAAATATTCGAATAAGCAAATTCAGAAATCTCTCAAAGCATGCACTATATCTTCAAAAAACAAATATAGTTTAAAGCAATTCCGTCTTCAGTCCTGAAATATATTCAAAGTATCAAAATCAAAAAACTAACCTATACCAAACCACTCACCACGTGTAAATGAATAATGTTTCGAGACATAGATCATCTTTATAATTCAAGATTTATCTATGCTCTAACAGAATCAAAGAAGAGTGTGAGTTATTTTTAAGGCTTACTTAAATTCATTGACACTGCATAATGAGATTTATTGAAGCCAAAATATAATTATATATTATATATAAAATAAAATAGAAAGGCCTTTTACTTGATAGAAGAAATATAACAAAATTTGAATATTAAAACAAATTAATATGTTTATCTTCTACAATTTTAATTTAAAAAATTTTTATTCAAAAAACTTTTAGAATTAAATTTATGTCTAAAACAAGCACCGCTTATATTTAATAGACGTATATAATCTAAACTCAATATACAATGTCAAATGGAATAAATAAACCAAAAGATATACGAAAGTCCCTAAAATTAATAAATAAATATTTAAAGGAGACAAAATTTGTTTCTGGTCTTGCCTTCAAAACACCATTTGCATCTTAAAAACATGAACACACTTAAAGGACCTCTCAAAGAATATAATTTATTTGAAATATTTAATATATTTAAATATTCGAATAAGTAAATTCAGAAATCTCTCAAAGCATGCACTATATCTTCAAAAAACAAATATAGTTTAAAGCAATTCCGTCTTCAGTCCTGAAATATATTCAAAGTATCAAAATCAAAAAACTAACCTATACCAAACCACTCACCACGTGTAAATGAATAATGTTTCGAGACATAGATCATCTTTATAATTCAAGATTTATCTATGCTCTAACAGAAAAAGTTTTTTGAATAAAAATTTTTTAAATTAAAATTGTAGAAGATAAACATATTAATTTGTTTTAATATTCAAATTTTGTTATATTTCTTCTATCAAGTAAAAGGCCTTTCTATTTTATTTTATATATAATATATAATTATATTTTGGCTTCAATAAATCTCATTATGCAGTGTCAATGAATTTAAGTAAGCCTTAAAAATAACTCACACTGTTCTTTAATTCTGTTAGAGCATAGATAAATCTTGAATTATAAAGATGATCTATGTCTCGAAACATTATTCATTTACACGTGGTGAGTGGTTTGGTATAGGTTAGTTTTTTGATTTTGATACTTTGAATATATTTCAGGACTGAAGACGGAATTGCTTTAAACTATATTTGTTTTTTGAAGATATAGTGCATGCTTTGAGAGATTTCTGAATTTACTTATTCGAATATTTAAATATATTAAATATTTCAAATAAATTATATTCTTTGAGAGGTCCTTTAAGTGTGTTCATGTTTTTAAGATGCAAATGGTGTTTTGAAGGCAAGACCAGAAACAAATTTTGTCTCCTTTAAATATTTATTTATTAATTTTAGGGACTTTCGTATATCTTTTGGTTTATTTATTCCATTTGACATTGTATATTGAGTTTAGATTATATACGTCTATTAAATATAAGCGGTGCTTGTTTTAGACATAAATTTAATTCTAAAAGTTTTTTGAATAAAAATTTTTTAAATTAAAATTGTAGAAGATAAACATATTAATTTGTTTTAATATTCAAAAAAAAGAACATAACATCAAATCTCGTGTACCTTATCATAAAAGAGGACAATACACAGAAATACTTTTCGTTATCTTATGTTAATGGATTATCTGAAAATATTGCTGAATATTTCAAAAATATTTTTTCAATTACAACGCAGCTTTTAAAACCATTAATAACCTTAGTATTTAAATTGAAAAAAACAATAGGAATAAAACAAATAAAGATAAAAAATCTGCAGTCTACAAGTTGACTTGCAACGATTGCCCTTTAGTATATATTGGCCAGACAGGTAGACCATTCAAGAAAAGAATCCAAGTACACCAACGAAGTTACATTTCGGATTCCGTACATTCGACATGCTTATCATCTTAAGGAATTCAGGCATAATTTCAACAATAACTATGAAATTATCCACGTCGAAAGCAAAAGTTCTAGATTAACCCTTTTAGAATTTCTTGAAATCAACAGGTACAAGACCCGTCAAATCCTTTTGAACGAACAAACAGATCTTGACAAATCCCCTAATGGCATATTTTAGCGGCAAACTCCAATAAACACCCTAAGTTTGTATGACTTATTTTTCCATTATTTTGTCACATACTTAACTGTATTTAAACTCTATAACACTGGGCACTATCAGCCAGTAGAATGTACATACCTGAGGAAACAATTGTTGTATCATAAACATTTTTGTGGAAATTAAAATACTGTCACTTATATATTTTTTAATTAAGATGATTATTAATTATCCTATGGCATGAACAAGAAGTAATGAAATTTTATATTCCCAATTGATAAGCGAAATATCCCGTATCCCTTAATATTTGCGTTGATGGTACATTTAGTTATTTACAGACCAGAAGAAGTAATGGTACCTAAAACGAAACCATTACTGCAACCGATCTGACAGATCTGACAATACAAAGAATTTAACCAGAATATTATAAGTTTACAAGAAAAAAAAATTCACAAGAAAAACAAGAGGAAATGGAATATCTGAATAGATTATGAACCACTCTTTGTAATATTTGCAGCGTTTTTTCTGAGTTCTCAAGAACACCCCGTTTTGTCTCAGGTTACGCTACCTACCTCTTTTTGTAGGGGTGAAAGGCAATATACTAACTTTAAAATAACATCTCTTTTATTTAGTTCCGACAAGAAAATAGTCCATTATTACTGCATGGAAATAAAATCAGGATTGAAGTAAACGCATTGGGGGGTCTGACGCCACGTTTTGGGATAAGTGTTTGTTTACCCTTTGTTTTATTGTTGGGACAAACATATAGACACATGTGCTGGCTCCGAAGTATTGCTTCAATTCTTCATAATAACAAAAAAATTAAGGCTTTTATGTTCCTTATAAGACACCTACAAAAAATTAAACAAAAAATGTCGTAAGCATTGCCGTAGATTTGGGAAACTTGACCAAACACAAATTAATATTTTTGCGCACTAGGGGACAGCTATCATTTTGCTGAAGTGTACGTAATTTTCAAATTTTGAGTTAAAAATTGTGTCAAACGACTAGATTGAAACTATGATGAAGAATCCGAAGTCAAAAGGTTATTCTATCCGGCTGTTTAGTCGAACGGAAAGAGAGACTTGAAACTTCCAAGTCAGGTTTGGGGCATAAATATCTCGGTTAGTTTGGTGTTCAAAAAGTTATTTGTATCTTTTTCTTTCTTTCCAAAATAGTTCCGTAATTACTGATCCGATCCAAATGAAATTTAGTATTTATGTGTATAATGACACGAAGATTTATGCATAATTTCGTGAGGATTGATATTCCCAGGAGACGACTGGAGGTAAAAATGCTAATTTCTGAACTAAAACACCTAGAGATTTCAAATTTTCAGAATAAGTTGGGAGTTTTAATATGTGAGTCCTGTTGAACAATAGACAGAATCGGTCTTATAGTTCCCGAGTCATTCCTAATTTCAAATTAAATATTTTAAATATCATACAGATTTATTCTGTTAACCAGGATACAAATTTTAATTTTATGAAAATTTTTTCTCAAAAACTTTTTAGAATTAAATGAAATGAATGTCTTAGAAAACACAGTTTCAATTTAGTAGACGTATAGAATTATCACTCATTACACATCACCAAAAGGAATAAAACAGTTCAAAGAAATATGAATTATTAATTGAAAATACTAAATAAACACTTGAAGTAAACGAAATTTTGTTTCATATCAATTTATCATGGAAACGAAATTCCTTTTCAAAAATGCACAAGATTTTCTTCAAAATAATTTCTTAAAAAAAAGGTTCCTTCAAAAAACTCCAAAAACATGTAACTAAACATTTTTTTGTTACAGTACGCATGCCTGGAACGAAACAAAAAAATGTTTGTTTATTTATTTTGTAATTTTAATTGACAATTTATATTCGTTGGTTTTTCTTAATTCCATTTGATATTGTATGATGAATTTCGATTTTATACATCTATTCAATATGAGCAGTGCTTATTAAAACATTAATTTAATTCTTAAAGTTTCTTAAGTGAATTTTTTGAAATTAAAATTGTAGAAGACCAACAGATTAAATCTGTTTTGATATTCAAATTTTGTAATAATCCTTCTATCAAGTAAAAAACCGTTCCTTATTATTTTATTCTATATCGAATAGAAACATTGTTTTTCTGAGAAAATTTGATTTAATTTTTAGAAAATCAAATTATGTAGAGGTTTTACCGAATAATTCTGTTTTGTTGTTAAAAATTGAATATTATCCCCCTCTACCAAGAATATATTCTTTAGAATCATCTTATTATATAATTTATTTCAACTATTTCATACCTATAGCTAACGATGCAGATATCATTTTCCGATGAATTCTTTGTTTTTGTTCGTCATATCTTCAAGAATTAATTCACAGATTTGAAATTTTCAAGGAAAACTGTTGAACAAGTCGCGAAATCGTCTTTTTGACATCAGTTCAGTACTTTTCACCATTTTTTGCATCTGAATCCAGGGAAAAAATTTTCGAAAAATCTGAAAAAAATGCACCTTCATTCACATAAATTATTTACTCTTAATTTGATTTTTCATTTACTTTTATTTCAAAAATCCGTCGGTGAAACACAAAATTCCCAAATTAATTGTGCCTCTTCCGAAATATTAAAGAAATTCTTTCTCCCATTTAGCCTTGTGAGTGCAAAATTCACTAGTTTTATGTCGGCAAATCTGGTGCTTTTCGGCGAATTTGCTCTCTCAAACGTCTTATAACGATAATGTAGTCCGTCTAGAAAGTATCCGGAATTTATTATTTTTCATAATTTTAATATACTTCTTGTTTGCAACATTCTGAGACAAAAGTAAGGTATAAAGTAAGTTGTGCAGATTGTCGGCTATGGTCAAAGTTGTATGACAACGCTATTTATCAAATATTGTTGATTGTCAATAGGTATACAATTTATGAAATAATGTCGCAACTAGAAGAAAGAAAACAGGTAGAATATTTGTATAGAAAAGGTTTTCGAAACGTTAAAAAATTAGTGCAATTGACTGAACTGGGAAAAAGTGCTGTATATTAGACAATAAAGTGGATAAAAACTGGCATGGATATGAGGCATAGACCAGTTTCAGGAAGACTGCGTAAGATTGAAGGAAACAATTCAAACGGTTTATTGGCCTTAGGATGACACAATCCGTGCCTGGGGTTTCGAAAATTGGCTAACAGATTTGGAAATCAACGAAATATGAAAGTCCGTATGTCACTGAAAAGACAAGGCTACATATCAAGGAGACCAAAAAAAATCTCTACAATGACACCTTTACAAAAGGATCAAGGGATAGAATTTTGTCAACGTTTTCAAGAAGATAATTTTAATAATGTCTTTATATCTAATGAAAGTTGTTTCGAACTTGGTGGAAATCACTCAAAAATCCTATCAAAACAACCTGTTGCCGTTCAAATTTCCAAATTTCACCAGAATAATGGTTTGGGGAGTAATATCTCAGCGTGGTGCTACGCCTCTCTGTATAGTTGATGATAGTGAAAAATATTGTGGCATTCTGAACGATTTTCTCCTTGAAACGTGAATGCTTTATATCCAAAGGAGTGACGTTTTCAGCAAGATAATGCAAGATGCCATACTTCGGCCTATACTCAAGCTTGGATGCAAGAACACCAAGTGACAACCATTTCATGGCCAGCAGCTTCATCAGATCTTAGTCCCATTGAAAACATATGGGGACTAATGAAGACTGAAGTTGAACAAGCAGCGCCACGAAGTGAAGATGATTTAATTCAGACAGTTTTACAGATCTGGACTATCATCACCGAATATGGAGGTGATCTAGCTTCGGGTGTACCTCAACGATCTCCCCCCCTGTCTCTGTACCTTGTCGTGGTGGGGGAGCTTGTAATAAGGAGTGTCCTAGTTTCATTTATGAAATGGAGGATATGGTTATGATGCCTAAAGCAGATGACTCGCAATCCAAACTTCCTTTCTTTCTTTCTTGCATAATACCATTCCATCATGTTGTCCCACTCCATCCATTTCCTTCCGCAGGGCTTGGAATCGTACAGAGGAGTTGTGGCTATGGCTGTCGACGGAGTCACGCGACTCTGCGATCGATTAGAGTTTTGTAATTCATACATGGGCGAAGGCGATAACCTGCTGAATCTCAGCGTGGGTTTTCCAACCTTCGTCTACTTATCCGCTGAGGGATCTTAAATGGTTGCTGAAGGAAAAAGGGAGACTACGACGTTTCGAACAAGATTGTTAGGCTCGGGAGATTCGCTCTGTTCGCTCCCAAATTTGGCTTCATCATTAGATCCTGAAGGTCCCGCTGCGGGATCCTGATTGGTCCGCTGGAGGAAAAAGGGAGAATACCACGTTTCGAACAAGTTGGTTGACCTTGGACTTCGACCTCATTCGTGGATCCTTAAGCTTATCTTATCTGCTGCGGGGTCGGAAGTGGTTCGTTGGAGGAAAAAGGGAGAGAACGACGTTTCGACCGGGAAACGGGGACCAGAAGACTCGCTCTGCTCGCCCCCAACTCTGGCCCCACTTTTTGATCCTAAAGCTCATCCTCTACGATGCTTCGAAGCCCCGCTTTTAGCAGTCGAACAGCAACAGCGGTCCTTCGTGGTGGTGATCCATGCTGGGAAGCTGTTATTTGTGTTGTTTCGTTGCTTCAGTCTTTCACATCTCTGCTCAAATGACTGAGTATTGGGATCGACACGGCGATCCTTTTTTGGAGAGGGAAGGTGATTTGTGGAAGTCCCTCATCTAGTTGTGCTGGAGCAAAGTTCTCTATAATCTTCCTTCAAAATTTCTATCCTTCTATTTCAGCTTATTGGGGGTCTGCTGGAGTGTCAAAACTTGAGCAGAAACCCGGGACAGCAATGATGACAATGGTACTTTTAACGTCGGCTAAGAGCTCTGCTCGTATGCTGGCGTGTAGAATTCTGAGTATGTACCTCGACGTTTAGTCAAGTGTTTACAGTTAAATGGAGGTTATATAAGTAAATAAGATGAATATTTTGTTATAATTTTCTAATTCAAGAATTAAAAATATATACTAAATAATTACAATTGAGCTTTGTTTTTTCCGGATACTTTCTAAACGGACTATAATTACTACCTCATCTTCTGATAAGAAACAACAACAATCCCTTCAGGCGAGCCTTTTAAATGATCAATCAATTCATAATACTTTTTTGACTGAATTTACCTCAACAGAAGTTATGAGATTTTTTTCTAAGATAGAATGAAAATAGTTTTTTCGTGTTTTTCTCCAATTATTTGAAGTTGTAGTTTCTAACAATACATTCTAAGAAGTTATCCAACAAACCCTTCTAATTTTGTCGAGAAGACAAAATTATCAACTCTGATGGCAAAGTTTACAACAAATCTGTCACATACCCAGTTCCAAGAATTCTAAAGAATCTAAAAAAAAGCAAAAATAAGAACTTTCGTTATACAACAGTGTCAAAAAAGCAAAGGAAATTGGTCAATAAAACACAAAATATGTATTAACACGTAGGTCATTAAGTCCCGCAACTAACCAGTAAAAACATATAATGGGTGTTTTTTTTAGAGTGATAGAACTTTCGATAGGGATAACTGTGATTTGACAGAAGGTAGAAGCCATGTTAGTGCAAGATTTCATGAGGATCGTATGATTACAAAAAAAAATTGTGAGCGGAGCAGCTTTTGAGCGTTCCCTTAAACACTCTAACTAATGAACAGAAAAAGATAGAGACTTAAAAGTTTGAGAGTAGGCTTGAGGCCTAAATATTTATTCATAATATGCAGTTTTTCAGGGGAAAATGACTGTTAAACAAGCGCGCCAAAGCTTCTTATCAGGTCACTGTTTTTTTGTATATTTTCTTATTTATAAGTCGTGGATTGAAAAGAGAAGTAAATTGTAAATTTTTAGGGGAAAGCAATGAATATCAGTTCAAATTCCATTATTTTCACTCCATTTTTTCGACGGGATTTAAAAAAAAAACCATTTCAACAAAAATAAGCAGTACAAATGCGTAAAAATAAACTACGGATTTTCCCACTTTAAAAATAATTATATTTACCATCATAACTGTGATTTGACAGAAGGTAGAATCCATGTTGTTTTGACATTTCTGTTCAGTAAGCATTGACAAAATAATCATGGAAAGACTCACGCCACAACAACGTTTCAAATTGTTTAAAATTATTTTCAAAATAAGTGTTCTATTCGCCAAACTTATAGAGCACTTCGTGCAATTTATGGTTTACATAATCGTTCATCAGAGCAGCTTATTCGTCGAACTATCGATAGATTTCGGACATTTTCTCTACTCGATGCAACAACAACAACAACAAGATAAATAACTGTACGTACAGAAGAAAATATCGCTGCTATAAGTCATAGTGTTACTGATGATCCAGATTTGTCTATTCGTCGACGTTCACAACAAGTTGGACTCTGTACATCCACCACATGGAAAATTTTGCGTAAAGACCTTGGTCCACACCCATACAAGATACAGTTGGTTCAAGAACTAAAGCCACTTGACTTTATCTTAAGCTTCGTTTATTTGCTGACTGGGCCCTAGAACAGCCTGAAGTTGATCCACTTTTTTATCGTAAAATTGTGTTTAGTGATGAAGGTCATTTCTGGTTGAACGGCAATATAAACAAGCAAAATTGCCGTATATGGAGTGAAAACAATCCTCAAAAAATTCTGCAGGTTTCATTGCATCCTGAAAAATGCACTGTATGCTGTGCTTTACACGCTGGAGGCATCATCGGTCCATATTTCTATAAAAACGATGCTGGAGCTAATGTTACAGTGAATGGTGCTCGTTACAAATCGATGATCAATGATTATTTTTTTCAAAATTTGAACCGTAACAATTGATTTATTGGAAGAAAAATTTGGCGATAACATTATTTCGAGAAATGGTCCAATTAAATGGCCTCCAAGATAATCCGACATAACTCCACTGGATTATTTTCTATGGGGTTATGTCAAGTCATTGGTTTTTGCTGATAAACCACAAACAATAGACGCTTTGGAAGCCAACATAACTCGTGTTATTGATGAAATAAGGCCTGAATTACTCGAAAAAGTGGTTCAAAATTGGTCTGGTCGAATGCGGCCTCAGAGCTAATCGTGGTTGACATATGCCAGAAATTATTTTTAAAACATAAATGTCATAAAATTATCTTTCAAATAAAAAAAAATTGGCTTCATCCTTAATTAAATGTGTTTTATTTCAATTCAAAGTTCTATCAATCTAAAAAAAAACACCCTATATTTTGCAAAATTTGTTTTATCATTCATCAGTATCCAACGTTTTTCAAAACCTTCGATGCTTCTCTAAAGAATTTTTTGTCTTTGGCCTCAAAATAGGTTACCCTCATTAAGGAGTTTTCTATCAACTGAAAACGTATGCGTCAAAGAGGTCATTTGAGTTTCAGAAAGAGGAAAAGTCTGCCGGAGCCATATCAGTGCATTACAGTGGTTGCTCGATAAGATTTGTTGCGTTTTTGGTCGAAAATTTGCTCACAATGAAACAGCCTTGTGGAATGCTGAAAAGTTTCTTCCATAAATTTGGTTAGTGTTTTTTCGACGAATTTGCTTTCTCGTGAACAACAAATAGGCAATTCTTGTTAAACTGACTTCCTATTTGATTTTGTTCTAGGTACAAAATCTCATCACGCAAAACCTGGCTCACACTTGACTTTTATTTTTGTTTTGAGTGTTCTCGTAGCTGAAGTCGTTGATCTAATCATGGTGGTCGGCTTGATAAATTACGAAAGCATAAATTGTTGCTAAATTTGATCATTTGATCCCAGTACAAATCTCGGACGACTACTTGGCACCCATTAGAAAATAATTCGTAGCTCATAAATTAAATTCAGTGGGTGAAATCAGAATATTTTGTAAACATTTCAGATGAATTGGAGCCTGAAATATTAAGTGCAAGTGTGTGCAAATCTCGAATTTTGTAGGGGAAAAAATTGCAGGAATAAGTGTTCTCTCATTTTAACTTCATAAACAATTCCGCTGAGCACTTGGATGAAAACTGTATTTCGAAATGATTCGGGTTGATTTCAAATTAGTTCGCATTTATTTCGCTTAATGGGATTAATATATTGATTCCATATATTTAATCCATATTATAACGAGTAAAAATAAAATCCTGCGGTTTTGATAACATATGTTACTACTAGTTCATTATTCCATTATTGTGTCATTATTAGACTTTCTTTTTAGTATCTATCATTTCGCTGAAGTATAAACAACATAGTTTATGTGAGCTCTGAAAATGTCAACTTTTGTAGCGAATAATGTATTTTTGTGGGATGCTTTACTTCATTACTTCAAATATGAAGAAAGAGGCTCGCATCTTAGTGGATTTCATGCTATTGCTGAAGAAACGTCAGAAATGGTTTGCTCGATTTAGACATCACCTAATACAAAATTCGTTTCGATTGGATATTAAAGAATTACAAGTTCACTTACCAAAAAATGTTCCACATAAAATTCAAAAAGATCTTTTTTCTTTCCCTTTTAAACAAATAGATAACACATTCTCCAGAAGAAGAATCTGAAAACTTCTAACACAAGCTATATATACAGGGTGACGAGAAAAACTTCGGACAAATTTAATTGTGTTTTGGAATAAAAGTATTTTATCGCACCCAAATAATTTTTATTCTACTTTCTATTTCTTGTACTGATAAATGAATTTTCAGTTTGATATTAGGGAAAAGGGGGTAATGGCAGTTACTTAAGCAAGATATAGAATAAAACACACTTACTTTATCTTTATTTTAATTAACATTGAAAGTATTATAATCATTGCACTATCAGTCTTAGATAGTTTCATATTCTTTGGAATCATTTATTAATTAAAGATTAAGCTTTAAAAAAAACATGTTTGACCAACATTGGCCACGCCACATATTAGGGTAATTATGGTCACTATGGGGACACGTGAATTCTACCAGGTTTTCGTATTGGCATGCGAGCATAACTCTTTCACCAAGTGACTACTCAGCAGTCTCCATAGTCCACCCCAAGAGGTAGAAAGTGTGATAAGGATTACGCCATATCATCGCGCGAAGCGAGAACCCCTCCGAAGAGATTCCACCAGCTTCCAGTTTGGGCCCCGACTCGAAAGCCAGAGCCGTCTGACTGGTAGCAGCGAAAGCACTATCCAACCTCTACTGGCTCTGCAGGTCAGTACCCGAGTTGTTTGAGACGCAACTCACCCGCCGGAAGGCGCTTATCCAAGCACCCGAACGCAGTCCCATAAACTAAGATAATCTCAAGATTGATGACTACTATTGATCCTGGTACGAATACCGTCTAACGGCCTGTACGTCCTGACTCACCGAACCCATATGAAGTCATTTGATTAATCCTGGCGTCAAGCACTAAAGGAAAAGCCATTTCGTCGAGATCTACATACCCCAAATCGTTACGCATTGATCCGAGGCCAGGACAAGCCAGTCGAACCGTCAAGTCCCGTTAAACCCCGAGTCATTTCATGAGAATATCACGAACATGGAAGTCTGCAAACAGATAAATAAAATACCTCCCTAGTCCAACATGCGGACTTTCAACCACTGTCCCCTCGAGTCCAACAACAATGGGGTGGCCAGGTGGTACAAGTAACACCTGAGGGTAAACCACTCCCCCGAGGTAACGCAGTGTGCTACATAACGCACTCGGCATTACACAGAAAATCCGGAGATTAACTGCGATAGGGTAGAGTACGCCAGAATTAAGGGAGAAGCTCTGTGCTGCGACAGACTCCCTGTCACTGAGTTAATCAACCGGCTCAGCCCTCCATTTCACCAGAACGGCAAAACTAGGGCCCCATTCGGAGATCTTCCACCATACAGGTGCAGTGACTGGCGCGAATGGCATTACGCTTGGCACCATGACTTAACCCTCCATTTCGCCGGGACGAAATTAGGATCCTAGTCAAGGCAAGCATCCCCATCACGACAAGATTTAATACCTGGGGGGCGAGGGTCACTATGGGGACAATGAGAGTCAGCCACCAGAAGAACCAGAAGGTTAAGTATGTGATAATTGTTAGGCTACTAACAATTGTACGTAACCTTGTGATGAGTCACATCCTGTGCAACTAGCGTGTGCCTATAAGCTACAACAAGTACATCTAAGCCATAATTCATTGTTGCGACCAAATTCATCGCAAACTAGACATTTATTTAAGTCGTCATCTTCATCATCGTCACAAATCTGATTGATACTTATATCTGACGACTCTGAAGAACTGTTAAGCTCTTGCATAACGCGCCTTTCACTACATCTTTCTTGAGTTTCAGTTTTTTGCTAGCTTTCGGCACAGGGTTTTTTCCTTTTGCTGCTCTAGATGCTTTCTTATTTTCTTTTTCAACAAGGCTCTCTTTGACGGGTGTCGATGTCATAATTTTTGAGTGTTGCTTAATTCGTCCTTTTTTATGGGCTTTTCAGGAATCATTTTGCTAGGTAATGGAAGCAGATATTCAACATTGGAAGCTAACGTTGCTGATGAAGTCGATGGTATTGCATCAACTGCTATGAATGATATTGATGTCATACGATGTGTTTATGCAGATGATGTAGATGATGTTAAATTTTTGGCCAAAGATGAATTACACGGCATTGGATGTATTGTTACAAATGATGTAGATGGTATTGGATTTGATGGTGTTGAACTAGACGTAAATGGAATGACGATTGAGGTATCTTGAATAATTACTTCAGGTTGGGTTAAGACTTCAGCTGCGGTAGAATCTTCATCAGAAAAAATATTCGGATTATTTTGGACAATACCTGATGCCCGGAATCCTAATGCACCTTTATTTATAGATGCCTCTGTAAAATATGCTCTATTTAAAACATCTGCCATGTCGTATGGAGTTATTTTCTATGCAAGGCGATTTTTTCAAAATAAATCGCACTCTTTTTTGTAAATAGCTTCAAGAGGACCAAAAAATGTGAGATCTAATGGCTGCATCCTATGGAATGTATGTGGAGGCAGTGACAGCAAATGTATATTATTTTGTTTACAAAAATCATACATCATCAAAAAAGATTATCAAGTACTAATAAAACAGGCGCCTGTGACGATGGCTTGGTATACATGGCAAAGTATTGTAGCCACTCAAAAAATAGATGTTCATTAATCCACCCATTATCTGAACATTTGTATATAGCTCCTGTAGGACCGTCTTTCTCAAGCTGAGCAGTCATTCTTTTTCTGGGGAAGATGAACATTGGTGAGACAAAACTACCAGCAGCGCTCATGGCACACAAGAGTGAAATATTTTTTCCTCTTTCGCAACTTATTATGGAACCAACTCTTTTCATACCTTAAGGAGCTAATATTTTTCCAGGATCCTGCACTGTAGAAATGCCTGTCTCATCGCAGTTATAAATATTGTTAGGAGTAAAGTTATATTTGTCCATTAGATCTCCTAATAGTCTGTAAAACAGTTAGATTTCTTCTTTATTGAAAATCGTTATTCTGTTGATCCGAACAGAGATGCTGTTTCTTTTTAAAAAGCCATCTAGCCATTTCAGCACTCTTGTCAAAGTTGTGTGAAATTTTAAGCATACTGGTATGCCGATTTCCTTATTTGAATCGCTGTTACTCCATAAAAAATAGAAGATAAGTATTTTATCCTGTCTGACAAAACCTTTTCTACATCTGCTGTGAATACAGGAAGTCGTCCAAGACGTGGTTCCAATGAATTGTTCTTTTTTAAACGGTTTTGGAGGCTTGAAAACGGTATGCTCATGGCTATAGCAGCACTTCTAATAGAGTGGCCTTGACTCATGAGAGCCTCAGCTTTTGACAGTGTTTCAGATGACCACTGAGCCTTATTTGTGGACCTGGGACGTACTTTCGGCATTTCTGGAATAGTAATTAATGATAATTAATATTTTTAGGTATGTTACAATGATTGCGGGCAATGGAGGTCAACCCTCATTGCTCGCACTGCAATGACCTTTATTACCCGATCGTACTGAATGTGTAAAAATTTAAATTAAAACTTTAATTTGCTATTAAAATACCAGAAATGTTATTTAAATCGATAATATAAGGTTGAAGACACACAATAATCCAGTCTAACTATTGGAATTGTATACTACTCTGTCAAGAAAGTACCGGGAATTTTCAATTAAAACAACATTTTTACATTTAATTGTCAAAATTTATTGGGTCGCCTTCAAAATAGGCTCCATTTGCTCCAATACATCTATGCCAACGGCACTTCCAATTATCGAAACATTTTTTATAGGCGCTTTCCGGGATGGACTTTAGCTCTCGCGTCGAATTTTGTTTTATGGCTTCAATCGACTCAAAACGGGTACCACGAAGGGGCAATTTTAGTTTTGGGAAGAGGAAAAAGTTACAGGGAGCCAAATCCGGCGAATACGGTGGTTGCTGAAGCACGTTTGTTGAGTTTTTGGCGAGAAAGTCAGTCACAATCGTAGCTCGGTGAGAAGGCGCGTTATGCAAAATCCATGAGTTGTTCGCCCACAAATTTGGCCGCTTCTTACGGATACGCTCACGCAAACGTTTCATAACGCCTAGGTAATGCTCCTTGTTTACCGTCTGACCCTCTGGAACGAATTCGTAGTGCACCACGCCACGGATATCGAAGAAAACAATGAGCATCACCTTCATTTTCGAGCGGCTTTGGCGTGGTTTTTTCGGTTTCGGCTCATTTTTTGCCACCCATTCTGATGATTGTTGGCTTGTTTGCATATCGTACTCGTAGACCCAGGTCTCATCACCAGTTATAATGCGTTCCATGAATGTAGAATCGGAATTACAGTGATCCAGCATGTCTGAAGCAACCTGTTCGCGATGACGTTTTTGAAGAAAATTCAGGTCTTTCGGTACGAGTCGTGCGGCCACCTTTCTCATGCCCAAAATATCAATCAAAATCGTACGTGCGGACTCGTGGGATATCTTAAGATCATGTGCTATCTCTCTCAAGCTGGTACGATGGTTTTCCAGCACTCTTTCCTTAATTTTATCGACGTTATCTTCGATCGAAGCCGTCGATAAGCGACCACTTCACGACCGTCCTTGAAGGCTCTGTACCACTGATATTCATGAGTTTTCGATAGAACATTATCACCAAAGGCCTTTTGCAACATTTTCAATGCATCGGCACACGAAAATTCATTTGCAACACAAAACTTCAAACAAATTCTTTGCTCAACGTAATCACCCATAGTAAAAATCGGCACGCACTCTGACATCGACTGACTTAATCAGCTGTTGCAAACACACTAGTTGACAGATCCCGCTCAAGCTTGGCATAGTAATTAAGGACAGTGGTACCAACCTAGGAAAAAAAAATTTTACCTGCCTCATTGCCCCGCCAGATTTAAATCGATAATTCCCGGTACTTTCTTGACAGAATGTATATTGATGTACTTACCTCTTATTTTGTGCACACGTAAAATAACATCAAATTGGCGCGAAACTGCGTAACGGCCTTCCCGTGCAAACGATGAACGCGTATAGAACGGGCGAGCGCGGGGCCTCGAGTTGTCTTAACGAGTCTTTGTGGACGATATTCGTTTGTTTAGCTACTTTCGTGTAAGAGTTAGGACGCTAAACACTATTGCCCTCTGACTGTCATTGCCCCTTTTTTCCCTACTTTATTTTGTAGTGTTGGAATGTCAAATAAACGTAGTGCAATTTTGAAGCTGTTTCATCAAGATAAGCGTCAATGCGAAGTTGTTCGTTTACTCAATGTGCCTCGATGCTATTTGCCGTTTCAAGGAGCTTAGCCATGATGATCGTCGTCCAGGAAGTGGGAGAAAACGGACTATCAATACGTCAAGCAATCGCAACATCGTCAAGAAGGGAGTTAATTGAAATCCGGGGATCTCTATGAGGAAAATAGCCCGTGAGACCGGTATCAACCGTGAATCCGTTCGTCAAATGTCTAAAAAGGAGCTCAACCTCAAGCCATAAGCTCCAAAAAGTTCAACTCCTCACGGATGAAAACAAGCACGTACGACTTGAAAGATGCCGCCAACTCCTTCGTCTCGCCGCATTCTCTTCACAGACGAGAAGCTTTTCACCGTAGAACAATTCCACAATCACCAAAACGACTGAGTCTGGTCCGCAGAGGCTCCCAGTTCGTCGAACATCGTCAAAATCCGCAATCCGTCATGGTCTGGGGCGGAATTTGCGCCAGTGGTAAAACACCCTTGGTTTTCGTGGATCAAGGGGTCAAAATCAATCAAGAAGTCTACCGCTGTGACATTATCGAGGCCGTAGTACTTCCGTGAGCCCAGCAGCACTTCTGTGATTCGCATTGGACCTTTTAACAGGACTCCGCTCCGGCTCACAAAGCGAAAATGACGCAAGAATGGTGTAAGACCCATTTTTCGGGTTTCATCACATCTTCAGAATGACCGTCCTACTCGCCGGATCTCAACTCTTTGGACTACAGCGTGTGGTCGATTTTGGAGCTCAGGGCATATGCTAAACACCTCAGATGTTTGAAGTCGCTGAAGTTGCGCTGGCAATGGGACCGATTAACGCCCGAAGAGCTGCGGCCCATTGCCAAAAATTTCAAGAAGCGTCTGAAGCTATTTGTCGCCGCCAAAGGAAGCCAATTCGATACTGCTTGAAAATATTATTAGCAAATATTTATGTTATTATTATTCGTTGTTGTTTTGTTTAATTTCTTTGGTTCAATAAAGTTAAATGAAAAAAGTTTGTCAGAGGATTTTCTTGTTCTGTACATAGCATATTTCTGTGAAATAACCTAATTTTTCAATAGGACATGTTCATAAGCTGAGTCAATGGCTCAGTGGTAAGAGCATAGTGCTCGTAACCGAAAGGTCGCGGGTTTAAATCCTGTTCAGGTGGGAAAAAAACTTTCTAGTTGGATGGGTTTTGGCCACCATTTCACTGATGGGTCGAAAATTAATAGTCCTACTAGCGAAGCCTACCCAGAACGGAACTGTACTCCTAATTCGCACAAGCTGAAAAAGCTTCTGAGAGATCTTCACAGAAGATCTAGGAGTATCAGGATAAAATAAAATAGAAAAAGGCTTATTACTTGATAGAAGAAATATAACAAAATTTGAATATCAAAACAGATTTAATCTGTCAGTCTTCTACAATTTTAATTTCAATCGAAGTCCGAGGATCTCCATGAGGAAAATATTGAGTTTTGATTATATACGTCTATTAAATATGAGCGGTGCTTATGTAGACATTAATTTAATTCTAAAAGTTTTTTGAATAAAAATTTTTCTTCTTCTTTTGAAATTAAAATTGTAGAAGACTGACAGATAAAATCTGTTTTGATATTCAAATTTTGTATCAGGATAATATGAATATAAATAATAATAATAGTAACTGGACCGTATGAAGCTAGTGCTTGTCCAGAAACGGCCAGAATTGACCAACAGAAGAGGTGTTGTGTTTCATCAGGACAACGCCAGGCCACACACGTCAATAGTGACTCTCCAGAAACTCCTGGAGTTTGCTTTGGAAGTTTTAATGCATCTACCATATAGTCCGGACCTGGCACCAAGTGATTACCATCTTTTTCTCGCACTGGAAAACTTCCTGAGTGATGGGAAATTGGTATCAACAGAAGATTGTTAAAATCGATTATTAGAATTTTTCGCCAAGACCAAGACTTCTATGAAAGAGGCATTATGAAGCTACCTTAAAAAATGGCAACAAATTATACAACAAAACCCAAATCAAACAATCCGAAATATGTTAAATAACATCTTAAATTTCACACAAAAATAATGGATTTTTTCCCCAACCTATTTAAAAATAATGTTGTTTTCTCCATTAATCCAGAAGTATGTGTTACGAATGGGCTAAAACTTTCTGAAACAACTCATTCAACTAATAAAATATCAATATTATAATTTGCCTTCAACACTAGCCAACAATATGTCTATCCAAAACAAATTGGAATAATCTTCAACAAAGTAGGTTCGTTATACTCCTCCACATCACCGGCGGTAAAATATTTCTGTTTGTGATGCAAGTACCAAAAATGTGTTTATTTGCATCCCAGCTCACGTGAAACATAATAAATTTACAAGAAAAACAAAAGGTTCGAGTGCTCAGCTAATGACTCTGGCATCCCGTACATTCCGAAGCTATTAAAAGAAAGATTTACGAGCGAAAAAAGTGTCTTTCCTAAATGTCTACAAATTGTCGAGGCGGCAAATGAGCCCCATTAATCAACGAACTAATACAAGCGACCGAATTCACTTCGTCTGCTCTGCGATGTCGAGCAGAAACGTAAAATTTCACTCGTCAAAAAATATTACCGTTCTTATATTTAGAGTTGCCACATTGGAAAACGTCAGAATCAAAACGGATACTTCTTCAATGCCCATGGTAACTATTAGGAGTATAAATAAGTTCGTGCGGTTTTTTTGTCGAAAATTGAAGCTTCATTGTGAAAAATTAGTTATACTGAAGCTCTGAAGGAATGCGGGTGTTATGAGGGAGCTTTTGCCTCTTAATTCGGAAGCGGCGTTTCGTTCCGAACATGCGCACCTGAACTCTTCAGATAGGCGTGGTGCGCATGTGTGACGCCAGTAACCTTGTTCCACGTTGGAACGTCAGTCGTCTAACGCTTGTACTCTGCCCTACTTAAACCCGGCAAGAGCGGATGAGTTAAGTATTATCTGATACCAGTCGCACCCCTTATATGCTTATATTCATCTAAGATTGAAGGAATTGTTGCGGTGTAGTTTTGAACTTGAATTGCGGTGAAAACACCATTTTGCTCGTAAAGCAGTAGATCGATGAGCATTTTTACCGTTGTTCACTTTCACTAGATTCACATTTACTGGGTTCACTTTTTGGTTCACTTTACACATGTACTACTCAATTACAAGTAAATAATGTAGATAATACATTCACTTTTAGGCCTTTCAATGCGTTATTATGTTATCACAAGAGGATGATCCTTGAAAATTTAAAAGTGGATACAAATATAAACTTGTTCAAGAGCAAAAACCGTCCTACAGATCAAAATGTGTGGCAGGTAAAAAAATTCATCCCAAGTCTCGAAACGGCGTTTCTGCATTTCTGAGCCTGATTAGCCCGACCCTGGGAATGTCATTGCTGATAGACCTGCCTAGTGAAGATCAAAAATACCTTATTCAATTTCATAAAAACCGAACAATCGTTATTGGAATAATACTGGTCAGTCAAGCCATGTTGTATCGATCGGAAGAGATGGTACCTAATCGGAAGGAGCAATGTCTGAGCTGTATGGTGGGTGAGGAAGGACTTCCCATTTGAGCGTTTCTAAGTACTATTAACGGGCGACGCAACAGGTGGCCGTACATTGTCAATAACTTTGACGTATTTATCGGCGTATTGCGAGCGTTTTTCTCGCAATGCTCGGCTCAAATGAATCAATTGTCGTCGGTAGACTTCCCCTGAGATTCTTTTATTCGATGGTAGCAGCACATAATACACCACACCCAGCTGGTCCCACCAAATACACAGCATGATCTTCTCGCCATGAATATGGCCTGACATATGATGAGGCATCCATACGCCCGATGTTTTGGATCATCAAAATGGACCCACTTTTATGTCCAAACACAATTCAATGCAAAAACCCCTTTTTCTTTTGTCGTTGAAGCAGTTGTGAAAAACCGGCGTTGGGCAGTTCATACGGCATCCAATTTCCTACCTTTCGGAGCATTCTCATTGCTTTTCAAGGATGGCAAATGGCTGGCTGAATGACTCCAAGTGTTTTTGCGAGGTCCTCTTGCATTTATGATGGGTCTTCACTTTGGTGGCGCTGCGGGTAAAGGGCGACGCCCTTATGGCGTCTTCATTGTATTTTGAAGCGGCAGAGAGGAAGGTTCTTCGAAATAAACCTTCTGAGCGACTTAAAAACATACTCGAGATAATAGTAATTACTATTATTGATAACTCTCAGTGAGTAAACTTCTTTTAAATGCTTCAGATTAATTGCATGCTTTACGCTTTGAATACCACCTTAGTTTCAATGTAAGATTCTTAGTGATTGCACGCTCTTTTATTTGTACTTCCACTCATCGCTTTTCATTCTTGTATTTTTGCTTCAGTGTTATTTAATCCGACCGGAATGTTTTACTAAAATCCTTTGTATACAACTAAAGCAGTACGGCCTTCACAAGTTCCCAATTTATATTGTATACTTTCTCTCGGTGCCTGGTTGTTGTTTGTTGTATTTATTAATAGTGGTTCTGTATTTGTGCTGTTCATGGTATTAGCAGTGCCTGATATGTAACTAATTTGCATGTACTCTTGTGAGATCCCCCGGTTCTTTGTTTGCTTTTATTATAACGTTCATTAACACGCCCAGGTGATGGGGTACTGTATCTATTTTATAATGTTTGTGTTACATGTTTACCATATGCATGCGCCCGCTTACTTTGCTAAATTGTATTCCTTGTGAACCGGTGGCGTTTTTTAGGGTAAATCATTGAGTAGTCCTCATAGAGGACGACGTATCGTATAGAGACAGTAAACAGCTCCGGATATCCAACGCTACTGTGAGAGTGTGTAAGTGATTGCTATTATTGTTTCGAGGTATTTTGATATCCCCAGGATTAGTTCAGGTGACCCTTCAGGTAGTGTTCTGTTTGACCTTTAGTAATATCTGAGCCATTTGATAATTACTCTTCCGGTCGACACGAGTTATGTTAGATCCCCTCTTCAATAAGATCTCTTGGGCATACTACGTTACCCACCTTACTGTCCATTCAAATTCTTATCCCTTGTAACTGCAGGTTCTGCTCTGGTTACAGGAAGTGCAGTTGTAGGTGCATGCTGGCTGTATCCCGTCCTCTCTAACCCTCTCCGCTGTATAAAAATGACATCCGATTCGAGTAAGCTACCGACCTAATGATATGTAGAAATAAGTCATTTAGACCTGAGGCGCTATTGGGTTCACTGTGTAGCTTTACGAACCTTTGAGTAGAGTAAATTTTAACAGCAGGCTGATAAATATTTGTTTCCGTTCATTGAGGGTTGTTGCTTTTTAATATTATTAATATAAATATATTATTCTGACGTTACTGTGCTTTGAATATTTGAACCTACAGTCAATGTTTCCTTGCTCTCGTTAGGTGTAATTTGGATTGTCTACACAACGTAACGTCCTATTCTCCCGCCACTAGATGATCACGATGAAAACAGGTTAGCATTCTTTAGAGTACTCCGCTCAATACCGGAGATTTTAGAGAACTCCGTAGTCCGTATAACACGGGATAGATATTCACCACAGATTATGGCTCGCTGGAAAACTGGCAAGCGTCTAAAATTTCGATTTAAATTTTTTGGTAATCGATGTTGAAGCGTGGAACAGCAACTTCTTTGTCTGTATTATACGGAGTACTCTAAAGAACGTTAACCTGTTTTTATCGTTATCATTTAGTGGCGGGAGAATAGAACGTTACGTTGTGTAGACAACCCAAGTTACACTTGAACAAGAACGAGGAAACAGTGACGGGAAGTTCAAAATGCAAGGTTAAGTAAAAATAATATTTGTACTTCCAATTACCACCCCCCATGGCATTAAAGCTTGTCGCGCTGGGAGCGCTTGTCTTGACTAGAACCCTAGTTTCACCCCGGTGAAATGGAGGGTCACTGGACCCGTGTGGTGGAATATCGACCGAATGGGGCCCTAGTTTCACCGTAAGGGTGGAGTGGAGGGCTGAGCCACATTGGTCAACTCAGTAACAAGGCAGTCCGTCGCAGCACAGGGCATCTCCCAAACTAACGTACTCTACCCTATTACAGTAAATCTCCGGATTTACTGTCCAACGACCGAGTACGTTATGTAGCATACTGAGTTACCTCGGGAGGGTGGAGGCCCTCGGCAAGTATTCGTACGACCTGCCCATCCACTCAATTGGTGTTGGACTCGAGGGGGCAGGGGTTGACAGTCTACATTCTGGACTAGGAGCTAGGAGGGTATTCCTTCTATCTGTTTGCACTCATGTTCAGGGTTCAGCGGGACTTGACGGTTCGACCGGCCTCGTCCTGAACCAGGATCGATTGCGAGACGTTTCTGGGGTTTGTGGATCTCGACAACACGGCTAGTCCGTTGGTACTTGAAAGACTTCACAAGGGGGCTTGTGGGTCTTAACGAACAGGCCGGATTGACGGTGCTCGTAACAGGATCAATTGAGGCATCAATCTTGAGACTATCTTGTTTTATGGGAGTTCGGATGGATGGACAAGAAGTCCCCTCGGCGTGTGAGTTGCGTCCCAAACAACTCCATGGGTACCGACCATGCAGAGCCAGTAGTAGTTGGATAGTGCTTCGCTGCAACCAGTCATACGGTTGTAGGTTTTCGAACTGAAGCCCAAATTGGAAGCTGGTGGGTTGAACTCTTCGGAGTGGTTCTCGCCATACGCGATAATAAAGCGTAACCCTTATCACACTTTCTGCCTCTTGGGGCAGACTGTGGAGACAGCTAACTAGTCACTTGGTGAAAGAGCTACGCTCGAATACCAATACACTAAATGGTAGAATTCACGTGTACATCCAATAACATCTAGCGCCACAGACGAAGCATTAGAGCAATGCGCTGATATGTGAAACATGTATGCCTGCTGCTTATTTACGACAATCAACAATACGTATTCAGCTTTAAGTTTCGATCTGTAATACAGATGTAAGTTGCACTGTCACTCTTCGAAAAATTTCCTGTTTCTCAATTTGTTAACATATTCGTAATAAATATCCGCCGATTTAATTCATTTGCAAACAAAATTAGCTAAACATAACCTGAATGTTGCACGTTTCTGTTTCAATTCGAAAGTTTACTTTTGTTCCCAAACAATATATGAAGAATTAAAACTGAAGAGCTTTTAAGGCTTTCAGAGTAAGAGTTTCGAAATTGGTAGATTTATATGAAATATCAACATTCGCAATAAAATTTCTACGACAAGCTATTTTTCTAAAGCTCTACCTATACAATTTTGGATCAAAATATAATTTTAAAATGTATAACTTAAGAGACAAACTAGAGAATTTGAGGAAAATTCACAAAAAATCCGATCAATAAGACTAAGAAACAAGCATCGACAAACAATTTAAAAAATAATTCCTGTTATTCATTTCTAAACGGGGCATTTACTAATGTGAGATGCTGGAGTGAAATCTACAGATAATATTGCAATTAATGTTCCAAAATAAAGAGTGAATGAATATACTGTGATATTAGGCATTTTGATACTGATATTGATTTTTCACATATGACTTGGTGAAACATTTTTAAATTAATAAAGTGATACAAACAGTGAAACTTATGTCAAATTGTTTTTATTTACCTTATTAATTTTAATAATGACCTTATATAAATAGAGTTAATAAAATATTCCCTATATATGTTAGGAATGATGTGGTTTATATTGAATCACTTTTATCTACTTAAGATTCGAGTCAGAAGATCAAATTAAGTAAGAAAAACCCACTTTATTCCTAATACCTACAGGCAGTTATTATAATAAAGTTTATTTACCATTTCACTTCAACAGAAACATGTTAAAAATTAACACTTTATTTATAAATCATTACAGCTAAATATAAAATTTGCAAACTAATACAATACAAAACAACCACTTTATAATTATTCATAATAAAATTAATTCATCTCTAATTGAAGCAGAGTATGCTTCAATTCAAGATAAAGAGTTCCAGAGTTTCTCCAGAGATGTAACGAATAACTTTCCAACTCAAAGTTAAATTAATTGAGGGAACTCGGAGAAGAAAATTACAAAAATCAATTTTTATTCTTACATATTTCACTGAGATCTTATTTGATACAGTTCTGTTTTTTCCAGAAAAAAATTCAAATTTTTAAATAATTTTTGTATATATTACTTTGAATATATATTTTCAATACATTAAATACAAATAGGTTATGATAAATAAATCTAATCAAATTCAACCATATAGACAGCCTGGGAATTCTTGATCAGACAAATGTTCATCATCTTGTTCAGGCTCTGATTCAGGATCTTTCCTTTTCCTACCATAAGCTCTCTTGCTTGTTGTTGGTAAAGCATCTGATTCACCATGCAGCAATGAATTTCTGTACAATAATAACGGCTGCCAATCTTCGCCTCTAGAACTCGGCATACCTTAAAAAAATTAATAAAAAATAATTGGCAACAAAACATTGTTGTTCGATCATATTAATTTCCGTGATAATGTGCTTACTATGAAAAACTAAACTATTGAAAAGATTTGAACATGAATAGTTATTACACTAAATTCAGAAGGATACTGCCAAAAGTAGTGAAACGATGCTCTTTTCCCTCCACAAAATTTCGTTTCATTTTCAAGAGCTTCAATGATCTACTTATATTATAACACGGAGCTTCAAAGTAGCCAACAAACTGACTTTACCTCTTCAAATCAATATGGTGAGCCATTTGTTGCATGTTCAGTCCAAAGCACCTATCATTTACTCACAATTTCTGTATACTTCGATTTTGGAAAATCTTGAACAATTACATTGAACATAAAAATTTCGTGGTCAAAATGTCCATTTTTAAACCGTACCGATCACCAAGAGTAAGATTTCCATTGATGCAACAAGTGTCAAAACTGTAATGTTTATCGAAGACGTATGTGCTCTGAGATACTGAATATACTACTCTGTCAAGAAAGTACCGGGAATTTTCAATTAAAACAACATTTTTACATTTAATCGTCAAAATGTATTGGGTCGCCTTCAAAATAGGCTCCATTTGCTCCAATACATCTATGCCAACGGCACTTCCAATTATCGAAACATTTTTTATAGGCGCTTTCCGGGATGGACTTTAGCTCTCGCGCCGAATTTTGTTTTATGGCTTCAATCGACTCAAAACGGGTGCCACGAAGGGGCAATTTTAGTTTTGGGAAGAGGAAAAAGTCCCAGGGATCCAAATCCGGCGAATATGGTGGTTGCTGAGGCACGTTTGTTGAGTTTTTGGCGAGAAAGTCAGTCACAATCGTAGCTCGGTGAGAAGGCGCGTTATCGTCATGCAAAATCCATGAGTTGTTCGCCCACAAATTTGGCCGCTTCTTACGCATACGCTCACGCAAACGTTTCATAACGCCTAGGTAATACTCCTTGTTTACCGTCTGACCCTCTGGAACGAATTCGTAATGCACCACGCCACGGATATCGAAGAAAACAATGAGCATCACCTTCATTTTCGAGCGGCTTTGGCTTGGTTTTTTCGGTTTCGACTCATTTTTTGCCACCCATTCCGATATGATTGCTGGCTTGTTTGCATATCGTACTCGTAGACCCAGGTCTCATCACCAGTTATAATGCGTTCCATGAATGTAGAATCGGAATTACAGCGATCCAGCATGTCTGAAGCAACCTGTTCGCGATGACGTTTTTGAAGAAAATTCAGGTCTTTCGGTACGAGTCGTGCGGCCACCTTTCTCATGCCCAAAATATCAATCAAAATCGTACGTGCGGACTCGTGGGATATCTTAAGATCATGTGCTATCTCTCTCAAGCTGGTACGACGGTTTTCCAGCACCCTTTCCTTAAATTTATCGACGTTATCTTCGATCGAAGCCGTCGATGGGCGACCACTTCACGACCGTCCTTGAAGACTCTGTACCACTGATATGAACAAGTTTTCGATAGAGCATTATCACCAAAGGCCTTTTGCAACATTTTCAATGCATCGGCACACGAAAATTCATTTGCACCACAAAACTTTAAACAAATTCTTTGCTCAACGTAATCACCCATAGTAAAAATCGGCACGCACTCTGACATCGACTGACTTAATCAGCTGTTGCAAACACACTAGTTGACAGATCCCGCTCAAGCTTGGCATAGTAATTAAGGACAGTGGTACCAACCTAGGAAAAAAAATTTTTACCTGCCTCATTGCCCCGCCAGATTTAAATCGATAATTCCCGGTACTTTCTTGACAGAATGTATATGAGAATAACATAAATCTTAATATGTCATCAGATAATAATTGCTCTCATTTGTAATGCATTGTTAATAGTTTAACTTTTTTAATAGTGAAGCCTAAATGAAATAAGTGCCTTCATAGAAATTTTTTTATGCATATATTGGGTTTACCCAGTTAACTTCTAAGAAGTTTTCACACAAAAACGGATCAATAGACAACATATATATTTTTTACTTCGGTACTCACCTGTGTGAATTCTGCGATCCAAAAACGCAAGTACGACTCTTTTATCTTGCTTCAACAATTTGTTAGTAAATTCTGATAAAATTTCCAAAAATGATAGATTTGGTGGTGGTCCAATAGGATCATCAGGAGCTTCTGCTCCAGTCACGGCAAAAAGTATGCCTGCTCGATGGAGTGCTGTAATAGCTTCTCGGTTTTTAACAGCATCCAAACCAAAAGATAAGGCAAAACGTTTAGCCAATTCCTGCAGAAATTTAGAAAGTTATAAATTGAAAAGATTTACCAGTATGTATAATTTGATCAACTATAATAATTGTTCATTGCTGAATTTAGAATAACTTATTAGGCACTTGAAAATTCCACATATTTTACAAAAAGGACAACTATCCTATTACCAAAAATTAAGATCAAGGCTTTGCTGGTTACACCAATGGCAATAATGGTATATATCTTAAATGATTTTGTTTATATAACACAGAAAAATTTTCGTTCTAGAAACGTTTTGTGAAATTATTTAGATTTATACTAAAAAAATTAATATATGTATATTTGAATTCATGTATACATTCTGTCAAGAAAGTACTGGGAATTATCGATTTAAATCTGGCGGGGCAATGAGGCAGGTAAAATTTTTTTTTCCTAGGTTGGTACCACTGTCCTTAATTACTATGCCAAGCTTGAGCGGGATCTGTCAACTAGTGTGTTTGCAACAGCTGATTAAGTCAGTCGATGTCAGAGTGCGTGCCGATTTTTACTATGGGTGATTACGTTGAGCAAAGAATTTGTTTAAAGTTTTGTGTTGCAAATGAATTTTCGTGTGCCGATGCATTAAAAATGTTGCAAAAGGCCTTTGGTGATAATGCTCTATCGAAAACTCGTGCATATCAGTGGTACAGAGCCTTCAAGGACGGTAGTGAAGTGGTCGCCCATCGACGGCTTCGATCGAAGATAACGTCGATAAAATTAAGGAAAGGGTGCTGGAAAACCGTCGTACCAGCTTGAGAGATATAGCACATGATCTTAAGATATCCCACGAGTCCGCACGTACGATTTTGATTGATATTTTGGGCATGAGAAAGGTGGCCGCACGACTCGTACCGAAAGACCTGAATTTTCTTCAAAAACGTCATCGCGAACAGGTTGCTTCAGACATGCTGGATCGCTGTAATTCCGATTCTACATTCATGGAACGCATTATAACTGGTGATGAGACCTGGGTCTACGAGTACGATATGCAAACAAGCCAGCAATCATCGGAATGTGTGGCAAAAAATGAGCCAAAACCGAAAAAACCACGCCAAAGCCGCCCGAAAATGAAGGTGATGCTCATTGTTTTCTTCGATATCCGTGGCGTGGTCCACTACGAATTCGTTCCAGAGGGTCAGACGGTAAACAAGGAGTATTACCTAGGCGTTATGAAACGTTTGCGTGAGCGTATCCGTAAGAAGCGGCCAAATTTGTGGGCGAACAACTCATGGATTTTGCATGACGATAACGCGCCTTCTCACCGAGCTACGATTGTGACTGACTTTCTCGCCAAAAACTCAACAAACGTGCCTCAGCAACCACCATATTCGCCGGATTTGGCTCCCTGGGACTTTTTCCTCTTCCCAAAACTAAAATTGCCCCTTCGTGGCACCCGTTTTGAGTCGATTGAAGCCATAAAACAAAATTCGGCGCGAGAGCTAAAGTCCATCCCGGAAAGCGCCTATAAAAAATGTTTCGATAATTGGAAGTGCCGTTGGCATAGATGTATTGGAGCAAATGGAGCCTATTTTGAAGGCGACCCAATACATTTTGACGATTAAATGTAAAAATGTTGTTTTAATTGAAAATTCCCGGTACTTTCTTGACAGAGTAGTATATATTAGTTTTATCAGGATAATAACTTCATTCAACAACAGGACTCAAGATCTTGTCGATATATCACTTAATTTTTCGAATCGTGTTAGCCTTTTCTTTTGTCGTCTTCAACGTTATATATTTGTAATTTAGATAAGGTGTATACAGTTTACACTTCGTGAAAAACTCTTGGGTTTGAATCAGACCAAGAGTGGTAATTGTGACAATTTGCCGATCTAATTAAAAGTTACATTCATCAGAAAAATAGATTTTGATGTTGTTCATTACATAGCTGAGCTTTTCTATTGGCAAATTTATTGTTCAAAGCGAAATGATATCTACTTTCCGCAATTAAATAAGCCACAGTAATCAATCTTCAAAAACGCAATTAAATAAACTAGCAATTAACGCTTTGAAATATGACGACAATGATTTGGAATCCACGCATGTCACGTGTGTGTTATGTGTTCGTATTCATTTAGATTTTTTAAAAAAATGATAAAAAAAATCCATACAAAGCAAGAAATACTTAACTTTAATGACTGATAATATAAAATCTAAATTCTAGAGGCTTGGTCAAATAGATAAAATTTAAAGACTATTGTAAACAGAATTGTAAGAGTTTTTAAAAGATATTTTACTGGATCTTCAGTGCCAATTAAATATTCCGATTTTAATCCTCTCTTAGGGCTAAAAGTGGTGTAAACAAAAATACCAGAAAAGAGTGTTTCCCTTTTAATTAAATATAATTTGTTTTCATTTTGTATATGTACATGTTTCATGAATAATTTTAAATGCTTTCTGTACAAACGTAGGGCAATTTGGATAGTCTGAATCAGTGTTCGAAAGATCTCCTAAGTCTATTAGTTTATGAGGTACAGGTTGTTCTAAACATTTTATTGAAAATTTTCAACTGTATAACTCTAGAACGTTTTCGTAGATGTTCATGAATATTTCACGGAAAAAGTTTAGGACAATGGGTAATATTCAGTTATAGTTAACAATCAATATCACAGGCCCGGACTGAGAAATCAGTCTTTCGAACAATTTTATGCTTGTAAACCACATTTAATACTCCATCCAACACTTCGTATCAACATTTTATGTAGCATTAATATATATATATATATATATATATATATATATATATATATATATATATAATTTTATGCTTGTAAACCACATTTAATACTCCATCCAACACTTCGTATCAACATTTTATATATTATATAAATATGCAGGATAATTTAGGAGGTCTGAATCAGTGTTCGAAACATATCCTCAGACTATTCATTTATGAGATACAGGATGTTTTATGCATTTTATCAAAAGCTTTCAACCAATATAACTCAACACTTCAATAGATTTTCATGACAAATTCAAGGAATAACAAGTAATATTCAGTTGTAGTTAATAATCAATAGCATATGCAGCACCTGTTTTAAGACCTGTCTATTTTGAAATTTAATTGTTGTACAAAACGGATTGAAGCATTATTCAGGGATATATATATATATATATATATATATATATTGAAGCATTATTCAGGGATATATATATATATATCCCTTGAAATTGTCATGAAAATCTATTGAAGTGTTGAGTTATATTGGTTGAAAGCTTTTGATAAAATGCATAAAACATCCTGTATCTCATAAATGAATAGTCTGAGGACATGTTTCGAACACTGATTCAGACCTCCTAAATTATCCTGCATTTGCATTGAAAGCATTTACAATTATCTATGAATCATCCTTAATAAGAAGAAATATATTATAGAAAAATAAATCTTACCTTCAACGCAAAAAATTCCTCATTTTGCCTGTTGTTCTTATTGGGCGTCTTCTGAATTTCTTGGTACATCATATTCATACTTAGACACATCGTCAAAGCGCAGTTCACTTTATTGATTTCTCTTGCTTTGCTTAATGTAGCCTTAATAATATCTCCATATTCATTATAATACTTCACATAATGTTGGAATACATCAGCTGCCGCTTTCGTAGGCATTATATTGTAAACTATCAACTTACAATAAGCTGCTAAGAAATTTCTGCGCTTATGTAGTTCTTCAATCCGGTGTTCGTCATGTTCGGCTATTTGCTCAGGAACAAATACGAAATTTTGCACGAATTCATTCAGTAGTAGCTGTAAGCTACGATCCGGCACACATACCAAATCAGACAAAAATGAAACAGTACTTGTTAACTGTTCACTAAAAACTATAAGTAGATCACAAAGGCTGATATACGATTCTTCCTTAATCAATGGGTCAGAGGAATAGCGTATCAAGTTCTGACATGCTTCAATGAACTGATCCAAGTGACTACGTAGTTCTTGAGTAGCAGATCCTGTAAGACCACCGCGTTCGTGCATCACTTCCAAAGACCGGAGGCCCCAAAGAAGATAGTAAAAACAGGCACTGATACAGTATTTTAAAGCTTCAGGAGGAAGAGGGCTTTCAACATCCTAATTCAAAAATTTTATGGTATTAATCAGATGATCAACTTAAATTATGATTGTGAAATAATTTAATCATATCAAAGAAATTTTAAGGATTCCCAAGAAGGATATATGAAAAAGGCTGAAACACCCGAAATACATGCTACGTGTTCAGAAAACGCACGGGGTTTTGGGAATTTTTGCTTTCCGCGCAATTTTGAATATCAAGGGCTGAAAGGCAGGACCTCGTAACCAGCAAAATTTGTGAAATTGGGATTTTAGTATAGTTCTATTCAGTACGAGTGCCGCCATCTGTCACCTTATATACAAAGCAAACAAAAAATCTGTTAAGACTAAAATAAAAGGAAACATAACCTCGTATCTATTTCGCGGCAACTAGTGAATGTCGTATCTGGTTAGTCTTTCATTAGATATTGTGACGTTACGATGTAAATACCAAAAAATCCTTAAATTGTGTAAAGTAATGTAATTTTTTTTGCAATTTGTGCATTCAATCATAAATATGTGAGACTATTTGAAGTAGATATAGATGCTAAAAAATGCAGCTAGGGCTGAATAAGAGAAAGACAAAGCACAAGCACTGGAGGAAACATGGAATGTTATTAGAATGGACGTACAAGCTGTTAAGCTTTTGCCGTAGATACTAGCGAGTATACCTTATTATAAGACAAAATTGTGCTGTCACAATTTTACAGTTCGTGATATTGCAACCAAAGAAGTTGTTTGCTCTTTTATCAAAAAGTACTGGGAAATTGTTTTTGGTTATCCAATTGTTGTGCGCTATGAGTACTTGCCACTGGGTTAATTTGTTATAAGAAATATAACCTAGACTTCATGAAACCTTTGAGAGATGCTGAGTGTAAGAAACAACTGAATTTGTGTCCATATCCTAGAATGTGAAGCCGATCTGTCGATAAGAGAACTTTTCACAAGAAACAATAGATCTTGATGCACTACACTGCAATGTGAATAATAGTGGACACAAGAGAGTGAAGTGCTCTAAACCACAGAGCAACAAATCGCCAATTGAAAATTATGGTTCTTCCATTACAGCTCGTAGTACACAACACCCCCTTGGTCCCACTAGATACGCAGCATAACTTTTAAACCATGAACGTTCAGTTTTGGTGTTGATGTTGAGGTCGATGGCAATGATTGGCCAGGCACATCGTAGTTTTTTTTCTTTTTATGACCAGTCACTACCCAGTGCAGAAAACCCTTTCTTTTTTGAAGTAGCTGCTCACACGAAAATAACTGCCTTTCCAGATTTCTTGGTTCATAAAGGACCCAACTGCCTTGCTTTTGAATCAGGCCTATACATTTCAAACAGACACTCTTTGTTGGGTTACCTTCTCATAAGTGCAAACTCATCTTGGGGATTTTCATCAAGTAACATCTGTGATTCATTGCCTTCGAATTTTTTTGGTCTCAAGCGACGTCTAGCTTCAAAGCTGAAATCACCATTTTTGAAGTGCCAAAACCATTTACATAATCTGTCAATTGGAGCATTGTCACCATAAAGTTCCACAAGCATACAATAAAAGTTTAACTGCACTTTTTCCCAATTAAAACAAAAAATTTAAACTTTCTATAAATGCTGTTTAGTTAACAAAAATCTGATACTTTCAACTGTGTAACAAAAAACGTTTGGTACGAAACTCAAAACAAAACTAGATGTTATCGGAAAACGTCCAATCTGTCTAAAACCGCGACAATCAGCTATTACTATTCGAAAATTTAATGTTTTTAGAGCCATCTTTTGAAAACGGACCAAATTAATTTGTACTCACAATATGCATTAATGTTATCAACCCTGAATTATTGAACAAACCTTCATAAACTCTAATAAATAAGAGTTTTATGCAACCATGCAAATTTTCTTTATTGACCTACCTTGACATCCTGAAAGAGAGATTGCCATAAATTCCATTGATTCAAATTATGGCACGCATAAAAAAGGGACACCTTTTTCAGGGAACTGAGAACATTGAATATTTCATCAGCTTCTGGTGTTTCTTCGCCTAGCAATAAGTTCCTCCAATCATCAATGGCATCTTTGTAGGAAGTCACAATCATATCAACAATTGTTGATCGGGCTACATCACATCTTGTGTAAATGGAATGACCTTCAGTGCATAGAATTTCTAATGTTTTAGCCAAAGTTTCCAATACCTGAGAAAAATTGAATAAGCTCCATTCAAATTTAAGATTTGACCAAACCACTGTAACACACTATAGTAATTTATATTCACCTCAGGTTCATGATGGACTTGTACTATATGCTTTAATTTTGCCAATAAAGCCTGTAGGGAACCTTCTTGACGACCGCTTGTATATAAATCCAAATCAAAATATTGTGGAATACTGAGTAAATTGGCTAATTTCTCAGGATCCGCTGAATATTTGTCTAAGAGCAAAGGTAGTGTTTGAATGAAATGCTCAGTGAGTTTTTGTTTATCTTCGCCAGCCTGAAACAAACTTTTTTTGATCAGCCGAAGTTTTTGCACCATAATTAGTTGTTTACTGTGATAATTTTAAAACAATGGCATTTTATTAATCACAATGAATAATTATGTTGGATTTGCTGAGGAGTTTACATACAATAAAGTTGAGGTATCTTCCTTCAAAAACACCTTATGTTATCTCAATGTACCAACCTCAATATACTAACCTTTGATTGGCTTGTTTTCATTGACCATTTAGGAATTACATAACAATCACAAAAATGAACAGGAAGTGGGTGAAAACTTGAATACTTTTAGAACAAAAAAATATATTTTTGTTATTCTCAATTGGACAGCAAGTAACAAAGTAAATTTATAATACTAATGTGTATTGCTTGATGTCACTAGGAAATTGATTATGGAAACTATAATAATAAATGTATTTGCTGAGAACGTGGCAAGTGACAGCTGTTTCATACCACGGTTAGTTTACCACAGTATTTTGCCTATTATTTCAGTATTTTGAAATAACTGACGATTACATATTTATTAATCTCAATGATTAATTACAAAAAGTTCAGTGAACTGTATTTGATGTAGTGTAGCGAATAATTTAACTTTAAGAGCACTTGTATGTAGTTATCTCGATGATGAGCTAGCTTTGTTTATCTAATAGAATAAACCAACGAAGATGATAAGGAATTGAAGTAAAACACTCGTAATACACAATAATAGCGACCAACTATAATTCTTGATTTACTGTATATAAACCAAGTCAAAAGGTCTGATCATTACACTGAAAACAAATGTGATGAATTTGCCAATACTTTAGCAATTGACTGGATTACTATAGTAACACTAATAATCGCGATAGCTTGGACTGAAATATCACAAGTGACGAGTTTGACTATCCGAAGACAGTGTATGACAAGTTTGATTATTTTATTTATAATTCTTAATGTAGCAGAAGCTACTTAACAAGTTTGACTACCCAAATGATAATGATTGCACAGTCTGTTTAAAGACTGAATGTTAGAGGTGCTCAATGCACCTCAAAATCAATTAACCAAATTGATTTTAGAGACTTTCTGGGTGGACTGAATGAATGAAGTAAACCTACTTATTGATTATAGAAAAATAATGAGATCAATGCTAGTAGATAAGGATAGAATTAAACAGTTAACAATTCAGAATTCACAGGCAAGTCTTCTGCATGTGTTCAACCGATGAAGACGTGTTTATCGTTATCGCCGTGTCAAAGAGTGTTCTAAGACAGTAATCAGCCACCGACTCCGGGAATAAAAACCCGGATTGATCGAGCTATTGCTAAACAATCGCTAATCCCGCTAATCCAGGTATTTCTCGAAATTTATTAAATTTCCATTTCATCACAATAAATAGAAATCAGAAAACTGAAACGAAAACGTTATCTATATTCAATCCAGATGACACATGGAGGAGATAAACGATGATAGCATCGAAGAAAACATGAGTTAAAGTTGTTTCCGATTGAATAGTTCAAATTTATGCGGATTATTATAGAAAACAATTACAAAAACAATATCAGTGGGTGTAGAAAGTGTCCTTCAGTCGAGTAAGACTAGTTGTGAGTGATTTCATTTACCTTTTGATATACTAAATTCTTTCACCTAAAGAAATCAACAAACATAAACACTTACCTACCTTATCAGCTCGAGATAAACGAGCCGACAGGGTCGCTCACAGGAACACATGACGTGAATCATGGAATAATCTATCGATACAGAGAACACTGTTTACAGTGGTTCTCAAAATGCATCATCCCAACAACAACTCTCTTACGCATCTGTCATCTCATCACCTAAGTTTCCAAGTAAGAAACAAGCTATAATTTTCAACTCTATTGACAACACCAAACTAGAAGAATACTTATTCGCTCTAGGAAAAATCATCCAACCAAAGCATATCATCTTCTCCTCAAGAATATCCAACAATCGTGTGTGCATTTACCTGTCAAGTGAGAAATTAGTCGAAGATTTCATAGTCAAGCATAATGGACTGATAAACATCGGAAATTCATCCCTCCAAGCCAGAAAATTAATCAACCCTTACGAGAGACTAGTGATCTCAAATGTTTGCCCCTCTATTCCTCACTCCATCATCGAAGACGAAATACAAAAGCACTCCATCAATCTGATGGCCCCCATAACGTTTCTCAGAATAGGTACATCCAATCCAGAATTCAGACATATTCTAAGTTTCCGTAGACAATCATACATCTCATTGCAGCCGAACACCACCATTCCCGAGTCCATATTAGTAACCTTTGAAGAAACAACATATCGCATATTTTTATCACTCGATGACCATATCTGCTTCAAATGCAAACAAAATGGCCACATTTCATCTAAATGCCCCAACACAATAACACCTGCTCTAGACACCACAAACACAATCGCACAAACCCCAGCCAACCCTACATTTCTCCCAATTCCAACCGCTTCATCCAATCAACCTACAACAATGACATGCTCTAACATACCATCCGAAGATCCAAATGACTCGTCTAGCAAAACCCCTGGAAAAAGAACAGCTTCTGAAATCCTCACACCCCCCCCTACTACTAAAGAAAGCCAAATTTTCTTGACCCCCACTCCTATCTCCTCCACGAAAAAAACCAAAACGGACTCAACATCCATTCAGAAGTTGATGGAACCCGCAAAGATTGTATTCCTGGATAGTAAAAAAACACATGTACTATCATTCGACGAGATCTCAGACTTCTTTGAAAATGTTCAAGGCTCACCAGATCCACTCAGTATAGCAAAAACATACACAGAAAACATAGATGGATTACTCGAACTGTTACAGGAAATATACCCCTACTTTACTGAAAAAAAGATGAAAAACAGATGCACAAAGATTAAAAATAGACTGAAAAATCAAATAGAACTACAAAGTGGAATAGAAGACAGTGACTCATCACTGGATCAATCTCGTTAAGCATTAAATTCAAATCAATACTACAGTGGAATATAGGTGGGTTCTTCACCCACCTGAACATGCTACAAAAAATTTTATCGGAATACAACCCAACAATTATCGCCCTACAAGAAACCCATTTCAAAAAGTCAAGTCACAAATTAAAAAATTATCAATGTTTTTCCAAAAATAGACAAAACGCTAACCATGCAAGCGGAGGCACGGCTATCTATGTACATAACGATTACGAGGCTACCAATATTACCCTACAAACGGACCTAGAAGCTGTTGCAATTACCATCAAAGGACCAAAGAAACTTCACATCTGCAGTATTTATATACCGCCCGACAACAACCCAGATACAACGATCATTAGAAATCTGCTACAACAAATTCCAACTCCTCATATTATTCTTGGCGACTTCAACGCTCACAACAGCATTTGGGGTTCACGGAAAAACACCCCCTTTGGACGCACCATCGAATCCATAATAAATACTTTCAACCTTGCCCTTCTCAACGATGGACAAGGTACTCGTTTCAATTCATGCACTGGAGAAACATCAGCCATAGATATTACACTTTGCGATTCCTTAACGGCTTCCTGCCTCCAATGGGAAGTTCTCCCGTACTTATATAATAGCGACCATTTCCCAATTTATGTCAGAAATACTTCCCACATAGAATCTCCTGCACCAATTTCCAAATGGCGCCTAAAAGATGCAAACTGGGATTTATTTTCTGAAATAATCAACGAAAATGTGAGACACTTCAATATTCACCACCACATAGATGCCAATGACTTTCTGCAAGAGTTCTCCGATATAATACTTCAAGCCGCTGAACAGTCCATTGGAAAATCAAGTTATAACAAAAAACACCCTGCCGTTCCCTGGTGGAACGAGGGCTGCGAAAGAACACATAGAGAATCCAAAGCAGCTCTGAACAGATATAGAAAGCAGAAAACCCAAGAAAACCATATTGAATTCAAACGACTCCGAGCAAAGTCCCGCTTCATTTTCAAAAAAAGTCAAAAAGACTCCTGGATAAAATTCACCTCTGAACTAAATAACTCCACCCCTACTTCCACAGTCTGGAACATGATTAGAAGGATCAAAGGCAAGAGAACAACAAGAACTATACCATTTCTAGAATGGAAAAATACAAACATCTCGCATTCACAGGATATAGTTGAAGCATTAGCCGACCATTACGAAAAGTCCTCTAGTGATTCTATTTATACTAACCAGTTTCTGAACGAAATTAAAACAGCTGAATCGAAAAATATACCCCTTACAGACTCCATATCACCATTGAATATCTCAATAACTATGGAGGAACTACTAGATGCCTTGAATAACACAAAAAACACGTCACCTGGGCCTGACGATATCCCAATTTCTTTTCTTCAACATCTTCCAGCCAATGCTAAGAATATCCTCCTCGAACTACTCAACTTCATCTGGCAGAATAACTCCTTTCCAGTCCAATGGGCTAAGTCGATCATCATCCCAATACATAAACAGGGCAAACCTAAATATATTCCAGAATCATACAGACCGATTTCGCTCACGTGCTGCATGTGTAAAATTATGGAAAAAATCGTGAACAGAAGATTAACTTGGTACCTAGAAAAAGAAAACCTAATCACTAATGAGCAATGTGGTTTCCGAAAAGATCGCTCAACCCTAGACAACCTCGTTTCACTAGAATCCGAAATTCATGAAGCATTTGCCTGTAAACAAGACTGCATTGCAATCTTCTTCGATATAAATAAAGCTTTTGACTCAGTATGGCGCTTTGATATCCTCAGAACACTAAAAAGATGGTCGATAAATGGCAATATCCTGAAATTCATCAGCAATTTCCTCAAATGTCGTTACTTCCAAGTTAGGGTTGATGGTCACTTATCTGAACCAAGACGTCAACAAAACGGAATTCCACAAGGTTCTAACTTAAGTGCGACACTTTTTCTTGTAGCGATAAATACTCTAATACAGTCATGTCAATCTCCGGTCAAAGCAAAATTGTATGCAGACGACTTAGTAATTTATACCAGGGGAAAAAACTCATCTTCGATCCAGAACTACTTGCAGAGAGTATTGAATAACCTTGGGGATTGGTCAAACACAACAGGATTACAATTTTCCGCCAATAAAACAAAAATTGTACACTTTTCCAAAAAAAGAACAACACAGCACCCAGTACTGAAACTGAACGATGAACCTCTTGAGTATATAGATAGCAAACGCTTCCTCGGAATGGTATTCGACTGTAAACTTTCATGGAAATCTCACATCCACTCTCTCCGCCAATCATGCCAAGCTGGTCTGAATATCACGAAATCCGTATCCCATACGTTGTGGGGAGCAGACTTTTTCACATTAATGATGATATACAAATCCCTTATTCGCTCTAAGCTCGACTACGGCTCCATAGTATACAATTCAGCACAAAAAAACACACTGAAAGAACTCGATGTAATTCACAACACAGCAATGCGTTTAGCATTGGGAGCATACTACACCAGTCCCATTGAGAGCCTTAATTGTGAAGCTGGAGAACCATCCCTAACGGAACGTAGACGTTATCTCACACTGCTGTATGCCACAAGGATATCAGCGCATCCATCCAATCCAGCGCATCGGAATGTCTTTGCAACCAGATTTCAAGAAACTTTCAATCATAGAAAAAGAATTGATCTTCCATTCTATGAAAGGCTGAATCGTACCCAGGCCAACCTGAATTTCAAAATACCCACAACGATTCATAAGTCCGAAATCGATTCCCCACCCCCATGGACAATTCCTCTTCCACCAATCATTACAAATCTGTGCAGCAAGAAAAAATCCGAAATCCATCCATTCATATTAAGAAAACTTTTCTTAGAGAACATAGAACCTTTTCAAAATTATCAGCTTATCTATACCGACGCGTCTCGTTCCATTAGTGGCGTTGGTGCAGCATTCACAACAGGTCAAAAAAATGCCAAATTCAAACTCCCTCTCCTTACTTCAGTCTACACCGCCGAACTGACGGCAATCCATGAAGCCCTAAAATATGTCGACCAACAAAACATTCCACGGTGTCTCATTATAACCGATTCCTTGAGTGCCATAACTGCATTGTCCCAACTCTACCCCAGTCATCCAATTCTCATAAGAATTAAAACCACACTCAACACCATCCATGAAAAGAACATAAAAATTCAGCTGATGTGGGCACCATCACACGTAGGCATAGAAGGAAATGAGAAAGCCGATAGTTTAGCCAAAGAAGCTGTATCGTGTACACAGGCAAGAAGACTAACAGGAATTGTCCACACAGATCTGAAGGAAATCCTAAGAAACAAAATTACATCCAAATGGCAAGCACAATGGGACAACTCTACATCAAAGCTGAGGGAGGTGAAACCATACGTTCTTCCATGGAAATCATTCCCATCGAAACGGAAAATTCAAACGGTTCTTTCACGATTAAGACTTGGACATACACGGTTAACCCACAGTTACATAATGTCTCAAGAAGATGTACCAAAGTGTAGTGTATGTGATGAAAACCTAAGCGTAAAACATTTCTTGATTGAGTGTCCGCTATACGATAACGAGAGGGGTAAATATCATCTTGGAAACGACCTCAAGCAAATACTTGGTGAAACATCAAACCATGAAAACCTACTCAGTTTCCTCAACGACATAGACATTCTTTGTGAAATATAAAGTGCAATATACCAATCATTCTGTATGTGTCAATTAACGTAAGATATTATGTAAATCATGCCACGATCGTCTTCAGCTAATAACCCTTAGTGGTTGATGCTTAACTTAATAAAAAAAAAAAAAAAAAAAGAATTCACAGGCATAAATATATCAAAATACTCTAAAAGACTTTCCATGTTTTCTAAGGCCATATATAATCATTAGAAAACAAATAAGCTGAAGTCTCAAATAACACTTAACAGCTTGTATGGCGCAGCTGAAAAACTGCTAGATCGAAATATCAACATAAAAGACTTAAGTATCAATAACAAAATAATGAATTATATTTAGCGTAGACAGGGCCATCTCTAATGAGACAGAACAACAGGTTTGATTATTAACAGTATACGACAAGCTACAAAGATGATTACTAATTAATTAATAATAAATTTTTGCAACTAGTACAGTCAATTTAAAACATAAGAAGTGGGAATTAATTGATCCCTTCTGACAAAAAGAGGGTTAAATATCAAAATGGACTGAAAGTTCGATTTCTAGGTTGAGTAAATTTTTTGAAAGAAGTTCACAGTTTTCTATAGTGGGGATTAACAGGAACTTTGACATGGAACCCCTGGAATAAATGCTTATGAGAGGAAGAGGAAATTAAGTATGCTATTATATAATTAATTTTTTCCATTATAAAAGTAACAGTCCTACAAGAAGTCTGTTAAAACATGAAAGTAATTTCTACTTTTAAATTTGTTTCACTCTTATTCAAAATAACGGTTATTAGCAAGAGTGAAAAAAATTTTTCCTGGTAAAAAAGAATCTTAACTTAATTAGAATAACAATCAACTAAATAGAAAAAATAAAGAATAAAAATTTTCAATTTGTTTATTCTATCCACAGATCCAAAAACTTATTGAAACACTTATATGCATTTTTCAAATTGAACATCCACATTAAAATGAATATAAATTAACCTAATGCCTAATATTTGAAGAGTTACAAGCTATGGCAACAGATCGTTACCATAGGCATAAACACATAAGTATAAGATTGAATTTTTTCAATAGTTTTTTCTTTAGCAGTGCTTTTATTTCTAAAGAGATCCATCCCAAGCTTATGCTCTTAAAATTTTTTTTTTTATTTTAAAAATGGCTTTTTTCCATTAGAACGGTATTTGGGTTAACAAACATTTTTATTATATCTAGCCTTTTCAATCTTCTCACATTTATGTTCGATCTCAACTTTTGGAAAGCTTTTTCAAATGCTTTACTTTGTATGTTATTTGATGATAATATGAATAATATAGTTTAATAATGAAATATTCACGATCAAAGATCTATGGTTAAACTGTCAAGTTGAAGGGTTATTTAGGTTATGTACAGAATGCAAATTGGTTTTGAGATTTTACGATATTTCTATGGATCTAAACTAAATTAGACATCTGATCCTATGCCAACTTCAAATAAATAATGATAACCAATAATAGTAATTGAACACCACTCAACTGAAAGTTAATAAAAGAGTTTTTGATCAAGTAAGCACTGGCCCTTAGTGAGGTTGAGTTAGTGCCTCTCAATTTTAATACAAAACTCCAATATCAGTGCACCACAATATTTTAATTAATCTGATAATATAATGTTAACAAATATTTTGTTTGTATATATGTGCACCTAAAACCTACCTGCTTAATTTCCCTCAAAGAGGAAATTTTTCTTGTAGGTCCCCTACCCACTGGAGCCTCTCCAGTTGCAGCTTGTTTCACACAACATACCATGATTTCTATGAGACTCGTTTCTTGTCTGTTATCCAAAGCTTCTTCATGAGGACCTGGTTCCTCTAATAACAGGTCAGTCATACATTCCCAATCTTTCATCATTGAATTTGATTCAATTAAGGAATCTACCAAATATGCTGCATGTTCATGCAATTCCGATTCTATAAAAAACTGAACAAGATCTCTTATGAATGGGGTATTTTCCAAGCGTCTTTTTCCCCTTTTAGTCTTGCCAGGATCAATATCACCTGGTTGGAAAAGGCGTTCGTTCAGAAACTCGCCAGCTGCTTGTGCAACAGCTCTATGTGAGGAATAAACCTAAACATAATGTATTATTAGAAGAAAAATAACTGAAATTATTATATTTCATAATCATACAAAAACTAAAATATCTAAATTTAAAAATAACACTTTCTATATTCTGATATAATTCCAATAAAAAGTGTACTGTGAGTGCAAAGACTTGTTATAAATAAAGGGTGTTTTAATAAGAGCGCAAGATTTTAATTGCGGGCCATCTTTGACAGTCATAATGTCACATGATTATGAAGTGGCAGATGGAAAGTTGACAGATGGGAATCATTAAACATGGAGCATTACACAGTAGGACGAGTCCAACATGTGATTGTTAAAAATTATTATCAAAATGGTGAAAGTTTAATTGCCACTATTCGTAAAGTGCGTCAAATGTTCGGTCGAAATAATGTGCCTAATTCATCTACTGTGAAAAGAATAATAAAAAAATTCGAAAATACTGGTTCGGTTAGTGACGTGAAACATATGATAAGCTTGTAGAGGTCGTTCAGAACAAAACATCACAGCAGTTCGCTAGAGTGTGACAGAAAGGCCAGAGACGTCAATTCTCCATCGGGCACAAGAATTGGACATTTCAACAGGCACTCTTCAGCGAATTCTCACTAAAGATTTACAGCTGCATGCCTACAAAATCCAACTGACTCAACAATTTCTGCCAGTAGACCAGCGAAGAGAATTCACCATTTGGATCCTTGAGCAACCTGCTGACACAAAATCATTTCCAGTGATGATTCCCATTTTCACAGTGATGGCTTCGTTAATAGGCAAAACTGTGGGGTTATCTAAAGTCATAGGTTTATGCCAATAAGCCTGCAACCATCGAAGCATTGAAAGCTTCGATGACGCTGTATTGATGAAATACAACCACATGTATTCAATAATGTTATTGAAAATTTCATCAAAAGGGTACGCATATACCAGCAAAGCCGTGGCGGCCATTTACAAGATGTTTTGTTTCATACATAATTCCCAAATGTATATTTTTTAAATCAATAAATATTTCAAGACTTTGCTACAGAAAACCATGTTTTATTGAGCACTGAAATCTTGCGCTCTTATTGAAACATCCTGTATAAGCTTATCTGTAACAGTACTGTTTATATTTTCTAGAATATGCTAACTTCATTCACCTAAGCAAAAAGAATTCAAGTCTTTTTCTTATAAGAACTAAAAGGATATATAACATCGTCTTTTGAAGATTTGATGGACAACAGAATCCACTATTATATTTAGATTCTTAATTTTTCATATATTATACTCCATAATTATGTAAATTAAATTACTTACCAACTCATAAACATGTTCGCAATCTTTATCTGTCAAAATTTCATGATGATGCTTCAGAATAGAGATAACAAGTTTAACTGCTTGGACAGCTACATCATATTCCTTGTCTAAAGTCATGGCAACTATACGATCTTTAAACTTGTTTGTAAATAATTCCAATTTTCCTTTCAATTCTTCACTAGCATACAAAGGTTGCAAAGCCTGGAGACATCTTAGCCTAACTTCACCTACCTAAATAAATTCAAAATTAAACTAAATAATCAACAAATGTAATGAAAATTTTACTTTATCATGTAGGGTCCAACCTATATACTTCAAATAGGAATCATCAAGAAAATTAGCATGAAATTTGTGCATCCATACACCTATCTCAGTCATCGCAATTGCTCGTATTTCTGGTAAAGTATCTCTATAACGATGTACAAATACTGATTTAAACATATATGTCAACATATTTTTAATTTCATCCATATTTTCTTCTAATTCTTGTCTTTTCTGGAGTAGAGCTTCCAACCTATCACTAGCTCTTTTTTCTCTAGTTTTCTGTCTTTCAGCTTCATACTGTCGCTGTGTATTATCCAAATTAACAGAAACAGTCAAAGCTACATCTACTAGAGCAGTCATCAATTTCATTGCTCCTAAGGTCGCAGTATGGCGAAATGCTCGAACCTAAAAAGTTACTTATAATCTCTCTCTAAATGTTTCAAATTCCTTACTTGAGAGTCTGATAAACCAGTTAATAATGATATGACATTATCCATGAGAAATTGATCATAAATTATAGAATACTGGCATTGCTTCACCAGAGTTTGAACAAAATCACAAAAATTCTGTCTGAATTTTTTCCAACTTTGGCCTGCCATAATGAGAGGATACTCTCCTGACTCTTCGTCAAATTCTTCAGTCATTTTTCTTATAATAGCTGCGTGCTCCATATCAGCTTGCATCTGTTGAGTTATTCTACCCTTACAACCAGCAGCATTGATGAAAAATTGCATCAAGGATATGAGAGCAGATTCTCGATTAACCTAAAATATTAACGATTTCAAATGAAATTGAATATTACAAATAAACAATGAAGTACTTTATATGTTTCTATCCAATCGTCTACAATAGTTGTTAAAGATGATTTGCTATTTCTTATTATATTATATAACGAAGTTTCATCTTCTGTATGATGGTCAGTATGATTTTTTCTTCCTGCTGGCCTACCCCTGCGTCCACCTCTTCCAGTACTTGATGGAGTTGTAGGAGAGTATGTTGGAGGAGGTGGAGGAGGATTATTCATTCCTCTTGCCTTGGATCTGGTCACTCTTCTCATACCTGGAGTTGGAGGTGATTCAAACATACCATCCGAAGATCCTCCTGCATGATCACTATATGAAGAATCATGATGATACATTGCTTGTTGTCCATATCCATAATTTTCAGTATCAACTTGTGGTGTCATTGGATTTTCATATTCCGGTGGTGGTTCATCCATACGGATACGTTTTCCACCGCGTCTCTGCATCCTAAGCAGTTTTCAATTCACCTTATATTATTTTATTTTTACACTTAAGAATACATAAGAAACACTCTTCTCAAGTAATAAACAAGTAAACAAATTTCGGTTTGACCTCCACTGAAAACCATAGATCTACCTAGAAAACATCAAACATATTTGTATCTATTTGTTTGTATTCTGTGTCTATAGAATGTTACAAAGTGAATGAGCATTTGTGACAGGTTAATCAAATCTGTCAATTTTATGTTCTGTGATTTATACCTTTGGTACACGGTAAACCGTTAGAGGGACCTATTTACAGTAAACATCAAAAAAATTAATTTGGAATCTGGGTTTTTATTTTATATATATTCACTACCTGAAAATTCGTCGTTTCCCATTCTTCCTTTAACTTAATAAGATATAACCTGAAATACCATGGGTGTTCCTAAATTTTTCAGATATATAAGTGAAAGATACCCTTGTCTCAGTGAATTTGTGAAAGAACATCAGGTTCGCATTTAATGAATATTGTAGAACAAAACTGAAAAACTAATTTCCAGATTCCCGAATTCGATAATTTATATTTGGACATGAATGGCATAATTCATAACTGTTCGCATCCTGACGATGGAAATGCACATTTCCGCATTACGGAGGAAAAAATATTTACAGATATCTTTCATTATATTGAAGCGCTTTTTCGCATGATTAAACCATTGAAAATTTTTTTCATGGCAGTTGATGGTGTAGCTCCCAGGGCAAAAATGAATCAACAAAGAGGAAGACGTTTCAGATCTGCTAAAGATGCTCAAAAACTTGAGGATGAAGCTATTAAAAGAGGAGAGACTTTACCTTCAGAATCGAGGTTTGATTCTAATTGTATTACACCTGGAACAGATTTTATGGCACGATTACATGAACAATTAAAATATTTTGTTGTTAAGAAGATTTCAGAAGATCCATTGTGGCAAAGGTGTAAAATTATTTATTCTGGACATGAGGTGATGAATGTATTATTTAAAGATTACGACAATTACGTCATTGTTTAATTTACAGACTCCAGGAGAGGGTGAACATAAAATCATGGATTACATAAGGTATATGAGATCTCAGCCAAACTATGATCCCAATACAAGGCATTGTTTATATGGTTTAGATGCTGATTTGATTATGTTAGGCCTCTGTACTCATGATCCTCATTTTTCCCTGCTTAGAGAAGAGGTATGACTTTTCTTATAACAAAATGTTTTATGTAAAGAATGTCAATTCAGTATCGTTCAATCTGATCATTGACTTTTCTCGGTTCCTTACAAGAAATTTAGTATTTTTATAAAAATATTTCACTTTAGAAGAGTTGTGGTAGGAATGAATTGTTCATCAAACTAATTTCGAATCAGTTTAACAAAGTAACAGATGGTGAAATGTGTTCTAATTTACATTACAATTTCAAGTGTTGCAATATGTGTTGTGAATTTGTTATGGAAATGTGAGGATGATTAAAATTTCTTGAATGGTTGAAATTAAGGGACAAATTTTAGAAACGGTCTGATAATATCTAACAATGAACCAATTTTAAATGGTATCTAAACTTAATATGATATAGAGGGTCTTTAAAGAGAAAGTACTGAAATATAAATAAGATGGGGTATGGTAGGCATGGTTTTCTTTTTATTTATTTGAAATACTGATACTAAAGCAATCTATTCGATTACAGCTTGATGCATCTGAGCTGCATAAATTATTTCCACTAGCTACTTCTTGCATCATCTACCAAGGTGGTGGCGCAATGATTACTTTTTTTTTCTTTATCAACTAAATGAGGAGATATTGGATGGAGTAGTCCGTTACTTTGTGATAGTTCATTTTAATGGAATGAAATAAGGAATTACTTTGTTTTCTATCACTTTTTATTATAACTGATATACAGTGACTCGAGTTTCATAGTGTTTACTACATTTTCAAACTGAACGAACAAATTAGATCTCAACTATTATATATGGGGATTGTAGGCTTCGGCAGAGCTTCGAAGAGAGGGGTTTTCCAAAGTTCCGTCTGTTCGTTAAGTAGTTTTATTATTGGTACGTGCTTTTTATATTTTTCAATTTCTATGGATTCCAGGATGTCAAGTTTTTTCCCTTTCGGTTCCACGTGCAAGATAACAAGGTTGTTCAATTCTGGGAAGGTGTGATCTGTAGTGAAGAAATGGTTCGCAAAATTGGAATTATTCTTCCGGTTCCTAAAAGCAGATGCTCTTTGTACCTTTTATGGAAAGGTCAGCCCGTTTGTCCTATATACACACTATTACACTCTTGACAACTTAATTTATAGACTTGAGAATTATTCAGTCGGTTCTCTTTGTCTTTCAGATTAAAAAAGAGATTAGAAATTTTATGGGAGGGTGTGAAAGCTGTTACTATGTTAATTTTTGATAAAATTCGAGCTATTTTTTGTGAAATTGGTCCAAAATATGTTAGTTTTATAAATTTATTGTTATTATGATCTGATTTGGAGATGGGGTAAATTTGTTTACGAATTAGTTGCTTCTGTTTTATGTTTATGATAGAATTTATAGTTTTGGTTTTGAACTGATTTTTTGTGGATATTTGTCTGATTGTATTCAATTCCCTCTTTAACGTAATATTATCTAAAGGAATTGAAAATGCTCTATGTACCATACAGTACAATTTTCAATTCCTTTAGATAATATTACGTTAAAGAGGGAATTGAATACAATCAGACAAATAGCCACAAAAAATCAGTTCGAAACCAAAACTATAAATTCCATCATAAACATAAAACAGAAGCAACTAATTCGTAAACAAATTTACCCCATCTCCAAATCAGATCATAATAACAATAAATTTATAAAACTAACATATTTTCGACCAATTTCACAAAAAATAGCTCGAATTTTATCAAAAATTAACATAGTAACAGCTTTCACACCCTCCCATAAAATTTCTAATCTCTTTTTTAATCCGAAAGACAAAGAGAACCGACTGAATAATTCTGGAGTCTATAAATTAAGTTGTCAAGAGTGTAATAGTGTGTATATAGGTCAAACGGGCCGACCTTTCCATAAAAGGTACAAAAAGCATGAATCTGCTTTTAGGAACCGGAAGAATAATTCCAATTTTGCGAACCATTTCTTCACTACAGATCACACCTTCCCAGAATTGAACAACCTTGTTATCTTGCACGTGGAACCGAAAGGGAAAAAACTTGACATCCTGGAATCCATAGAAATTGAAAAATATAAAAAGCACGTACCAATAATAAAACTACTTAACGAACAGACGGAACTTTGGAAAACCCCTCTCTTCGAAGCTCTGCCGAAGCCTACAATCCCCATATATAATAGTTGAGATCTAATGTGTTCGTTCAGTTTGAAAATGTAGTAAACACTACGAAACTCGAGTCACTGTATATCAGTTATAATAAAAAGTGATAGAAAACAAAGTAATTCCTTATTTCATTCCATTAAATGAGGAGAACCCAAACTTAATAGAAACCCTGTGGATGATAAAATTTGGTATAAAATTTTAAATTGATCAAATATGTAGTTACAAAAATTTTAGGAAAAATATGAAAAAAAATTAAAATAAACGAAACTATTAAACTGATTTTGCCCATTAACAAGCTTAGCTGTGATATTTAGACTCCAAATATTCCCTCAGAGTTTCAAGACTACTATTTCCATTCGAAAGTTAGCATGTTTACGTACTTGACCTTGGATTCATTATCAGTGGGTCCAACTTAGTCTTTTAAGAGCATTTACAGATATTTGGACGAAACCATAATAGCACGCTGGAACTAACAAGCAAAAAATTCAAATGAAAACTTTTAGATGTTTGCTATACAAATTGAAGTACTTCGGAGCAGTTTTGGATAAAATATCAGAAAATCGTGTATCACACTTTCATTATGTATTATATATTTTATCAAATTTTCACAATTTAGATATTATAAAGATTTGAGGTAGTAACCATTTATTTGTTTACTTATTTTGCTCGAATTTAATGTGTTTACCTAATGTAATGGCACTATGTTTTATTGTAAAAATTTCTTTTGAGAAGTTTTCTCTAGGTAGGAAAGAAATTTTCTAGTTAAATGGGCTTTGGCCACCATTTCATTGTTGGATCGAAAATCAACAGTGCTGTGCATAAGGTGGGGTAATGTCGCAATAATCAGAATACAACTGAATTCTTACCTCACACAAGCAAAATAGCTTCTGAGGGATCTTCACAGAAGATCTAGGAGTATCATCATAATATCATATCCCAGATACTGCATCATCAGAACTTTAACACATAGAATGCCACAATGGAAATGTTGAAATATCAATCCTTATGGCTGATTTTTATTTGTCGTGATTTCTCTTCAAAATAACTATTCTACTATTTCCTACTTTCGCTTTGAAATGACCATTTTTTTCTACAAAAAAAGTTTTACTGTAAGACTGGGTTGACCCTCGTAGCCAGAGTAATTACGTTCGCCACTCTGGCCATGGGAGGCATGCGCAGTAGATACTCAATCGTGTTCATACATGTTTATTTCACACTTTTGTGCATTGAGGTACTTTCTGATTTCAGTTTATTGTTAGATATCAGAGAGTGAACAACTCATAAGTGACAAAATGAGTTACAAAAAACAACAAAGTGATTTAGAAAAGTTATGGGAGGAAATTATGTCTGTTAGTGAGGATGATTTTTCACCGAATGTCAGTTAATATAATCTATCAGAATCGGACTCAAGTGACGATGTTCTCTTCCAACCAATAAAAAAGAAGAGGTTCTCACCCCAACTAGTACGATGTGAAAACTCGCCAGATGATTTGCCTAGTACCTCAATGACCTCAGATATTGTTTTTTCATCTGAAGAAAATCAATCTTCCAATAACATCGATGATATTATAGAGCAAGTCATAGATAATAACCTTGATTATGGAGACAAGATTGATATTTGGAAAATACTTTAGCTTGGTCAGTTGTAACAGGCAAGTAGTTGCAAACATTTCCTTTTACTACACAAAACAATGGAATTTGTACAAACCTGTACCAATTTTATCAAGAATCATTATGTTTTTCATAGAAGTTGATGGTTTCTGATGAAATGTTGGACTTATTTGTTTTGGAAACATATGTATGCCGAACAAAAAATAAAAAAACATATAACCACCCCAAAGTCTCGTATTCATTCATGGACACCTACCGATCATAAGGAAATGGAAAAATTTATCGGCTGCATCATATGGATGGGTCTTGTTCAATTATCATCATTATCATCTTATTGGTCCAAAAATGAGTTGTATAATAATTTCATAAGAAGAGTTATTTCTAGAAACCGATTTTAGTTGCTATCAAGAACATGGCACTTTCCAAATAACGAAACTGATCCTGCAGATGAACGCTTATGCAAGATTTCACCATTGATAACAAAATTGATAAAATCATTTCAGCAAGCAATGGTTCCAGGCGAGTTTATCTGTATTGACGAAACTCTTGTACTTTTCAAGGGAAGGCTGAAATTCAAACAATATATTGCAAATAAATGTCATTTGGAATAAAACTGTTCAAATCGTGCCTCCAAAACTGTTACCTCTATGATTTATCTGTTTACTGTGGACAAGAAAAGGATCCACACCAGAAGCAATCAGCACCTTCTAGTATTGTTTTGAAATTATGCAAAAATGTACTAGATGAAGGGTGTACAATAGTGGTAGATAACTACAACACATTGACAGAACTAGCTTTTGCACTTTTAGATAAAAAAACACATATATTAGGAACCTTGCGCAATAACCGAAAGAATAATTCTAAAACAGTTGTGCAGAAAAAGTTAAAAAGAGGAGAACATGTAGCTGAAGAAAGTAACACTAGCCTTTTAATAGAAAAATGGAAGGACAAGAGGGATGTGCTTAATGATGACAACAAAATTTGTGTCTGAAATGGTTACAATAAAAAAAAATCCGGGGAAATATCAAAACCTAAAAGTGTAATTGAATACAATAAACATAAATCGTATATTGATTTGTCAGATCAAACGAAGTCATATAATTCTTCTTTGTGTAAAGGAGTGAAATGGTACAGGAAATTGACCATTGAATTACTAGCTGGTTCAGCTATTGTCAATGCATTTATACTGCGTCATAATATAACAAATGAAAAAATGACAATCACTAAATTTCGTGAAGAAATAATAAAGGATCTTGTGAAGTTTAAGAGAGCACCGGAAAAAAAATTTATTTAATCCGGTACTCAAGGAAACAGAGAACAAAAGGGCATGCTCTGGATGCTACCAGAAAATTTCTGAAGAATTTGAGAGACAAATAGCGAAAACACCTAAAACGAAGCTAAAATTTGATATTTACGATAAGCAGCTATGCTTAGCAGGTTTCTTCAAATTACATTATTCTAATAAAAATTCAAATATTGTTTTGTAATAAAAATGTTCCACCCTTTGTTTGGCTGTTTCACTTGAACTTATCCCTCTGGCCAAAACGACATCTATAGTGCCTAATATATCTCCTAACGAATTCTATTAATTTTTTATATAAACGCCGCATCGACGTTGAAAGACAAGATCAGAAGTGAAATCAGGTATGACGGACTACGTCTAACGGCTAACACAATCCATGCTAATTGGCGGAAGAGGTTGATCCCCCAAGGCACTTTACGTGTTAAAACTGGAAGGAGAGCTGTGGTACAGCTTTGATAGGGGTGCACACCTTAAGGCCGCGGTGCGACATTTAAATCTACAATTTATTCTAAAGGGTTTTACAATAACAGGTTTCATTTTGATATTAAAAGAAAACGAGTATATTTTAAGAGAAATCAATGGATGATTATTTCATTGTAAAGAGATATGCCATTCACAATGGAAAGTGATATCAGCCAAATAGCTATAGTTACAATACCATATCTTTTTCATGAAATTTTCCATGACCAATTCGCACATATCCGGCCGTAGTCCTTGATAACTTCACGAATTCCATCTTAAGATCTTGAATCAATAGTATAGCATTGGCATAGACATTATCTTTCACGTGGCCCCAAAGAAAAAAATCTACGGGTGTTAAATCATAAGATCTTGGAGGCTAATATGTATTGTATAATAATATAATCCAAAAATAACACCGCCAGGTGTTATTTTTGCAAAATTGCGATTGTTTCGTTACTTGTGTGGCACGTAGCGCCGTCTTGTTGAAATTGAATCTCGTCCACATCAATAGCAACCAATTCCGGCCATAAAAAATTATTAATCATAGTTCGGTAGCGCAATCCATTCACTGTAACAATTGCACCAGCCTCATTTTCGAATAAGTAAGATCCAATCACACCGCCAGCCCAAAAACCACACCAAACAGTGACACGTTAAGGGTGAAGAGGCTTTTCAACAATCATTCTTGGATTTTGTGACCCCCAAATGCGACAATTCTACTTATTAACGTAGCCTTCTAGGTGAAAAGGGGCCTCATCACTAAAGAGGATTTTCCGATGAAAATCCGGATCTTTTGATACATTTCAAGGACCCAATCATCGAAGATACGACGTTGCTGGTGTTCGATCAGCTTGAGTTCTTGTGTATACTGAACTTCAAAAGCCTTAACTCTTTATACAAAATACGGTAGAATGCCTAATTCTAAAAATCGAGGAATCGACAAACCTGGGTTTACATTACGGGCTCACTAGCAATATTCTCTGTTCTTGAGCGACGCACACGGTTCGATTCTTCACATCACTAACTTGTCCCAAGAGCTCAAATTTTTCCATCAGTTTCAGTTGCCGGTCTAGAAGATGCTTCACGACGATCCAAAAGTGCTTTAGTTTTGCGAATCATTCTTGTAGTGAATTTTAACAATTTCAATGTGTTGTTGAAGTGTGTATAGTTCCATTTTTAATAATGGTGTAGTTTTTACCTGTCCAATGTCAAAATATGACAGCTGCCCAGTTAGTAGGCTATTCAAAATTAAATATCTTGTTGAAAAACCCTTTATTGCAGCATTTGAGAGATGAAATAAAGAAAAAAGATCGCAATGTGTGTTGTCTTCTTTCGCTAAGATAGTAGCCAGTTCTCACATCCGTTGATGTAATAGCCAATATCAGTGAATTCAAATCACTTGCTCTGTACCTTATTTTCGATTGAGACCTATCAGATTATTTTTTATTCTCAAAAAAGAAAAAGAGGTAGAAGATATGACAGTGTGAAGACTTGATAATTGCAATTAATGGCTCTTCAAAAAGCTTGATGATTCTTACTATTAAACATCGCTCAAAAAAGAGCATCAAGCTACAAGAACACTTTAGAGATTTTTTATGTTAAGTTAGGTACTTCTGGAACTATTATTGTATATACTACTCTGTCAAGAAAGTACCGGGAATTTTCAATTAAAACAACATTTTTACATTTAATCGTCAAAATTTATTGGGTCGTCTTCAAAATAGGCTCCATTTGCTCCAATACATCTATGCCAACGGCACTTCCAATTATCGAAACATTTTTTATAGGCGCTTTCCGGGATGGACTTTAGCTCTCGCGCCGAATTTTGTTTTATGGCTTCAATCGACTCAAAACGGGTGCCACGAAGGGGCAATTTTAGTTTTGGGAAGAGGAAAAAGTCGCAGGGAGCCGAATCCGGCGAATACGGTGGTTGCTGAAGCACGTTTGTTGAGTTTTTGGCGAGAAAGTCAGTCACAATCGTAGCTCGGTGAGAAGGCGCGTTATCGTCATGCAAAATCCATGAGTTGTTCGCCCACAAATTTGACCGCTTCTTACGGATACGCTCACGCAAACGTTTCATAACGCCTAGGTAATACTCCTTGTTTACCGTCTGACCCTCTGGAACGAATTCGTAGTGCACCACGCCACGAATATCGAAGAAAACAATGAGCATCACCTTCATTTTCGAGCGGCTTTGGCGTGGTTTTTTTGAAGGCTCTGTACCACTGATATGAACGAGTTTTCGATAGAGCATTATCACCAAAGGCCATTTGCAACATTTTCAATGCATCGGCACACGAAAATTCATTTGCAACACAAAACTTTAAACAAATTCTTTGCTCAACGTAATCACCCATAGTAAAAATCGGCACGCACTCTGACATCGACTGACTTAATCAGCTGTTGCAAACTCACTAGTTGACAGATCCCGCTCAAGCTTGGCATAGTAATTAAGGACAGTGGTACCAACCTAGGAAAAAAAATGTTTACCTGCCTCATTGCCCCGCCAGATTTAAATCGATAATTCCCGGTACTTTCTTGACAGAATGTATGTTTAGAATATGGCAAAGGGATTTTCTGTGAAAAGAATCATTCAATGTTATACATATTCAGGTGAAGTTTGGCAGAAAGGCTACAAAGAAAACATCTGCACCTGAGGAAATCCGATTTGCACTGCTACACTTATCGTTAATGAGGGAATACCTAGAATTGGAATTCGATTCTTTGAAGCGAACATTGAAAACTTTCCAATTTGATATAGAAAAAGTCGTTGATGATTGGGTAAGTCAAAAAAAAAATTTTTTTTTCAAATTAGTTTCAAATTATCATTTGTTCAGGTACTTATGGGGTTCTTAGTTGGAAATGACTTCATACCTAATTTACCTAACCTACACATCGCCGATGGAGCTTTGCCAGTTCTATATAAAGCCTATATGGAGATTCTGCCCGATCTAGATGGTAAGAAATATAAGTATCTGAATATGTTTCTTAATTTAAACCAATAGGTATTTTATATGTACCGTTTTTTAAATACATATTTTTTTTAATTGCCTTTACTCTGTCAGTCATTAAAATTCTTGAATAGTATTGGGAAGGTGTGTAATTATCTGCTGTTCCTTTTTCAATTTTATTAAGAAATAAGTAAAATGTCTAATTGTTTATTCTAACCATTTTCTTGACAGACAGTAGATTCCATTGACAAAGAAGTTCCTATTTTTGTTAAACTCTCCATATATTCAATATTTGAATAAATATACAATATCTTTCACAAAAGTCAAAACATTTCTACTGGATTGTCCACACTGAACTAACATTTGACAACAATATGTCAAATAACAATGGCCACCAAAGCATTTAGAGTAACTAGAGTAACATAACTTAAAATTTAATCTAAAATTTCAAGATTTGGAATTCACTTTATATGTTAAGTAACTTTGTCCCCTTGAATATGAAATCATATAGAGGGTTCTATATGATCCGGTTTCCAGAACGACCTTATTTATTTAAGTGCTAAAACTGTCATTTTGTTGATTTTTTAAATACCTCTTTTTATCAACACTTTATATTTAGATACAAATTCCCACCTGAATTTAATGAATGGGATTGAATTTAGCTATGAATTATTCACCTGTAGTCCATTGTAATCGTTTAAGACAATTTTCCGCTCATAATTCAGAAATTACAGATATTTCTCCAAAATGGTATGCATTTAGATATGGGCCAAAATGAAGATACAAATATGTTTTTATAAATTAAAATTTACAGGTTATATCAATGAAGGTGGCATCTTAAACTTGGAGAGGTTTGAAATATTTATGAAGAAGTTGGGTGAAATAGATGTACAGAATTTTGAGGAAGTGAGGGATGATATGTTCTATTTTGAGCAGAAAACTGGCCGTAAAATGCAGCCTTTCGCTAAAAATAATGTAAGTTTGATGGGAAAATGAATTGGAATTAAGTATTTATTCGAAGTTGTCGTCAATCAATTTCAATTATGAGGTCAAAGTACAGATGAGTTTCATATTAGTTTTTTTTTAATTATACAGTGATCAATGATATGATGACTCAAATCTAAAGAACTTTGCTTTGTGATTATCTTAGGGACAGTGTTCAAGTCCCACTTGTTCATAAGTGTGTGTGTATTGAAAGAAATTAGGTTTTTCAAAGAAATTAATACATGTAGGCCCAATTTAGGCCACGGACCTTTATGTTGTTTGATTTTAAATAAAATTTTATTGAAATAATGAATATTATTGATATAAATATGACGGGAGTCATTTATTCCTTATGCCCCTTTAACTTGTCCAACATTCATAACTCCCTGAACTTGTTGCATAATTTTTGTTATAATTTGTATTGCTATTATTAATATTTTATGTTTATTTCAATTCTTACGTGAAAATTTCAGACAAAATTGAAATACATGGAATTTTGGAAGCCAGAAGGGGATGAAGAAAATGTAAATCCTGACTTGCTTGAACCATTGGAAGATGAAAATGTACCAAAGGATTCTGATTTGAGTGATTTAATAGCAAGAACTGAAGCGGAAGTGAGTATATTAATAATTGGTCATAAGTGAAACCACAGATGCAATAACATGCTAGTTCTATAAATTTTCAACAATACCTACCTGTACATAAAACGAATAATAGGTGAATATACTTCATTTGATATGTCCACATACAATCAGTGGCACTTTTATGTATTTTAGAACTATGCTCTGAATATTTTTACAACATCCCATATTCCGTCTAAAAAATATCCAATATTTAATTAAAAATGATACAAATTAGAGAAATCTTTCGAATTCCAGAATTTTAATGAGTAATCTATTAATATACGAGGGGCGTTCAATGTATTCTCGGTATAGGCATAAAAGAAACTCAGAAAATTTTGGAAAAATTGTATTTGTCAATGTAGTCCCCCTAGAACTTCAATACATTTGTTAGATCTAGAAATAAACTTTTCTAAACCTTGTAAAAAATATTCTTCCGGCTTCTCCTCAAAATAGGTATTAATGGCTATCTTCAGTTCTTCATTGCCAAAAATCACTTTCCACGAAGATATTTTTTCACATTTGGGAATAACTAGTAGTCGCTGGGAGCTGTACTGTTTTAATGTGGTGAGATGAGTCTTGAAGACCATGCTTGTTCTAAGCATATCGAAACAATTAAAATATTGAAAAAATCCGCCCAGGATCGTCGTTTCACTAAATTTTACAAGAAATGGTAAGGATTGAAACTCGTGCCAGTGGATTTCAGCTGAAACAACACGGTAACAGCATTACGAGTAACCCACTATTTGGTCTCTCAGGATGGACTGCCATCCTCAATTCTCCGTATTCACCAGACTTACCCACTTTATTCTATTCCATGAAAAAAAGTCTAAAAAGGATGTGTTATGATGATGTGAAGGTGGTAAAAACAATTTGGCGAAGGCCACTGAATAATGTAAAATTTGATTAGATACTGTAAGAAAGACCTGACAAGTGCAGCAAAAAGTACTTGAAAGTGACTGAAGGAATTTTGCAATAAACTTATATAAATATATAATGTAATAAGATAATAAAAATCCGTTATTTTGGGTTTCCCTGGTATTGTCTTCAATGCAGAAAATATGATATGATTTCATCAACTTCAAGGTACGTTTAATAGAGCTAGGGTATATATAGCAATAAAATATTCCTTGTAAAATCATATGTCGAATTTATCATAAATATGATCTTATTACTATGAAATGAAATCATGTGGATTGTTGATATTACAATTTGTAAATTTCAGTTTTGTTTCAGGTTTTGAGTTAAAGCTTGTGAAGAGTCTCACACAAATTCCCTTTTCACTGAAAAATTTTATTGTTTCAATTTTGTTTCATTTCCTTTTACTTCCCTTAGAAAAAATTTATTTCATAGAAATGCAAAAATTTGGTTGTTGATTTTTATGAAATCAACTAATATAGTTGTGATTTGAACTGATCAGCAGAATAGATGAAAGGTTAGACAGCCTTATCATACTATGGAGGAATGTGAAGAACTTTGCTTTAATATTTTTATTGTATTTCCTTTACTACTTCTTAAGTGAACAAAGTACTTAAGTTTAATCTGCTCATAGAAACTTCAAATTATTTCATATTTCCATAAATAAGGCCTATCTATGTACCTGATTTGTAGCTAGTAAATTAAAAATTTATGTGACTTCGAGTTTGTGTCCCTAAAAGTATCAATGATGATGTAAAATTAGTGGTTCTATTCCTTAAATGACATTTTAAATTCATTATTAAACAGATGTTTCAGCAGCTTCACAATGTAGAATACACTTTTATACTAAACATAATTTTGATTCCAGGTCATATTGCTTATAAGAAATATATTAAGTTTATTCATTAATCTTTTCAGTATGATGATGAGGATGAGGAAGAAGAAGAAGAAAACATCACTTCTGATGACGATGTTGAATTCGAAAAGTATAAAAGAAGTTATTACATGAATAAATTGGAATATGAAAAAGTTACCCCGTAAGTTTTCTATGTTCGCATTTTTTCAATATCTTCCTGCACTCATTCCAAGATGTTGTTATTTCGTCGAAGTCCATACTCCGATCTGAAAATATTCTTATAAAGGGTATTATATTAACAGCGACCCATTTTGTTTTGTGAATAAAACATATTATTTATTTGAAAATTATTGAAATTTTTATTTCATTATAAAGTACAATGGATACCGTTAGTTATGAAAAAACATCACCGAAATGCTGGCAGGACCCAATTTTCAATGACTCTCACACAAATCAGGTTGTATGTTAGCAATTACTCGTTCAATATTGAAAATTTGCTGGATGATTGCTGTAACCCAAGGACTTAATGTAACCCCAAAGAAAGAAGTCCAATGGAGTTAAATCGCAGTAACAAGGCGGATAATTTATCGGTTCATCATTTCCGATTTTTTCTAAGCAGCAATTACTGAACACACGACGCTTTAAATGATCTGTTGGTTTGAGTTCTTGGGTCAAAGCAATTTTGTATAGATGTAAACCAAGATCTTTTCGTAAAATTCCTAGACAAATAAGTCTAGGAGATCTAGTTCTTGTGAACGGCGAGAAATGGATAAATTTTGGTCTACAGGAACACTTCCATGTACAGCAGCAATATTCTCTTCATTTCTTGCATTTCTTTGTCTCACTGACACTGTAACATCAAGAAGTGTAAAATTTGTTTCAAATTTCGTCACTAAACGTTCAACTGTTCTTTTATCCGATCGATTATAACAACCAAAAATTGGAGTTAAAGCACGTAAAGTTAGAGTAACAGATCGCGATTTTTCATAATAAATTTGGATTATTTTTAAACGTTCCATGATTAAATGGTAGACATTGACAAATGCAATTGTCAACGTCACAAATGAGCAATGGGTGCCATGCGTGAGTAATGTCAATTTAAAAATGTGGCGTTCCTATTGAAAGACATAGTGGACATACAACGGGAAAATTCCACGTTCAAATTCAATTCTGTCTGACCAGTCTGCCTTGGGTCAACAAAAATAACCAAGAGATTTGATATTTACACAGTAGGTTTTAAACATAAATAGGAAAATCGAGTTTATGGACTTATTCGCCTATTTTGTCCAAAATATGCCCATTTAAAGTTTTGTTACTAGATGTAAAATAACGACTTGAATGTTTATGCAAAATAGAAAAACTCATTTCAACAAATTTTTATCCTCCTAGAAGAATTCACTGATAGCTGGAAATTTGTATATACATAAATTTTTGATGACATGAGTTACACAAAAATCGGCTATTTAGCTGTTTTACTCAAGAGAAAATTAGTTTTCTTTTGTAATCACTTACTCATACTGCTAACGTTTTTTTTGCCTTTTGATATTGTAAAATTGATTAAGCTTTTTTAGAAATAAAATTTTGAACATTCAAATGAACTTTAACTAGTCATAATACAGTTGATCTACAGGCCAACCCAAATTAATTGATAGTGTAAGTTCTATACACTCCGTTCACGATTGGATATTAAATAAGTAATATCTACAATATATTTCTTAAACCTAAGCATACCTCTCGCTAAATCATACAGCGAGGCCTGAATTAATGTACAAACATTGTTAAAAAGCTCCCATTTTTTTAGAGAGGTCATGAAATCGCAAGCTGAGGGATATGTGAGAGCAATTCAATGGAACCTCCACTATTATTACAATGGAGTATGCTCTTGGTCATGGTACTATCCCCACCATTATGCTCCATATATTTCTGACATCAAAAACTTTCGAAATTTGAAGTTGGAATATGATCTGGGAAAACCTTTTATGCCTTATGAACAGGTATGAAAATTTCAATAGACAAGATAACTATAGATAAGAAACAATAAAATTATGATTTCATATTATGAAATATGTCATTCAATAATTATAAAGAAAAGTAACTGTCTGAAAATTTATGCCAATTTCGTGAGGATCAGACATTTAGGCAAACGACTGCAAATAAAAATGTTAATTTCTGAAGGAAAAGACTAGAAACTTGAAATTTTCACTCTATATTAGGAATCTGAATATATCCATTGTGCTCAGAAATGGATAGAATCGGCCAAATTATTCTGGAGTTAGTCTCATTTGAAATTTCATCTTTTAAATATTTTTATTACAACAAATCAGATCCAATTCATACTAAATCTAGTATAGAGGCTCATACTTAATTTCGTGAAGATAAATCGCAAGAATTTTTTAACTTTCCAATCTTATAAACGAACGTTGGAAAACTGCAAATATACCTATAAAGAAATCGACAAGTTACCTTGAGATTTTAAACTAGTGTCCGATTCCAGACGGAGCGTGATTTTTATTTATCATATGTAGCTTTTTCAAGACATAATTCACACATTTGAAATTTTCAACGGAAATGGACTGTTAGACAAACATGCAAAAGCTTTCAACTTCACATCGGTGCTTTTTACCATTTTTTATTATATAGATTGTAAACAAATAAGTTGGCAGATTTTTTTATGTGTTATGGCACTGACAGATCAGAAACCATTTATACTCTGTACTATTTTTGTCTAACATTTGCAAACAACTAAATTATTGTTTACTGTTGACAAGTAGACATGACATCATGTCATATTATATAAGATATTTGTTGGAAATAGTATTATGTAGTATATTATAAATAGTATTAAATTTCAAAAGCTAGTATAGGACACATTTGAAACTGACTCATGAATGTGTAAAAAAAACATGTGTCCCATTCAAAACTTCATTTTTAGCAAGACATTCAGCTGGAATGTTTTAAATGGAACAGCCTATATATACTTATTATTCTCTTGATGATAACTGATAATCTGAGTTCTTAATGTATTAACTTTTATTTATGATTTTCAAGCTTCTAGCAGTGTTACCTGCAGCAAGTAAAGAGCTCTTGCCTTCTTGCTATCAGGATCTTATGACCAGTGAATCTTCTCCCATAATAAGATATTACCCAGAAAAGTTTGACACAGATCTCAATGGTAAAAAACAGGAGTGGGAAGCAGTGGTGTTAGTTCCCTTCATAGATGAGGTAAATTATTCTTATACTAACCACATCATGGTACATATTTTTTTAATTTTAATAATCTCTAAAGTGACATATAGATAAAAATGGCTGGTAAAAAAGTAACTATAAAGCTTAAGTTTGAAGTTTAATGATGCTAAGTACTTCAGTTTTTTATGAAAATGTTCAATAGTGAACGTTGTATTAATTAAATACTAAACTACATAGAATTCAATCTTCAAACTTAACCTATCATCGTTCAATCTGTACTCGATATTCTGATTTAAAAAAAAATTTAAAAGGCACTTGTTTATCGCACCCTATTTGAGATAAATAAATCAGAATCCTTGTACAGTGGTCATCTCTAGATGAGGATAAATTTCAAAGGTTTAACTAAATTCTTGATTGTTTCGGTCTCTACTTAACGGAAATTCATCGTAAATGATTTGAAGTAAAACACTTTATTTCCGCTTATTTTTATTTTTCAACGACAATTGTTTCGTCAATTACATATTGACTTCGTCAGGTGAGTATGGTTACTGTAACCATACTAGTAGACAATTGTTTCGTCAATTACATATTGACTTCGTCAGGTGAGTATGGTTACTGTAACCATACTCACCCGACGAAGTCAATATGTAATTGACGAAACAATTGTCGTTGATAAATAAAAATAAGCGGAAATAAAGTGTTTTACTTCAAACGTTTAACTAAATAATTGTTTCTTTGTGTGGAAAAGTATCTCATACAAAAAACAAAAATATATGGTGTAAATTTCAAAAAAGGTTCCAGGAAATTTATCATTTAAACAAAGCACTTAAGAGGAAATTCTTTTTCTTCTTAAATTTGCCCCAGAATTCTGAGGATCATTTGTCATTTAGTTTGTTTACGGCGCTTCATTCATTCAATTCATCACAAATGTGTTTTGAGATGTTTACAATGGTTAAAAATGTCGAAGAAAGAATGTATTTCAATTTTTCATTGCAAATCGAATGGATATTATAAAAAACACGTGCGTATGAGTTCAATTGAAAGCAGTTGGGATGTGGTAGAAGATTTCCCTCGTGTTGGTCGGCCATCAATATCTTCAACTGAATATAACATTGTTAAAATAAAGTCTGAAAGATATAGCCTCTGAAATTTCTGTATCTCCAAAATCAGTTCATACCATTTTAAATAATTGTGCATAAAAAGCGTTTTCGCTCGATTAATGCCAAACGACCTGAGTCAAGGCTATCATCGTGAATGAATTTCTGACCAAAAACTTAATAAAACTTATCCAACATCCCCTGATATAGATCAGACTGATTTTTTCTCTTTCCAAAACTCAAATTAGCACTCGAGACACCCATTTTCAGTCAATAGAAGACAAAATAGAATTGGCTGCAAGTACTGCAGTTGATTGCTGAAAATGCATTTTCATTTTTCGTTAGTCTAATTATATTATTGTGGAAGAGCCCTACTTATATAAAGCAATACAATAAATTTAAGTGAATAACACATACTTGGTGGTTTACAGCTACTTTTTCTCTATGTCAGTATGCCTTCATTTAAATATCACTTAACTTTATAGAATGTAAATTATTGCATTGGCTTCAATATATAAATTTTGGTGTTTCAGAATGTTCTACTTGAAGCTATGAGGTCTTGTTATCACAGACTGAGTCCCAGTGAGGCTGAAAGAAATCGCCATGGTCCAATGCTCTGTTATTCGTACACAGAAGAGAATCTTGGAAAATACGACTCTTCCATGTATTTCCCAGATATTTCTAATAATCATGCTCAACTTCAAGCAATCACCATTGACGAAATTAAAGTACCAAGGGAAAAATTGGTTAAAGGGGCTTATCCCGGAGTTCTTATGGATGTTTACTATCCAGGCTTTCCCACTTTCAAATATCTGGATTATCAGGTATTCTGAATTTATCTCCTAATATTGTTTTTTTTTATCAGAGTACATGTATTTTGTGAATTTTAAGGTGAAAATGGTTTCAAAGATTACATTTTACTACTGCTAAAGATTTCATGAATAAATTTGGTTTTTTTTATTTGGCTGTCTGTAAGCATAACTACTGAAAAAAAGAACTTGAAATTTGCAACATAGGTTTTAAACCCAATAGTTCTTAAATGGGCGAAATTCGCTTATTTGCTCTGAAAATATGCCCTCTAGAAATGTTTATCCAATGTCTCAGTAATTAACGGTTTTATCAGCAGATCTGCAGCGGTTTCAATGGCAAATAGTTCTGTTTGCCTAACTCGTTTTGCTGTATGCGATGGGGTATTATTATGGAACAAAATTACTTTGTGTTTCTCTTTTCCATAGTCCGTCATTTTTCATGATTTGCTCAGTTTAATTAAATCGTTTGCTGTTGGTAGCAATCAGTGTTAACAGTTTCACAAGGTTTTAGCAGCTTATAATAGATTAAACTTTTCTGATCCCAGCAAATACATTCTTTCCAAAGCGATTTGGTCTTGCAGAGCATGTCGATGGCTCGCCTGGATTTCCACCATCCATAGGGAAATTCTGATTTCATACTTTTACACCTAGCATATATTTTTCAAATGGAATTTCTAAATTGTCTTTAGCACTCCTTTCAACAGCTATGAATCAGCATTATGAATTTTCCGCATTTATTACGTCAATTACTATGGAGCTTTAATTGATTCGAAAAATATTACAATTTACGGAATATTGATCCATCAATTATTTTTAGGGTCGACTGGAAAATGCTAAAGTAAATGTTTTTGGACAACCAAGTCGGGGAGAAAATATGATTATAAGAATAGTACCTTCTGAAAGAGTTCTTGATGGTGAACTCCCACTCAATTTATTGAATAAGACGGTTTTTGTGGGATATCCCCATTTAACAGAAGCAAAGTGAGTTAACGTGCAAAGTATTTCATTTCATTTTTAACGAAATACTGTTTTCAGGGTTGTATCAATTTGCAATTCTCAAAAGAAATATACTTATGCAGGAGAAGGACAAGAGCCTAAGGAAGAAGTAATGTCTTCCATTTTCAAAAAAGGTGGAATAGCAGTTACAGAATCGTAAGTATATTCATTCAACTCGCATGAATTTGTGAAATCCAAGCTATGATAAATAATAAACCACATTGTCTATAAATGCTAAATATGATAGTCCTCGATCAAGCTAAAAATTAACAAAAATATTGTTCGTAAAGCAATACTAAGGTATAGTTTACGCAATCTCACTTGACAAACTTCAAAATATGTCAAATATACAAGTTTTGTCCAAGTTCATAGCAATTCAATAGAGAACTGGGAATTCATTTCATTCCAGTTAATTTCACTTCACTCCAGTGTTTTACAGTACATGTTTGAATCCAGTTTATGGTAATTTGCGTTCATTCATTGGTTAAAATGAGTTAATCTTGTACAAGTGTGGGTTACGAATGGTGGTGCATAAGTAAGCAGAAGGTAATCAAACAAAAAGGCCATATTGAAACATTGGGTACTTATTTATTTTAGTCATCACGCCTTCTCAAATGAAAACTTTTTCTCCAAATTATACCGTTTTTTCTTGACTTCTTCCACTGAAAGCTTCAATAATAATTGTTTTTTCCATTTTTGAAAATAATGATAATTATATCTTGTGCATCTCTTCTTCTCTTCAGATGATACTTTCTTAACTTTTCTGAACCAATTATTTCTTTCACCTCATTACTCTGTATTGTAATTTTTGTAGAAATTACATGTCTGTTGTTTGAAAATGATAAAAAATATTTTATTCGAGCTATATCCATCATTACCTGTCACGATTTGATGGAGAAATGACTTTTTTTGTATGTGTCGAGAAACATTTCATGAGTGGTTTTCGATTTTCTTGCTGCTTTTCATTCAGTTCATATGGAACCCATTTTTCCCACTTTTCAAATCTTTCCAATAGCTTTCCAACAAATGAAGACTACTTTCTGCATCACATTCAATTGATCTACAAGTTCTTGTTGAGTTTGACTATCATCTTTTTATTTTATTTATTTATTTATTATTATCCTGTTACTCCCTAGATCTTCTGTGAAGATCCCTCAGAAGCTTTTTCAGCTTGTGTGAGTTAAGAGTTCAGTTGTCTTCATCCAATAAGGCTTACAATTTGTTGTCTCAGAACTTTTTTGGTTGTTTCCCACGCTTTTTGTTTCCATGTCAAAATTGCTACTTCTAAATTTTTTGAAACTCTGGAAAATACTGCGTTTTACCAAACACATATTTGTTGTAAGCTTTGACATGCTTTCGATTTGATTCTGCCGTAGATTTCTTCAAATAATAACAGGAAACCAATGCTCTCCGCATATCATAGTTCGTAAGCTCTAGACTCGACAAGGTTATAGAAAAATATACCGGTGTATGGAACTTCGGTAATTGTATGTTGAAAATCTTTGTCAGCTAATAGAGGGATATGATGGTGTTGAAGAAATAGTCTTACGGTGAACTGGCTAGCATCATCTATAGCAGGGGTTCCCAACCTTTTTTCGGTCAGGGACCCCTTTTATATTATTCATGTTAGCGGGGACCACTATGTAGGTATAATAAGAATAATAACAATCAAACTGAACCTTTTATTAAAAAATCAATAGGAAATTACATAAAAAAATTAAAATACTTTCAGGATAAACTTCTGTAATTTTGTATTAATGTGATTTCTGAGCTTGCATCTTCTTCACGAGTTCGGCTATCCTAGGACTAATATTGCTACTCAAGGCTACACGCAAATCATCACCTACATTCAAACGATTCCTCACCTTTTTTTTAATAACCAACAAAGCAGAAAATCCTTGTTCACATAAAGAAATCGTTGAGAAAACCATAAAATAGCGCAAGGCGATTTCTCGGAGTTTACTATAAGAAATTGCTTTTTTACACTAAAACAACTCAAGTGAATTCGATTCGAAAGCATCCTTGCAGTTTCTGTCATTTTTTAACTCAATGAGTTCTTCCTGGATTCCTTCAGTAACTTCTCTAGCGTCCGTGCTAAAAGGGTTACGAATCAGTTTTTTATCCACTTTAGCTTCTTCGCTATATTCTGGGAAGTAGCGATTCAATTCATCAATCAACACCTGTAAATGAGTCTTGATGTTTTTTGTAAATTTGCTTTACTAGCGTCATACTTTGGGTCTTCCGCAAGTGCTTTCAATGTCGCATTTTACGTAACCACAACTGAAGTTTGCAAATAAAAGTTCGGAGTTTATCTTAAAAAATGAATAGTTTTGAGACGTTTTCTAATTTGTCATTTCCGGAACCTTGCAGTCGCATATTCAATTTATTTAAGTGTGAAAATTCGTCTGACATGTCGGATTAGTAAACTGTTTCAACAAATCATTAATTTTTTTGTCGACCAGAAAAATCTCAACCTCTGCTCTCAGTTCATATAATCTTCCCAGCATGTTTATTATCTTTCGATAGCCATCGAACTTCTGCGTTGAAGAGAAGTGCCTCATGGTCAGGGTCTATTTCAGTGCATAATTTTTCAGAGAGGCGTGTATTTAAGGCGCTACTTTTGATAACATTTACAACTTTTATGGCCATTTGCAGTGTATCATTAAGGCATCCAGGAAGAGTCTTAGAAGCTAACGCCTGGCGATGTATGATACAAAGCGTTGTTATTATCTTCGGATTTTTCTGTTTCACTAACGTCGCCAGCCGTGATCCCAACATTGCCGGAGCATCATCAGTACAGGAGGCAACGAGTTTATCCAACATAAGTTTATGTTTCTCCAAATATTCCGATATTGAGTTCATGATGACGATACCTTTTGATGTTGTTTCCAGTTCACGTGAAATCAATAATTTTTCTTTAATTATGTTGTCGTCGTCTTAAAAGCGAACAAATACAAGTAGTTTACAACAATTCGAGATGTCGGTCACTGCAGAGCAAAAAATGGCGATTTTTTGATTCTTGAAATAAGTTGCTCCTCTATATCATTTGTCATAAATTCAATTCTAGCTTTGACCATGTTATTGGACAGAGGAATATCTTGTATTTTTTTCTTGGCCTCTAATCCCAAAACTTCTTTGACGGCTTTAATCAACCACGGTTTCATGAGTGTTCCTCCAACTGTGTGAGGTTTTTTCGATTGAGCTATTTATTTATAAATCTCAAATGACGTCACTATTGATTTTTCCGATATTGCAAATCTCATACTACTAGACCCGAGTTTCATTTTCTTCAGGTTCTCTAATTTTCCTTCAAAGAATTTCAGCAGATGGTTAGACAAATTTGGATGTACCGTTTCTAAGTAGCGTTTTAATTTCGCTGGTTTCAAAGCGTCATTTGCGAGAATGGTAGCGCACCGTGGTTTTATTTCTCCGTTACTTTCAATAGGGGTAAATCCAAATTTTATATAACTGTTGTCGTATTTTCTCTTAGGCGCCATGTTCTGAAAATAAGATACAAAAAATTAATCTCAATACAAACCAACAAAATAAATGCATAACTTGAACAAAAATATTAATTTCTGAAATAATATCCAAGGTAGAGTAGTTTCAGTTCACAAACAATAACTACTTCACCATAGGTACAATCCTGCCAAAAGATATTAACATTTATAGACGCATTGAAAATGATCAATTAATGACCGCCTGAAAAAGATCATTTTTTACACCTACGGAAAGTATTCATCTCAAAAAAATGTTCACTTACCTATATCTATTATTTACGTAATGAATGATTCACTCACAGGAGCCTAATATATTCATTCACTTCTATAATTTATCTGTCACAGTCTAATCACGCAAAGCAGGGGAATCCCGTGTTAGTTTACACGTTTACAGAATATAATGACTTTTGACAGATTAGGTTTGTTCTGTGTTCTTAATCAGGTAAAACCGTACGGACTGTACTACTTATTTTGTTCAGTAACGCCATCTATTAAACAGTTTGGTCCATAAGCAAGCGGTTTTAGTTACTGTACGTACTACTTGAGAAAGGAAGTAGATGGCAGTTAAAGCTAAATTGAAAAACTGAAAATCATTCGCGGACCATATTTTGGCTTCTGCGGACCACTGATGGTCCGCGGTCCACTGGTTGGGAACCAATGATCTATAGGGAAGTTCCAGTTTCACACATCTACACCTTGCAGACTCATGTTTCTCCAGGCTTATGAATTTATGCAAATACTTGGTTTAATTATTCTGCTAATCATCTTTATGTTTTGAATCCATTGTGAACCCACATAGAGTACATTTTCATTTTCACTGAAAATCATGCTCGCTCATTTTCATCTTAAGGTTGTCCCAATACCATTATGTAGATACCTCATTTGGTAATTCGTCTTACAGCATTTTATGTTATGTGATTTATTTTCAGGTACAGGAATAGATTCGGAATAGAATTTGGCAAGATATTAGTTCTGTTAACTGTTCAAAAAATGATTGGCCAAAGATATATATTCACATCAAATGGACGAATTTCGTTGGAAAAAATATTTTGTAAAGATGAAACATTATGTCCATTACAACTTATAGTTGAAGACATTAATGTATATTCTAAACCTGAGGAAACAAATTTCATCACACTGGACAAAGTATTTCCAGTAGGAAGTATATGCTTTACTTTGACCAAAAATGAATTTTATGGATGCAAAGCTATTGTAAGTAAATAAATAATGACGGTGATGAAGTTATTCTATTTCTTTTTTATTAGGTGGAGCAAGATTCTGAAACTCCAGAAGGTCAAGTATGTCTGTCTGTGAATGTTTATAGTGAACCTGATTTGAGAGCAGCTCAATACTTTTCAAAGAATACAGAGTGCAGGTATAGATCTTTGTATTTTGCTGCAAGTCAGTCATGTAAGTTGGTGATTATGTTCTTAACAAAAAAAATTCCGTTTTATTGATTGGAAGATAAAACTTCTTCATGAATCTGTCAAAAAAGTATTTCAAATCATTGAAATTCACTCAACTGCTGAAAGATGAGTGGGTCTGTTATCAAACAATAAAACTGGATTTAATGCTACAGATGGAAAAAAATCTATAGAATTATCAAGTATTATGAGAATCAGAATTGTACAAATTGAAGTATCAATATTCGATAGAATAGCTCATTTCAAATGGAATGAAAAAATGACTTTGTTCTCTATAATTTTTTATTGAATAATTAAAATAAGTTGTTAATTAAACAAGTTATTATATTTAACTATAAAAAAATTCAAAAATGTACTTATTTTTCGTTACTGCAGTTTCAAGTTATTATTTACCACATCTTTAGAAGACTGAAGATGAGAATAATACCTGCAGCAATGACAAATTTGTAATTTTTTTGTAGTAAAACATAGTAATTTCTAAAAATTTGTTTTAATACTTTCAAATAGAAATATGATGATATCATCAGCATTTTAACATATTCCTTTCTCTTCTTTTTCCAAGGTTTGTCGCATAATATATTCTCACGTATCACAGGAAGCCTTTATGCTTCTGCCAGAAATCGAGAAGGCGGATTAAAATCTATTAATTTAGGACTGGACTTGAAGTTGAGCAAAAAGAATTTGGAAACACCTGGATACACTAAGAGAATAGATGGAGTATGGTATTACACAGATGATGCCATACAAGCTGTCATGGATTATGCCGATGCTTTTCCAGAAGTTTTTGACTATATGGCTAAGATTAAAAATATGAAAAATGATTCAACCTCAGCTGAAGATATATTTCCAGAAGATTGGTGAGTTTAATGGAAAATTGATCAAGTACCTGCGTGAAACATGATAATGTTGACATTGTCATCATATATTGGCATCTATGAAACAACAGCTTGTGAATTTCGAACTTGGATCTTATTTTAAAAGTTTGGGGGGTTCGCCCAAACATTTACAGGCAACATAAGTTATTAATAAGGAGTATGAGCTATTGTAATAAAAAGTTTTAGAAATCGAGACTGTGTAACATACAAACTCGACAAGGTTTTGTAGATCACAGAGGCAAATTGCAGACATGCGCACGTTTTAAACTGATTGATTTTCCTTAGTGCAATGTATGCTAGTGACTCCAAATCTATACGCTATACATAGAGACTCCAAGATATTAATTATACACTAGCGCCATCTAGAGTATGCAAAATACATACAAGACGAGTTAATTCAAGTAAAGAAATGCATTCTTTGCGAGTTAATTCAAGTAAAGAAATGTATTCTTGATATTTTCACATTACCAACGCAGAATAGACTTTCCTCATGCTCAAATCAGACCATAATTTGCCGTAATGCTCAAAAATTAGCATATTCATATTAAAAAAAAATCCTTATTAATGATTTTTGGTACAGATCAGCTGAATTAATTTATTTTAACATAAGTTATTTTACAACATCGCATTTTTGGATAATTTCTAGTTTATCCCTTTTTGGTTTTTTTATGCTAGTTCATGTTTAATATTTAGTTTTTCGAATTGTTAAATATTTCTAAATTTCCTCTCAGTATTTACATGATAGAAATTTATCTTGAAATTTATAATATAAAAACAACATTAACTTCCAGTAATATTTATTATTATTTTTTTTTATCATTATTATTATCCTGTTACTCCTAGATCCTCTGTGAAGATCCCTCAGAATCTTTTTCAGCTTGTGTGAGTGAGGAGTTCAGTTGTATTCTGGGTAGGCTTTGTTATTGCGATCTTGCGCCACTTTAGGTCACAGCACCATTAATTTTTGACCCAACAGTGAAATGGTGGCAGAACCCGTCCAACTATTATAGAAAATTTCTTTTCCACCTGGACCGGATTCGAACCCGGACCTGAATATACAATATGAAAACCTGTCCAAAAATACCAAACTTTGTTTACAAGAAAAAGGAAGGTGAACAAAATATATTTCATTAATTTAAGTAGGACAAGAAACTGAAAAGATGGCTAGATGTCTGAGTCAATAGATACAAAGAAAAAGAAATTCTATTGAACTACTAAATAGACTTAAACAGGTCCACCAGTATCTTTAAATAGCATTTTGAGATTCCCTCGTAATTGTTAAATATTTTATCTTCACCCATTTATTTTTTGTGAACAGAATTCAGTATTTAAGAACATATTTTTGGATTGTATATACAGTTTAAATACTCATACGTCATGATATGACGAAAAAATTGTTCTATAAGTATTAAAAATTAGCAGAAGTTAACATTGTTTTTATTTAATAATTAACAATTCCTTGTAAGTGTACATGGAAATTCAGTACGGCTATTCTTTATAAGATTATCCAAGAATTATGATTCAAATAGGAACATACGATTGTGTCACAGCCAATAAATCGTGTCTTTTTTTAGTAAATATTATTAACAGTACAAATTTGTTTCAGTGAAGACAGAGTGAAAGCTGCTTTAACTTGGTTAAAAGGGCAGCCTTTTTATAAACAAGAGAAAATAGTTTCTAATTCTCCTTCTTTAGATAAGGATGTAATAGAACAGATTGAAAAAATAGTGAATGCAGTTTCGACAACTAACCCCAAGAAAACTACATTATACTGCAGTGCGGAATTGCTTTATAAGGTTTGAGATTATATACAATGTGTTTTGTGAAATAATATTAATTGTGAAATTTTAATCTTGTAGTTTATTTTAATTATTTATCAAGATTAAGTGGAAGATTAAAATTTCAAAAATATAATCTAGCAAATAGGGTGTATGCTGAAGAAATTTTGCATTTGCAACAAATCCTCCTAACCAGGAGTCAAAAATGGATAGTTACTGAAATATGACAGTTTTTAAACGTTTTAGAATTTTTTTACCTTGTTACCAAAAACAATTAATTATGTAAAAAGTGCTATACTGCAAACATTCAATTTATACTTTTTGGAAAACTGAAAAAATTAGTGATCACTTTAACACAAAAAATGTTTGCCCAAAAATCATATAATCTCAGAAACAAATGGCCTCAACTTCTCAGAGCCTATTAGTTTTTTTAACCATATATATATATGACTTAAATATATATTAATATAGCAAAATTTCAAATCACTTCTATTTATTTTGTTGCAATATTTCAAACGACTGATGAAATAAAAATAATTAACTTGTTGTTTTTAGGAAGAACTGTCCTATGGCAATCTTCTCCCTGATTCAAGTGTGAAAACCGAATTATTTGACAGAATTATCAATATTAGGAATAATCACATAGTTCCCTTAGGATTGAAAGGCACAGTTATAGGTATCTGTAGATCTTCCACTGATTCTAGCGAATATATGTATAACATTTTATTCGATAGAGAATTTGAAGGAGGCCTTGAATTAAACTGTTCAAAGGGACGGGGATACAGATTGCCTCTCAATGCTTTCATAAATATTTCCCATGGAATTAGATTATATCAGCCGAATCTAAAGAAAGCAGGTTTGTGTTTTACTATAATATATTATAAATAAATTAACATGAAATGCGACCAAACTTGGATCTAAAAGAATCCATGGCATTTTTCTATCAACTGGTGTAGAAGTATGAAACCGAAATTTTCCCATAGATGGTGCTAGCCATCAGTTGTCAAAGATTTTCAACACAGAACAACCCACGTTCCATACACCGGTATATTTTTCTATAACCTTAAACAGAATCGCATCGAATGCTTGTCCAAGTTTCATGCATTCATAAACTGTCTGAGGGGTAGGAAAATGTATAAATAACAATGAAAATTATTTTGAATGAAATGTTTTTATCAGTTTCAAACAGACGTAATTTTAATAAAAAAATTCCAGTTTCATATTTATATACCTGGTATAAACTAACTGTTTTGAACACCTATCGTCTTAAGGAGTTGAAATCTATAAAATGTGAACCATACAACCACCAGTTATATAAAAATTCCAATATACAAAAGTAATAGCTTTTCTAAGTTGCCCTAATTTGAAGACAGCCTTGAAACCCACCATATTTTCCATATTTTAAAGTCAATCTGGCTGAAACAATTCATCATACACTTACAAAGAAGGTTATTCTTGTTGGCTCATTTACCTCAGCTGCAACTCCAATACATTTAATTAAATCAAGAAAGATTTGAGAATTTCTAGTATTTCAAAAATGTCTATATTAAAGTTACCCATAATAATTACATCTGATTTTTCTTTAAAAGTTAGATCGGTTTTTCTCCTGCTGCTTATGTTTTTTGAGAGATTGGTTTGCTTTTTTGTCAATTGAAAAACGATTTGAGAAAAGCATAGGTGTAGTTGGAATCATGAAATAAATTTGGAATTTGTTATTATTTTATGACCTCTGTGATATCTGATGAAATAGTTTAGTTGCTGCAATTACAGAAATTCGTCCAATATTTGGTAAAAATAGTACAAAAAAAATCATAAAGTATCGGTATATGGTATAAATAAATTAATAAATTATTATTCACAAGCAAACATTATTATTAATAATTTTATGCATGAAGTTATATTCTGCGATTCATTTTCAGGAGGTCACAAGGATCAACCTAACCGAGCAAGCAGAGATGAAAATTTCAAAAAAAATAAACCACACAATAAAAACATCAGTAATGAAAACACCCAAAATTCCGCATTTGCAAAATTCAATAGCAGCCCTCAATCTGGCAAAGATTATCATGCCGTCCCACCTTATATGCCAAATGGAGAGTCTATATATAAACGATATGGTTTCCACAACCAAGAAAATTATTGCAATCTTCAACAATCTAAACCCAGTTATAATTGCTCAAGTCCTGAACAAAGAACGTATTCTGGGGGACCTGCTAAAATGAATAAACAAAAAAATCAAGATAAGCGTAGAACAGATATTTCTGAACAGCCTTCTTATCAAATATACAAAAAAGAAAATAACCAAGCAATTGGTCTTCCTGGTCCCAAAATAGCTCGTCGTAATAAAACGGAATCTGTTGCTAGTAGATTGGATTCAAAACAAAAATCTGATTTCATGCCGATATTTGACAAAACACCTATGGAAAATCCAGTAGAGGTAGGTTCTTTAAATTCAAACATATGATGAATATAATAAAATATCTATTATTGCGTAGGAAACTACAGATGCTCTAAAGAAGCTTCTCAAAATTGGTTCAGAAGATGATAATGAGAAAATGTCATCTACAAATAATTCACCGTCAAAATCAAATCCAAATTTTCAGCATAACGAAAGCAATCTTCCTAATGCACCATTGGTAAGTAGCAAAATATATCATTAAAGGTAATATATCAGCCAATATGTTGACTAATACAGCTATACTTCAGTAGTCCAAATTACGGATTTGGATTTTAGATCTCTCTATATTAGAGTTAGTTTGTCAAATTAACCCTAGAAATAGAACAACAGAATCAAGCAGTTCTTTCTTCTAGAGGGACAGACCTCTGGAAGAAACCCACAGTGTCATAGAAGGTGTGCTTTCACATCATTGATGCTTCTATTGAAGCCAGAGGAGGAGTTTATTAGAACTTCCGGGAAGTCCACATTGTACTTAAACTTTTCAATTCTTTAAAAATTTGCTTTTAATGAATTAGTCATCTCACTCTTGATATTAAGTAAGGAATATTATTTTGATTATATATTTTCAGAATACAATAGTTGGAAATCAACTAAATATATTTTAATATTAAATGACGATTCCAAGATTACTTCTCTGTGAAATATGGCGCAATTCCGTATGAGTTTGATTGAGTGTATGTTATCACCTATGCAAAGTGATAACAATAATTTCCTCAGAATTGTTGATTCGCTTTAAAATTAAAAATTAAACTTTGTAAATGGAAAAATGACACGATACAGGAAGGAGTGTTCTTATCGTTGTATATATCAGAAGCGAGGATTTCCAGAAACTACAGTTTTATGAACTTCATGCCTTGTAAAGCTTTTCATCTTGAATTAAGGCTTTATTTCCTATATAAGGCCAATAGAATTACAATGCCTAATCTTCAATAATTCATTATTGAACAAATGCCCATATAAGTGACTAACAAATAATTCTATCCTGTTTTATAAGTGGTTCTTTAACCTAATTGGATATTTTCATTTTATTCCTTTTTCAGATACCATCAATTCAATTACTTTCATATTACCAATCTAAAGGCCTTGGTTTACCAAGATATCAATATTATTCAAGTAAAGCAGGCATACAAGCTGTAATCAAACTTCCTAATCGCCAAAATATAATAGGTCCCTACTCTGATACTAAAGTAGGAGCTAGTGAGCTAGTCGCAGAGAAAGCCTTGCAAGTACTCTGTTCAAATGTGAGTTTATAAAAAATAAATTATAGAATATGATTTGTATTCCAAAGCCAGGCGCACAATAGATATTTATGCACCAAAGGGTTAGTACAGTATTAGTTTTTGTTCTGCGGCATGAGTATTATGCCATCTTTTTTTTGTGAACAGCGTGCTAACTTTTGGCACAAATCTGAATTTTCGAATTTTGAGCGGAAAATTATTTCAAACGACTAGGTTGGACTCACTGATGAAAATCCAAAGTCAAAAGTAATTCTGTTTGTCCGGTCGGTGTGCCGTAACTTTCGAACAAAAAGAGATAGAGACTTGAATCATGAGATTGTCATATTAATAACAACATATAATGTTGTAAATTGTCACTTTCCACTGCCGAACGGTAAAACTCATTTTAGGATCCAAGAGCAAAAAGTGATGTTTCACAATCACTTATGTTATAAGTTAATTCATATCAGCATGAACTGAATGTTGCAAATACAAATTAAGGGTTTTTAGGATAATCAAGCTGAACATAATCCAATGGTACCTCAAAGCTTTCCAGCCCCTCCAAAGCAGTGGTGGAGTCCTGAAAAAAGTCATGAAAAGCATTCGCATACACAAAAATCATCTCCCCCCAAAGCTTCCACAAACAAAAATTGGAAAGATTTTATACCACTACAAGTTGTTAAGAAAGAGAAGGCTAATTCTAGTGGTAACTCCAACCAAAAAATTAAAATATCAAAAGGGGACAATGGAAGTATCCGTACTGCTCTAAATGAGAAACCTGAAAATTCTTCGAATGAGGTAATGTAGATTATTATAAATGTTTTTGTTGCACATGCTTATTGAGGTACCATCATTTTGTCCAAATATTATGATGTCACTTTGAATTTTGCTTTCTCAGTATCTCAGTAAAAAATACAGGGCATCAATGTCATTACTGCAAGGGTGGATCAAATATAAACTTAGGTCAAAATATACATATGTAGACTTTTTTATCAATTGTCTAGGGGTGTAATTGATTATTTAACCCCACACATTTATTCTTTATTCTCGTTTCTATCAATTAAAACACTTGACTTACTTTATACACATGTATTTACACAAATAGAGAAAAAAAATTTAACTCTCTAATACAATCAGTGGTATGATTACCTTTACACTCGGAAGTTTCCGTCTTTAACATCTGAAACCATCTAAATATCGTGGTACTGGCTTCATCGGCCTTTTAGCTTGAACTACCGCCTAGCTCCACTCTTTGCAGACTGCCTTTACGACCGCCCTTTGTCATGAACTTGCTTCCACTTGTGACCCTATGTTCTGAAGTCCACAATTTACATTGATATCTATTGACCCAGAAATATCATATCAGTTGAAAATATTAATATTATTCAACTATAGTCTTGTTCGGGAAACAATTTGTTTTTCATTGTGACATTCAAATTTGATTCTCAAGTAAATAAAAATAAACATCAATATACAATACATAGTGACTATTAGTTATGATTGATGATTTATGTTGGAAAAGAAATGTTCCATGCATATGAAATTGCAGACATTGAAATTCTTAGAAATTATTATTTTGTGTAAAAGATTTTCTTATTAACTTTCCCATTGAGTATTTTGTAAATGGTTTAATTCATTTCAGGTAATAACCACTAATAACTGTAAAGAACAAAAACCAAGAAAGCAGAGGAAAATGAGAATTGCAGCTAATTTTGGACATCAGTCTTAAGGATTCATTAAACATGTCAACATTCATTAAACATGTAAATAATTATTTTGAGAAAAATAGAAGTTATCTTAGTTTCAAGCAAAATATTATGGTGTTTTTAAAAATGTTTGTTATAGTATACTTATACAGTCCGTTTTACATATTTAGTGGTCTGGTCTACAGAGAATTTTGTCCTTATAAACAATATGAAGATCTCTCAAGTCAAGATTCAGAGGAATTCTTTTAGAAAAAATGACACATAAGCCATAACACAAGTTGAATATTTTTAATAACACTATGTAATAACTGTAGTAAAAATGCAAAAAAAAAAGTGTAAATAAAATTACGAAAATTAATTTGGTATGTGATTTTTATTTCTATTACTTTAATATTTCGTACGCAAGTACGACCATTTTAGGCTCAAAATTTGAAAAACAGATCTTTGGATGAAATGATATCGCTTTTGACATTTCTACACGTGATTTAAATCCAGGGATTTACATTTACATCTAATTGCAAAAGGTGAATAAAATTAGATCCTGTGAGGTAACATTCAAAACAATATTAAAAACTCACAAAAGTAATTTGTATAAAAGTTAAAAGATAACATATAGCCTGCCAAGAATAAAATTAGGGTCATTCATCTTAGAAATCTTTTGTTTTTTCAGTTGTAACAGATTTTATTGTGATTGCCTAAATGAAAAAGTTGTTGTTTCCATAAGTGTTTGACAAAAAAGGATCTTCGACCTAAAATACTAATGAAGGTTCAAAAAATGAGCAAAATAAATCTTCATACTCTGAGAATAATTCGTAAAATGAGGGTGAAGGGCTTTTGACAGTAATTAACAGTTTCGGATTCATTAGCAAGTAGTGTCTGCTACTCCTATTCAAATGCAGAAAATAGCAATATTTCAATAAACACTAGAATAACCTACTTAAAGTGTCACAGTAAATATTGCTATATTAAGTATAGTAAAAAAATCTCACCAGAAATGCAAAATGAAGTAAATAAATCACATTTTAGAAAGAAGTTTTTCAAGATAATAAATGGAAGTGGAACAACCTCAATTGCAGTTCCCTAACTTAGAATTGATTTTATTTGAAATAATTGTTGTGACACTATTTCCAAGAGTATTTTACTTGGTTCATAACAAATTCTTACTGAGAAATATCCTTTAATACACAGAATTCAGTCTTTCACAATACCACAATCAAAAGAAGTTTTAGAAATTTCAATTAATTTTAATAAAAAGGAACAATAATTTATTTTACATAAGAAAAATATTACGAAATTAATTTTCTAAGAATGAAACAAAATCAGTTAATTTGTATAACTGATCTTCGCTACTTGTGGGACCAGTAGATTCAATTTTTGTCTTTACTGGATGAACTATTTTCGTATCAGCTTCAAACTTCCATCCTTTATCTAAACAAGCTTTACTGCAAACATCGGGAGCTAGACCTGTCATTGCACAAACAGTATCTAATGAAACTGAGGAATAAGCTTGTGAAATAAGTTCAACTGCTCTATTACGTACAGAGTCTAAAAAAAAAACTGATTACTGAAGCGAAGGTTTCATCTGATTTCAGTATAAATCACCTTCTACTTTTTTCATAATATCTGCCACTGTATTCGACCATACAACAGAATTTAAAGATTTATAAATAGAAGGATAGTCTTTTCTCCACATATATTGTCCAACAGACCAAATATTACCTAATTCAGCAGTAGTACCTTTGACTTTTATTGGTATACGTTTCCATAAGAATTTTGCATTACACCTACAAACCGGTATGATTTATTAAAAATGCATATCATTCTATACAAAACTCACAAATCATTTTTACATAAATATATTGCTAATAACTTTTCGTAAACCTCAGGAGCTGCTCCTTCCGTGGAAGCCTAAAAATAATTAATTGAACAGAAATTCAAGGCAGATAAATTGGAATACCTCTAATTCTTGTTTTTCTAAATCCTCCATTAAATTATCTAAATAGACGGATTCCATGATCGTTAGCTTGTTGCTTATATCGTATGAAAAAACTCATTCATCAATATATATATCTATTGTTTTATTTTCCTAGTTTTTATATTTTACAACCATTTCAATCAGACATACGCATTTAAAGACAGCCACAGCAAAGAAATTGTCATAGAAAAAAAGAGTTTTTGAATAAAACTGTGTTATTCTTCTGATATTGCATTTAACATTATTGTACCAGAGTTATTCCGAGTACAGATTAATCTATGATCCTATTGTCACAGACCCGTAGTTTTTAACCTATTAGTATATACGTAGACGTATAAATTAGGATAATAAGTCTATGAGTATATATAATTCATCTTCTGTGATTATTATTATTTAAAATCAAAAGTAGAATTGTTAAAAGTTGAATATTCATTAATAAGCTTTGTTAATTTTCAGCTTTTCTCATAACTGATTAGAACTTCGAAAGAATGTTTCTAATACGAAACAAAATATTGATAGGTCTTACAAAATATTATACACATAAAAGAATTAAAAATGTTGCAAATTTTCGAAATTATTTTATAATGGGCATTGAAACATCATGTGATGATACAGGCTGTGCCGTACTGGATCAGGATGGAAATATTTTGGGAGAATCACTTCACTCTCAACATCTTGTGCACTTAAAGTTAGTTTATCTACGTACGAAGAATAATATTACAACTGAAAAATTTCAGGCATGGTGGTATTATTCCTCCTATAGCGCAAGATTTGCACAGAAAAAATATAGAAAAAATTGTTAACGAGGCAATGCTGAGATCTGGTTTAAACTTTGAGGATTTGAATGCAGTAGCCACAACTGTAGAACCAGGTAATTTTTATAATGATGGTATGCCACTTTCTACCTGCACTGAAATACTCAAACAAAATTAATCTGAGGTATCAAAAATGTGTATGTGTATTCTTGTCAAGGAAAGCATAGTTTGAGATTGTTCTATAAGTATATAAATAAATAATAAATATATTATTCTATTTTATCCCGACATTCATTATTATTATCTCTATTTTTTATCGCTACAGGATTACCAATGAGCTTATCGATTGGAATGAAATATGGGAAACATTTATGCAGACTTCATAAAAAACCATTCATACCAATACACCATATGAAAGCACATGCATTAACTGCTAGAATGTTTGATAAAACAATAGAATATCCATTTTTAGTATTACTAGTAAGTGGTGGTCATTGTCTTCTAGCCCTTGCCCAAAGTTCTGATGATTTTCTTCTCCTTGGAACATCAAGAGACAATGCTCCAGGTGAAATAATGGATAAGGTATGAACATTTGAAGATTCTTTAATTGATATACCTATAATTAAAATTTCATTAAAGATATGGATTTTGTTGATCAATTTATAGATTGCTAGAAGGCTCAAATTGAGAAATATGGTAGAATATACAACTTTATCAGGGGGAAGAGCACTAGAATTGGCAGCCTCTAGAGCTGATAACCCATTACAATTCAATTATGTCATACCTTTACTACAACAAAAAAACTGCAATTTCAGTTTTTCCGGGCTTCATAATCAAATAACTAGGATAATAGAAAACGAGGAAAAATTATATGGTAAGTATTCATTAAGTTAATTTCATTTGGTTTTCATTTCCTCAAATAATATACAAAGTCCATGTTTTCACTATTAAACATTCAAATATCAAATAAAAAAGATCGATGTAAATTAAAAAAATACTGGACAGAAACTGAGAAGCCATGTATAAAAATAAGTTATTACTTGTTGAAATTTTTCAATCCAATCGACTTGCTCCAAATATAAAAAATATCCTTTTGAAACTTTTCAATCCATTTTCATCAAGTTTTGGATCACCCGCTTTACTCTTCAGCCAGGTGGATTCACATTAAAGATTTAGATTTAAAAAATGGCAAAAAATTAGTATGAAATTTATAGGAACATAGATTCAATCAGTAAATTTTAAATAAGAAATAATAATCCTTTGTGTGAAATTTGCACTTCAGTTTGACAGTCTATGACCTTTCACATTCGCGTAGATGTTATTTAATAGTTGCATATTTGCGAAATTCCATATTTGATTCTGTATTTATATTTTATCAGATATATTTTCTTAACGCAATTAAATATTATCGAGGATTTAAACATTAAGAATAAAAACAAGATTGATTTTAAGCATTTTATTATTTCTGATATTTTCTTCTATAGCACTGTTATTGATAATTGCAATATTTATTAGGTGTGGCACCTGATGAAGTTATCCCTACAGTTAATAATCTATGTGCAGGATTTCTTTTAACAACTACAAGGCATTTATGTCATAGAGTACAGAGAGCAATGGAGTTTATAGAACTTAAAAATTTTATACCACTCAAAAAAAAAGTTTTGGTAAGTAAAATGTTGGATAGACATTCATTTAAGTTTTCTTTTTACTCAAATTTATTTTTCCACTAGTTTGAAAGAGATGGATTGAAAGTTTTTCTCAAACCTGACATTAAATCATTTATTTCTATATATTTTAATAGTCTCAGAACTATCCGAACAGATATTAGATGGCAATTGAAATGATTAAATGGCTTTGTCATAGATTCTTAAGAATCTCTTGAACTGATCATTTGTCCAATGCAGGGAAGTATGATAAGGAATGAAGACACAGAGCTACAAAAAATAAATACAGTAGACTTACAAACTCAAATACTTTGCCCATATAATGAACACTGAAAGGTGATATTACAGAGAAGCAATAAATAACCAAAAAATAAAGAAAATGGATGCACAGAACAAAATCAATTATCGGAACAACACAAAACTGGTATAAATGCATAATGCAAGTGAGTAAAGTAAATGATGAGAGGAAACTGGACACCAGCTATTCTCTTTCTGGTATCACCAAACTATCAGTCTATACCAAATGGTGTTACTATTAATCTCAGACATGGTACATGCACGTTAACACTGATTACATATTACAATTTTGCAGTACAAGTACAGTGCGGCTATATGAGGTCACACCTTAGTTTATTTATTTTAATTTGTCCTTTAGCAAAGATAATTTTTTATAAATTCCTAGTCATGTCACTTCTATTACAAACATTATAAAAAGTTTAAATTCGAAGTGTGATGATGCTATATGGTTTTGTAATTGGTTATCAAATAATATAATACCTTCACTGAAAAGACCTCCCAACCAATATCAAACTGCAGTTAGATTTGGCTTTGGAAATCTGCTACTTCACTTAAACAATAAAGTATTGGGTGCCAGAATTTGAACAAAGCAGCAGTGGACCAGAAATTGTGATGAAACTTCACAACATTGATTTTCGACTGAAAACATGCAAGGTAGCACAGAAACACTCTTTCAAAATATGCTTTACATATCATTGACATAAAATTTATACATGAGAAAGCTAAGCACAATGGAACAAAACGGGTTGGAGAGAGTGTTTCTATCAATTTGGTGATATCATGCCGGATCTATACCTCTTCTGATATTTGGCAAATTTAAAAATTAAATACTAAAATTGATATTTACGAGTAAATAAGCCACTCACTGAAAGTAATAGGGGAACTAGAAAGTAATGTCAACATTCGATTGTCATTTGTCAGCTCACAACCAAGGAACTCTCAAAAACCCTTAACCAATCTTGGTCGACCATCCAAGAACATTTACAAAAATAAGCAGAGCAGGTGTTCGGTCCCCCATAATCTATCCGAAGAGAACAAAGCCAACCGATCCATCACATGCAAAGTATTGCTTCAACGGCACCAAACAGAACCGTTTTTTGATCGCTTGATCGGTGGAGACAAAAAATGGGTCCTATATGATAACACAAAAAGCAGTGCCTATCTCCAAATGAATCACCACAAAGTACTGCGAAGCCATGTTTACATCCCAAAAAGGCGCTTCTGTGTGTTTGGTGGAGTATACGTAGAATTGTTCATTTTGAAGTGCTGAAACCTGGACAAACTGTTAATACAGATCTTTATTGTGAACAATTGGATCAAGTGAACCAATCTTCAATCGAAAAGTATCTAGCGATTTTCAACAGAAAAGGCGATATTATACACACAACATGCAAGACTGCACTGTGCAAGACGAACCTGGAAAAAAATCAATGAATTGGGGTGGGAGGTACTGCCTCACCCACCATACTCACCCTCCGATTTCCATTTATTCCAATCGCTACAATATTTTCTTAGTGGCAAAAAATTTGAAAATTTGGATGATGTCCAAAATGTAATCTTGAGATATTTTACTCAAAAACCAATTGATTTTTATCAGTCCGGCCAAAGGATGTTGTTAACAAACATGATTAATTAAAAATAAAAACGTGTTAATAATTTATTCGTTTTAATTTAATTTAAGAATAAATCAATTCGGCTGATCTGTACCAAAAATCATTAATAAGAAGTATGAGCTATGGTAATAGAAAGTTCTAGAAATTGAGACAGTGTAACATACATCTGTATATCAATTCTATACTCAACTCTGTGATCTACAAAATCTTGTCGAGTTTGAGTATAGAATTGTTATACAGATGTAGGTTACATTGTCTCGATTTCTAGAACTTTCAGCTCATACTTCTTATTAATTTAAGAAAGCGACATCTGGTCCGCCTAATATTAGAAAAATACATTATTCTTGTTTCCCATTTAATTGTGAAACTTATTCATTTTCATTTGTTTATTGGATTTGTTCAAAGATTGACTGAGGATGTATCTGTTGATAGACTGCTTGAAATATATAAAAACAAATTACAACTATTAAATATTCCATATTAATCAGGTGATGTCTGGTGGAGTTGCCTGCAATAACATTATACCCAGGGGCATCCAACTTGTATGTGAAGAATATGGATATAAATTAGTACGTCCTCCCCCAAAATTATGTACTGACAATGGAGTAATGATAGCTTGGAATGGTGTGGAAAGGTATGAATGAAAAAAGTGCAATATTCAATTCAATCAGTTTGGAACTCTTTCAGGTGGAAATCACAAGTTGGTATTTATTCTGATCTAGATCAAATTACTGTAAAAAGAAATAGTCCTATTGGAAAAAGTATGATTGAAGAAATTGAAAATGCCAACATAAGTTGTAAATGGGTACAAATTAAAAATATAATAAATTCATAAAAATGTCAGATATTAAGTTAACAAATAAAAGACTGCAAATTTATTTATAAATTCTATTCATTTCACACTAACTTGGGTCCCCTCTCCTTCATTTTTCTTCTAATATCTTGATACAAATCTGAATTACTATCATTTGCCTCTTCATCTGCTATGATATCTAGATGTCTCCGTAATTTTTCTTTTAAAAGCATTATATCTTCTTTATTGTGTTTCACAGATACTGGAAGAATGTCTCTGAATTTTAAGAAATTTTCCGACTGTACTTCTTCGTCATGAGTGTGACAAATTTCTGAAAACATTCAGCGATATACTTTTTTTTGACAAATGTAATAAAATAATGGCATAAACAGGTCACAATAAAGAATATAACTTACTTGATAAATTTTTCAAATCATTTTTTATAGCATCATATTTTTCTTCAGCGCCTTCTACATCCATTTTATTTATGAGAAGTAAAGATGGCTTTTCAATAAGTTCTGGTTTATACAGCTCCAATTCCTGCAAATTTCATGTATAATGTCTTCATAATTCCGAGTAAAATATAAATAAGAATTGATATGATCTGACATTAGAGAAAATGTAATTCTATCAATAATTTATTATTTTTTGCCATTGGATACATTTTCAAATATACTTATTATCAATTTTTTAGTATTGTTATTGATTAACTCATTGTAGTGGAAATATATAGTCTTCACATAAAAGATATCTTGACTCAATAAGAGCATTGACGCTAATCAAAACCTTTATTATAATTTATTTTTGCACATACTACACTATACTACTAGGATTAGAAATATGAAACCAGAATTTCCCTATAGATGGTGCTAACTATCAGTTTAGGAACTGTAGACCGCTTCTGTAGCGCCATCATCTTCCTGTAACAGCTGAGGAAGATTTTCAACACACAACAACTAAGGTTACATTCACCACTACATTTTTCTATAACTTTAAACATGTGGAGTTTTGTACCTACCAACTAAGATTTGTGGAAGGCATTGGTTTTCTGTTATCATTTGAAGAAAACTTCTGCAGAATCGCATAGAATGCTTGTTAAAGCTTATGGAGAAAATTCCCTTTGAAATAACACTATCTCAAGCGATTTAAAGCATTTTAAAAGTGGGGATTTTGACCTGAGATGTGAAAAGCGTGGGAAACCACCACTGAAAAAGTTTATAGACAAAGAACTGCAAGTCTAATTAGATGAAGATAATACTCAAACTCAACAAAAACCCGTGAATCAATTGAATGTGACGCAGAAAGCCGTCTCCATTCTTTAAAAGTTATAGTTGTTTGAATTGAATGAAAGGCAGTAAGAAAATCGAATTCTGCTCTACAAATGCCAAAGAAGATTATTTCTCCATCGAATCGTGACAGTCGATGAAAAATCGATATACTTCAACATCTGGCACTTCCAATGCGTTTGATGTTATTCTAACTTTACTGATTATCCTCAAATTACTAATATATTCTACTAAAATAAATTTTTTGCTATTTTCTTTATTTTCAAATATACTTAACAATGGCTTATCATTATTATTATTTAACATAATTCAATGAAAACGCATAATTTTTCATTCAATTTTCACATTTAAGATATCTCTAATAATTGAGTCATCAACGCAATTTGTAATCGCTTGTCTAATATGAGTTAAATTAATTTTTGTGCACAAGTTACTAATGATTGTTATTTTGAAAATATTCAAATCAGTATTGTACCAAAACAGCTTTGTTCCATGATATTTAATAAGTAGGGCTCTTAAGATATTGATTTGATTAGATTTTATCCTGATACGCCTAGATCTGTGAAAATCCTTCAGAAGCTGTAGTGTAGCTTGTGCAAGTTAGTAAAGTTATGTTCTGGTCAAGCACTGCCACCTTATGCATGAATTTTCAACTCAATAGCAAAATGGGGGCTGGCCATCCTAGTGAGAAAATTTCTACCCTCGCCACGATGCGAGCCCGCGTTGAAGAGGAATGAATCTCCGCTTACGAGTGGTGTTTGAAGTACTACTACACTACAGATGTTCAAATAAAAATTGTTGCGAGTTCTTACCAGAATGCTATCACAGATGTATGTTGTTGCACTGTCCGATTCGACAAAATTTCTATCAACATAGCTCATACTCCTAATTAATCATATTTAGTACAGATTATCAGCCTATTTATTACCATTAGAATTTTAAGCCGAAAATGGTTCAAATGACTAAGTTGGACATGAAGAATCTGAAGTCAATAGTAATTCTGGCTGGTCCATCCGTAAGTATGCGAACTTTCGAACGAAAAAAGCTAGAGCCTTGAAACTTTCAGGGAACATTTGAGGTCTAAATATCTGGGTTAAGTTCGTTAATAGGCAAAATCGGTTCGATAATTTCGCGGTTATTCACATCTGAAAATTTTCAATCTTTTTCCCGATATAGTAGAACCCAGATTATCCATGTGCACTTTATTCGCCCGGCATTTTATATTGATCAACCGTGCGCGGATTATCCGTCGCAGACGGTTAGATCAAGGGTTGGCGCACAAAAACGATGAACCAACCATGTAGACGTTCGTCTCGGAGAATTCCCATCAACATTTGAGTACATAGTATATGTTTACTCTCGCCAACTGCCGACCAACTCGTTAGTTGAAATAATGTGAACAGTCACAATGCAGAGTACCAGTGCTATTGAAAAACGTAAACACAATGTTCTACCTCTTGAACAAAATATAGAAATAGTAAAACAATTTGAAAATGACAAAAGCGTTGCCAAACATACAATAAGGGGTACAGAAGGGGTTTCTATATCAGGACCTATGTGTGCAAATGTAACAACCCCAAAAGTTTCACGAGCAGTTGAAAATTAATGGAAATTTTTCAGCATCTTCTGGTTGACTATAGACATTCAAAAAATGTCATGGAATACCTGAATTAGCTATTCAAGGAGAGAAATTAAGTGCTGCTGATGTAGCTATGGTAGAATTTAGAAAATATTATAACAGAATACAATGAGCAAGTGTATTATGGAGATGAAACTGGACTTTATTGGAAAGCAATGCCGAAAAGAACACTTGCTGCAGGTTAGCTTCAGGTACATATTTTTATACATTTTTTTAAAGTACTTTTTTTAGTTTTCAAAGTAGGCAAAGACCGTATGACAATGTAATACTGTACTGATGCATCAGGAACTCATAAGCTTAGGTCCCAGAGCATTCATATCATAAAAAGATTCAATACAAAACAAAATAGTCTGTAAGCGGAACAACGTTGATTTCTACCGAAACCATAGCAACATATCTGCAATCGAGTTTAAATTTAGCATTTAGATGAAAAATAACAACAAAAAGGCTGATGTAAAATTTCGTGAGGATCGTGGGTGATATTAAGAGCGCAAAATATATATAAATACATACCCTATTTAATAATAAAACTGTTTCTAAACAAGACCTATGAGGATATTGGGGTCCTAATTGGAATCCATGAATATCCACTACTAATAACAATAATTTTGTTCTTTCAACATGTTTCAAAAATTCATGTCCCATGCCTTTATTCGCATTAGCTCCTTCAATGAGACCAGGTAAATCAGCCATTGAAATTTGTCTATGATCTGGATAACGTATCATTCCTAAATGAGGTCTGAGTGTTGTGACTAAAAGTGGAAATTGTATACCATATAAATTAAATAATACTTATTCTACATACATGGATAATTGGCGACTTTCGGTTTAGCATGTGATATAGCACTTAATAGACTGCTTTTACCAGCATTCGGAAAACCAACGAGACCTATGTCTGCTATTAATTTCAAATCTAATTTTACAGGATATGCTTGACCTTCTATTCCTAAATATCCATTTTTGGAATGACCTGGAGTTCCTCCTTTTGCAAGTATTAATTCTTCATCTTCATTATCCAAGTCTCCTGAAATTTAAATAAACATACATCTATTCCCTATTAAATCTTTTACACAAGTTTAACAGCTCTGAGGCATACCGTAAAGAAGGATTGCTTCTGCTGCTCATTAATCTGCATAATATAATAGGGGGACCCAAAAGTAATGTCGTTTTTAAGCATGTCGATATTTGATTATCATTTGTCAGCTCATTGTTTGTGTCAAAGTCATGTCAAAGACATTTTAAGGTAAGAATAGAATAGTCTTTAATATTGAATTGTATCAGTCCTTACTTGGTGAAAATCCATATTAAATAATATTTAAATAAGGTTATTCTGATTTTCACAAATTTTATTGTTATGTTCACAACAATTGTTTCGCTATCACAGTAGCATCATCAGGCAAGATCACATTTTAAATAACTATATAATATAAGTCATTCAAAATGTGATCTTACCTGATGATGCTACTGTGATAGCGAAACAATTGTTGTGAACATAACAATAAAATTTGTGAAAATCAGAATAACCTTATTTAAATATTAGAATAGTTTTTACTTCAAATAGAGAAAGTACATAACTCGAAATGAAACAGTCAAAATTTGAAGTTCATTCAGTTTTTAGAAACTCATTCACAGAGTATGGCTCCATTTTCAGGTTTTTGTGACTTGTTCACTTCTAAATAATTAAATATTATACTTTTTTTGCAATTTGGAATGAAATAGCCAGCCAAATACCAGAAGAGCATATCTGGGATTGTATGCTTTTTGAGTCTAGGAAAGGCAGTAACGCAACAGTTGCAACCAAAAAACATTTGAGATGTTTATCCAAGTGTGAAACCTGGACAAACTGTTAATGCAGATTTTTTTATTGTGAACAATTGGATCTAAGGAACCAATCTTTAATCGAAAAGTAACCGGCAATTGTCAATAAAAAAGGCGTTATTCAGTAAGACGACAATGCAAGACAAACCTTGGAAAATATTAATGAATTGGGGTGAGAGGTACTGCCTCATCCACCATACACGCCCGATATCGCACCCTCGGATTTTCATTTATTACGATTTTTTTAGTGGCAAGAAATTTGAAAATTTGGATGATGTCCAAAATGCCATCTCGAGATATTTTACATGTAATTAGTTGTAATTGATAGATATTATATCATCAGAATGAATTCATTTAATCAGAAATATCTTTAAACATTTCCTATGAAAAAGAAAAGCTATTAGAAAATTAATGAAATATTCAAAAAGTTGTTTGAATATCTAAATATCTCAATTATTTTTTACATACCTAATTTCTTTCCCAGTTCTGTAATGATAGATACACCAACTGGCACTTCAAACTTGAAGTCATCACCTGGAGCTCCTCTTAAACAATGAGCTGAACTATTCCCACCATTTCCAGCTACATATCTGAGAGATTTATTTTGTTTGAATACTTCTTCTAGGCTTATACCTTCTTTTGCTATCACGGATACGTTACCCCCAAAACCTCCGATTCCTCCAAACCTTGAAAATAACTTTATTTCAGATACATTCCTTCGGAATATTCAGGTATATTTACTTAGGAAGCCCATTTCCTCCAAAACCACCAGAAACAAATATATTTAAGGAATCTCTGAACCCACTCTTTAAACAATTTCTCATAGGTTTTCTACGTTTAGCGAATAATAACGCTGTTTTGAACACCATTTTTAGACTATTTTATATGTTTGCTAATCTCTTTGGCATTTTGTTATGATTTACGTCTAATGAGGTTATGTAAATCATAGTATTAAATAAAAATTGTAGCGTGAACATAACGCACAGAATATATAACTTTAATTGATTTATATAATATTAATGAAAAAATTATGGAAACAATAATCTTAACAACAAGGAAAAGGAATCAGGTAATATTCATTCACTTATAATTTAATTATATTAGGAGTACAAATAAGTTTCCGCCGTTTTTTAACGTTTTTTGTTTATGAATCATTCCTAATGATTTTAAACGATGTGAGACTGCTTGCTGAGTGACTTCTAATGTTAGAGCAAGTTCTTTTTGTGTTTGAGATGAATCTTCCTCCAATAATTCCTCTAATTCTGCACCCTCGTAAATTTTTGGCCTTCTACTGCGATCTTTGTCTTCTACGTCGAAATCACCGTTTTTAAACTTTGGAAACCACTCTGGAGACGTTTTCTCACTCAAAGCACCCTCACCATATGCTTCTACGAGCAATTGATGCGCCTCAGCAGCAGATTTCTTTAAATTAAAGAAGTAAACTAATATTTTCCACAAATGACGCTTACTTGGCTCAAATTTTGACATTTTCGACTTATAAAAATTATATTTTACCAATACAAAATCAATGATATTAATAGGTTATGTTGTTCTTGAATGTCCAAACTATTTTTTAAGCCGGTTATCATCTGCGAAAGCTAACTGAAACTCCGTGCCGCGCCATCTACAATGAAACGGAGGAAACTTATTTGTACTCCTAATACTATTATTAGATATTAGGTTTTTCAACAATAAAAAAACACGCGGTTAATCTGTGGGAGATGTACCATTACCACAGATGAATAAACTGTATAATTTTTTATATACGTGAAGAGGAAGCGTTGAATAGTGTCTAAATTTATTTGGGCCATTAAAAGGAAAAAACAAAAACTATTCATTTCTATTTGTCTATGATATGAAACTCTTAATATTCTATGATCTAACCTCCTCTCTATTTCAGTTATTTGTTAAATGCATGTTTCCTTTATTCCTGTTTTTGCATTTGTATAGACATTTTCTAAGTTAACTAATAATTATAAATGTGAAATAATATTGAAACATAATAATTAATTATCTAATTAATTAATTTTGAACTACATATATTGCACAGGTGAAGTTCCATTAAAGTGATTTTCACGACGAGAATATGGAGACTACAGAAGAAAAGGCAGTGAATTTCCATGAAATGGAATTGGATGATCGTATTCTTAAAGCAATTGTTAAACTGCAATGGAGCACACCTACACTGATTCAAGAAAAATCAATTCCTTTGCAACTAGAAGGTAAAGATGTTTTAATAAGGGCCCGAACTGGATCGGGAAAAACAGCAGCGTTTACAATTCCCATAATACAAAAAATTTTAAATATAAAACGAACTGCGATTCATCAAGAAGTGAAAGCCGTGATTTTAGCACCCAGCAGAGAGCTTTGCAATCAGATTTGCAACGTTGTTAAAGATTTAACCATTAAGTGCTCAAGAGAAGTCAGATGTGTAGATGTAGCACCAAATATTGGATTAAATGTTCAGAAACCTTTATTGATAGAAAAACCTGATATCGTTATTGGTACACCAGCAAGAGTATTAATGCATTTAAAGAATGGAACACTAGACTTGAAAAAGTCTTTAGAAGTTCTAGTTATAGATGAGGCTGATTTAATATTCTCGTTTGGATATAAGGATGAAGTGAAAGAATTAACAACATATCTTCCCAATATTTATCAAGCCATTCTTGCTTCAGCTACATTAAGTGAAGACGTACTGAACTTAAAAAGTCTTGTTCTTCATAATGCTGTAACTTTAAAATTAGAAGAACCCGAACTAGCCCCCGCTACTCAGTTAACACATTACCATCTACTGGCAGAAGAAATGGATAAAGCTACAATTTTATATGCTTTATTGAAATTACATTTGATCAGGGGAAAAACTATAATATTTGTGAATACCGTTGATAAATGCTATAAACTTAAACTTTTCCTAGAACAATTTAAAATTCCTGTGTGTGTTTTGAATTCTGAATTGCCTGCTACTATAAGATGTCACTCAGTATTTCAATTTAATCAGGGCATCTACGATATTATTATTGCATCAGATGAAAAAGCATTGGAAGATACTGCAGCCGTTAGTAAAAAAGGTAAAACAGAACAAACATCTAAAAGGAGGAAAGATAAAGAGAGTGGTGTATCAAGAGGAATCGATTTTCAATGTGTTGCTAACGTTTTGAATTTTGATTTTCCTTTGGATGTTCAGTCGTATATTCACAGAGCGGGTAAGTTAAAATTTAAATAATTTTTTATTTAATTTGTACCTTGCTTTCAAATTATATAATAAGAATGTGAATTGAGGCCCCATGCTCGCTGGTGTCTCCCGAACTACCAGAACCAGACTGAATCGAATTTGAACTAAAGAGCTTCTTTCTGTGTCCCCTTGGATATTTTATATAGGCATTTTTTAAATGGTTATCAGTTAAAAAAAAACGTCTCAATTGTAAAAACATCCTGTTTAACCCTTATGTTAGTAACCAACTTTACCGACGTCTTTTAGCAACCGAGTACCCGGGTACCCACAGATCTAAATATTAAAAATTTTGTTTTTTTTGTTTAAAAAAAAAAATTCTAAACATTTTTCTCTTTAACTATGTATAGTTAGTGACAATTAAACAAAAAATAAAAATAATAATAATTATTCGACAGTTTTTGGATTTCACGAAAAGGTTACCATATGTTCCTAAAAAAAATAAAGCTGTAATTCTGTTATCTACAATGCATTCAGATGCATCAGTTGGTGATGACGCTAAGCAAAAACCAGAAATTATAAATTATTATAATAGATATAAAGCTGGCGTTGACACAATGGACCAAATGGTCCGGAGGTACACAAGTCAACGCGGATCTTCGAGATGGCCAATGGCATTGTTCTTCAACATGCTAGACATTTCTTCACTTGCATCATATATAATTTATTACGAAAATAATAAAATGATTGCCAAAAAAACGACAAAACGTCGTCAATTTATGCGGAAGCTAAGTGAAGAACTAACATTGCCGATGATTGAACACCGTACGGCGAATCCGCAAATAATGCGTCACTTCTCAACAAAGATTGCTGTTGAAAGTATTTTAGGTCATGCATTAGCAGAAACAATCGAGACAAATCCTGGTCCGGTGGTTGACAATGATAAAACCGGAAGAAAAAAAGTGATAGGATCTTGACATGTGTGCAATGCCTTGCAAATAAAAAATTAAAGACGGCGAAAGACTCGTAAGAGCTGTGCCAATTGTCACCAGCCAGTATGTGATGAGCACTCAATTAATCTCAGACAATGTGTTAAATGTCAGGTTTAATTTCATTAATTATGAAAAAATGTAATATTTCTTTATTTTTTCAATAAAATTTAGTTGCAACCATTTATAGAAACCATTTTCAATTTATTTTCTATTCTTTCCATTGTGGGTACCCGGGTATCCGGTTGCCAATGGGGCGATAGCTGAAGTTTTAGCTTATTTGAAAAAAAGAATAAAAAATAGATAAATTAAATGCACTCACGACTAGCTTTCTTTTGAGTTAAAGAACGACGATTCGAGAGCTTAAAATAAAATATTAAATATTCTTTAAGCTATTCATACAAATACACCACGGTGGGTACCGGGTTACTAACACAAGGGTTAATTGAAATAGTTGATTTCGATTTGTCCTTTCAAAAAAATTTCAATTATATTATAAATATCACAATCTGTTAATAGTTATACTGTGCTTAAAAATTAACAGTTAACAGAATTTTATTGATATATAATTGATCGATGGGGAATCAATCAATCTTTTAATCTTCTGTTTCGCTTAAAATTTCCTCATATGTATTTCTTGTCTTATAACGTTCATTCAGTATCTCCCACAAGTCGATGTCAATCAGGTGATAGGCCAAGTCATAGTGATTATACGATAAAAATTTTTAAAAATTCATAAGTAATGTATTTTTGAAATTATAAGCATTTCAAGAAAATAAAGAAAATCTTCATCTAGTGATGGTGTTTTAACTCCTGTTATCATATATCTTTATTTTATTTTCATTTTGTACGGGCTGGCCTCGAGATAGTACCAGATCCCCTAATCCAGCTGCACAGGCATTCCTCATTTAAATATTCTCTAACTGAACATGGCACTGGGTAACCATCTTGCTGAAATCATATATCTCTCTAGATGAGTCACTATCTATCTCGCTCACAATTCACAGACTTGTCTCAAATAAAATCCTCAAAATCACAGTAAGTCATTGAGTACACTAGAATCATTTCGAGTAAGCAATAAAAATTTGTTCAAAACTGGGTTTTATACAAACAAAATCCAAAAAACTTATTAAACTACTAACAAAATGATATTTATACCATTTTGAAATCCTTATTAAATGCGCCAACTTTTAAAGTTACTTTCTAAGCTAGCATATAGTACTTTTTTTCAGTATAGAAAATTAAAATTGGGCGAAGTATTAATTTTGAATACTTAGTTGGGCAAAAAATTACATTTTCTTCCAAGTTTGGGCAGTTGGCTTAAAATATTAGGCAACAATTTACAGGAACATTATTCAAGATTAAATAATGAAAATTCTATTGAAAGATTGATAGTAATGCAAGTTAAAACATCATTACGGAGTGAAGATTTTCTCGATTTTTTTGAAAAGCCTAGAACTTCAAAACTTAGATTTTTAAAATATTTTTCTTATAACTACTATGACTTGGCCGCTTCCTGCTTGAAGTCGACTTCTGGAACATTCTGTATAAGAAACAATGGAGAAATCGTTTATTTTGATTAGTTCTTCCTCTTGTTAAACATTTTAAACTATTGTGTATATTTTTCTTATATATTATCATGTTAGACATAAAAACTCTTAATATTTTTAGGCAGGACAGCTAGAGGTAACAACCAGGGAAGTGTTTTATCATTCATCAACATGAAGGAGAAAGATTTATTAGACAAAGTAGAGAAACGTCTAAGTGCAGGATTGAATGATGTTTCTGTTTTCAAAAAATACCAATTCAAACTTGAAGAAGTTGAGCCCTTCAAATACAGAGCTCAAGATGCATGGAGAGCAGTAACAAGAATCGCTGTGAGAGAAGCTAGATTGAAAGAAATAAAACAAGAAATATTCAATTGTCAGAAGCTAAAAGGATATTTTGAAGACAATCCAACAGATCTTCAAGTTCTCAGACATGATAAATCTTTACATACTGTCAGAATTCAAGAACATTTGGCAGATGTTCCTGAGTATATTCTGCCCCCATCATTGAAAAATTTAGCAGGAATAACAAAACGAAAAAGGAAGAACTATAAACATGCGCCAAAAAGTAAAAAGACAAAGTTTGATGCTGCTCGAAATAATCCATTATTGAGTATGAAATTTGGTGGATTCGGAGATAAATCCAAGAAAAATGGTAAAAAATAATGTATTTGAAATGTATTAAATTTGAGTTATCAATTTTATTTATGATTTCTTGAATTGACAAGAAGTGAGATATTTGGAGATACGTTAAACCCTGGTATATGCACTCATTTAAATTTGTGATGATTTCACTGGCAAAATTAGCATGTACATATTTATTGATTTGAAATATATAATAGATTGTAAATACCTTAATATATATTTCATTCATATTTATTTCCCCAGAAATTTATTAACCATAAATAACTACTTTCATCTATCTAAATGCAATGGATACGCTTATGTTGAACACAGAGTGACTCAATTTGAGCTCATTTACTTTTGTTTTTTTCATTCAGTTTAGATATTTAATTTGTTCTCATGGACACCATGTCCTATATTAAAAATATGTGAAAGTGGAGATGAAAGACTCACTTATTTTAAATTGATTTATTATCTGGTCAAAAATGAATATGATTCAAGAAAATATTAATACTGTTTCTGAATAGAACTATATGAATTCTAGTTCTCAATGGAGTTCCTGAGAACCTCATTACATTTGTTAGATTGAGAAATAAGCTTCTATAATTTTTGATTGTCTTGGTATTTACTTGACGGAAATTCATCTTCAATATAAGAAAAACAAATGTTAACTTCCGCTATTTTATTGATTTACACGACAATTGTTTCGTCATACTATGACTTCATCAGGTGAGTATTCAAACTAAGGTATAGAATGCCAAACATGACCTTAAATACACAGCTCTGGTACAAAAAATAGGGGGGTGGAAAGAGATGGTTTACAATCAATGAAAAATATTAAGTAGGGGGGATCTGTTTAAATCTATTTGATCATTCAATAAAATTTATCTTTTATTATATCTATTGACCTCTAAAGTTTCTAACAGATTTTAGTTTCTGACTTTTGTTTTCGATATGTTTGTTAATCTATGACCAATAGTGAACTCAGCATCCATCAACCTTCCTAATCTTACATCTGGTGTCAATCTCTTAGAGGTTATTTCTATCATTCCAATTATGACCTTCAATTTATGGCATGGTCAAGAGTCACTTCCCTTCTTAAGAGAATTCGGAAAAATAGGTCAACTATTGAATAATCTCACAAGAAGTACTTGTTTTTCTGACATCTAATTGAAAGGCTGCCAGAAATAGGGGAAAAACAATGGTTACTAAGAAATTATACTTTGAATAATGTGTTCTTTAAGACATTTCTTGAATAATTTGAAATAAGGTTATTCTGATTTTCACAAATTTTTATTGTTAAACTCACAACAATTGTTTTGCTATCACAGTAGCATCATCAGGTAAGATCACATTTTGAATAACTAAGCTTGTTTCCGAAATCCGTGGCTATTTATATTACAGTAACTACAATAAATTTTTATTGGGCACTAAAACCCAAAAAAGGGACCCTGCAAATTCCAGCTTATCTGAATATATTTAACAGAGGTGAGCTATTTAAATCTATTTGTTCGTTGAGTAATATTCCAATTTTATTATGTTTATTTATCTCTAGGGATTCTAACAGATTTAAGGCATAACTTTTGCTTTCTATATGTAGAATTTCAAAGTTATGGTTGAAAGTATGTCCTGTTTCTAACAAATGGTTCGAATATGTAGAATTGCTTTTATTATTGAGGAAACTCTTCAAATGTTCACACATCCTATGACGGAACGTTCTTCCAGTTTGACCTATGTAAATTTTAGGGCAATCACCGCAGGTTAACTTATAAACCCCAGATTTATCATCCTTATGTGTGTAGTCTTTATTATTTTTGATAAATTTACTCAAGTTTGAATTTGTTTTAAATGAAGTTCTCAAATTATATTTATTTTTGAGGTATGTAGCAATTTTCTCAGAAATACCTTTAGTGTAATTTAAGGAAATGTATTTAAAATTTTCTTTTATATTAGGAAACACCATATTTAAAGCTATTTTATTATTTTTATTCATCAATAATTTGTCTATCAATTTTGGATCATATTCATTATTAAAAGCTATTTGTTTAATTATGTTAAGTTCTGAAATATAATTTTCTCGATTCATGGGAATATTAACTAATTGTATGATCCATAGATTAGTTAATATTCCCATGAATCGAGAAAATTATATTTCAGAACTTAACATAATTAAACAAATAGCTTTTAATAATGAATATGATCCAAAATTGATAGACAAATTATTGATGAATAAAAATAATAAAATAGCTTTAAATATGGTGTTTCCTAATATAAAAGAAAATTTTAAATACATTTCCTTAAATTACACTAAAAGTATTTCTGAGAAAATTGCTACATACCTCAAAAATAAATATAATTTGAGAACTTCATTTAAAACAAATTCAAACTTGAGTAAATTTATCAAAAATAATAAAGACTACACACATAAGGATGATAAATCTGGGGTTTATAAGTTAACCTGCGGTGATTGCCCTAAAATTTACATAGGTCAAACTGGAAGAACGTTCCGTCATAGGATGTGTGAACATTTGAAGAGTTTCCTCAATAATAAAAGCAATTCTACATATTCCAACCATTTGTTAGAAACAGGACATACTTTCAACCATAACTTTGAAATTCTACATATAGAAAGCAAAAGTTATGCCTTAAATCTGTTAGAATCCCTAGAGATAAATAAACATAATAAAATTGGAATATTACTTAACGAACAAATAGATTTAAATAACTCACCTCTGTTAAATATATTCAGATAAGCTGGAATTTGCAGGGACCCTTTTTTGGGTTTTAGTGCCCAATAAAAATTTATTGTAGTTACTGTGATATAAATAGCCACGGATTTCGGAAACAAGCTTAGTTATTCAAAATGTGATCTTACCTGATGATGCTACTGTGATAGCGAAACAATTGTTGTGAGTTTAACAATAAAAATTTGTGAAAATCAGAATAACCTTATTTCAAATTATTTAATATGGATTTTCACCAAGTAAGGACTGATACAATTCAATACATTTCTTGAATATTAATTTTCAATCGCAATAGCAAGCACTTATACAACTTGCTGATATATTTTAAAATAACAAGAATTAATTCTAATAACACAATACAATAATAATAATGAGGCTCTTAAAGTTTGGTGTGCTACTTACATAATTATTTGAAGACAAATCAACAATTATTTCTTAAATAGGGTACATACAGAAAATGTATTGCTATTGTGTTGAATAAATTTTATTTTCAGAAAATTAAAGAACTATGCAAACAACATTATTTCAAGCATTATGCAGGATATAAGTTTCAGATATCATACCAAAACACAGCATATATTTCCTTCTCCGCAACCCTTTCGTCCTATATTCAAATTCTTGTTACATAATTCGGGTCTTCTGCAGTCATTGTGACTTTGATAGCAATTTAATTCTTCAGTTGGAACTGAAAAAAAAATTTGAACAGTTTATGGGTGAAGTAATGAACGACTTTATCGATTATTATATGGTGTAGAAGTATGAAACCGGAATTTTTTTTTAAATTACACATCTGTTTGAAAATTACATAAATAGAGGTTAATTCTTGATAGAAGGTATATAAAATTATTTAAATATTTTAATATTAGCCTTCTACATATTTAATTTCAAAAAATTATATTTAATGATTATAACTTCTGAAAATAAATTGAAATAATGTCATATAAATACCACTTATATCAATATAAGATTTTGTTATACCATTCGGATGTCTTATAATGAATGTTTATTTTATATGTCAATTGATATAAGTGGTACTTATATGACATTATTTGAATTTATTTTCAGAAGTTATAATCATTAAATATAATTTTTTGAAATTAAATATGTAGAAGGCTAATATTAAAATATTTAAATAATGTTTGAAAATTATACATTTTTCTCACCTATTCGGCAGTTTCTGAATGCCACGCCAAAAAAACAGTTCCTCTTTTGGAGTGAATCAATTATCAAGCCATTTTCATATTATTCAGCGTTAGAACATCCCAGATGACTAAGCCAAGTCTGGAAAACAAGTCGCATGCGCTAGTACGCTTCAATCGTTTTGCCGTATGTGATGGGAAATTATTAAAGAGTAAAATGACTTTGTGTCAAGAAAGAGTACAAAAAAATCCTAGAGAAAGACCATTGCAGAGCCCGAAAGAGTGACGCTGGAGAGAGTGGCGGCCAACTTCCAAGAACGACATCAGCGGTACATTGCTGATCGTGGCCACCACATATCAGATGTTGTTTTTCGCTATTCAGTATCGTAAATGCACTCTTTGAATTTCCCGCCCATTAACTTTGGATACAACACTACTACATTCAACTGAAAACCAAGGAAAGGTTTGATAAACACTTTGTGTTACTACCAAAAATCTGCTGAATATATTGTGATCGTAGTGGCACAAGTGACTATAATGTGGCTACGCAAGAAATCGTTGATAAAATCCCTAGAATTGTATTGAATGATCGGAGGCTGAGGTAGCTGAGAAATCTCAACCTAGCGAGTACATCACATTGATAAGAATATTTGGGCATGAAAGTTATCCTCGGGATGGTTGCAGCGATTACTCATACCATGTGAACAGGAGTATTTGGCGATGTTCTATGCAATCCGAAGGGTTTGTGTTTGAAAATTTTACCAAAAAAAAAATATATTTTATTCAAAAAGTCACTGACTTATCAAATGCCTTCGTATAATACTTGAAAAGATTCTCAATTTGCAAGTTACGATATAGTAAACAGATATTTTAAAACACACAGAAATTCGTAAAAATAAACGAGTATATAAAAAAAGAAGAAGAATAACAAGTATATCTATGCTTTCTTGATAATATAATAATTTTGAACTGAAAAGATTACGAAAGTATTTTAATAACATGCGCTGTCTCTTATTTACATAATTAAATTGATGACACACTTGTAAAGAAGACATTCAATATACTTGACTGAAATCTTTCTCGCTGTGGGTCGGCTATGCCTGAAAATTGTTGCTGTTGCGGTTTGTGCTCGTTCACTATGTTCTAAGGACTAACTATTCTTGCTAATCCTGACGGTTTATTCTTTAACAATTATCCCGTCGTGTTAATATTGTGTCACCAATCCAATGTGTGTTGCGATCGTGCATTATCACGTCCAAGTGACCAATTCACGATGTACAAGATTCCACATCACGTTTACAACTGAAATTGTATACTCTCTTCTTCACAATACCACCATTTGCAACTTAAACCAAGTATAACTAGCGATTGTGTATTCCATTTTCCTACAGTAGGTGCCTGAGATAAATTGCGAAACTATTCATTGAAACAATAATACGCCATAGTTTCTAACGAGGCCTCTCTAATTTAAAATATGTTATATAATATAAGGTATACAAGTTAAATCATTACTCTTACTTATTTCTTATAGGCATTTTCATGAAATTGAACTTCGAGAAATTTGGCGCGAAAATCGAGAAATGTCGAGTGTTAATCCAGATTTATAGATTTATCCTGAATATTAGATATTTAAGGTCGATTTTAAAAAAACATGCCTTAAGAACTGGTCAAAAGTTTTCATGAAACGTTTCCCAATAATATTCCTGAATTGTTATACCCTCGTTGATTTTTGAATCGTAGGAGATATCATTGATTAAGTTTTAACTAATGAGTTTTTTACTGTGAAATGGGCCTTATGGAGTTTTCTGTATAATTTCTTACTACTTACAGTTTTTGCAACATACTGCTCCTTTCGATTGCTGACTTTTGCATAAACTCTTATATTCTGCTTCTACTGCATGTGGACATTCTTTTTCTAGAACACAAGCCCCGCTTTTGCCGGAACATGTTTCTTCGCTATAAAAATTTGATTCTGAAAAAAATTATATTTAATTCAATTAGATATCTATGTCAGGTTTCGGCCAGAATATCTTCTGTATATAAAAAACAGTTACAAACAAAAAATCGACAGGATAAAAACATGAAAAAACCAACATACGACTGCATCGTTATATTGTATACTTTCTCTCGGTGCCTGGTTGTTGTTTGTTGTATTTATTAATAGTGGTTCTTCATTTGTGCTGTTCATGGTATTCGCAGTGCCTGATATGTAACTCATTAGCATGTACTCTTGTGAGATCCCCCGGTTACTTATTTCTTTGTGTGCTTTTATTGTAAAGTTCATTAACATCGTCAGGTGATGGGGTACTGTATCTATTTTATAATGTCCTAGTCAGTTTTGTGTTACATGTTTGCCATATGCATGCGCCCGCTGACTTTGGGAAATTGTATTGCTTGTGAACTGATGGCGTTCTTTAGGGTAAATCACTGAGTAATCATGATAGAGGACGACGTATCGTATAGAGATAGTAAATAGCTCCCGATATCCAACGCTGCTATGAAAATGTGTGAGTGATTGCTAGATCATTGTTCCGAGGTATTGTGATATCCCCAGGATTAGTTTGCGTGGCCCGTCAGGTAGTGTTCGGTTTGTTCTTTAGTAATATATGAGCCTTCCTGGGCCTTTGTCACCCCGAGGAGGCAGATACAGTCAATTTGATAGTTACTTTTCTGGTCGACACGAGTTATGTTAGATCCCTCTTCAAGGTGATCTCCTGGGTATACCACGTTACCCACCTTATCGTCCATTCAAATTTTTACCCCTTGTAACTGCAGGTTCTGTACTGATTACCGAAAGTACAGTTGTAGGTGTGTAACGATCACCTTCTTCGCTTCTCGTCCAGAATCCTGCCTTGCTCTGTTGCAGCTTGACTGGCGTATCATATCTCCCAAATTAAGAGGTAGAAGCCCCCTCACAACGCCGTATTTCCTTCAAGAGCTTCATTTTAAATTTATGGATCGACTTTGTATATATTCAATTGTAAGTTTGGTGAATTTAATGGTACTGTATCCTCAAATGTTAGTGTAATCATTATTTGAACAAATAATTGTTGAATAATTTACCGTTTCATTTAATATTATATGTACAAGCTGAAAAAAGCTCTAAGGGATCTTCACAGAAGATCTGGGAGTATCAGGATGATAATAATAATAATGTGTATAAAATAATTGTTAATTTTTTGCCTTTTGGCAAAAGGACAAGGTTTTTATATAAGAAATCACGTAAAAGTCTATCTCACTCACAAATAAAGTTATCATTCTACAAAAAATATTGAATAAACTTTATTCTACTAAACAGCATCCTATGAAAAAGTTTTCATTTTAATGATTTCTATAGGATAATTAATTGTTCTTTTATTTTCATTAAATGATTCATAGACGCTAGTAAGGCATTAAAGTAGAATTTTTTCTGTCTATTTCAAGACATTGGTACAGTTAAACTTAGTGTTGACTTAGAGAGGTCTCTTGTTGGGGTATATAAACCTGTTCAATTTCCACACACTTTTTGCTCTTCATTTTTCAACAATCGCGTATTTATGTCTAAAATCATAAATCGATTCTAAAAATTATAGAAAAGTATGCGGAAAGAATTATTTACTTCATAAATGAATGATTTTTTGTTCGTTTGATGTACTTTTTTCGAATTAGGGGGAAAAACCATTAAATATTATTATAAAAATTTAGGGTACTCAGTAACTCCAAAATATTTGTCAAATATGAAGCAATATTATAGCTCTAATATTCGGACAAATGGAGTTTTTTCTCTCGAAATTCCCCCAATGCAAACTGTTTTTTTTTTAAATTGATGAATAATTTAAGAATTCAGAAGATAATTATTTGCTCAGTATTTATTTATTCGCCGCAAATTAAGAATCAATAGAAAGTGGAAAGTATTCAGCCGATTTCTCCAGTAGAACATCTTTATAGAGTTGAAGATCAACTTCATATGCATAGTAAATTTGGAACAGTTCATAGGCGCCGTTATGAATGCGTGATTTTCAACCAAGATATATAGGAGTACATTACGTATGTTTTTTGTTTTTTAATGAAGCAAAAGAAAGATATTTTAATAAACATAATAAAATTATAACAAAACTTTTATTTCACTATTGTTCAGAAGTATCTATTCAAAATTAACCATTCTCTAAAAACTTCTGGGGACAGCTATGGTTATTGTACCTACATCCATATTCATATGAAAATTGTATAATAATATGATTACACTTATCAATAGGTTCAAAGTCTCAATTTTTATTATTTAAATAAAGGACAATATTACTCACCCAAAGATATGGCAGTTGACAATAAACTGGCTAATAAAACCAATACAATCATTTTGTACACAGAGAAGCAGTGCTTTGACAAATTGGTGAGCGTATTTGTTCTTCGAAAGGCGAATTAACTATGAATATATGTTCATAAATATGACCAGTTTTATATAACGATAAATATGTTGGTATTTATGAGTTGGTATTTTTATTTCGTTCAAAAAAGTTTTTGTTGAATATGTATATTGTTGATAGTATAAATTAAACGATGTTATACACAGTACTTCATATGAATATTAATGACCAAAATCAGATTGCAATAATTGAAACGAACTCAGTTTTTGTCTGAAACAGGTTATCAGTAAGGTTCAGTAAACTTTTATGGCAGCCTCAAATATTCCAGACTTAATATATTTGTTTTTATGGACAATGAAATAGCAAAACGATAAAAGCATTTTACAATTGCATATGAGTATAGGTTTCATTAAAGCATGTTACTAATGACGTAGAAAAACCTCATTTTTCAATTGGACATAATTCTAAAAGTTATTAAACATACCACCGATCAAGGTAATCTTTATGCCGCAACGCTTTTGCGATGCGATATTTTGTGAAATACCCAGTCAATATGAAAGAAAAAGTTGGCAAACATATTTTTTCTCTACATTTCTTAGCCCTATACACCACCTTTATTATCGATAATTATAACTTTAATACCCCGTTTATAGTAAGAATCGCGTATCTCGTTTAATTAACCCTTAAGATAGTTTTTACCCTTTATTAGTGTTGGATAATCGTTCAGAACTGAACCATTCTTTGACTTTCGGTTGTTTATTTCCTGATTTCATCTTTTAAACTGATCAGAAATTGGACATTTAGAAGTAAAATAAAAACGCACATGTTCGTGTAAAATTTCGTGAGAATCGTATGATAAGAAGTTTAAAAAATATATATATTTTGTGAGCAGATCAGCGTTGAGCGTTATCTTAAATATTATAGCTTTCGAACGGAAAGAGATAGAGGCTTGAAACTTTCGGGGTAGGTTTGGGGCCTGAATATCTCAATTGAGTTCGTTATTGGGAAGAATCAGTCGAATTATTGCGTAGTTATTCACATTTGAAATTTTCTCTTATTTTTATTAATATTTTCCAAATTACAAATCCCATTGATCTGAAATTTAAGCTTTAGGAGGATAACCCATATATTCCTGCAAATGTTCATGAGGATTGTATGATTAGAAGATTCAAAATAAAGATAAAAATTTTGTTCGCGGATCAGTGCTGAGCGCTAAAGAAACCAAAGCAATAGTCCCACGATCGGGTTTAAATATAGCATTTAGATCTGAATAACGACCAGAAGGGCAATACAAAATTTCGTGAAGATCATGAAAGCTTGTTAGTGCTTTTTTTTCTCCAAATGTCTGTAATGTTAGAATTTTGAGCCGAAAATTGTCTCAAACTACTGGGTTGGACTCACTGGTGAAGAATCCGAGGTCAAAAGTAAATTTGTCCTTTCGGTTCGCCCGTCCACGTTAACTTGGAATGGAAAGAGCTAGAGAGTTGAAATTTAAGTGTAGGTTTGGAACCCAATTCTCGGTTAGGTTCATTAATGGACCAAATCGTTCTAATGGTGCCAGAATAATCCTTATTTGAATTTTTTCATATTTTTTAGGCCGGCACAATGAAGCATTTGTAGCTAATATACCTCTTTCCCCACTTGTAACTTTAGGCATGTTATTTCTTTAAGAGCTAGGACTTTTTGCGGGCGTTGTACCATAGTAGTTGAGGTTTTTCATCTAAATTATACACAACCTCTACTTTCTTAAATAAAATCGGATTTCAGCACCTAAGATTGGCTACCAAAACACCATTTTGGATTTAGAACAAATCGCACTACCATACAACATACACATAGAATAAGTCATACATAGAGTCCTGGAACTTAAGAAATATTGAAGATTTGCTTTCCTGTGAGACAAACACTTGTTCTGGCATCCTGGCCTGCTTCATGAAATCAAACCTACTAATATTTTACTTCAACTTGATGAGATCTTATCTCACAAAAAGAACGTTGGCAGTGCTATTAAATAATAGTGTTTCTGCTAATTGACCTATCAAATCCGTAGTACCCCAAGGAACCATCATCGGCCCGCTATTATATATGCAGCAGACCTACCTACGAATTCGAATATTATAATGGGAACTTTTGCGGACGATACTGCAATTCTTGTGATCCAAATTAATGAAATATGTCATGAGAACAACCTACTACACCCATTAATTCATCGTATATGATTTGAAGTAAAACACTTTATTTCGGCTTATATTTATTATTCACAACAATTGTTTCGTCAATTACATATTGACTTCATCTGGTGAGTATGGTAACTGATGAATCGGAAATAAAGTGTTTTACTTCAAATCATATACGATGAATTTCCGCCAAGTAGAGACCAAAACAATCAAGAATCCCATTAATTTTGCTCCTAAAATTCAGAAACGGCCAGCAGACCTAAAGTAGAGTCAGCAGCTTAAATAATTATATAGTTTGATAGTTAATAAATGATGATAAAAAAGTGAAACCACGAAAAAACTGTATTTGCGGATTACCCTAATGCCTAATGCACTTTATTTAAGATAATTCAATCAGCTCAGTATAGATTGCAAAATTGTCTGCTGGCAAACAGTATACTGAGACCACAGATAAAAGTATTTACTAATGCATTAATTAATATACTTTATATATATCCCATTGTAAATATCCATATAATTTACATAGCATTGTCAATTTTATTCTAGGAACTTGTTTCAAAAGCTAAAAAAACTAGTTTTTGAACAATGATTAATGTAGTAGCAAAGGATCAATACTTTGTAAGGTTGAAAAAAGATCGAAATATTGGAGTAATAAAATATAATTTTACAAAATACAATTCAAATTGAACTGTGCTCAACTTTTTGATTCATCGACATACAAAAATATTTCCTATAATAAATGTGTCAATAACAATAAATACAAATGAACAAATATCAATAATAAATTAACAAATTGAAAATTAACATTATCTCTTATTTGAGATTTTTCCATTAGACAAACTTTTGATTTAGTAAATTTGATGCTTTACGTTGACAGTTCTTTGGTTAATTTTTGCAGAAATAATAAGTATTTATGAGTCAATGCTTTCATCACGTAATTGTGTTGTATAAAAAGTATTTATTAAATTTTCAAGTAATGAGAAACTCTGAATTTGCTTCTACAAACAAATGAAAAATTATTTCAATATTTCTACTGACTGATGAACACAAAAAGAATACCCTGCAAACATGCAAATTCCAGATGAAAATAATTTTCAGTGAAATTCACAAGTGTTTGATAATTATTGAAATAAAGAAGAATTCAAGTTAATTTGAATGGAATTACTCAGCATTGATTACAAAATAAAAAAGAAGAAAATATATTTCATTGTTTAATTTTCATTAATTATGTAAGAGAGAAAGAAATATTGAAGTTCCAATTTAAATATAACGAGAACAATATAAAGACACAATTTTATGTATAAAATGAAATTAAGATTTGAAAAATTATTGTCAGTTATTTTTCATATTTTAATTCTAAAATTGATGAACCTAAAAAAGGAACTCGATATACAATGAATGAAAAACATTATAAATTGTAATAAAATCTCTAATTTCAGTAATAACAATTCTATTAAAATGCCCTAGTTATCACAAATGATGTGGTAATTGGAACTTCTGAACTTTAATTTGAAGCAAAAACTAAGGGCTTTTAGTTCAAAGGTATGTACTCTAAAATTCAAAGAATTGTTCTTCTTCAACTCACTTTACAACCATGAAAACAGTCATTTATTACTTTTATATAGTTAGAAATTACCTCTGAACATTTTCAAGTTTTTCCTTGAATATCAAATTTTTCTATAAAAAAATTTTAAAAGGAACAGCTAAACATTTCAGGTGTAAAAACTCCAGAATATTTCTGATCAATCAATGTTTGCATAACACAGAAATTTTTGTTTGCGATTTCCAAAGATTTTGAGAACAGTTTGCGTTCTAAAATTAATTAGATATATTTTAACAAATTGAAATAATATTTTATCTGTCACATTTCCAACTTATGCATTAAAATATTTCATTTTTCCGAACCAAAAACTTTTCAGATAAATTCTGACATTCTTAGATAGGTGTTAAAATTGTTGTGATAAAATATATACATTGCTAATCTGTGAAATTCTGGAGTTTCACAGCCGAAATTGTTTGTTAATTTTGGTTTGGTTGATGAAATATTGGATATTTTTGACAGAAATCGTTGAATAGAGATTCAGAGATGATTTGTGGAATAAAAAATGTTAAGTGATTGTTTATATGATATCAAAAGTTAATTGAGATTGGAATATTTTCAAACCTTTGAGGGGTTTATAACTTCTTAATCAAGATGCAGCCCAAATTTGTGTTAAAAAGATTAGATTAAATGGAACATACATTTTGTAAGTTATTTATAATATCCAGAGGCAGTCATTATTAAATTAGTCAAATAATATTGTATATTTTGTGAATTAATCATACTTATAAATTATAAATATAATAAACACATCAGTTTGAATAAAATCCTGTAAACGGGAAATTTTTGGAAAAACGAACTTTTCAAAACAATCTTGAGTTGTAAAAAATTATTATGAATATTTCGAAAAAAATGGAAAATTTCTTGAGAATCTAGATTCTATCAAAATAAATATATTAATTTAAATACAATATTATGCTAAAATGATAAAATGAAAACATTGGCGTGCAACTACTCATAATTATCAAATCATACTATACTCAATCAAATTTGTGAGTTATTAAAGGAAACCTTACAACTCTCAATTCATTTCCATAATCACATAGGACGGCATCTCTAAGAAGTGTCAACTGCTTTATGTTAACATACGGTGATCTTCCAAGTTGTATTGTTTTAACACTTTGTCCTGATCTACAATCCCATATGACCAAACTGTCAGTCCTTGCAGTAACAACTAAATGAGGTGCTAACATAGTTAGTGGAGATGAAAATGTTTGTGATATTTGTATTGTTGTTAGAAGATGCCCTTGAAATCTTTCCCATACACACATTTTGTCATCCGTTGCTAAAGATATTACGTAACTTGGAGAGTAAGCAAGTGAAGTTATACAGCCATTATGAGCCTGTATACTGTACAGACAGGTACCTACAAAGAGATTTCATTAATAAAAAAAACTTCTAAAACAGAAACATCTAAAGAAATGAAACAATCGATTTTATTTTGCAGATTCATTTTTTGGTGATAACTCTAACCATTTGCAAGAGAATGTAGAATGTATGGAAAAAACAGTCGGAAACATAGGAAATTCAATGTTAGTCTAGAGGACCACGAATATCCAGTAGAGCAGTGGAAGAATCAAAACCTCAGCACGATGCGATGAAAAATAAAAGACTGTTCTCTCTCAATGGCAGTGAAGGGTTGCATAGATAGATCGAACTGAAGCTCAGCACTGCTTTCAGCAATCAGAATCATTCGCACTTCAAATGTGAGATTTGTTACACTATATCAGCTGAAAATAAATTCGACAATCTTATTCCATTGTACACAAGGAATTTATTTGTCACGATTAATGACAAAAATAATTTACTCTGTCAAAATGAGTACTTAGGTTCTTTTTCGCCATAACTGGCTTGAAAATAAAATCAATTCTACAAAAATGAGAAATTCGAAAACAAAAATAAATTCTGAAAAATACGAAATCGAAGATCCATAAATTTAAAATAAATGTTAAAAAAATCCACCTTGTTGAGCCAAACATAAGCCAAATCTATTATAAAGAGATAATCTTATATCGCTGAGCAGATTCGGCATAGTTACTAAAAAAGTTGGATTATTTTATTTTGAACCTCAATTGATTAATATTCGTCACTTTATCAATTTCATGCCCATAAACCAAATTTTTCAGATAGCCCTAAAGAAAAAAATCATTGGGAGATAAATCTAGTGATCAGGAGGGCCATTTGATCATGCCATTTGTAGAAATAAATGACATGGTCGGAAAAAGTTGTCCTGAGATATTGTGTGTGACTTGGACAGCCATCCTGTTGAAACCAGACATCATCTAAATTAATTGGTAGCTGTCGAACTGTCAGAATAATTTGATTCTCTAAAATATCCAGATATTTGGCAACGTTTAGGTTACCATCAATAAAAAATGGCCTTATGATGTAATTCCCCAGTATTCCTGTCCAAACATTAAGATTTTGGGGATACTGGGTGGTCACAGGAATACTCAGATGCTTATTCTTCCTAGACCAATATGTTACTATTGATGGAGTTATGTTTTCTATTCAAGGAAAATGATGACTCAGTAATGAATAGGATATTGTTTAGGAATGAACTATTTTCATTTACTTTTTCCATCACTGTTTCACAAAATTCCATTCGTTTGATATGGTCTTCTGGAAAAATTTCTTGATTTGTTTCAACCTTATAACAGCGGTAACCATTCCTTTTCAAAATATTCCGAACACTTCTATCGCTCGTATCGACTTGTTCAGCAATTTGTTTACTCGAACAAGGTGCACTGGTTTCAACAGCAGCACATCTAGTTCTTTTTTCAGACGATTTTCACTAATGGTTTTTGGTGGTTTATCAATCCGGCAATGCCTGCATGTTCGTAAACACCCATATTTCCCGAATTTTTTAATTATTTTATAAGTAGCCGAACTTGAAGGAATCGACCTATCTTCAAAGGCAACAATAAATGAATTTATTGTCTCTTGAATTGATTGCCTACCAAAGTACCATTTTATGATCTGAATTTTTCTTCTACACTGAGCATTTCGTTTACTATATTTTCAACCGATATGGACTAACAAATCCCACGTTTGAAGTGTGAATGATTCTGATTGCTGAAAGCAGTACAGAGCCATTGAGAGAGAACAGTCGTTTATTCGCCATCGCATCGTGCTGAGGTTTTGATTCTTCCACTGCTCCACTGGACAGTGTAGAGCCTCGTTTCGATCGAAGCATCCTCCCCACTGCCATCGAGAGAGAACAGTCATTTATTCGCCATCCCATAGCGCTGAGATTTTGATTCTTCCACTGCCCCACTGAACACTCGCGGTCCTCTAGATTAACATTTCCTATGTTTTGGATCATTATCCAAAGAACATTGTGGGTAAAAGAATATTTTTAATTTATATACAGCTGGTTTCCAAATTTATAAGAAAACTTTTAAGAGGTGGTTCTTTAGCAGAAATAAATGGGGGGTCTTTAAAATAATTTTTTTTTCTAAGACCCTTCCCTTACAAGTTATTGTCTTTTGAATGGAGGAAAATTTTTGGAAAATTGAAGAGAAAAATTTAGCAAATCGCCCACGCTAATTTTATGCCATTTTTGACAGTTTTGGTAATTCCGAAATGTTATAACAAAGGGATGAGAAAATCAATCCCAACAATATTTTGCAGCGAAACCTTTTGATGCATTAATATTTTCGAAATGAGAAAATTAATTTCAAAATAAAAATTCATTTGCTCAATCCTCTGTTTTATTTAAAATAGAGGCAAAGATAATAAATATCGAATTTATCTTCACAACTTTTTTAAGATTTTCGGTCTACTTGAGAGTGCTTTGTGGGTCAAGCTGAGATCTTTTTTTTCTTCTCATCTCTATTCGAATTTGACGAGAGAATAAAGAAACAACATCAACTCACCTGTTGAAAGGTCCCATATACATAACATACCATCTTGAGATCCACTGCCAGATAAAGAGGGTTTGAGGGCATCGATAAACATACATGTAATGGGCCCACAATGACCATGTAAGGTATATATTGGTCGACCATCTTCTAATTTGGACAGTTTCAGAGTGTGATCTAAACTTCCTGTAAGAACACTACCTCCCTCACATTCCATACAAGAAATTGGTTGTTGGTGTGCCCTTACACTAATCAACTTGACACATTGAAGCTCATCTTGGTTACCCTTAAATAGAAAGGACTATGTTTTTGTGCGTATGTATATTATTTAATAAGTGTTCTGTAATAGCGCTTTAATGTTTCAGTAGTAAATTAGGAGGGAGATATGTTTATTTGTAATTTTTTTCCTCATTTTTGATATTTAATTTATAATTACATATATTTATTTATTTTTCAAATACATTTTATTTTTATAAAATCTGTAGTAAACTAATTGTATTATTTATATATACATCTTTATTAGTTGAGTTCATTTACTTTTTAAATTATATTTTAATCATAAAAATTGTATGGAAAAGCTTAATTGAAACAATAAAAGCAGTTATTCTACAAAAGTACTCCTAAACCGGAATCTTATGGTATGTAAAGTATCTTTCATTGAGAGAGCCCCATTTTTTTCTAAATAAAATACATTATTTATTTGAAAATTATGGAAATTTTTATTTCATTGAGAAGTACAATGGATACAATTAGTTAAGAAACAAAACATCATTTAAATGTCTACCACAGAAACGCTGGCAGGAATTAAGTCGTTGAACCCAATTTTCCATGACTCTCTCACAGAAATCAGGTCGTATGTTAGCAATTACTCAAGAAAGGAGGTTCGGAGATTATTCAACTGAGCCAAAGTGACCGGTCAATGGGACAAATACAAGGAAGCTCTAACCTTCTACAATAAGAGCATTAGGAGGATCAAGAGGGACTTGTGGGGCAAGTTCTGTGAGGATATAAATGATGCCCCCGGAACTGCCAGAATACACAAGATTCTCTCCAGAGAGCCAGTGAGAACAACCGGTTCGCTCAAACGTCCGGAGGGTTGTTTCACTGGTTCCAGAAAAGAAACATTGGAGCTCCTTGCGAACAAGCACTTCCCTGGATGTGAAATCTTGGAAGATATAAACGCCAGATCCAACCTTGACCATCTAATCTGGCCAGAGAGGGGCAACTGGCGAATATCCAAAAATATAGTCACTGCACAAGCGGTCAGAGACGCAATAAGGTCTTTCAAAGCTTTCAAAACACCGGGGGTAGACGGAATCTTTCCAGCCCTTCTTCAAAAGGGCATGGATGTGTTGATTCCGTATCTGCTAAAATTATTTAGAACAAGTCTGGCTTGGGGGGTTATCCCTACAAGCTGGACACTAACTAAAGTGGTATATATACCAAAGATGGGACGAACAGAATCGGAACCCTCTTGGTTCAGACCAATAAGCTTGACATCGTTCCTGCTGAAGAGCCTGGAAAAGGTGATTGATGTCCATATCAGGGGGAAGGTGCTAATTGACAGTCTCCCAAGCCCTCATCAATACGCCTACCATGCTGGCAAGTCGGCAGAACTTGCATTGCATAATCTGGTCGGAAAATTAAACCAATCTCTCGATAATCGAGAGATAGCACTAACAGCGTTTCTGGACATTGAAGGTGCTTTTAACAATACGCTGCCGGCTTCTCTCGCTGAGGCTATCGCTGCGAGGGGAATCGACCCACTAATCTGTAGATGGATAGAGGCAATGCTATGCGGCAGAACAATAACGACCTCATACCAGGATGAGGTCTTCGAGTTCAAGGCTACGAAGGGCTGTCCGCAGGGAGGTATTCTCTCACCCTTACTGTGGACCCTTCTCGTTGATGACCTGCTAGCGATCATTTCGCTGTGGGGAGTCGACGTTCAAGTATTTGCTGATGACCTGGCAATCATAGTGAAAGGTAAATCGGAGGTGACGATATCGGCCGTCCTTCAAGAGATACTGAACACTATTGACAAATGGTGTATAAGAGAAGACATGTCTCTTAACCCGCAAAAGGTAGTTATAGTACCATTCACTAAAAAATGGAAGTTGAATGGTTTAGAACCGCCGACTATCCGTGGTGAAATAATACAATTCTCATTTGAGGCAAAATACCTGGGAATAGTCCTGGACAAGACCCTCACCTGGAATGCACACCTGGATAAAGTGTGTCATAAAGCCAGAATGGGTTTCTGGACTTGCAGGCGGACCTGTGGTAAAACCTGGGGCCTAAAGCCCAGGCAGATGTACTAGCTATACACTATGGTAATTAGACCATGAATAGTGTATGGCGCTGTAGCGTGGTGGAAGAAAGGCCAACAAATGGTTGGCGAACAAAAGCTCACCTGAGTACAGAGACAGGCTTACCTTGCAATTACAGGTGTGTTTCGCACCACACCCACGGCAGCCATGGAGGTCCTACTAAATCTACCACCCCTAAACCTACTCGTGCAGAGGGAGGCGGTACGGACCACATACAAACTATATCAACTGGCGATTGACAGGCCAGAAGCAATAGTGATGGGAGGCTCAGGACTACTGGACGAGCTTTTAACGAACAGTATCCTATCGATGCCCTCGAATCTAATGTCAAAATCACGAGCCAGGAACGGAATTTTAATGCAATCGTCCCCAGCATGCTGAGGTTCTATTGAGAACCGACCTTGGCTTGTTCACAGACGACTCGCGAACGACGAACGGAACAAGAGCGGGAGTCTATGGGAGTAAACCGAGGATTAACATCTCATTGAGTCTCGGTCAAAACGCAACCATATTCCAGGCAGAAATATTTGCCATTGAGACCGCGGCGGAACTGCTGATAAAACGGCAAATCCACCATGGTAAAATCAAAATATTTACTGATAGTCAGTCAGTACTAAAAGCTCTGGATCCAGCTGTTTTACATCCAAAACAGTCTGGAGTTGCCGCACGGCCTTAAACAGGCTTGGTATGTATAACGGAATCACTCTGGTTTGGATACCGAGCCACTCAAACTATTTGGGTAACAAGGAGGCAGATCAGCTGGCGTTTGCTGGAGCTGCGCTGCCTCTGGTAGGCCAGAACTAATCCTGGGAATACCACATGATGTGGCTAACGAGACAACAGGCAGAATGAACTCAAGGCTAGAGTCTTTCTTGCACAAAATCGGTCTGGCTGAAGACAATGAATGCAGGCTGTGTCATAAGGACACTGAAACAGCCATGCACATCAGATTCGAGGTCTTTGGCCAGGCTTTTATAGCCCACAACGAACTGAAAAAATTACCCCTGAACAAGATTATCGGTTTTATCCAAAAACTGGATCTCGTCGGGGAGATATAAATTAGGGGTGAACCACAATAGTCTGTGCGGACGCAGTGGTAGGGTGGACAGACGCCCGCTCGCCATAAATAATAATAATAATAATAATAGCAATTACTCGTTCAATATTAATCTGTAAATCGTCTAAATTTGCTGGATGATTGCTGTAAACCAATGACTTAATGTAAGTCCAATGGAGTTAAATCGCAGAAACAAGGCGGATAATTTATCGGTTCATTTCTTCCGATTTTTTCTAAGCACCAATTACTGAATACACGACGCTTTAAATAATCTGTTGGTTTAAGTTCTTGGGTTAAAACAATTTTGTATGGGTGTAAACCAAGGTATTTTCATAAAATTCGCCACAAAGACGTCTGGGAGATGCCTAGTTCTTGTGAATGTTGAGAAGTCGATAAATTTTGGTCTTCACAAACACTTTCACGTACGGCAGTAATATTCTCCTCACTTCTTGCATTTCTTTGTCTCACTGGCACTGTAACATCATGAAGTGTAAAATTTGTTTCAAACTTCTTCACTAAATGTTCAACTTTTATCCGGACGATTATAATGACCAAAAATTGGAGTTGAAGCATGTAAAGTTCAAGTAACAGATCGCGATTTTTCATAATAAATTTGGATTATTCGTAAAGGTTGTTGGAGTGTGTACCTTTCCATGATTAAATGTGAGACATTGACAAATACAACATTGTCAATGTCACAAAAAAACAATGGCTGCCATGCGTGAGTAATGTCAATTTAAAAATGGGGTGTTTCCATTGAAAGACACTTTATATATCATCATATTTTTGTGCACTTGTTCTAGGGAATATTGTGCTATTTTTTTGTCCAAAAGTCTGTAATTTTAAGTCTAAACAGGTCTTAAACAATTAGGTTGGACTCAACAAGGTCAAAAGTAATTTTGTCTGGCCAGTCTGTCTCTAACTTTCGAATGGAAAAAGCTAGAACTTGGAACACTTTCAGGGTATGTTAGAAGCCTAAATATCTCAGTAAAGTTCATTAATATGCAAAATCGGTCTAATGGTTTGCAGTTATTCACTTGAAGCTTTTTCTTAATTTTCCCAATAGTTCTAAAACTATCGAAATGAAAAATTTGGTTCCTGAGTTATATTCATTTGAAATTTTATTTTTCACATATTTTCCAAAGTATAAACCTGATCGAGTTTAAATTTAGTATTTAGAGGTGAAATAACTACACGAAAAGCTCATGCATAAATTCCTGTAGATGAATTACCAGTATTTTTCAAATTCTTTTTATCTGATTTCTGCAAAAAGTATGTAAAGTATATGAAGTTGCATTCTTTCTTGCCAATATGTAACGATGCAGATCAAAAGCAAAAAGAAAGATGAAGCTTTTGACCATGTATTTTTCAATTTCATAAAATTTTCTGTTTCTTCAGGAGAATTTAGAGAAAATGACTGTTAGCTGACTTTCCAATGACAGAGCACAGAATTCTGTTGTTTAATTCATCATGTTTAGCTTCTTTAAGAATCAATTCAGATTTGAATTTTTAGGTGAAATGTTGAACAAGTGCTCAAAAGCTTGTGATTTCACGTCGATGCTCCTCACCGTTTTTTAATTTTCTTTGGGAGCTACAGCGAGGAATCATTAACAGAAAGAAATACAATTAATGTAACAGATAATATAAAATGAACCTACTCAATGAGGATAGTTATATAAGAACTCCACCATATGTATGGGGAATGTTTGAAAAAATATCTATGGTAGATATTTATTGTGTATATCTGAACTTTGTCAATATTATGTGAAACAATACTTTCATTTAAGAAGTCTTAGGCCTAACAAATGTAAAAGCAGAGCAAGATTTGATTGCAGAGAAATCTAATCCTTTGTTTACAACAATTCATTAGTTGAAGAAATGAAATGCCTACTCCATAGAAAATGTATAAATAAGTAGATATATATTGGCAGAAAGTATACAAGCTAGCAAACATAATATGTATTTCAAATAGTGTTGTTTATTGAATATTGACTTTAATATAAGGAAATGTTTTCCAAGAGATATGGTGCCATTAGTTATAATGGAATAAAAACATTATAATAGTCAATAAAGACTATTTTGAGTAACTTGATAGTTATCTTTACAAATAGGAAAAATTCTATTCACTCTAAAAGGAGAATACATAGAGAAACAATTTTTTCCAAATTTTTATTTTCTTAGTTAGGTTGGATACTTATGAAAGTACTCTCATATATTAGAAAATTTGATAAAAATAGAATAAAGTGAATTAATTCAACTGCCATTGTGAAATCTATTTATTTATTTTATTGCTTTATGTAGGCTCACTTAAGCTGAAATAATTGTTAATATCTTAAGGGAATGGATTTGAAAATAATAACAGGGATTTTTCTAATGTAGGCCAAAATTAGATTCATACCATTAACACTTCGGTGTTGTTATGATCAGGCATTGAACCATGTGAACCAGTCCTTATGTGTGTCCTCCTATAGGCTACAGTGAAATTCCAATCTATTGGTCGACCTTGGTTGTAAGTTTGAAGTATAAAGAAATCTAAATTTCCATATAATCTAGCAGCTACTACTCTTGAACCTATCAATTTTATATGAGTTATTCCAACTCCATCCATATCTTCATTGTAGATACACTATAAAATTAAAATATGTGACTCTTATAATAGTTGCAAAATGAATATACAGATATGGAAAAGACAGTCGGAAACATAGGAAATTCAATGTTAATCTTTAAGGAACGGCGGTTCCAGTGGAGCAGTGAAAGAATCAAAACCTCAGCGCGATGCGATCACCAATAAACGAGTGTCCTCTCTCAATGGTAGTGGCTGGTGGAGGATGCTTCGATTGAAAGGACCCGCAGTCTGCGAATCATTCGCACCTCAAACGTGAGATTTGCTTGCCCATATCAGTTGAAAATAAAGTAAATCCAAATGATCAGTGTAGAAGAAAAAATTCAGATCATAAAATGGCACTTTGGTGGTCAATCAATTCAAGGGACAATAAATGCAGGCATTGCCGGATTGATAAACCACCAAAAACCATTAGTGAAAATCGTCTGAAAAAAGAAGTAGATGTGCTGCTGTTGAAACCAGTGCACCTAGTTCGAGTAAAAAAATTGTTAAACAAGTCGATCTGAGCGACAGTAGTAAGATGTTGGTCTAGGAAGAATAAGCATCTGAGTATTCCTGTGCATACCCAGTATCCAACTTAATGTTTGGACAGGAATACTAATAGACTACAGGCCCATGTTGAAAAAATTATGGGTCATTTGAACCACCCGGTGACCTATCTAGAACGATATAAGAGCTTAAAATAATAAGATTCAGCACTATGCCGTCACTTGTAAGCTGTCCAACTGAGTGCAGGTGAGAATTCGAAAGTACAGGTAGAGTGAGTACATTTTGGTCACATAGTTCTGTACGGCATTCTTACCACCGATAGATCCATCAAAAATAATAAGAAAACGCACAGTGCCGTAAAAAAATGGTGCGCCACATAGTCGGATTTTTTTTTAAATTTTCCTACAATTACCAGGGTAAATTTGGTCATTTGATTTTGTACGGCATCTGTGTCATACTATTTCAATACTGCTTCTAATCCATTATTCTGTAACGCTGTACAAAAATCATGCGACCAGGGGAAAAAATCGAGGGTTGCAATCCCCCCTCTTTCCGTGGTGCAGGGGGTGATTTGACACAACATGAAATAAATTTAGTTTGAAAGTATTTTATGCATAGATAATATTTTTTCATATGCCGTACATATTCGTTGGTCCAAAGGGGAAAAAACTGAAAAAGAAAAAATCAAAAAGAAAAAACCCATATAACGAAATGTAAGGTGAAATTTTTTTTATACGGCATTTAGATAGTTTATTTGTACTAATTTTTATAGTCTTTTCGTGATTCTATGTTCCTAGTTAGAAACTATGTTAAATATGGGTTTGTATACTATCGATTTATACCAAAATATAGACATGTTGTCACTGATAATTCCAAAATACAACATATTTTTGAGAAGTACTCATGACACTAAAGTTAGCAGGCACCTGTAAAATTTAAGCTTTTATTTCAGAAATGAACAAGTGGAAAAAAAATATTTAAAAAATTTGTACTAACAGTCCACTACTGAAACAAACTTTCAATGTTCTGCAAGAATATGTATGGGTTTTATACAACGTAAGGGCAAGAAAAACAGTCAACGATGCAAGGTGTATCATATTTGAGACATTTATATGCCGAAAAGTAGTAATGAAGCTTTCAAAAAGACAGCTATGAAATTGGAAGCAACGTCGTTTCCCCCTTATTTCCGGGAGTTGGAGCAACATCTGAAGAGAAGTACCTAAATAGCACAGATTTGGTGTAATGCCTACAAACAAGTACCGTCGATCTTGTTTCCAATAAACTATGGATGGGTTGTTAATGACGATCGGTACGATTTCGATTGGTTTCACGGCGAGGAATGCCCCCAAAAGGTCTGTGACATAACGGAATCTGATGAGGAATCAGGTGAAGAATATAATGACGTCATAGGTAAATAAATAAATCTTTACATCTTTAATTTGTACGCAAGACTTTGATTTTGACAAATACATATTTATGTTTCAGAAAATAATAGAGAAGATAATTCGGACGTCGATGAAGACGTTGATTCCGATAACAACTCAGCAACTGATTCTGATACTGGATAATTTATATAAATATATTTTTTATTATCATCATTAAATTTATCGAATTTTTCTGAAAAATTACCATTTTTTTTATTATTATCATTAAATATATCGAATTTTTCTAAAAAATGATTGTTTTATTCATTCACATCATTACAATGAAACAAATCAATTATATGTATGTATCAATAATGTTTGGAGTATATATTAAACCAAAAACTATAGAAAACTGTTAATAATGTGATTGACAGTTTCAATTCTTGGACATAATATACACACCGTTTCAGTTCAGTTAGACGTCATAGTGATTTTATCATATTATCAATTGTTCTCTTCAAAAATATGTTAATACCGTATTGTATCAGATGGCCATAAAGTACCCTTAAAATTGTAGCGTCACTTTCATCAGCCTAAAAGATATGGTCTGCATAAAAATGTACGGCATCATTTTTTCCTAATTTATCTATGTTAATACTATTTAAAACAAGGGATAAAATGTAGAAAACTGCTTTATTTCATTAATCTATGATATTTAAACTTTTACAATAATTGACAAAATTTCAGTTTTTGTATTTCTCGTTAATTTTTTTAGAACGGTTTCTTTTGAACGGCAATACTATATAACAATTGTATTTTACAATATCATGTTAAAAAAAAAGTTCCCGTACAGGATCAAATGATTTTATAGCTCTATAAATCAAGGATACGATGAAATTAAGATAATTATTGATATACATTCAAATGAACAATCATTTTTTGACGGCATTATTTTTAATAGTACTTTTGAGTGCTAGATAATGTTTTGGAACCGAAGCCGTACTTTTTCAAATCACCCCCTGGACCACGGAAAGAGAGGGGATTGCCACCCTCGATTTTTTCCCCTTGTCGCATGATTTTTGTACGGCGTTGCGGAATAATGGATTAGAAGCAGTATTGAAATAGTATGACACAGATGCCGTACAAAATCAAATGACCAAATTTACTCTGGTAATTGTCGGAAAATAAAAAAAAAATTCCGACTTTGTGGCGCACCATTTTTTTACGGCATTGCGCGTTTTCTTATTATTTTTCATGGATCTATCGGTGGTAAGAATGCCGTACAAAAATATGTGACCAAAATGTACTCATTCTACTTGTACTTTCGAATTCTCACCTGCACTCAGTTAGACAGCTTACAAGTGGCGGCATAGTGCTGAATCTTATTATTTTAAGCTCTTATATCGTTCTAGATAGGTCACCTGGTGGTTCAAATGACCCATAATTTTTTCAACATGGGCCTGTAGTCTATAAGGAATTACATCATAAGGGCATTTTTTATTGTTGGTAACCTAAATGCTGCCAAATATCTGGAGATTTTAGAGAATCAAATTATTCTGGCAGTTCGACGGCTACCAATTAATTTAGATGATGTCTGGTTTCAACAGGATGGCTGTCCAAGTCACAACGCAAGAGTAGTCACACAATATCTCAAGAACTTTTTCAGACCATGTCATTTATTTATTCAAATGGCATGATCAAACGTCCCCAGAGAAATTTTTCCAGAAGACCATATCAAACGAATGGAATTTTGTGGTAACTGTGATGGAAAAAGCAAATGAAAATAGTTCATTCCTCAAAAATATCCTATTTATTAATGAGTCATCGTTTTCCTTGAATAGAAAACATAACCCCATCAATAGTAAGATATTGGTCTAGGAAGAATAAGCATCTGAGTATTCCTGTACCCACCCAGTATCCCCAAAATCTTAATGTTTGGACAGGAATACTGGGGAATTACATCATAAGGCCATTTTTTATCAATAGTAACCTAAATGCTGTCAAATATCTCGAGATTTTAGAGAATCAAATTATTCAGACAGTTCGACAACTACCAATTGATTTCGATGATGTCTGGTTTCAACAGGATAGCTGTACAAGTCACAACGTAAGAGTAGTCACACAATATCTCAGGACGACTTTTTCGGACCGTGTCATTTCTACAAATGGCACGATCAAATGGCCCCCCCCAGATCACCAGATTTATCTCCCAATGATTTTTTTCTTTAGGGCTATCTGAAAAATTTGGTTTATGGCATGAAATTGATAGAGCGACCAATATTAATGAATTAAGGTTCAAAATAATCCAACTTTGTGCCAAAATAGCAACTATACCGAATCTGCTCAGAGATATGAGATTATTTCTTTATAATAGATTTGGCTACTGTTTGGCTCAACAAGGTGGATTATTTTAACATTTAATTTGAATTTATCGATTTGTGTTATTAATCATGGCAAATAAATACCCCGTTACAATGGAATAAGATTGTCGAATTTATTTTCAACCGATGTCCACGTTTTCCACGTATGAAGTGGGAATGATTCTGTTTACTGAACTGAAAGCAGTGTAGAGCCTCGTTTCGATCGAAGTTTCCCCCCACCAGCGACTACCATTGGGAGAGAACACTTATTTATTCCTCATCGCATTGCGCTGAGGTTTTGATTCTTGCTTATAGATCAACATTGAATTTCCTATGTTTCCATCTGTCTTTTCCATACCTGTATACTATAATACACAGACAAATGGAACTAAGTTCTTTGTTAGTGGAATTGAAACATAAAGATAAAAAAATGGATGCAAAGACAAATTGAATAAGAAAGTTAAATGAAAGAAGTAGAAGAAAATTGGAAGAGGTTTAAAAGAGGAATAGAGATCAAGAAAGTTTTTTACCAATAAGCTGAAGAAAATAATCTAATAGACAAAAAACATATGCGAAATATGTGAGAGTAAAATAAAGAAATATTAGGGAAAAAGATACATAGAAGGACGAATGTTAAGGAATAACACATATAGAGGACAATCGAAAATTCAGAGAAATAGTAGACATGAAGAAAAAAGATTTCAAATAATTGAAAATAGAATAAGTGAAATTGAAAAAAACATACAATTTGAAGGAATTATACAAAAACAAAAGCTAATGAATCTTGAGCTTTTATATTGTCAGTTGTTGATTTTCAGACTTCAACAATATGTTTTAAAAGATCAGTCACGTGAAACTTTGTTAAATGAGCTAGGAATTTTTTTGCATTCTATTTGATTGGGAAGAATGTTGTTATATATATATATATATATATATATATATATATATTTATATAAGTAGCATTTTCTGAAAAAAAATTTGCATTTATTGAAAAATGAAATAAATTTTTGACACAAAAATCAATGTAATCAGATTTTGAGTTGAAATGCTTAAAGTATCACAACTTTATATTTATAACTTAGGTATAAACATATTTGGTGAACTTCATTGAATTATAAGTAAATTACCTTCATTTTAGCCATAGAAGCTTCCCAGAACTCCATATGTCCATCAGCACAGCCTATAGCAATCAAATTGTCCAAATAGTCCATACACCAAACAGGTGAAAATTTTTTATTTTCGAATTCGCCACTCTCATTTGAATCTAACATAAGCACACACTCATTAGAACCACTTGCACTATAATTTTCACTGTCCAAAGTCACTGACTTTCTATTTTCTTTTCTCACTATATCCTTGAGCCAATTAATATCTTTCAACCGATTTCTTATTGATGGTCCGACACCATGGCTATTGTAAAGGAGTTGATAGGAATCGTTGAAATTATATCCTGCAGATGTGGATGGCACAGAATCTGATCTGATGTTGGAAAAATTAGTATTTATTTTGTGCAGAAGACGTGGATACATTGATAGGCTTTCATCCCTTGATGGAGGTGATCCGGATTCGTAATCTGAGAAGGCAGCATGTTCTTCAGGTTCATAGTTATTATCCAACATTGGTTCTTTACGAAAATAACTAGAACAATATATAATTACTAATATTTCATATTGAAGAATAAATCGTAATAAACTTCACTTTTGAATAATAACATTTTAATATTTCCATATTAAATAATCTTTCAGCAAGCACACTTTGTGTATCTTCCACATATTCACTCAGTTTCTAATAACTTCATATATTGGATATATTTTGAGAATCTTAAGCATTGATCATGTGTGAATCGAGGCAAACCTTTGACACCAACTGCAAAACTAAGACTTTGGAAAGAAAACAATGCTTTGTGTTTGGTGGGATCAGAAGGATGTAATCTATTATGAGCCGCTTAAACCTGATGAAACCATTAATACTGATCATAACCAACAGCAAATGATCAAGCATAATGTGAAAGAAGTATGAAAATGGTTTGGTAACTGGTTCATTTCAAAAGAATTGTTTTTTGCATTCATAAACTGCCGGAGGACGGAAAAGTGAATAAATAGCAATGGACATTATTTGGAATATTATATTTTTTATCATTTTCAAATAGATGTGTAATTTTTACAAAAAAATTTCGGTTTCATATGTCTATACCTGTTATAATTTTTTTAATCTTAATTGAACGAAATCAAGGATCCTTATAGATCTTTTGTATTGAGATCTATAGAATATATTCAATGAATACTCACCTGTATCTGTCAATATTTGAAACTAGTTCACCCCTATTATTATCCCATACTTTTATGGTACCTTCTAAGCAGCAGCTTACAATAATATTCCCATCAGAAACTAACAATTCTACAGATTGCTGATGACCCTCTAATGCAGTAGTGATAGCTTCCAAAAGTACTTGGGATTCATTTTCCGATTCTTCCCCCTTTTCGTTATTGAACCATGAAGCTCTCCACTCGGCATAGTTTCGAGAACATATACATCGGTACAATACAACAAAGATGTAAGTCAATACGACAATGCTGACTATGCAAAGTAACGTTGTGAGAAACATTTCCATCGGGGATGATGGAAATAATGGTTGATCAGTTGTATCTGCTTTACCAGATGAGCCATCTGCCGCTGAAAAAATTGTGATATTCTTCAGAATATTTAGTATAATACTTTCAAGTACTATATGAAAAACCATAGTGAAAATTTTTAAGTTTAATTTTATCTTCAAAGTTGTGAATAAATGCCTACAAAAATCTAGGTACTCATGCACTAAACCCTCTTATTCTTATGAGAATGATAACATAGGTTAGAAGGTTGAGTTTCTAGAGCTTTAATATCGAAAGTATACTGACCAACCCAGAAAGGTAAATGCTCAATATATGCTTATCCGGTTTTAATAATTTTTGATACACATATTTAGTGCCTATTATTTAGTATTTTGATGATTAGAATTTAAGCTTCATTAGACAACTTGCTGGAAAAATTGATTCAATAGAATGTAGACTACTAGCGGTTTCTTATGCACTCATTGATATGCCTAGGTTTAATGTCTTGTTATGATATCTCATTTCAGGTTACCCAAACTTTCAAGAGAATGGGTTGCTAAAGTTCCTGAGGGTGCTGCAAAATCAACAGCCTGTGACTAATCATGTCACACTAAGACAGATTGGGCCAAGATAAATGGTTGATGTGATGTCGATCCATATAGGTTATCGTGTCTCTAGTAAGATATGGTCTGACGTTATATAGTTGAGTTTTGTAAAATATGAAATCGCAGAGATAGAGCCCATAACACTCATAGTGTTGTGAACGGTAAAAATGTGGATCACATCTTTCACCTCGTTGCTTTCTTAACCTTGCCTGACCATCGTGCATCCCCAGACAGAAGCAGAACTCATTACTGAAGATTACCTGATTCCATTCCTAATCCCACTGAATTCTCTCCCTACACCAGAGGTTATGTCAAGTTATGCTGTAAAAACTAGCTCCAAGTGTGGATGATAAGAAAAAAACGGCCAAGACTTCGTATTAGGCAATATACTGTACGCATACTAATTATGGTCTTCAAACCACTAATTTGCGCTGGCCCGACTGCTTGTCTCAGTCGACAATGTGTGATACTCTAGGACCTTCAGAATCCCTTGTGCTTGATCCTCTGTCTTCACAGTCATTTAGGATTCAGTTTAGTGCATAAAGATCTACTGGCTGTTTTCGTAATTTCTCTTATTGATAGATACCCAACCCTAATAATCAATCCCTCTCTAAATCACTAAGCTAGGAAACCTGACAAATTCTATGCGCTCTGTCCATTTTGATAAGTTCAAAAAAGGTTGGTGACAAACTGAACACAACTCTGTTTCACATAACCACACAATTCAACCTCACTAAGGTGGTAAACCTAGCAAATTATATACACTCTATGCAATTCAATAAATTCAAAAAAGGCTTGGTGACAAGCTACATACAGATCACAGTCCAAATGTGAACATGCACTCTTGACGACTACTAAATGCTCTTTTATCACTTTTTGTTTGTGATAAAATGTCTCAATGTAAAATATTATTATAATCGGATAAACATAAGATTGTTTTGTCATTCAGAATATACACAGATAGGAATTTCATTTATAGTTTTTTAGATACATGACTAAACCTCTGTCCAAATCTGTATGATAGTTTCGAAGAGAAGAACTTCAATATATTTAATGTACCGGTTTTTTTCAAAACTATACAGTACTTCAGATATATGAAATTAAATGACTTATTGAAAAATAAAACTGAAAATCAGCGCTTTCTTTGTTAGATCGGATGTTTCTAGAACGAACCTTGTTATTACTGAAATTCTCTTGAAGATTGTTTTACTTACCGAACTCTATAGGATCCAATGCTGCTGCTAAAGCCTGCCACTGGAATGTTTCACCATATTTTTCATAAGGATTCCGCATTACAATAGCATCTTCTGGTGTAATGACATGAGATAATTTAATGGTTGGTAAAATGGTAATAAACTGCCTGCTCAGAGAAATATTATATTTTCCCAAAATTGAGGACCAATAATATGGTGATAATTTACTTCGAGGCTCATAATCAGGATGCTTCAACTTACATATATCCTCACTCTGGTTCTTTGAATCTATATTGAGTGGATTGTGAGTGACATAGTTCAAAGCAACATAAGATTTATTTATATCCAGAAGAGGAAACATCTTAACTGACTTGTAATCTGCAAATGCAGATGAAATATTATCCCGATCATTTGTTTCTGAATCAGAGAATTTCATAGTATAATTCAATATATAATGTTCTACTATTCCACTATTATAAGCAATAATGAAAATCCAAGTAGCCATGAGTATCATGAATGATCTTTGAAATAATCGTGTTCTAGCCCAAATATTAACTAAGCGAAGTCTCTTAGGAATTTTTTTTTCTTGAGCGCTGTGAGCTTGTCCTGCTACTACGTTTGTTGGATAGGTGGAAAGTCTTGGATGTGATTTAGATCGATTTAAAACACTTTTTTTGGGGGTATAATTATCATAGAATACATGGTTCTGAATTAGACTGCTTCTGAAATTTGTATTAAACTTCTTATTCATATCTTCCATTCTCTTTATATCAATAGCTAAAATAATCATAAAAAAAGTCATTTGCAAAAAAAAGTCAGTTACCAAACTAGTAATAGCAAACAAACAGAATTCTTGTATTGAATGAACAAATGTTGACAACCCAAAAGTGAGAATAGTCAACTCTAAAAGTAAATTTTTTGTTATACCCCAACCCTCCTTGCTTAAACCTTGGGCTATTCTGATTTTAGAATCTAAATGTGAAGGGGTTGAAGCTATGCTTTTAGTGAGAACTAAAACATTCTCAATTCCTACCAGAATAGCCAAGTATGGAAAGATTTCTTTCCCTTTTAGAGACAAAGTACGACCAAAAAAGAAACATATTCCCAAAGTCATAGTCATACTACCAAGCACTGTTATAACAACAGTTATACTCATGGCTAGTTTAGATTTTATAGCTTCAATTTTTTTAAGAGAAAAGTAATAATATAAAAACAAGAGGATATATGCTATTGTTATGGGGACAAATTCCCAGTATGTTATTTCCCCAGGATATTGGATTAAAATCGAATTTTCATCAAATATTTTTTCCTGTGTATTTGAATTATTTTGGTGTAAAGGGTATTGCTGGATGAGTTTTTTTCTTAAGCCTTCGATAAATCTGAAATAAAATAGTTTGATGTAAGATTATCATAAGGATTGAAAAATCTATGAAATTGGTATATTTTTTGTTCTAGTTTACATGTACTATTAAATATAATGAAGAGAAATTTTTCAACTAATGTTTGACATTTCATTAAAATTCCACAAGACAGACCAAATGATCAAATAACACAAAAATAATAAATAGACCAAAATATGCTTGTAAAAATAAAATCAATAACGATTTGAACTCTAACTACAAGAAAAAGGATTGACTTCCAAAAATAAAATTTAGATGGCTATATAATCAAGGGCAAATCACATCTTCATTCCTAAAATTTTGCTGAAAATTAATATATACGTATAAGATGTCAATAGGATATTTGATAGCCTTAGATATAATTAGTTGATGATGTATTTTGGAAAAATTGATTCAAATTGTCTACTTACGAAATCTAAATATTTGAACCAACTTTGTTTTGTAGTATTGCATATGCTTAAGTGAAATTCACTGTATTATTAAAATATGAGATGTTAAACCTCTTGACATCAAAAGAAATTTAAATACAAGTCAATTTATTATGTAAGAAAAAATTACTCTTTGCAAATATATACATACAATATATTTTGCAATTTAATGATAGATATTGATTACAGGTATGATCAATTATCAAAAAGAAATGAACAGTCTAACAAAACATTGCTGATAAAATTGTAAGAAAAATTGTGGGATAAGCCATTATCACATAATCTATATGAATGGAATTTTAATCAATTTCTACCTCTTGCTACCAAAAGACAAAAAATGCCAACTCTTTCTTAGTATTGAGATTCCCATGTCACTCTGTATAAGGTAATGATAGTTTTTGTACAGTGCTACTTACTTTTTGTCATTTTCTTTCAGAAATAAAGTAACTGCAAACTGAATTATTCTCTGCCTGTTGCGAAAAGGATATCGCTTTATTCCAGTATCAAACATATGCATTCCAAACGCCATTTCTGCAATCGAGGTTTTACCTCTCTGGAAATTCTGAAAACAAATGTGTATAAAAAACAATATTTTAACCTAATTTTCATATATTAACTTCTGTACCTGATGTCTAAAAATAGTTGTAAGTAGAGAATCATCTTTAGCAAATTGTTCCACGTCTTGGTGCCATATATTGGCAGGAGATAAAACTAAACAACTATATTGGGGCAATATGTCCTGATATACAGCTCTGATTCTTTTGATAGCTTCAACATGAAGACAAACATGTGCCAATGAACGAGAACTAAAGAAAACAAAATTAGGTCTTGCGTATTCTACTTAACATAGTTTTGCTCACCTAGAGACTTCCTCATAATTTCTAACAGCATCTAATAATTTAAAAGATTCATAAAGAGGTGCCCTAAAGGCGTCACCTAATGTCAAGTGGGATTCCCATGGCATAACTGCCACACGTAAAACCAATTGCTGAACATAACAGAATGGTTCATATTGTTTATTTCCAGTAATATTTGTTGCTTGAATCTGAATAGGAGTATTACCGGGTAATGGTAAATTCAACAATGGATAGCTAAAAATAAAAAATAAATGTTTATTGTAATAGTAGGTATTATTTGTACAGGTTATTAAAGTTTATACTACAAAAAGGTAAGATTATTTTTACATTTGGTTTTCTGTCATCAGTCTCCTTATGAGAATTTGAGTCAAGATTGCGAAGGGTGTTCAATGTATTCTTGGTATAGGCATAAAAGAAAACTCAGAAAATTTTGGAAAAATTCTACTTTTCAATGTAGTCTCCCAGAACTTCAATACATTTGTTAGATCGAGAAATAAGCTTCTCTTAACCTTGTAAAAAATATTCTTCCAAGTCTGTACTGTAGGCATGATGAGTAATTTCTTCAAAGCAACATGCCCGCACAGCAGTAACACCCCTGCTGTGCGTTTTCCTCACCTTTTTCCTTTAATTTCTCCTCTTAAATTAAGCAAAGTGCAACGTTGCATATAATGCTGCTGTGATGCTTTCACTCTTTTTAGTGTATTCTATGGACGGGTGTCTGCCATCATTTCACTGTTGGGTCAAAAATTAACAGTGCTGTGACCTAAAGTGGCGCAAGATCGCAGTAACAAAGCCTACACAGACCACAACTGAACTCCTAATTCGCACAAGCTGAAAAAACTTCTGAGGGATCTTCACAGAAGATCTAGGATTATCAGGAAAATAATAATAATATCCATAAAACACCTTTAGAATCGCAAAAGATCGTAGTCATTATTTTTCAGCGGATGGGATGACTTTATACTTGTTTGGGGGCTGTGCACCCTTTTCAATCAACTGTATGGACTCTGGTTTACTCTCAGGGTCATAGTGATGTAATATTTTTGATATGTATGTTTTGATATTTCTAATATTTCTTCAGAAGCTTTATATAGCTTGTACGAATTAGGAATTCAGATGTGTTCTAATTAGGCTTTGTTACTGTGTTGTTACGCCACTTAAGGCACAACACCTAATTTTTTTTAACCAACCTTGAAATGGTGGCCAAAACTGTAGGACTAGAAAATTTGTCTTCTACCCAGGCGGGACCTAAACTCTGACATTTTGGGTTTCTTGTTCTGCGTTCTACAACTGAACTATTGGCACTTATATACTGTACACTTCTTTATTTTTTCTTTGTTTTCCTGATTGTTTTGGGAATGTGATTATGTTTAGTGTCAGACAAATTATAAATTTCTACTAATTTAAAAAAATTGACAAAGGTTCGTTATAAGAAGGTGGTTTTTGGTGGAAAAAAATATATGTCACAGAAGGGGACAGAGAAGAAAAAGAACTGATGTTACTATCTTTAACCTATGCCAAGAGACAGATTCTTCAGTACCAGATCAATGGTTTGCTAACGAAAGTTATATAACCATCCAACAGCTTTCATCTTGAAATCTTGTAGGCAGTTGTGACTACAATGGCATAGGATAACATTCAGTGATGATTTCTAATTATATTTGTGGTCGCAATATGGCTGTATACGAATAGGACGAAGGAACAGAAAGTAGCTTTATTGACCAGACTTGGCTGTGTCTGATTATCATCTATTCGCATCACTGGAACACGTCCTTGCTAAACAAAGCTTCAATTTGTATGAAAATGTACGAAAATAGCTCTATAACTGGTTCGTTTCAAAATAAGAACTGTTTCTTTGGCATGGCATCCATAAACTGCCGGAGAGGTGTAAAAAATGTATAAATAGTAAAAGAGATTATTTTGAATAAAATATTTTTTTATCATTTTCGAACGGACGTGTAATTTTTATTAAAAAAATGTAGTTTCATACTTCTGAAACGGGTAAAATAGGCAAATGTTTTTCCAAAACTTTTTAGGCATAAGTGAATACATTTATATAGATATTTTAGACTGCACATGAACATAAATTTTCCGAACATTTAAAAAACCTATTGGATAGGAAGCCGGTAATGATTCTTCAAATTATATTATCAAATAGACAAAAGAGCAGATTAGGCCAAAACTGTGAAAAGAATACTAGTCTCTATATTATCAGAGTTTGTGGACATAGAATCACAGCAAAATCAAAGGCTAACTGACTCTTTTCTCTTGTATCAGATACTTATATCGCTGATTTACAAAAGTATTGTATTTGATGATAGTCTGTTCGAAACAAAATTTTACCAATAAGCAAACTGATTGAAAATGAGTTTTGTTTCTTACCAACATATCAGGAAAATTGTTACAGCTATCCCCAAAATTAAGAATGGCCAACTGCTAGCTAAAAGTCCATAGCTGTAAAAAAACTGAGCAACTCTATCTGGAACGGATGATTTGCTAGATATCCCCCTTCTTTGGGGATTTTCATCCCTGTTACACATCTATGTTACGTTTTCCATTTGAATTGAATGTATTAAATAGATAAATTCCACAAGAATCTGAAAGACAGAAATGCATAAATATAACAAATTTGAAGCTATATTTATTGGATATTCAGCAAAGGAGACATATTTGTTTGTGTAGGTTTATGTTCTTAGTTTGTAGACATTATTACTGCGAGATATATAAAATTATAAGTATGATGCTAAATTTGTGCTGATTTTTTCGGAATCAATCTGGAGATTATCCTGTGAGAATAATTGTAATATTTTTTCACCTCAATAGACTATATGCTAATAAATAAAAAATATATTGCTTCGAAAGGCATGGTGATTCACAGAGAGTCAATGATCATGAGATTGTTTCGTCATAATTCAAAAGAGAAAATCCAATAAAAAATTATTCCCATGACAGTCAAGAGACAATAGAGAGATAATAGGAATTTCCAATTCTATAAGCCATTTTGGTTATCTATGGATCACTGAGCTATTCCTAAAATATGTTTATATGTTACATTGAAAATACTTCAACCCTTCTTTAGGTTTTCTGGCTAGTTTTTTTAAGGTTCGAAGGTTGAATGTTGAATTTATTTTATACTTTATTTTGTCATGTTGTTTCTCACGTTTTTCTTTGATGAGGTCTTTTACGTAAAGTATTTTGAATGCTTCAAGCATAGTTTGACTTGATGCTATCTTTCATATGATATTTATAATTGTCTTCTAATTTAGTATCATTACTTTTTAGCTTTCTTCTCTTAACACTATGCCGCTTTAAAATTAATTTATTAACCAAATGAATTTTCAAATATTTGATGGACGTAACATATGGCTTTTTATTATTGTCTGTGTAAATGGCTGCTCTTTTCGAAAGGATGAATTTAAACCGAATTTAATTATTAATTTTATGAAATTGATTTCTCGCATATCACTTGGAGAAACATTTTTAAATTAATGATAATAAAATAATGATAAAGTAAATACAAACAACTTGGCTTAAGTTTCACTGTTTATTTCAAGTCTGTTGACATATACGTTGGGGTTTTTAGCCCACTTTCAAATATTGGATGGAGTAGTCCGTTACTTTGTGATAGATCATTATAATTGGAATGAAATGAGAAATTACTTTGTTTACTATCACTTCTCATTTCTCATTTCATCCCATTTTCAAAACTGAAGATAACAGAGCTTAAAATCATATTTATAATAGTAGGGTAGATAACAGGTATAATTTTGAAGAGTGTAAAAATAAGATGTTGGTTCGGTCTTAATTTTTTACAGATAATAGCAATGGTGACAATTTAAATTCAAGTTGTGCATTTGTGATTGGTAGCTTCCTTCCATGTGCTGAACAAATTTCCAAACTTTCTAAAAGATCCCTTATTCTGCTTTTATTACGTACGTGTAAGATCTCAGTGCTACTGAAATCTATAAAATGGTTGTTATTTATACAATGTCCCGAAAAACCAGATGTTATTCCTTTGAGAGAGGGATTAATAGTAACTTGTGTAAGAAGGCGTGAAAAGGAGACATATTTTTCCCTTATCACCACTTTTGAGCGAAATTTTTATGACCAATCTTGAAAATAAAATCTTTTCTTCACAAGATAATTTATTGGAAAAGATATGTTGAAAATGTATTTTGCATTTGATTAGATTCCATTAGACAATTAGAAATGTTTTTGAATTTGTTAAATTCATTTTTCAATTCTGTCAAATTCACTATTGAAATCGAAAATCCCCAAAAATCAATAAATTTTTTACATATTCAGATCACAAGAAATGTTAACTCCCTTGAATTTGACATATGTAGAAAATACATATTCACAGATTCATTAATACACAATAACAGTTCCCACCCTCATAAAATTAAAATATCTCCTTTTCACGCCTTTATACATAGGTTACTATCAACACCTCTCTCAATAGAAAACTTTAACAAAGAAATTGAAGTTTTTGAAGTAACAATGGTTACAATACGAACGTAATAGATAAATTATTTTTTAAGAAACAGCATAAAAAAGCTAGAGCTTCTCTTTACCCTATCCTTCAGGACAAAGAAAAAGAAAAATTCCATAGCATAAACTTCATACCACAAATTAGTAACAAAATTTGCAATAGAGTAAAACAAAATAATATTAATACTATTTGTACAAATAAGAAAAACTTAGGTTCACTCTTAGTCAATAGCAAAGACTGTAGTGAAACGTGTGAAAAAAGCGGTATATACAAATTATATTGGTCAGACAGGACGATCTATAAAAAAAGTCTATTTCACAATAAAATAACATCTGGTTTTTCGGAACATTGCATAAATAACAACCGTTTTATAGATTTCAGTAGAACCGAGATCTTACACGTAGGTAATAAAAGCAGAGGAATGGACCTTTTAGAAAGTTTGGAAATTTGTTTAGCACATAGAAGGAAGCTACCAATCACAAATGCACAACTTGAATTTAATTTGTCACCATTGCTATTATCTGTAAAAGATAAAGACTGAACCAACATCTTATTTTTACACTCTTCAAAATTACACCTGTTATCTACCCTACTATTATAAATAGGATTTCAAGTTCTGTTCTCTTCGGTTTTGAAAATGGGCTAGAAACCCAAAACATATATATCAACAGACATGAAAAAGACAGTGAAACTTAAGCCAAGTTGTTTTAACTTTATTATTAATTTTATCTTCAAGATATAAAGCCAATTGAGTGTGGATAGCTCAGCGGGAGAGCATCGGACTCGTGACCGGGAGGTCCAGGTTCGAGTCCTGTTCAGGTAGAAAAGAAATTTTCTAGTTGGACGGGTATCTGCCACCATTTCACTGTTGGGTCAAAAATTAACAGTGCTGTGACCTAAAGTGGCGCAAGATCGCAGTAACAAAGCCTACACAGAACACAACTGAACTCCTAACTCGCACAAGCTGAAAAAGCTTCTGAGGGATCTTCACAGAAGATCTAGGAGTATCAGGATAATAATAATAATAATAATAATAATAATAATAATTAATTTTCTTCGAGATCGATCTAGATGGTTTGCAATCTATTAAATGTCCCTTCATGATCTAAGTGAATCGCAAGAAGAACAGAATCGTCCGAAAAAGCATATGCATTTGTGCAGAAATTTAAAAAAAAAAAAGCTTTTTCCTACACTAGCGCTAAACCTATGTACATGTTTGAAGAAAGGTGAAGAATACGTTTTTAAATATTTACGGCCTTGGATTATTAGGAAACAATATTATTTTTGTGTTCAAATTCATCTCTCTTCATGTTTTGATAGGTGTTTTTAATATACTTTTTTAATAAGGCTGCTGAAATTTAATTTCAATAATAAATCATATTGTCTCCTAGGTTACTTGATGGATGAGCTTCGTCAAAAATTTTTCTTGCTATAATTCTCTTCATACATTGTAAACCGGAATTTATGAACAGACGATACAAAATTTTAATGATCCATCTCAGTTAGGGCTCGAATATCGGTTAATCATTTAAGACCTTTTAGACCGCGTCAAACGGTTGTTCAAGATACAACAACCATAATGAACAAGCACACCAAAGCTCCTAGGTGCTCTTAAGATTTTTTAAAATTTACGTCATTTCATACATACTAGATGAATATCTAGATTTCAAATCGTCGGATTATCGATTTCGAAAGCAAATAATGATATTTTGACATTAATAATTAAGGACCAGTCTTCAACGAGATATAAAAATTGATTTTAAATTGCACTGCAATAAATTTGAACTAGACGACATGATCTCAGATAAAAGTACAATAATACTTTTTAAGTTAGTAATTACATAAACAATAATAATCATTATAGCTTTTTAAGAGTGTTCTGAGAAAGCTCAATTCTTTTCTATACATAATGGCAATCTAGTTCAGATATAAACGTTTACTTATGACACACAGGACTCTTCATTATAGCTTTTGAAGTGAGAACACATTTTTGAAGTAGGCCTTGGTCTCTAGAATAGCGGAGATAGGTTAATTCATTTCTTTGAATTTTAAATCTAAGTAAAACCTTTTGTAAGTCGCCGGAGGGTATCAATCTTTGTTTTTGTGGTAAGCGTATCAGAGACAAAAACTAATAAAAACCACACTTCTATTATTATTGGAGAAGACGAAACGAATAGTTAAACACTAATAATGAACCTACTACTACACGTATTTACAGTCACGTGGCTGTTAAGAAAAAGTATTTTTCTCACCTATAAACAAGGTCAATGCCAGTTGGAAAAATCCGGTTCATCATACTTAAAGTATAATTAAACACTCATTATAGTCATTTATATACCAAAGGTTTAAATAGATGTTTATGCCCTAAGGGAGTGCATCTAACAAAACCGAGGGCCTCTGGCCTGAGGATTCGTAAGTCGCCCAAGGGCATAGTACAAAATCTCAATTTTTGTGGTAGGCGTACCAGAGACAAAAACCAATAAAAAGCGCACTTCTATTATTATTGAAGAAGACGAAATGTATACTTTAAAGCTGATAAGGGACTAAATGTCTTCACGGTGACGTGGCTGTTAAGAAAAAAAAGTTCTGACCTATCAACAAAGTCGATGCAATGTACAAAGTAAAAGGTTGGGGAAAAATAAATCCATTATTTTTTTTACAGTTTTCCTTTGATAAATGCAAGCCAGGAGGCTGAAATTGCGAATGGTGTTTATGGTCCCTGATACTATAAGAGCTAATTACGTGAAATTTTGGTTTCGTTCAAGTATTTTTGATGTTAAAGATGCATCTCGCGCAGGCAGGCCCGTCGTCGAAAATGTCCATAAAATCACTTTGCACTTGTAGAATTTCCAATCTTATCCTTTGTATCGGATAATCGTTTTGACCATTTGTTAAATAGACGAAACAAAAATCGTCATTCTAATAGAGCAAAGAGTTGTTGAATATAACCTATCCCAATTTCTGAAATTACGAGTATAATTCAAGTTTTTCGAGATAAGTATGTGGGTTAAATTCCATCTATTTTTTTGGGATACTTAGGAGTTATTGACTTCATGTCAAATATTTTCGTCATACAAGCAGATAAATCAGAAAGTATGTTCATTTACAATTAACTTAAGTTTCAGATTACGTATTAATGACGATTTCCAAAATATTGTATCTTCTTATCTGTTACATTAGCATAAATATAATATGATGAAATAATGAGAAATATCATTTTTAAAAGTTGTAGTTGGTATTACCTTATTGAAAATAAATGATCTAATTTACAACATAAAATCATTTTGAGCGATAAAAAAGTTAGTACTCACGTTCATTTTTATTGTGATATATCGGGTGTTTTTTTTAGAGTGATAAAACTTTAAATTGAAATAAAACACATTTAAATTAAGATTGAAGCCAATTTTTTTTTATTTGAAAGATAATTTTATGACATTTATTTTTCAAAAAAATAATTACCGGCATATGTCCACCATGACTAGCTCTGAAGAACCGCATTCGACCAGACCAATTTTGGACCACTTTTTCGAGTAATTCAGGCCTTATTTCATGAACAACAGGAGTTTAGTTTGCTTCCAAAGTGTCTATTGTTTCTGGTTTACCAGCATAAACAAATGACTTGACAGTACCCCAAAGAAAATAATCCAGTGGAGTTGTCGCATGATCTTGGGGGCCAATTAATTGGATCATTTCTTGAAATAATGTTATCGCCAAATCTTTCTTTAAATAAATCAATTGTTACGGTAGCAGCATGCGGTGTAGCACCCATCTTGTTGGAACCAAAACACTTCTGGGTAGATACCATTCAAATTTTGAAACAAATAGTCATTGATCATCGATTTGTAACGAGCACCATTCACTGTAACATTAGCTCCAGCATCGCTTTTAAAGAAATATGGACCGATGATGCGTGAAAGCACACCATGCAGTGCATTTTTCAGGATGGAATGGAACCTGCAGAACTTCTTGAGTATTGTTTTCACTCCGTATACGGCAATTTTGCTTGTTTACATAGCCGTTCAACCAGAAATGAGCTTCATCACTAAACACAATTTTATGATAAAAAAGTGGATCAACTTCAAGCTGTTCTAGTGCCCAATCAGCAAACAAACGACGCTTATTAGGGTCAAGTGGCTTTAGTTCTTCAACCAGTTGGATCTTGTATAAGTAAAAAAAAATTTGAATATTAAAACAAATTGAAATATGTTTATCTTCTACAATTTTAATTTCAAAAAAATTTTTATTCAAAAAACTTTTAGAATTAAATTTATGTCTACACAAGCACCGCTTACATTTGTATAATAGACGTATAAAATCAAAACTCCATATATAATGTCAAATGGAATAAATAAACCAACAAATATAAATATTATGTATATAATCAAAACTCAATATACAATGTCAAATGGAATAAATAAACCAACAAATATAAATAGTCATTTAAAATTAATAAATATTTGAAGGAGACAAAATTTTGTTTCTGATTTTACCATAATGAACACCAATTCCTTTTCAAAAACATAAAACAGAACTTAAGAACTTCTCAAAAAAATATAATTTATTTGAAATATTTAATAAATTTAAATATTCAAATAAGTTAATTCAAAAATCTTTCAAAACATGCACATATCTTCAAAAAACAATTAGAATTCCGATAATCTCTTCATCGGGCCTAAATAATATTTAAAATATCAAAATCAACTAACAATCTGTAATTAAAACAAATTGTAGAAATTACTGTTTTACTACCAAAAAATATATATTACACATTTTCTTGTGATTCGAGTTTAGGGAAATGAACTATCCACACAATAACAATAATGTAAAAATAATGAATGACTGAACGGAGCTATGTAAATCAAAAATATTTGAGGTATTTAAAAAGTAACATCTGTTTAAAATCTTTTTCAACGAACATAAAATGAATTTAATGAAAAGTAAACAAAAATTCAACTTTTGCCACTCATTCTTTAGAAAACAGTAATTCCTTCCGACAAAAGAAAATCTTAAGAAAATTTTACATGTAGATTCAAAAGAAAAGAAACTTGATTATTGAAATTTTCAAATTCGTTCACAATAAAAATAATGTAAAAAATAATGAATGACTGTATGGAGCTTTCTAAATCCAAATATTTGAGATATACGAAATAATGGTAAAAATAATGAACGACTACTAAATTATATTCTTTGAGAAGTCCTTTAAGTGTGTTCATGTTTTGAAAAGGCAATTGGTGTTCTTAAAGGTAAGACCAGAAACAAAATTTTGTCTCCTTTAAATATTTATTTATTAATTTTAATTACTTTCGTATATCTGTTGGGTTATTTATTCCATTTGACATTATATATTGAGTTTTGATTATATACGTCTATTAAATGTAAGCGGTGCTTGTGTAGACATAAATTTAATTCTAAAAGTTTTTTGAATAAAAATTTTTTTGAAATTAAAATTGTAGAAGATAAACATATTTCAATTTATTTTAATATTCAAATTTTGTTATATTTCTTCTATCAAGTAAAAGGCCTTTCTATTTTATCTTGTATAAGTGTAGACCAATATTTTTCCATGTGGTAGATGCACAGAGTCCAACTTGTTGTGAACGTCGGCGAATAGATAAATCTGGATCATCATTAACACTATGACTTACAGCAGCGATATTTTCTTCTGTACGTACAGTTCTTTGTCTTGTTGTTGTTGCATCGAGTAGAGAAAATGTTGTCCGAAATATATCGATAGTTCGACGAATAAGCTTCTCTGATGTATGATTATGTAAACTATAATTTTCACGAAGTGCTCTGTAAGTTTGCCGAATAGAACACTGATTCTGAAAATAAATTTCAACAATTTGTAAACGTTGTTGCGGCGCGAGTCTTTCCATAATAATTTGTCAATGCTTACTGAACAGAAATGTCAAAACAACATGGCTTCTACCTTCTGTCAAATCACAGTTATCCCTATCGAAAGTTCTATCACTCTAAAAAAAACACTCGATACTAATGTGAAGTTTGTATGTAGATATTTCTATGTATTAGGAATAAAAAAAAGTTCGTGTGGTTTTAATAATATATGTCTACTAGTTTATTATTCCATTGTTTCATCTGGCAACACTCGTTTTGAAGTGTCATCATTAGGTTTTCTTTTCAGTATCTGTCATTTCGCTGAATTTTAAACAATATAGTTTCTGTGCAATCTGAAAATGTCAATCTTTGGTTCCAAAAATGTGTTTTTGCGGGGAGTTTTACTTCTTTACTTCAATATGAAGAAAAAGGCTGCCGAAAGTCGTCGTATTTTTGTGTCATGCCCTAGCTGCACAAACGTGTCAGGAGTGATTTGCTCGATTTAAAAGTGCAATTTTGATTTGGAAGACGAAGAGCGGCACTAAATTTTAAGGATGAAGAATTAGAGGCAAGGCTCGATGAATATCTATCACAAACGCAAGAGAAACTCGCAAGAACACTTGGAGTTACTCAACAATTTACCATCGTTTAAAAGCTATGGGAATGATCCCATAGCTCAATTGCCAAAAAGATGGAAAAAGTAGTGGCTAGCGACGGAAAATACTCTGAACGTATAACCAATTTTTCACTATAAAGCTCCAATTTTCGACAAAAAGCGCACGAACTTATTTATACTCCTAATATGTAATATAAATAAATATCTTTGTATTCGGCACTGCATTGTCCCAATGAAATATTGAAATTATTTTGTATATTTTAGTAAATGGTTTAAATAAACTACTCGTCAAAAGTTAAGGATACTGAATTCATTTGGAAAAAACTTTGGAAAAAACTATTTTCCTTTTGAAATATGTATACAGGGTGTATATGAATAGTTGCGAAAAAATTTATGGGGCGATTCCTTGTCAAAAAATAGGGTGGGTCTTTCATATAAACTTTATTTTTTTGAGCTCCCTCTGCTTAGCCCCCTAAAGATGGCGCCCGAAAAACAGTTTTTAATTTTTTTCTTAAAAACCAAAAAACTCACAGGAATAAAATTCAGCAGACATTTTATGCGGGCGAGAATGCACTCAAAAAATTTTTCGGTGGTGTTCCTCTATGATTGCAAGAGGTATAAAGAGCCACTCCTAAACCTTCTTTCGCAAGAAACTCTTTTCCATATTCCTATTTTACAATAAAAAAGGTAATTTTGGATAGCTTTATCCATTCTTAACAAATAAGGTCTCTTGTAATTTTTTGCTAAAATTCAAGGTTTTTGAGGAAAAAAATTATTTATCAACATGATGGCTAAGTCGTAGAGGCTGGAATTATTTCCGAACTAGAATTTATCTAGTAAGCGGATGTCATTTTGTTATGACAACTGACTAGTTTTGATTAACTTTGATTCAGTTACAATTATTTTTTGATCTGGCTTATCATTTTGAGATTTTTGTCACATACTCATTAAGATGACGGTGTACACAAACACAGAAATGACTGATATGCATTTTGTTTACGGTCTTTCTGGTGGTAATTCTCTGAAAGCATCCAGAAGATATGCAGAAATGTTTCCTCCACATCACACTCTTTTTACACGAATTCACCAACGACTACGAGAAAGTAGTACATTTAAAATAAATAAAAATGATTGTGGTCGCTAGCGCGAAATTAGAATTCCAGCAATAGAAGAAGCAGTACTAAATCTTGTCGACGAGCAATCTGACATCAGTAGTAGGAAAATTGCTCAGCAATTACAAATTCACAATATGACAGTGTTCGCGATATTAAAGGAACAACTTTTATATCCATATCACATTCAACGTGTACAGGCTTTCTTACTATGGGATTTTTCGAATCGTCTCCAATTTTCCACTTGGATGTTAGGAATGATTGAACAATATCCTCAAATTTTGAAACAGCTCCTATTCACAGACGAGGCTAATTTTTCTAGAGATCCAATAACTAATTTTCATAATAACCACATATGGGTCGAAGAAAACCCTCACGCTTTTACTGTAGCTCACCACCTAGAACAATTTCCTCCGAATGTCTGGCTTGGATATATTGGGGATCAGTTAATTGGTCCAAAATTTTTACCACCTAGGTTGAATGAAAATAAATACGTTCAATTTCTAGAAGAAGAACTTCCTGTACCTCTTCAAAATATTCTTTTGCGTATCCGAAGGGCAATGTGGTTTATGCATGCATGGACCCCGCACATTTCAGTATTGGAGCACGTCAGCTGAGTTGGACCTCAGTTCTGACCTGCCCGATCACCAGATTTAAATCCTCTGGATTTTACTTTTTGGGGCCATTTAAAAACATTGGTTTACAAGACTCCTGCCCAAGATATGGAGGACTTAAGGAACCGCATTTTTCTTTCATGTAGGATTATTCAAAATACTCCCGGATTTTTCGACCAGGTAACTCAATCTATGCGCCGACGTCTAGACTATTGTGTAACGGCTTTCAGCCGTGGACACTTTGTACATTTAATATGATTACAAAAAGCAAGAAAGTAATATTCATCGATTGAAATCAACAAATTTATTGGTATGTATTTGATTGATTCGGTCTTTACTTGGTGGAAGCTCATTTTAGTTTAAAAAAAATGTATGAGACAGTAATTTATTTCCACAAAAATGTTTGTACTACTACAATAATTGTTTCACCACGATGTGGCTTCTTCAGGTATTACATTGTACTGTCTGATTTTATTCCGTGTAACCGGGTTTAAATACATTTTTAGGTACGTGACCAAATAATGGAAGCACAAGTCATAAAAACTCTAGGTGTTTATTGGAGTTTGCCGCTAAAAATGCCATTAAGGAAAAATATTCAGTAATGGAGACTTATCAACATCTGTTTGTTCGTTCAAAAGGATTTCACGGACATTATACCTGTTGATTTCAAGAAATTCTAAAAGTGTTAATCTAGAACTTTTGCTTTCAACGTGGATAATTTCATAATTATTGTTGAAAATATGCCTGAATTCCTTAAGATGATTAGCATATGTCGAATGTAAAGAATTGGATATATAACCCCTTTGCTGTTCTTGGACACGTTTCTTGAATGATCTACCAGTTTGGAAAGAAAATAAATCCGGAGTCTCAAAATTGACTTGCAAAGATTGCCCTAAAGGGCAATCTAAAGTATACTAAAGTATACATTGGCCACACTGGTAGATCATTCAAGTAACGTGTCAAAGAACACCAAAGAGGTTATATATCCAATTGTTTACATTCGACATATGCTAATCATCTTAAAGAATTCAGGCATAATTTCAACAATAATTATGAAATTATCCACGTTAAAAGCAAAAGTTCTAGATTAACACTTTTAGAATTTCTTGAAATCAACAGGTATAATGTCCGTAAAATCCTTTTGAACGAAAAAACAGATGCTGATAAGTCTCCATTACTGAACATTTTTCCTTAATGGCATTTTTAGCGGCAAACTCCAATAAACACCTAGAGTTTTTATAACTTGTGCTTCCATTATTTGGTCACGTACCTAAAAATGTATTTAAACTCGGTTACACTGAGTACAATCAGACAATACAATGTAATACCTGAAGAAGCCACATCGTGGTGAAACAATTGTTGCAGTAGTACAAACATTTTTGTGGAAATAAATTACTGTCTCATATACATTTTTTTTAAATAAAATTTATTGGTTACAATCGATGAATATTTCTTTCTTGCCATTTGTAATGTATTGCATTTGTCCTTTCGGCTTGTTCTTCTACCTATTTAATATGATATTTAATTTGTGAAAAGTTTAAAATTGTTTGTTTTTTTACATTAATTTAATATTTGTACCAGTTCTCAATAAAAATGTCAACTTGACATCCGCCTAACGGATAAATTTAAGGTCAAAAATAATTCCAGCCTCTACGACTCAGGTGTATTATCTATTGATAAATTTTTTTTTTCTCAAAAAATGTGAATTCTAGCGTGAAATAATAATTAACCTTATTTGTTAAGAATGGATCAAGCTATCCAAAACAAATCTTCTTATTGTAAAATATAAATAGGAAAAAAAGTTTCTTGCGAAACAAGGTTGAGTGGTGGCTTTTTCTACCCTTTGCAATCATAGAGGAACACCAACGAAAAAATTTTTGAGTGCCCTCTCACCCGCATAAAATGTCTTGTTAATTTTATTCTTGTCAGTTTTTTGGTCTTTAAGAAAAAAATTAAAAAGTATTTTTCGGGCGCCATCTTTAGGGGGATTTAACTGAGCAGGGGGGCGGCTCAAAAAATAAAGTTTATATGAAAGACCCACACTATTTTTTGACAAGTAATCACCCCCTAAATTTTTTCCACTATTCATATACACCGTGTATGTAGAGTGTTTCAGGTTAGAATAAGATATTTCCAAGAATTCATGTGTTCACAATATCAAAAAAGAATGAAATATGAAGAAAAACCGAAATTCTAAAAATTTCAAAACATCATACATGTATTCACCCGCAATACAAAGTATGGCCACCACGTGCATCAATAACTGCTTGACATATTCTCTCCACGCTTTTCACCAAGTTTTAGGGAATATCCTCATTTGCTTAAGTTGTGGCAAAAGATCTCGCAGCTGTTGAAGCCTTTCCAGCTGTGATCTGTAGGCATCAAGGATTCTTTGTAATTGGTCCCAAGCGTGCTCGATTAGAATAAGTTAGAAGTAATGGTAGATGTGGAATACCCTGGTTTTCTATCAGTAAGCACCTGCTGGAATCCATGTGGTAGTGAATTATCATCCAGAAAAATGAAATTTTCGTCAATAGCTACGAGAAATTGTGGGACTACTCCGTCGATAACTTCATCAACATATGTCTGAGACGCCATGGTTCTTGGAAGTACGAAACCATAATTGAGCCTCCTCGAAAAGGATGAACTTCTTGAACAGAGAGGCGTATCTTTCGTATGAGTGGAGGTGTCCACACCAGTACTCAACGACTATAAGAAAAACGTCCATATCTGGACTCGTCAGTAAAAAATACGCATCGTCATTCATCTAGCCAGTGTACAAGCTTCATTGCCCACTCTGATATTTGACGCTTGTGTTCATGAGAGAGTAGAACTCTTCTTAACAAGCCTCGATGTTAGATTGACTCCATAGAGACATCTTCAGATTGTGCTTAAGGAAAGTGAAGTACCTGTGGTATCTGGAAGACGTTGAGTTGCCATTCTGTTACTGCTGCGAGGCTGTCTTCTCACCGAATAAGTTGAAAACGATCTTCTACTGGAGTTGTAGCACGTGGTCTACCATTTCTAGGTATTTGACGAACAGTTCCAGTGGCAAAGTACGTTACCAACAAACGTTATATAAAATTTTGGCTAACATTGAAGAATTGGCCTCTTGAACTTGTGTTCGATGTGCCTGAAGTATCCCAAGGGCTCTGTTGGCATCGTCCTCGGGTAAAACTTGTCTGGGCATAATCAAAATCTAATTTTCACTTGCTTAGAACCGTGTGATCTTATTGAAAACGAAATACAGACTGAAGAGAAAATCATTAAAATATCCATTTCTGACACACATGGACAAAAAATGATTAAATAAGATAAAAACTTGCTCCACAATGAACAAGAAGATGTTTCTATAATCGTTATAAGTTTATGTAATTGAAAAAAAAATATGATACGGAAAATATACATCTTCGGAAACTATCAATATCCTTGACGTTTGACGAGCAGTTTATAAGCTTTTTCTTAAAAAGTTTTCTTACTCATTATTTTATTGTCCATTTGAACTTAACACCATTCCAGCAAATATACAGGTTATCCATTTTGTGCTTTTCACAATATTTCATATACATATCATATTCCCGGTACTTTCTTGACAGAATAGTATATCATTTCAATATAATGCTTGAACCTTGCCATTATGTGTGGAACACAATATCATTTAAATGCCCTTCGCGTGATCTCTTATAGGACTCGATCCTTGTAAGGTAATTTTCGATGACTCACCGGCATATTTCGGGCAATATCTCACCAATAACTTGACGGATGATGGTTTCCAGATCGTCAATAGTCTGAGGATTATCGACATGAACACGATCCTTAGCATAACCTCACAAAAAAAAAACCAAAGGCGCTAAATCACAAGATCTTGGTGGCCGATTTACATCGCCGAAACGAGAAATTAGGCGTCCTGAGAATTTTTCTTGCAATAAAGCCAAAACGGGTCGTGTTGTGTGGCTTGTTGCACCATCTTGCTAGAACTACATCTCTTCCAATTCCATATAATTAATTTCAGGCTAAAAAAATCGGTCATTATTTGGCTATAACGATGAAAATTGACGGTTTGAGTGACACCTTCATCATTTTCGAAGAAGTACGGCCAATCACTCCACCAGAGCAAATTGCACACCATACAGTGACTTTTTTAGGATTTAATGGTATCTCAGCAGTTACATGAAGATTTTCACTGCCCCAGATGCGACAATTCTTCTTGTTTACATAGCCACCGAGTGAAAAATGTGCTTCATCATCCCAACGTTGGTCAGCTGGTTTTAGTCCTTGTGTCAACTGAACCTCATAAGGATGGAGATGCAAAGTACGCCGCAGCGTACCGTAAGATAGGCCTAAATGTGCGAGCCGATGAATTGATAAATTTGAATTTTCTTCATCACTTTCACTTACAGTAGAAATATTTTCGGTGGACGTGCATTTCGATGATGTATGGTCCTTAAGACATCATTAACAGATCCAGTTTTCGAATTTTTTTTCACTGTCATCAATTGTACGCAGTACGAAGTTTTTCGGTTGTTTAATCAAAATTATCACTTGAGACCCTTATTTAGCTCAGAATTTCACAAAATACACCCACTTCTTTAGGCGAAATCGGACGAACGGGTATTTTTTCAATGGATTCGAATGATATGAAACATTGATATTGATTTTACACAGAAAACCTAAGCAATAATAACGTAATAATGTACCTTGTAGAATTTCCAATCTTATCTTTTGTATCGGATGGTCGTAAAGTAATGATGTAAGTTTTGAGGTTTTGTCGAATAGGCGCAACAAAATAAATGGGTTTGGATGAATCTCTGGAGTTACTAACTAGTGTATGATTCAAACTGTTGAAAACGTCATTCAAGTAGGGCATACAGTTGTTGAATATTACCTATCTCAATTTCTGAAATTATAATTCGTTTTTTCGAGATACGTGAGCAGGGTTAAATTCCACCTAATATTAGAGTGACGTAGAAGTCGTTAACTTCATGATAGATATAAAAATTTTTTTCGTCATACGAGTAGATAAATCGGAACACATGTTTATTTATAATTCCCCTCAGTACTTCACTACAGAAGTTTGGTAATACCATTCAAATTTTGAATCACTACATCCATAATCCCTTCATTGTATGATTTTATCTATTACATTACATACATGCAAACATAAAATGATGATAAATCTCATCATTTTTAAAGTAGGAAAACCCCTAGTTTATTTTTACGCATTTGTACTGCTTATTTTTGTTGAAATGGTTTATTTTTAAATCCCGTCGAAGAAATGTTGTGAAAATAATAGAATTTGAACTGATATTCATTGCTTTCCCCAAAAAATTTACAATTTACTTCTCTTTATAATCCATGACTTATAAATAAGATAAAATATCCAGAAAACCAGTGACGTGAAGTCAAAAGCTTTGGCGGGCTTGTTTAACAGTCATTTTCCCCTGAAAATTTTAAATCTTTAAATTACTTCTTGAAGAATCTGCATATAATGAATAAATATTTAGGCCTCAAATTTACTCTGAAATTTTCAAGTCTCTTTTTCTGTTCGACAGTGTTTGAGGTAGCGCTCAAAAACTGCTACGCTCACAAATTTTTCTTCTGATCATACGATCATCATGAAATTTTGCATTAACATGCGCGTTATTGTTCTACTTATGAATACCGAATTTAAGATCGAATGGATTTGTAGGTATTGAGAAAAAAAGGAAAAATTTCTAATGTGAATAACTGGGGAACCAATGGACTGATTTTGCCCATTAACGAACATAACCGAGATATTCAGACTTCAAACCTACCTTGAAAGTTTCAAGTCTCTAGCTCTTTCCGTTCGAAAGTTATCGTGTTTATAGACGACCGGCCGGACGAAATACTTTTAACCTTTTAACTTCATCAGTGAGTTCAACCATTTTCGGATCAAAATTCGAAGATTACAGACATTTGGGCGAAATGATAGCACGCTGTTCTCCTATAACTAGCGTGAAAAATAATTCCAACCTTTCTTCATTGCCAAACAAAAAACTACACGTTACCTGGCGAATTAGAAGATAAACTCTGACTTTTCTCAAATGATACCGTTAGATGTGACCCGAAAAAAAACCAATATAAACTACCCTGAAATTTTTATATCATTATATAATAACTATATAACTGATTCATAGTGAAAAATATATTATATCAAAATACAGAAGAAAGCGTATTGACCTTTAACTTAATTGCCCTAAACAATTGATTAGGGATTTTCTTATTTAATATTAGTTGCCTCTTATATCAGACAAGGGGCAAAAATAATCTAATCTGCAAAATAAAAACCCAAAATTTTCTATACTACATACAATAATTTAGGAACAGCGACACAAGACAATAATATCTATCAATCTAATCCAAGTTTGCTAACTTGAGATAAACCTTATGGATTTTCCATTTGTTGAATGATTCACAACAATACAAACATTTTCTATTGGATTATGGATCTGCGCCATGGTTGTACGTGTCTTGTCTGAAAATTGTATTAAAAAGAGTTCAAGAATAATAACACCAGCGAGATTCAGTTATGGAAACAGGAAATAGTCGCAGAAGGCTAAATCGGGAGAATGTGATGGATGGGGTAGCAGTTATAGATGTTTGCCGTGCTATTGTTTTGTCAGTAATTTTCGAATTTTGAGCAGAAAATGGTCTCAAACTACTAGGTTGTCCCCACTCATGAAGAATACAAGATCAAAAGTATTTCGGTACGGGCGAAATACTTTAACTTTCGAAACGAAAAAGATAGAGACGTCAAACTTTTAGAGTAGGCTTAGAGTCCTAATATCACGGTTAATTTTGTTATTGAGCCGAATCGGTCCAAATGGTTCCGCAATTACTCAAATTTTAAGCTTTTTTTTTATCCCAATAGTTCGAAATTGATGATCCAATCAAAATAAAATTTAGTGGTGTATAATAATGACACGAAGTTTTATGCCGAATTTCGTGAAGACCATCCGTCCGGGCGGACGACTGGGGGGTAAAAAATGGTATTTTTCGAACGAAAATACGTTTGAATTAATAATAAGTTATATTCAAAAATAGACAAAATCGGCTCATTGGTTCCTCAGTTATTTCCATTTGAAATTGTATCTCTTGAATATTTTCGACAGTACAAATGCGATCGAGATCAAATTCGTATCGTTATTTTATATCTAAATAGATATTAAATAACGATACGAAGGCTCATGCATAATGACAAATCTAAGAATGTTTTTGCTTATCTCTTATTTGATTTCGGCAAAAAGAATGAAGTTTTGTTAAATTTACACTCTTTTCACTTTTTTTGTCAATATATAATGATGCAGATCGAAGGGAAGATTGGAGACTTTTAACCATTTATTTTTCATTTTCAAGAAACAATGTTTATACAAAGGATGTTTATTTGACTTTCGAGTGACAGAACACAAAATTATGTGTTTTTTTATTCAACATATGTAGCTTCTTTGAAAGGTAATTCAGAGATTCGAAATTTTCAGGGGATATGAACTGTTCAAGTTCACAAAAGCTTTCAATTTCACGTCAGTGCTTTTCACCGTTTTTCCTTGCCGAATGCGGTTTTTGTTTCAAATCATTTGTACATCAACGGTGATATTTGTATGCTTTTTAAGGTGATCAATATGAATGACACAGCAAGTACCTCACATCACCATGACCTTGTTGGCCGACAGACGAACCCTGGACTGTTCTTTAGTCTTTACTATATTGTAATGGATCTATGTTTCATCCGCGGTTACGAAATGACAAAAAAAATCCTTTGGATTGTGCTTTAATATAGGCGAACACTCATGTGAAGTGCTGCGGTTGCATTTATGGTCCAGTGTGAATAATCGCGCCCACCCATCGCATTATGTCAAAAGATCGCAGCAAAATGTGATGTCTCTGCTTAGTTGAGATGTCTACAGCCTCAGCCACCTCACGCACTTTTTTTGATCGTCCAGTATCGTTCCATGGATTTTATCAATGACTAGCTGACCCAGCAGACTTCGTACTGCATCAATCGATAAATAAAAGAACTAAACTTTTGTAAAATATAATAATTGTATAATATAATAATAACAGCTGATCCGGCAGACATCGTACTGCATCAATCGATAAATAAAAGACCTAAATTTTACTGCATTTTTGAAATTACAAAACTATTACTTTATCACTTAAATGTAATTGATAACTTATTATAAGATGTTTCTTATCTCATCAATTACTAACTAAAGTAATTAAGATACCATTATACCCCTTATATAGATATGAGCAAAATCCCGAATGTTGAAATTCCCAGTATTATACTAATGCCCAATAAAATAATACTGGGAATTTCAATATTCGGGATTATGCTTATATCTTAAATGGGGTATAATGGTTTCTTGATTACTTTAGTTACGTTAGAGAACGTTTGTATGGGAAACAGAAAAGGGCTGTTTTTAGGGTTTTCCCGGCAATTATTCGAATTTTTCTCACCTTTTAAACCTTCCCTAGACCTCCACGATCATTTCAAGACCAAGATAAGAAAAATCCGTTTAGCCGTTCTCGAGTTTTAGCGAAACTAACGAAGAGCAATTGATTTTTAGATATATATATATATATATATATATATAGATTTCTGCCGTAAAGACCTCTTTTGACGTCACTTGTGCTGGTACAACCATAACGAAATTCAGTAAACTATTCCTTTATTATTAGAATTTATGGTTCAGTCTCAAACCATTTCTTGGTTCCAATGATGATTTCTCACGCAGAAAATAATGCTTCATGAACACACGAAATTCTTTTCATTTTCGTCCAAATTCACGAGGCTTTCTACCTTCAATGGCTATCAAACACAAAATAAATGAGCTGCTGGTCAAAATTTGACAGATGGAAGTTGAGATGATTAGTGTTGTATTTAAAGTTATCACACGGAAAATCAAAATGTCACTGAGTTATCAATTTGCCCTTCAACCAATAGAATTAAAATAGACATCGTGCGTTTCGAGCAAATTATCCTCCGATTAATTGCTGACTGCATAAACCAGTAGAAGCAATGTCAAAAAGAATACTTCAATGCTAGTTATTTTCATTTGCGTGTTTATGATGGTTAGCTCGTAAACTCACCTGCGTGACTACTATTGTAATATAATTTACGGTTTGTTCATAATCCGTGGAATCTACGAGAAGAGAAAGTACGGAACACGTGTCGGGACTGACATATCTGCACAAGTCGTATTGTTATAAAGGGGTGTGTTGGTAACAAAATTGTAATTTATCCTATAGCTAAGGTGTCTCAAACACTGATGTGTGAATTTATTATTGGCAAAGTTTAGATCAAAACGCAAGACATCCGCACGCTAGATTAAGAGAATAGCTTTAGATAAATCCACTTGGTTCTTAAAGTGCATTGCTTTTATCGAATTTTGTCGTTTGCATCTTTTAAGAATGTATTAAAAAACAAGAATTTATTTCTAATATCAAAACTATAGTCGTTATATTACAATAATTCATTAGATATATAGTCAAAACATAATTCCGCTTTGGGGACTTCAATTAAGGTTCCTCCAAAAGTATTAAATAAATTTAATCAGTGCATACACCAGGATTTCAGATTTCTTAACCACAGCGTAGTCTTACGCTGATTAGATTGCTTTCAATTTTTACGATTTGATAAGATGAACCTAAAGACTATATTGCAACCCTGTTTTACCGCTATTTAGTGTTCTCAGTTTAATCATATCTGGAGAAATGAAGATCTGAGACTGGACGGAAAAGTGCGTTTATGTAAAGCATCTGTTAGACCAAAATGGACTTACTCTATCGAGTCCAGAGCTGACATAACAGAAACGAAAATAATTCTAAGAACTACAGAAATTAAGACTCTAAGAGCAATAGCTGAAAAAACATTGCGATATCGAATAGACAACAATCGGAAGGCCCTTTGTGATGATCAGGATGTTGTGCGGTGGGGAAGACGGGAGTGGAACCAGCATGTTAATAGAATGAGCACTGATAGATTAGCCTGGATTCGTCAATGGGCGAAAAGCCACCAGGACGCCCCTTCAAAATATGACGAGATAGGTGGCAGTCAACATCACAAATTCGCCTACAAAACTGATCATAGGGAGGAGAGATCGGGAAAGAACTGGCCCAAGGCCTATCATAAGAAGAAGAATGAGTTTAATTTTATGCTTTCCACACTAAGTTATAGGAAATAATGCGATGATCAAAGTTGTCTATGCCTCTGACTTGTTCTGGAAAGGTAAGGAGCTTCCAGAAAACGCTCGAACAGCTTTGAATTCTTGGAAGGATCGGGCGGAACCAATTAGGAGTTAGCTGGACAGTGCCGTAAAGTCATTGAAGTAGAAAAAATAGGTTGATGAAAAAGAAATCCACTAATTTTTCGGTAGATGGCTGTAGTGATCGATATCTCGTAAAGTATCGATCAAACAATTTCAGATTTATGCTCGTTGCCAAGGTGACATTTCACACTAAAAAAATTCTTTTGCTGTTTTTTGTTTGGTCCATTCATTTGCGGGTTACAGGGTATTGAAAATGAAAGTAAACAAAGAAAAAATTCGGTACATTTACCGTTTTTCTTTGATAAGGGCGAAGACGCAAACCAGGCGGCTGAAATTGTGTTTATGGTACCAATATTGAACAGCTACTTATGTGCAATTTTCGTTTCGTCAATTCCCTTCAGGTATTTTTGATGTTAAAGATGTACCTCGTGCAGGCAGTCTTGTTGTCGAAAATGCCGATAAAATCACACAGAAATAATTGAAGCTGACCGGCATGTTAGGAGTCGTAGCATAGCTCAGAAGCTAAAGATTGACCATTAGATGCCACACCAATTATCAGCAAAAAACATGGGTCGAATTTCCATCTGCAAAACCTTGGCTAAACGGAATAATATCAGCCTATTTCTTAAACGGGAGAAATGAGTCACATACAAATATTGTACGAAAACGAACGTGATCAAAGCGGTGAAGCAGCTCAAATGTTGCCCAAACCAGGACTAATAGCCAGGAGGGTTCTACTGTGCATTTGGTGGGACTGTTTGAAGCTAGCGATTGATCAGAAACGGCCAGAATTGAACAACACTATGTAATGACTCACCAGAAACTTCCGGAGCTTGATTGGGAAGTTTTATTACATCCTCCATATAGTCCGGACCTGGCACCAAGCGCTTAATAATTGATTGACCAAATATCATTAATACGAACTTTCTATTACCATAGCTCATACTCCTTATTAATGTTCTTTTTCTCGCATTGCAAAACTTCCTGAGCGATAATAAAATAGCATCAAGAGAAGATTGTGAAAATCGATTACTAGAATTTTTCGCCAATAAGGACCCAGACTTCTATGAGAGAGGCATTATGAAGCTACCTTTAAAAATGACAACAACTTATAGAATAAAACGTTCTATATTTGACCCAAATCGGACAATCCAAAACATGTTAAATAAAGTCTTGAAGTTCACACAAAAATAATGAATCTTTTCCCCATTCTATTGAATCTTGTGGAAGATGATTCAATCTTGTGAAAAATATTCTTGACACAGTTGAAAATAAATCAGTTTAGTGGAAAGAGACAATTTAATTACTCGAAAGAATAATAATAGATTTTATTATTCTGGACTGTTGAAACTGTACTGAAAAACTACGAAAGTTGAGTCACTGTATCTTCAGTAATAGAGTGATAGAAAACTAAGTAATCTACTATTTTATTCCATTTTTAAATTAAACTATTACAAAGCAACAGACTACTCAATCTGATATTTGTACTGTTGTTACATCTGAAATTTCGAAGCGAATAGACTTACGCCCTATTATTGAAACTATATCATTTGTAGAGAACTAAGATTGTCCTTACAGGGTCAAATACTATTGCATTGATATCGATATTTGACCAATTTGAATCGTTCTTGTAATGTATTTCAAGAATCATATAGTATAGTATTACTGCGTTAATAAAAATCTCTTATACATTGCCCATGATATTCAATTCCCTTTCTTCATACCCTACCAATGTATCTAGAAATCAACAGGGATTATTTGTGAAAAAAAGATGAATTGTTATCAATAGCCAATCGCTAAATAAAGGATTATTTATTTAATTAATTTGGATGATATATAGCAATAATAATAAATAATAATATTAATAAATAGAGACAAAGTATATGAAAGCATAAAAAAACAGTATAAAATGTCTGTCTAAACACAAAGTCATATTCAGTCTTGATTCCACAAGACTTAAATAAATGAACATCAAACTGCTAAGAAGAATTACCACAATTAAACACTCATGATCAAAAGTTTTGAATAGAATTAAATTCCCCTCATTTTAATTCGTTACTCAAAATTAGATAAATAATCCACACTATTCGTACAACTAACCATGATATATTCTTATATTCAGACTTTTCTTTACTTGTATGGACCTCAAATGGGTATTCTTATTTCCAATGGTGACTATTACTAGTTCTCAAACATAACGATTTGGTAACTTTCTAACGCATAAGTTGCATATGCATCCAGCTTATCCCTATAATATTTCTACTTCTGCACTAATTTTAGCACATGTTCATAGCAGCTTCACATTTACATTATTATGAAATAATAACAAATTGAATCAAATATCATGACGTCATTAAATAATTGACTAAAGATTCCTATTGTTCAATATACATACACATAAGAGAAAAATTATATAAATTTTATTTTATAAGAAATTTCGCTAGTTGTGGAATTAATAAAAAAAAAAGATTTTAATAATGTTTTCAATGCATTTGTATGAACATATAACCAACATTAATGAGAATAATCACAATATATCAAATTTAATAGGCAAATTATGAACATTTACCACAATTACGAAAATTGAAAAATTCTCAATGAATTGTTTTTTTTTTAATCCGGAACTATCTTCAAATTGAGCCACTTATGACCTTAGGTCTTGAATAGAGCTAATTGCATGATAAGTGTATTCCATAATTCGCCTTTGTCAAAGCAGATAAGAAAAACTCTTCACAAGACATCTATTCAGGAGACGCTTATACGCGCAAATAACTTCAATAATTATCCAATATCAAGTAGTATGAAAAGAACATTATTACCTTTTATTTCAATTCAAGGTTATTCCAAACTATTCACAAACTACCTACAACCTAAGAACAAAATAAAAATTAGACATAATGACTACAAAAAGTAAACACGTTTTAGAAAAAATTTTTCAATCATAGAATTGAAACATTCCTTGGATTAATTATATTATATTTATATAAACAGAAAAAAAACGTTCAATTTTTCCCAGAGGAATTCTTCGAAATATTCATAAATTAGCATCGATTTAGAGGAAATTCCTATTAATTAATGTTGGAAAACTAATCTATAGCAGCATGTTCATTCCGTAATCTTAAAAAAGTACCAAATTTTACATAAGGAATATGCTTTTTATTTACAAAATATATAACCTATACAAAATCATAGAAGTGAACCCAGAAATCCAAATAAACAAATAAATAATACTTACAATATCAATTCAAAACCTGTTTTCACCAAACATTGGATCATGGGTGAAAAATAATTCATTACAGGTAAAAAGAGTATGTATATATTTTCTATTTGAAACTACACACATATAATATGTATATATTTATAAAATGACAATTTCCAAATGATATCCCATTCATAGAAAATAATATCATAATTCATAGGATGTTTCACAGAAAAGTTAGCTCTAATAGACAGACAATAAATATCCATTCCTAAGTAGTGCAATACACGATCAGTATTCCTGTGCGTTAAATACATTTTATTCTTAATAAAGGAATGAGTTGAGGTAATTTTGTAAACTCGAAAACAAACTTGACGAAAAATACATGTTCACATGCTGGAAATAAAAATTAGTTATTCTAATGTTTCAAGATTCTGGTAAATTCACAGATTACTGATGACTGATAGCTACCGTAATCTTCTAGTTAACTCTGCTGTTAGTCAATTTATCATCCTTCGTGTTCCACGGCTTACAAACGACTAGCAGACGGGTCCTATTATTATTTTATTTAATATTAATTTATACAGCTCATCATTTCATTTGATCATCAAAAATCATAGGAATTGAATTGAAAAAAATCGGCATTTTTGAAGTCTGTCTTATTGAATTAAGAATGATATTACAGATAAAGTCATATTAAATTAAGAACGTTATTAATATATAAAGTATAAATGTGACCTAAATTATCAAAATTTCAAAGCTGGAGTTTTCAATGAAGTCTAAAATATATTGTTCAAAGGGAACTAACGTGTGTAACGACCTTTAACTGAAGAACCTATAAAAATTCATATTATATTATGAAGTGCCGTCGTTTTTATTCGATATATGTAACTAGCCAAACATTTCATATTCAATTTTAACGATTTTTTCAGTCTGAACTAATGGAAAATTTTAGATGGCTAATTCCATGTTATCTTCGGTTCTATAATTCTAACGGCAGTCTAAATTTATTTTCTAATGATTTACTCTTCATTTAATGATTATATACAAACAAAATCTCTTAAGATTAATTCGATTGGTTTTTTCAGCAGATGTGAGGTTGAATCCTTGAATTGAAAATTCTAGACAAGTTCAACCAATTCCACTCCACATCATTTTCTTCTTTTACATCCACCAATGGGTTCGCATCAGCAAGTACCCAGATTGGAATCCACGTCATCTTCTATTCTATGATTTGACATTGACACTGTTTAGACAGAAACAACCAGTGAGGTTTTGTAAATTTTATATTTTAACGAGCTTGTGAACACCAAAAGTTAAAAATATTTGTTGTGAAGTTCGGACATTCATTTTACTGTAATTTATTAAGAAAATTTAAGTGAAGTCCACTAGGATGAACTCTTCTACAAGAGAATCTCCTCAACCAAGAAGAAATCTAAGTGAATCCAGGAATATCACTACAATTTTGCCTCCAGAAATAACCTCAACCCCATTCATTTCAAATAAAACTAAAATTCCAAGTCCTCTCGTCACACCAACAAGAAGGTTTTTAGGAGCTAGAAGGTAATGATTATTCATTTAAATATTAGACATAGTATATAAAATAAATTATTTTCCACTTTAGGTATGCCTTATCCAATAATGGAATGCTCAATCCAGTGAAAACTATAAAGGATCCTCCAGGTCCATTATTGGCATCTACTTCTTATAATGTTAATGTGAGGTGAGAAAGTACATCTGGTTTCTTCTACTTTTCTCTAGAGTTTCATAATTATATAGTCAACTCTGTAATATTAATAATAATAATACTTGTTCTCATTAGGTCTTCATTTTCAGTACATATATAGATACAAAGAGTCCTGGGTATTCAGGAAGGCTTGTGCAATACAATGAAGATGCTTCCCGAAAACAGCAACAAACTCACCAAGAAAGATATGGAAGTCCTGGACTTTTCCCAATTGTTCACTTATTTAAGAAGGATGTACCAGTTATCTCACCTAAAGTGAAAAAAGGGACTATTCGAATCGGGACTCCAGGTAACATAAGTCTTTATTTCAAATAAAAGTACAATACATTGTGACTTTGAAATGAAATAGTGTAAAAAGTATGGTAATCTATTTATTTTTGTGCACTTGTTCTAGGGAATAGTGTGCTACCGTCTTGTTCAAATGTCTGAAATTTTCGAATTTTGAACCGAGAATAATCTCAAATGACTAGATTGAACTCACTGATGAAGAATGTTAGGTCAAAAGTAGTTCTGTTTGGCCAAAGGGCCCAACTATACACTAACTTTTGAAAGGAAAAAGCTAGGGACTTGAAATTTTCAGAGCAGCTTTGGGGCCTAAATATCTTGGTGAATTTCCTTAATGGACAAAATTGGTCCTAGAATTCCACAGTTATTCACATTTGAATTTTTTATTGTTTTTTTCCCATATTTTTGGAAATACAGATACAATTTATCTGGAATGTGGTATTTAGAAGAAGAATAATGACATGTGTTCATGCAAAATGTTGTGAAGATTCAGATATAAAATAATGAGAAGGCTAATGTTCCTGACTTCATGTGCTTTTGACAGTTTTTGTTATAGCCTACCATGTTAATATATTAAGGAAGGTTGTATGCATTTTTCATATGTACAGATACCATTTTATATACCAATAGTTGAATATCGTTCCAATTCTGTGCGGGCAGCTCAGTGGTAAAGCATTGGGCTCGTGACCGGAAGGTCCGGGTTCGAATTCTGTTCAGGTGGAAAAGAAATTTTCTAGTTCACCATTTCACTGTTGGGTTAAAAATGAACAGTGCTCTGATCTAAAGTGGCGCAAGATCGCAGTAAAAAAGCCTACCCAGAAAATAACTGAACTCCTAACTTGCACAAGCTGAAAAAGCTTCTGAGAGATCTTCACAGAAGATCTAGGAGTATGAGGATAATAATAAATACATCTTTTACCAGTGGTTATCTCTATCGGTTATTCCCCACAATTCTGTTGGGTTTACTTTATGCTTTCTGTCATCCATTTCTCCCTGTTGATGCAATGTGAATGGTATACTATTTCCCTAGTCTTCTTAACAAGAAGTCCTAGATGAACTTGTGGAAGGTTTCTTCTCCTACCCTGAAAATATCAAGTACTCAAGTCATTTTATTTCTAATGTTATCATGCTTGGATTAAATTCTACCACGAAGTTTGTATTGAGAGTTTTAATTCAATAGTTTGAGACTGTCATTGGTTTGAAACTCTTGTGTTGTAGTATATCATTTAGATGGAATAATAGCAGTGTTGATGGGTATACCAAAAATTATTTACACATGCAATGATTTAAGCATCCTTATACTTATACAATGCCATCAGATGTAGTCTTTTTAAATAATTTCAATAAGGGACTGAAAAGAAATGTCGTTTCTGCGCATGTCGATAGTTGATTGTCATTTGTCCTTCGGAGTTGGGTCAAAGACATTTTAAGGTTATTGTGACTTGTTCACTTCCAAATAATTAAATATTAGATTTTTTTTTTTGCAATTTGGGGTGGAATGGCCAGTGAAATACTAGAAGGGCATATCTGGTATTGTATGCTTTTTGAGTTTCACTAGGGTAGTAACGCAACAGTTGCAACCAAAAATATTTGCGATGTTTATCGAAGTGCATTGGACGTTCGTAAATGGCAAAGATGGTTCTCTAGATCTGGTAATTTTTATTAGGAGTACAAATAAGTTTCCGCCGTTTTTAACACAAATTAAATATTTATTATAGAAGAACGGTAATATAAATTTATTTAAAATATTGCCCATCACTTGCAACCACTTTTTCCCATCTCAGGCAGCATTCGAATCCCACGTCTGAAGAACTCCTTGTCTTTTGAGGCTATCCACGAATCAACCCAATTTTTGGTATCCTCATAAAATGTGAACCGCTGCGCCGTCAGAGCATGTGCCATGGACCGGAACAGGTGATAATCGGACGGTGCAATGTCTGGTGAATACGGCGGGTGGGGTAACACTTCCCAATCAAGTGTTTCCAAGTACTTTTTCACGGGAGCCGCAACATGTGGACGGGCATTGTCATGCAGAAGAATAATTTTTTCGGGTCTAGAATAGTATTGAGGGCGTTTTTCCTTCAGAGCTCGGCTCAATCTTATCAATTGTGTTCGATAGAGGGCTCCAGTAATTGTTTCGCTCGGATTAAGCAACTCATAATACACTACACTTAGCTGATCCCACCAAATACACAGCATAAGTTTTTTTCCGTGAATATTCGGTTTTGCTGTTGATGTTGACGCGTGGCCAGGTAATCCCCATTTTGGATTGTCATAATGTATCCACTTCTTATCACCAGTTACGATACGATGTAAAAAACCCTTTTTTTTATGTCTAGCTAGCAGCATTTCACTTAAGCATAATCAGCGTTCAATATCTCTCGGCTTTAATTCGTACGGAACCCAATTTCCTTGTTTATGAATCATTCCTAATGATTTTAAACGATGTGAGACTGCTTGCTGAGTGACTTCTAATGTTAGAGCAAGTTCTTTTTGTGTTTGAGATGAATCTTCCTCCAATTCCTTCCAATACTTGAGTGGTTTATGAAACCACTCTCGACACGTTCTCTCACTCAAAGCACCCTCACCATATGCCTCTACGAGCAATTGATGCGTCTCAGCACCAGATTTTTTTAAATTAAAGAAGTAAACTAATATTTCCCGCAAATGACGCTTACTTGGCTCAAATTTTGACATTTTCAACTTATGAAAATTATATTTTACCAATATAAAATCAATGATATTAATAGGTTATGTTGTTCTTGAATGTCCAAACTATTTTTTAAGCCGGTTATCTGCGAAAGCTAACCGAAACTCCGTGCCGCGCCATCTACAATAAAACGGCGGAAACTTATTTGTACTCTTAATATAATCTCATAAAGGCTCTTCTGTGTGTTTGGTGGAGTGTATGTATGGTGAATTATTTACTTTGAAGTGCTGAAAGCTGGACAAACTGTTAATGCAGATATTTATTGTAAACAATTGGATCGAGTGAACCAATCTTTTATCGAAAAGTATCCGGCGATTGTCAACAGAAAGTATGTTATTCTGCAACATGACAATGCAAGACCGCACTGTTGAAGAAGAACATTGGAAAAAATTAATCAATTGAGGTGGGAGGTACTACCACACCCACCATATTCGCTCAATATCTCACCTTCGGATTTCCATTTATTCCGATCACTACAACATTTTCTTAGTGACAAAAAATTTGAAAATTTGGATGATGTCCAAAATGCCATCTCGAGATATTTTACTCAAAAACCAATTAATTTTTATCGCTACGGCATTGAAAATTTGCACTAGATGGCAAAAGGTTGTTGTAACTAATGTAATTGCATCATTGATTAAAAATAAAAACTTGTTAATAATTTATTCATTTGAATTTAATTCAAAAAAGCAGCATTACTTTCCAGTCCACCTAATAGATGTTCATATTTGTTTTAATGATAATTGGTTATATGCGGCAAAACTTTTTGTTGAAAGGGTATTTAGATCGGGATGATACACTATGAATTTAACATTGAAATTTTGTTTTCAATTCGTTTTGTATTAGAACAAGCTTTTATAATTAATATTGAAATAATATATTTGCATTTATTCTTATGCACCTTTTTTTTTAAAGGTACTATCAATTCTATTCTGTTTCAGATTCCAGGGGATACTATTCTCAAGAACATAATAGATTGTTATTAGAAGGCATTGTTCGAAATAATTCAATTCTAAAAGAACAAAATAATAGCAATGATGTTAGTACTAGAAGTGTTCTGGATGCTTTGAAGGAAATATCAAGAAAGAGGATACATGCTAATGAGGTAGGTATATCTTTCAGTGTTTCCAATCAACTATTGAGTTTATGGAACTAACGTTGTATGAAATAAGATAAATAAAAAAACGATTTACTTCACTATTCTACCATAATATATAGGTGAAATCATATAATTGATTATTTTGGGTAATTTATATGAATTTTGTATTTTCTTGTTGAAACTAGACGTTAACTCTACTACACTTTCTTGATAATGGAACAAATAATATTATATTACACTAACGGCCAGTTTCATAAACAACATCAAAAGGCTCCTTTATGATAAAGTCCCTTTATGAAAAAGGATCCTTTAAATGGGCCATCGGTTTCATAAATACACATCGACTGTCCTTTACTTAAAGCTTCATTCAATACGCCGGTCATATGTTTCTGACTGTTGGCTATCCTGAGAACTAGTGATTTTACGAATATAGTTGGTGATATTCTGTAAAAATTATGAGTTATGCGTTGGAACTTGTGAAAAGAAAAGAAGCATAAATCAGTCTTTGCATAAACATGCTTATGTACAGAAGATATTATTGGAATTTATATCATTATTACGTACCAATTGCTATATTTTAGTAAATGTGAGTTATATGAATGAATATGGAAGAAAAGAGAAAAAAAAGTATTACTTTAAAACCTGAGGAGGAACTACGTCTCTTGGAATTGATTGAAAAACAGAATTTTAATGTTATAGGATAAAGTCCGGCAGAGAATAGCAACTGCTTTCAATGCAACAGCCCTCCATTGGAGAAATGGGGACCAGCTCAAATCCAAATATGACAATAAAAATTATGTATATTAAAGATGGTGGGGCTCCATTGAAATTGAGGGAGTCAATTTTCAAACAGTTGAGCCCAACTGTTACGAATCCACTTACCGAAGCGAAGGAGATGTATTATAAAAAAAAACAGCTAGTAGAAGATACTTTTCCAGCCGTAAAGGGCTGATTTTCCCACTTTAAGATAAAGGTAACTTTTAAGTTCCCTTTAACCTTAAAATTTGCTTATGAAATACGTTTTATCATTGAAGGAGACTTTTTGGGAAAAAGGAGGCTTTAATTTCGTTTATGAAACTGGCCGTAAATACTATAGGCAGCTTGGTGTTTATTTCAATACTTTCTTCGGTATTCTCGAGCAGCTTTTCTAGAGTTTCATTAGGATACCCATCTAAAAACACAATATCTGCATTCTCCTGAGTTGAGAAAAAGTGCATTGTTTATTCAGAATGAACGCCAAGTGTCAAATGAATAATTAAAATGACACAAGTTGTTATATCAACCGGTATTATCCTTTGTCAGTCTACTTTTAATTCAAACACGAAAATATATTTTATTTGTATCTTCTAAACCAAAATGAATCGGACTTATGTTCATAGGAAAAAAAAATTAAATTAGCACAGCTATCATCTGCCAGAATTTGTCATAGAGCTATAGAGCTTATAGAACAGCCTGTATAATACAATTTTGTTTTTGAATTATCCTGAAATAATGTTTAACTGAGATATCAAATGAATTATTTACAGGAATTTGATCCTATAGATGAGAGCAATAAAAAGTTCAGAAGAGCAAATGGGGATGGGGATTATTCGAAAAGAAATAGGGTTGAATCTCCACCATCGGAAAGGAATTCTCCTACTGCACAAGCTAAGAAGAGGTTATGTACGATTGATGCTGTACTTGCCTCAAAAACTTCTAGTATGTATGGAACTTTTGAAGGGGGTACTAAGAGAAAATCATGTAAGTAATTCGCAGTAACCATTATCATATTATTATTATTATTATCCTGATACTCCTAGACCTTCTATGAAGATCCCTCAGAAGCTTTTTCAGCTTGGGCGAGTTAGGAGTTCAGTTGTGTTCTGTGTAGGCTTTGTTACTGTGATGTTGCACCACTTTAAGTCACAGCACTGTTAATTTTTGACCCAACAGTGAAATGGTGGCAGACACCCGTTCAACTGAAAAATTTCTTTTCCACGTGAACAGGATTCGAACCCCGACCTCCTGGTCACGAGTCCGATGCTCTCCCGCTGAGTTATCCACACATATCGATGTATATAATAAAACAGTAGAATTTTGTACTTTCTTTGGCGGTACATATACTGAAATTTGAATGATACAGCGAAGATTAGCATGGCTCTTGCGTAAGGTTGTCAGGAAAATCGTAAAGCATTACATTTTTTTACTTGATATTGCCACATATAAATGTACCCCATGAGATTATTGCACAGTATAAAAGACAATATATAGATAAATGGTAAATGTATTTCATCCATGGTGAATCTGGTTCAAATTACAAGAATATACAGCCACAAGTTCTTCCTTCACCATAATGAAAGAAATGGATTTTACATCTTGAACTAACTCTAAACATTACACATCACTTATTATATAGCTAAAAACTTGAAAAAAGCGGTGCAACTAACTAACAATTTTCGGAAATAAAGTTAAGAAAAACATTGTAAAAAGAGGATACAAATAATCATCAATTCACAGAAGTACTGATGAAGAAAAATATGCAAAAAATGGATATAAATAACCATAAAATATATTGAGCAAATTATCCGAACTACCTCAGTAGGTTTTTTATTGTCTCGGTCTTTACTTGACGGAAATTCATCTTCAATATTAGAAAAACAAATGTTAACTTCCGCTATTTTATTGATTTTCACAACAATTGTTTCGTCATACCATGACGTATATCCAAAATTTCAAAATTCAAACGAAACCAAATTTATTTCATTAACTTACATAGGCCAAAAATCTGAAAAGATTGCTAGATATTTAAAGAAAAATATAACATCTCTTTTAAAACTATTAATTCTTTAGGCAGCTTAATAAAAAATAATAAAGACGTCATTCCTAAAAACAAAAAAATCAGGAGTTTACAAGTTAACATGTAGTGATTGCCCATGTGTATATGTGGGACAGACAGGCCGTTCATTCCAAACAAGGATACGAGAACATGAAAAATGTTACATTAATAATAAACCGAATTCAACTTATGCCAACCATTTGTTAGAGACTGGCCATAATTTTAATATGAACTATGAAATATTACATATTGAAAACAAAAGTCAGAAACTAAATCTGTTAGAAACTTAAGAAATCAATAGATATAATAAAAGAAAAATTTTATTGAATGATCAAATAGATTTAAATAGATCTCCCCTACTTAATATTTTTCATTAATTGTATACCTCTTTTTCCACCCCTCTATTTTTTGTACCAGAGCTGTGTGTTTAAGGTCATGTTGTGCATTGTATACCTCAGTTTAAATACTTTCACCTGATGAAGTCATGGTATGACGAAACAATTGTTGTGAAAATCAATAAAATAGCAGAAGTTAACATTTGTTTTTCTTATACCTCAGTAGGTAAAAATATTCAACAAAGGGGATCTTGCAACATCTGTTTGGTAGTTGAAAAGGATGTTAAGGTTCTTATACCTGTGTGAGAAGAGACTTACGCTTTTGGAAGTCTAAGAATTTGGTAGGTACAAGAACCTTAAAATTCTTTTCAACAATGATGTTGCAAGATCCCCATCGTTGAATATTTTTGTTTATTAAGGTAGTTCCAATAATTGGTCCCAATTATACTTAATCTGATCTATATTTCTAGGACAACAAAATTCAAATATTTACCATTAATATTGCAAAAAGTTTTATGAAAGAAAAGTAATATCGATATAAAATATAAAAGTCCCTCATGTTTCAACAAGTGTGATGACAGGTTTTGTTTGTTTTTTATTGTATTCAGTCGAATTTTAAGCTTTTAGTGTTGGTTCATTTGAAACTGTGTACAATTTTAATTTTACCCTATGCAATTTGATTGATACAATTGCACCAGTTATGTATATGTTTGATGTATATATTTATTTTATGTTCAAGATTTGTTTCAAGAAATGAATTGATAACTAACATTTATATTTGTTGTAATTTCATGAACTAAATATTTCGAAAATAATTATTTATCTAGAAAAAGATTTATCATTTGAAATAAGTAATGAAGATAAGAAAGGAATACTGTTATAGGGTAACTAAATCTTATATGGAAAGATCCAGAATAATTTTAATGAAATTGCAAAATTTTTACTTGGATCTTAATTGAAAATGTGCAATTTCCATAAACTGAGCAGGTCAAATTTTTGGGAATTCTTGCTGTGTGATAATTAATATATCTTTTATGAAGAAGTTTGTTCATTAGTTTCGGCTTATTTTGTGCATTCCTGATTATCAATACCACTAATAACTTTAGTGCAATCATCTTGATTTGAAGCACATTTTTTTAATGTTTAGAACAGATTATAACATTTTTAAATTCTTTTAGTGAAAAAAATGTTAATAAAATGACAGAATATTATTGATTCGAACTTAAACCAAAATCAAATGCTTTTAAACCAACACATCATTTATATTTATTCTAGAACCTCAAATACAATTTTGTCAGGGATAGATGTTTGGGTACATGCTTCATTAGAATTGTTTGAAAACTCATTTGCTTAAAATTTTTTGAACAGGTTGAACTTATTCCCTGAAACGTTTCATTAATAAGTTTACTCACAAGAAAGAAATAGTATAGGAGTAACATCTGCAAAATAACTTATGAGACAAACCTGAAACATTCTGCCCCCAAATGATTGTGCAATCCTTTTATAGTTATAAACTTTTTTGGATCTATTTCCATCAGCTCCAAATTATTAAATTCATCTATCCTTTCATTTAAATTGAACCTTATTTAGATCGTCTGAAGAGTATGTTTTTCGAGGAAATTCTAATAAATGACATGATTTGCAAGAAAGATTTTCTATTCACTTGAAATAGTTTGTTGCTTTATGATAGGTCATTTCAAATGTACTAAGAAAATTACTTCCCTACATTTTGCTTGCAACAATTTATCTAAATTATTAGGAAAAGTACCTCTAAATATACTACCAGTCCGATATTGGAATTATTATTATTATTATTATTTATGGCGAGCGGGCGTCTGTCCACCCTACCACTGCGTCCGCACGGACTATTGTGGTTCACCCCTAATTTATATCTCCCCGACGAGATCCAGTTTTTGGATAAAACCGATAATTTTGTTTAGGGGTAATTTTTTCAGTTCACTGTGGGCTATGAAAGCCTAGCCAAAGACCTTGAATCTGATGCGACTCACCGCTGGGCACTCTGAGTCGATGTGCATGGCTGTTTCAGTGTCCTCAAGACACAGCCTGCATTCATTGTCTTCAGCCAGACCGATTTTGTGCAAGTGCGCTTTCAGTCTGCAGTGACCTGTCATAATTCCGACAAGTGTTCTTAGTTTGCCCTATCCAGACCTAGTGCTAGGTTCGCCATCTTTTTGTTCGAAGCTGTTCCAAGGAACAACTTCGAGTGTTTCAGGCCAGAATGGCTCCGCCAGAAAGACTCTAGCCTTGAGTTCATTCTGCCTGTTATCGCCTCGTTAGCCACGTCATGTGGTATTCCCAGAAATGGTTCCGGTCCTACCAGAGGCAGCGCAGCTCCAGCAAATGCCAGCCGATCCGCCTCCTCGTTACCCAAATAGTTTGAGTGGCTCGGGATCCAAACCAGAGTGACTCCGTTATACATACCGAGCCTGTTTAAAGCCGCGCAACTCCAGACTGCTTTGGATGTAAAACAGCTGGATTCCAGAGCTTTTAGTACTGACTGACTATCAGTAAATATTTTGATTTTACCGTGGTGGATTTGCCGTTTTATCAGCAGTTCCGCCGCGGTCTCAATGGCAAATATTTCTGCCTGGAATATGGTTGCGTTTTGACCGAGACTCAATGAGATGTTAATCCTCGGTTTACTCCCATAGACTCCCGCTCTTGTTCCGTTCGTCGTTCGCGAGTCGTCTGTGAACAAGCCAAGGTCGGTTCTCAATAGAACCTCAGCATGCTGGGTTCATTCGTGCTGGCTGGGGACGATTACATTGAAATTTCGTTCCTGGCTCGTGATTTTTCACATTAGATCCGAGGGCATCGATAGGATACTGTTCGTTAAAAGCTCGTCCAGCAGTCCTGAGCCACCCATCACTATTGCTTCTGGCCTATCAATCGCCAGTTGATATAGTTTGTATGTAGTCCGTTCCGCCTCCCTTTGCATGAGTAGGTGCAGGGGTGGTAAATTTAGTAGGACCTCCATGGCTGCCGTGGGTGTGGTGCGAAACGCACCTGTAATTGCAAGGCAAGCCTGTCTCTGTAGTCGGGTGAGCTTTTGTTCGCCAACCGTTTGTTGGCCTTTCTTCCACAACGCTACAGCGCCATACACTATCCGTGGTCTAATTACCATAGCGTATAGCCAGTACATCTGCCTGGGCTTTAGGCCCCAGGTTTTACCACAGATCCGCCTGCAAGTCCAGAAACCCATTCTGGTTTTATGACACACTTTATCCAGGTGTGCATTCCAGGTGAGGGTCTTGTCCACGACTATTCCCAGGTATTTTGCCTCAAATGAGAATTGTATTATTTCACCACGGATAGTTGGCGGTTCTAAACCATTCAACTTCCGTTTTTTAGTGAATGGTACTATAACTACCTTTTGCGGGTTAAGAGACATGTCTTCTCTTATACACCATTTGTCAATAGTGTTCAGTATCTCTTGAAGGACGGCCGATATCGTCACCTCCGATTTACATTTCACTATGATTGCCAGGTCATCAGCAATTTTGATTTTTATATGTATAATTTTCTATTTTTTATATTATTTTGTTTTAGATGAAGATTCGAACAACAGAATACTCCCAATGAACAAGAAAAAATATAATACTGTAGAAACTCAAACATTAGGAACTCCAGTTATCGTTAAGGAAGTTAAATGTAATACAGTTGCTGAGAAAAATGATGATGAAAAAAATGTAGTAGAACCTCTGGAAAAAGCAGAGGTTATTGAACAAGTAGCTCCTCCTCTAAAGCCAGTTCTAAAAATATTGGATGATAAACCCTTAGAAGTTATTCGTAAGAATCGACTAGGAGCATTACTCAGTGCATTAAGTGGACGTGAGATTCCTTCAATTCCCATGGAGGACCGACGAAAAGCTTTGGATCAAGAATGGCCATCACAAATTTCTGAAAAACCATTAGTTTCAATATTATCACCCCAAAATAAACAAACAAAATCAGTTGAGAAACATGTAACTTTCAATTTGTCTCAAAGTACACAATCATCGCAGTCAATTAATTCAGCAGTTACTTCAGAAAATAATTCTAGCATTAGTGATGAAACAAAAAAAGAGGAGAATACCAATACGAAGCAGAATATAAATTCTACTTCAAAATCATCCTCAGAAAATAGTTCTGTGGAAGGAGAAAAAAAATCAACAAACATTCAAACATCAGATACAAATAAGTCAAATACATTTTCAATTAATCATAAATTAGATACCACACAAACCAAGACAGAAGAAAAAGAGAAAACTGTTGGCGGTTTTAAATTCGATTTGAATAAACCACAAGACAAAACAAGCAGTATTTCTGATAATTCGCAGATGACTAAAATGGTAGAAAATAAATCAAAACAGGACTTCAAAACTTCAGCAAATTTTTCCTCACCATCAGCTTCTGTATCAACCTCAATGCCAATGTTTGGAACACCAGTTTCCAAGTCTGCTTCAGAATTTCTATCTTCAAAATCTACTTTAGAAACTTCTTCCACTAAAAGTCCCCTATTAATTCCAACCACTAACTCACTAGGTCTCCCTACTGCTTTACCATTAACAAGTATTGCAATAACTTCTGGAACAACCAATACTTCATTAACATTTGGAATAAAACCAACAAGTGAAGCAAACTCTGTCATATCAAAGATTAGTGATAAAACAACACCTGCATTTACATTTGGAAAGAAAGAAAGTGTTTTACGAAATTCTACAATGTCTGTGAATTCTAAAACTGATTCAACTTCAGAAAAAATTGAAAATTCTGGTATTATTAAAAGTCCGTTTGAATCAAAAAATGTTGGTTCAGTTGGAAGTACTTCTTCCCCATTCCCATTCAATACAATGAACAACATTTCTACAAATTCTACTAAAAGTTCTAATATACCTGCATCATTAACTGCCATTTCTAGCGCACCTACTGTTTCTTCAACAAATTCTGCTTCTATTATATCAAACACTCCCGTTCTAGATGCTATTGTTCCAAACAGTATTCTCACATCAAACACTTTCAGCACAATAGCAGCTAGTTCAGCAACCACTAAAACCAGTTTAGGAACATCCATTAGCAGTCCTGGTGGTTTTAAATTCAGTAGTGGAAATTCTCTGTCTGCCTTTGGTAATTCACCTGCAAGTTCTGTTTCTACACAAGCAAGTACAATTAAAACAAATGCTTTTAGTAACCAGGTAAATGCAATAGCTTCCCCCGCAAAAACTCTAGCTAGTAATCTATTTGGATCAGCTCCAATAAGTTCAGCAAGTTCTTCGACATTTGGGAATAATTCAGTCTCTAATACTGCTTTCACTCCAGATCAAAAGGTATTTGCCTTTGGTTCCAGTGGTGTTCAAAATAATACTATCACATCATCTAGCTCAACATCAGCTTTTACATTCAACAGTAGTCAGAGTGGAGTAACCACTAGCAATAGTGGTGCATCTACTGCTTCGAATCTCGCATTTGGTTCTACAGTGCCTACTTTTGGTACCACTAGTAATGTGTTTTCTCCAGGAAAAAATGCAAGTGTTCCTTCTTTGGGAGCTCCGTCAACAGCTTCATCAGTTGGAACATCTAATTCTTTTACTTTTGGTAAATCTAATACAACTAGTTTGAGTACTTCTATCTCTACAACTCCTTTATTTGGCACCACAAATACTCCTTCTTTTGGTACTACAACTACTTCTTCTTTCGGTACAACAAATAGTACCTCTTTTGGCAATTCGAAAACTCCCAATTTTGGTACCACAAATGCAACTAGTTTTGGCACCGCAAATACGCCCGCTTTTGGCACTACAAATACGCCTGCCTTTGGCACCACAAATACGCCTGCTTTTGGCACCACAAATACGCCTGCTTTTGGCACCACAAGTACACCCAGTTTTGGTACCACAAATACACCTAATTTTGGCACAACAAATACACCTAATTTTGGTTCTACTACTACCACTCCTAATTTTGGTACAACAAGTACATCTGGTTTTGGTACAACAAATACACCTAGTTTCAGTACCGCTAATACATCTAATACTTTTGGCTCCACAAATACACCTACATTTGGTACCACCAGTACGCCTTTTGGTTCCACAAATACACCTAATTTTGGCAGTACAAATACACCTTCATTTGGTACTAACAATACACCTACTTTTGGTGCAACAAATGCTCCTGCTTTTGGTACTACTAATAATACATCTTCAAGCACAAATAATGCTTTTGGTGTAACAAATACAGCTGTTACAGCTTTTGGGACAAATAAACCTACATTTGGAACTACAACAAATACTCCCACCTTTGGGAGTGCTACCACTACTTCAAGTTTCGGAACTCCATTTTCGACACCCAATAAATTAAATGCTCCTACTTTTGGTAATCCATCATCACCATTTGGTAATGTCATGACAAACAATACTAGTACCTTCAATTCTAACAATACGTCTTCGCCATTTGGCAACACATCTGGTACTAATTCATTCGGTACCTTCAATTCCAATAACACTCAGTTCGCTTCTGCAAATACTGCTTCAGCTTTCGGGACAAATACAAATAATACATATGGTAATGCTTCTGCAACAAATACTTTTGGTGGTGGTGCTAATACCACTAACAACACATTTGGTTCTTCTAACCCAACTGGTCCATTCGCTGTAAATGCTAATACTGCATCAAATGCATTTGGTTCGAACTTTGGAAAGAAACCAGAACAGTCATCTAGCATTTTTCCTGCATCCACAAATAATATGTTCAATAACACTTCAACATTTGGTTCAGCTCCATCTAACAATAACGGTGGTACCGCAAACTCCTCAAGTGGTGTGTTCACCTTTGGCTCCTCAAATAGTAGTGCTCCCTCTCCGGCAGGCGTATTCACTTTTGGTGCTACTGAACCACCTAAAACCTTCAGTTTTAATGCTACTGGCACTGCAGATAGTGCCCAACCTACTGGTAGTGCTTTCAATCCTGTTTCATCTTTTACACCGCCTCCTGCGGCAATGTTTAGTATAGGTTCTGGAAACACATCTGCTCCTCAAGCAAGGAGCAGGCCGCTTGTAAAAGCTAGGAGACGTACTTGAGTGTAATTTATCAATGACCATTACATTGAGTAGTTATTAGGTTTGTTATTTTAATTAGTAAAATGTGAGAATTTTAAAAATATCTGTGATTTATTTATTAATGTTAGCCAAAACTAGTGGAGAATTAAAAATATTTAATACTAAATAATCGCTTATATAATCTAAGAAATTGAAGATTTACTGGCGTCTAAATTTCAATGGGGAGTTTGTTAATTATTGCATAGATAATAGTTTGTGTTGGATATCGTCTTGTTGACATAAATCGGTTGTTACTCTTCAATTTTTTAAGGTAATGATTTAAAATTCTCACGCAAAATCTATGTAAGTAATAGATAAATCTGAATTTGACGCTTCTAGAAGGTATTAATGTAGTTTACCAGAAAATCGATATGCTATATTTTACATATTATTGTATATTATATTCATGTATGTGCAACGTGGGTATGGGTATAAATGATATTTTAAATATATTTTTTATATACAAATTTGATTGTGATATGTACTTGTACAGTAACCTTTATAACTTATTGCTTCTCTCATATGGTATTCCATTTTTCTGTATTTTGCACAACGAATAAATCCTAGGACATTGTTTCAGAATATCATCTGATAGGATCTAGTCTGATTGAGCTCCTGCCCACTATGCATAAATTTTAAATTAAATTTTTCTTAGATAATTGTTTTCTGTGAAACATTTCGGTGGAATAAGTATTTTGTTTAAACAATAAATGAATGTATTTATAATATGTTCTGTATATATTTATCCTTATAATACACTGATTACAAATTTAGTAAATTTCAAATCCTTAGAACAATATAAAAAACTGATTTCAAATTTTTATATACACTATGAGATTAAATAACAATTAACATCAGTGGTGTCATTTTATTCCTTGGAGTTTAATTACCTTTTCTTGAGGGTTTTAATCATAATAACAGATTATATTTCTTTAATGAAATATCTATTTAAACATTCACAAAAGAAAAAACAAAATATTACTTCTGCTGACAAATTTCTGGTCTGACATACAAATGTCAATACAAATACAAAAACTAATATTTTTGTTAGAAAGCACTAACCTTCAAACGATAGCTGTAAAAATGTCTTAACAATCTGACATTTAGTTTTGAAAGTTACAGTGGGTTTAGTGAAACAACTTTTGTGATTTTCAAAACAATGGAAAAAAATTATTTTCTGTGTCCGTAGAACTTTTTAATGTGGTCTAAACAAAAGATTTTCTTGATAGGTATTATCAAAACATCAAATAAGTCCACAAAATCGTTTTGGCAAACCGTAAAGTGAAGATGCAGATTATTATTATTTTATAGTGAGCGGACGTCTTTCAGCCTAGCACTGCGTCCGCACGGACTATTATGGTTCACCCCTAATTTATACATGCAGAAGATAGACAATACTCTAAAGGTATCAAAGGTAGGCTTAACTTTACATGACGGCTAAAAGTGCAACAGATTGCTGACAAAGTTATGGCATCCATATTTTGGGATGCGCATATGTTTGAAAATTAACAACAAGCTGATTAGACAGTAGGTGCTTATTCCATGGCCCTGATGTTTTGTCAACTTTCTGCCATTTCTCAAAACTATAAAAAAACTTTCTGTGTAGAAAAAAAAATTCTGCCCGCAATTTTAGTACATGGGTATTATAAACATCAATTAAGCGTTAAAACAATGACCTCCGTTTTTTGTTTTAGGTTAATTATTCTAAACTGTGTTCCCACAAGTAAATTCGAACAGCCATGCCTGGAAAATATGCAAGGTCTTTTCATGAAGCTGTACAAAATTATAATATTCCCAAATCGACCATTAGTGGTAAACTAATAAAAATGCATAACAAAAGACAAGGTGGACAAACTGTCCTCTTTTCTGAAGAAGAAATTGAGTAAATTATACTTGTTTTCTGCGGCGCCATCATCTCCCTTTAACAGTTGACGAAGATTTTTAACACATAACAACCAAAGTTTTATACACTGGTATATTTTTCCATAGCTTTAAACAAGTATGGTGCCTACAAACTACGATTTGCGGATAATATTGGTTTTCTGTTATCATTTCAGAGAAAACTGCTTCATCGAATGCTTTTCACAGCTTATAGTGGACTTGTACTTGGTAAAAGTATCTCGAGTGGTACAAAAAATTCAAAAGTGGTGATTTTGACGTGAGAAACGAAGAGCGTGGATGACCACCTAAAATGTTCACAGACAACGAATTTTAAGACATATTGTATGAAGATCATGCTCTAACTCAACAAGATCCGCGGATCAATGTGATGCAGCAAGCCGTCTCCATTCATTTGAAAGCTATGGGAAAGATTCAGAAAGTGGTAAAATGGGTTCCGCAAGAATTGACTGAATGGCAAAAAGTAAATGGAAAAATCACTTGTGAAATGCTGCTCAACAGACACAAAAGAAAATCCTTTCTCCATTGAATTGTTACAGGTGATGAAAAACGGATATATTATGAGAATACTAAACGCAGTGAATCAGAGGTGAATCCAGGCTAACCATTGCAAGACCAAATCGCTTTAGAAAGAAGACAATTCTCTGTGTGCGGTAGGATCAGAAGCGAGATAAAGAAGAGCTACTAAAACCTGCTGAAACCGTTGACACTGATCTCTACCAACTGCAAATGATCTATTTAAATCGAGCATTACGTGAAAAACGTAATATGGAAAAAGGAAACACAAAGTAATTTTGTTCCATGACCCATCACACACAGCAAAGCGGGTCAGGGAAACGATCGAGGCGTTCTGTTTGGACATACCAGCGCATGCGCCAGACTTGGCTCCGTCCAAATCTAGAGCAACACCACTTTAGGTGGTGTTGTCTGGAGCATTACCAGGACACGCTCTCGCTGAACAACGCTTCAATCTGTTGAAAATGTACGAAAATGGCTCAATAACTCACCTCGTTTCAAAGAGAACTTTTTTTGGCATGGCATTAATAAACTGCTGGAGATATGGAAAAGTGTATAAATAGAAATGTAGATCATTATGAATAAAATATTTTTAAACATTTTCAGGCAACAGACAGAAATCAACTCTTGATTATTTCTCAAGAACTGTATAAGCTGGCGAAGTATATTTATATATATTATTATTATTTATAGTGAGCGGGCGTTTGTCCACCCTATCACTGCGTCCGCACGGACTATTGTGGTTCACCGCAAATTTATATTTCCCCGACCAGATCCAGTTTTTGGATAAAACTGATAATCTTGTTCGGGGGTAATTTTTTCTGTTCGCACTGGGCTCTAAAAGCCTGACCAGACCTCAAATCTGATGCGACTCACCGCTGGGAACCCTGAGATGATGTGCATTGCGGTGTCAGTGTCCTCAAGGCACAGCCTGCTTCATTATCTTCAGCCAGACCGATTTTGTGCAAATGCGCTTTCAGCCTGCCTTGACCTGTCATAATTCCGACAAATGGTCTTGTTATGTAACTTTTATTTTATATTTTGATACTGAATAATAAATGAAGAACTTCAATATTATCAATTTATATTCTTCAAATACACAATAAACTATATGTAAACACACAACAATTCATAAAAGTGCTTCAAAAAGTTTAAATAGCTACATAGTCAACAAGTGATGAAAAATTATATCAATTTACATCTTAGTTAATCAATGAATAATTTCGCATTTATCAACCTATATAATAATCAAACTTTTAATTTAAACTTTAAGTAAGAGTAAAAAATTAGGTAGAAATTCGAATATGCACCTATTACAATTTATAAGCATGTCTCAGCATTAAATCGAAGTAACAATCATTATCTATTGATGCACTAATGCCAGCATAATAATTGAGGAACTCTTCCTTTGTCACCTGAAACAAAAATCCACTATTACATGGTGATTTTAAAAATTTTTGTTTTACTTAAGTAATAGTTCTTATTTTTCAGTATCCATGTCAATGTTGGCGAGTATGCATTGAGACCTTAATGATTATTTCTGCGATTTTGGAATCTGTAATTCATTCGAAAATTAATAGTTTTTTATTAGATAAATATGGTATCGACAAAAAGATTTGATTATATTCAAAGCTTTTCATACTTTTTCATTCACAGTAGAGTGAGAAAATTTTAGATGAGAAGGAATTAACTGTTATCGATTTTCCATGTTAAATTTATACTGAAGAAGAAAAATAATACTCGGAAATTCATTTGAAGAAAGAGGTCTAACAGTAGATGGGAGCAATTTTTTTTTTTTGGAAAATGCTACACTGAAACTGCATCCGAACATGTAATTAATTTTTTTTTCAGTAGCAGTGCTATAAATGGTAGATTCGGTGTTTATACTTTGTACATACTCTGTATCTGTATGTACACAATATACTTTAGCCACCCCTCGCCCATAATTCTAATCTGCTCTGCTGCAACTTCCCGGCGTAGAATATAGAGGTCGCTACCGTTTTATCAATGCCCAGCTCAGCGTCCTCGCCCGGTTCAACTAGAGCAGAGTGAGAGCGTTCCGACGTGGAACAAGGCCACTGGCGTTATAGGCAGACATGTGCACCACGCCTATGGGAAGAGTTCAGATGCGCATGGTCGGAACGAAACGCCACCTACGAATGAAGAGGTAGCAGCTCCCTCTTAATACCCCATTCACTTCAGAGCTACATTGATGACCCCAGACGATCCGATCTCTTCCATCATTCCGAGGTACCTTTACTATTTTTGTGACATAGTAACCCCGCTGGAGATGGCACCGCGTCCAGCCCAGCGGCGGACTGCCACATTCCAACGCCCAATTCCGTGACCCTTTCGACACTCACTGTAACTTCCCGGCGTAGCATATAGAGAACGCTACCACTTTCTGAATGCCGAGCTCACCGTCCTCGCCCGGTTCAAGTAGAGCAGAGTGATAGCATTCCGACGTCGAACAAGGTCACTGACACCATGACATGCGCATTACGCCTATCCGAAGAGTTCAGGTGCGCATGCTCTGAACGAAACGCCGCGTCAGAATTAAGAGGTCGAAGCTCTCTCATAACTCCTCATTCACTACAGAGCTTCAATACAAAAATAATGAAACACAATAGAAAAAATCTTGGTAGTAAATACATAGTAACTCCAATCTATTGTGTTTCAATTATGATAAACTACCAAATAGTAACGGCTGAAGCAATTCACTATTCAAAAATAATGAACTACAAGAACGTGCAATTGTATTTTATGGATAATGTGTATAAAAAATGATCACTTAATTTATATGCAAAAAATTTAAAATTACAAGGATAAATAAAATTATATAGTGACCACAAATTTAATATCGTCGAAGCTTGCATTTCGAAAAAATCTTTTTTCTCTGTATACTACAGGGAAAGTGGTATTTACTGAATGATCTGAATATAAATTTTACTTGGCAAACCACATAGGGTAAGAAAAATTCGAATTTGGTTCATTTTGTTTTTTTTCAAGACGAGTAATCTTTTTTAATATTTAAGTTTAGTTACCTAAAAAGGACTGTTCATTCATTTCTATTGCTTTTTATTGAAGGTCTACCATACTTATAAATCGTTTGAAAAAAATTTCAACTTCAATATTTTGAAATACTGCCCCAAAAAAAAATTTTTAACATTGTTTAAAATGACATTTTTCACAGAAACTATAAAATTTTGATATATCAAGCATCTAAATTTTACCGTTACATGTTATCATTAATCGAGCAATGCTGTAGCCAATATTGGGTAAACAATCAAGATATAGAATTCAATGCAAGGGCTGTAATGATACAGTGGTTAATCCAGTGGACAACAGTAAATTTAAATCGAGATTCAATGCCCTGAATTAATTTGTTTATTCTAATCTCCAGACCAGTTAATGTTAAACTTAAGAATTCACTTCCGAGGCACGCACGAACGGCTTCATGAAAGGAAATTCTTTTACTCTGGCCTATATATTGTAATAACAAAAAGTTCATAAGAGCTGATTGTACAAAACGTAAATATATTCATTCAGATGAGTTACTGAACGGAAAGTTTGAGAGAAAAATGCTGACGTCGGAATTAACACGTGTGGCTCGACAAGTAGCCGAAGCTCTCGAAAATTGTTGTGAAATGAAATAAATTAGCGGAAATTAAGTTGTTCTACTTTAATCATCAAGATGAGAGAGATATTTTACTTACAATTCCATCTTTAGTGTTTTCGTCTTCGAAATTGGCTAAAAATTTCTTCAATATGGTTTCCTCATCTTCTTCTCCAGATATATACCTAGGATTGGCTTTAACATTATAAACATTCTTGAGATCACCTACAGTCAATTGTCCATCGCCGTTTTTATCCAATTTCTTGAAACATTCTGCTATTACCCTTTTTCGAGATTCGGACATTGGCGGCTAAAAACCAGAAAAAGTGCAAGTACAAATAAATTCATTTTTACATTATTGTACATGAAGTTTCCATCTAATAAATAAAAATAAGTTTTGGAAATTGCAATGTTTTACTATTAAAACTGATATGTTACCTCTTAGGTGTGAATTATAATGAAAATTATACTGTTCAAGAAAGCGCCCAACGCTGATCTACTCACAATTTTTTTCTTAACTTCTAATCATACGTTTCTCATGAAATGTCGCACGAATATACGGGTTAATATTCTACTTCTAAATGCAGAATTTCAGATCGATCGAAACTGTAGTTTCGAAAATATTAGGAAAATTATGAAAAATTTTCAAATGCGAATAACTGCAAAACTATTTAACCGATTTTGATCATTAACGATGTTAGCCAAAATATTTAGATCCTAAATATTCCCTGAAAATTTCAAGGCTCTAGCTGTTTCCGTTCGAAAGTAAGCGACCGGCCTGTTTGTTCATCAATGAGTACAATCTAGTCGTTTAAGACCATTTTCGGCTCGAAATTTGAAAATTACGAACATTTGGGCGAAACAATAGTACGCTGTTCCCTGAAACAAGAGCGCAAAAATGTGAACCTCACAATTTTAATAGTAAAAATTAGTCGTTTCCATCAAAAACTCTTTTTAATTATGAGAAACTTCTAATTAAAACAAATTGTAGAAATTACTATGTTTACTACCAATAAAAAGATATATTACACATTTTCTTGTGACTCGAGTTTCGGGAAATGAACTATCCCATCATCAGACAACTGAAGACCTAACAGTGGTACAGAGGTATTTAAACAAAAGTGATAAATATTTTGAATATTTCGATAGATTCTAGGTAACACCTAATAGTGGTACAGAGGTTTACAAGCGGAACGTGATAAAAAACCGTGTTAAAAAAGAGGGGCCTTCTAACAGATATCGGAATGTCGGCAATCGACAAAGGAGGTTGTTAAACAGATGGTACCCATTTAAATATCTCAAGTATTTTCGATTTACATAGCTCCGTACAGTCATTCATTATTTTTACATTATTGTTATTGTGAACTAATTTGAAAATTTCAACAGATTCTAGATAATCGAGTTTCTTCCCTTTTGATTCTACATGTAAAATTTTAAGATTATCTATTGTAGGAAAGGAATGACCGTTTTCTAGGCAATGAGTGGCAAAAGTAAAATTTTGTTGATATTGACTGTTATTTTCGATTCACTGTTTTCCAGTCGCAATTAGCGAAAGATTATTATTATATCAAGAAACTCATTTTATGTTCGTTAAAAAATAAAAAATTTATTTCTCTATCGTACTTTAGTAGCGTAAGTCAAAAAGTGGCCAATACTTTTTCAAAATCAGGTGTCAATATTGCCTTCAAAACACAAAACAAATTATCATCAGTATTATTTAACGCAAAGAACCCTACTCCAAACATACACAAATCAGGAGTTTATGAGTTATCTTGTTCTACGTGCAGTAATAAATATATAGGACAAACAGGACGTTTCTTCAAGACGAGGTTCAACGAACATAAAATGAGTTTCTTGAAAAATAAACAAAATTCTACTTTTGCCACTCATTGTCTAGAAAACGGTCATTCCTTTCCCACAATAGATAATCTTAAAATTTTACATATAGAATCAAAAGTAAAGAAACTCGATTATCTAGAATCTGTTGAAATTTTCAAATTAGTTCACAATAACAATAATGTAAAAATAATGAATGACTGTACGGAGCTATGTAAATCGAAAATATTTGAGATATTTAAAAAGTAACATCTGTTTAAAACCTTTTTCAACGAACCTAAAATAAATTTAATGAAAAGTAAACAAAAATTCAACTTTTGCCACTCATTCTTTAGAAAACAGTAATTCCTTTCGACAAAAGAAAATATTAAGAAAATTTTACATGTAGATTTAAAAGGAAAGAAACTTGATTATTGAAATTGTCAAATTCGTTCACAATAAAAATAATGTAAAAAATAATGAATGACTGTACGGAGCTATGTACATCCAAATATTTGAGATATACAACAAAATAATGTAAAAATAATGAATGACTCTATGTAACCCCAAAAATTATTTGAGATATTTAAATGGGTACCATCTGTTTAACAACCTTCTTTGTCGATTGCCGACATTCCGATATCTGTTAGAAGGCCCCTCTTTTTTAACACGGTTTTTTATCAAGTTCCGCTTGTAAACCTCTGTACCACTATTAGGTGTTACCTAGAATCTATCGAAATATTCAAAATATTTATCACTTTTGTTTAAATACCTCTGTATCACTGTTAGGTCTTCAGTTGTCTGATGATGGGATAGTTCATTTCCCGAAACTCGAGTCACAAGAAAATGTGTAATATATCTTTTTATTGGTAGTAAACATAGTAATTTCTACAATTTGTTTTAATTATGATCAACTACCAAATAGAAACGGCTGAAACAATTCAGTATCTGAGAAACTTCTAGATGGAACCAAGTGGAACTGTTCAATATACTCGTATGAGAATAATTTTAGTTCAAATTAGTATCAATTGGTAACGATTGTTAGTAAATTTTTGACAGAATATGTGGTCTTTTAAAATTATATTAATATTATGTATTAGAAACATAGTTTCTGTCAGTAAAATATTGATAATTATATAAATTATACAGAGTGACCAACTAATATATATATATATATATATATATAGTATTAAATGTGAGCAGAGTATACAATTAGAATTCTGTGTCTTAAATGGTTTCTGAGTTATCACCAAAAAAATTATTAAAACACGTTGTTTTTTAAACCATGTTCAGGAAAACGGTTTCTTTGAGGATCCTTGTTGAAAGAAAAATTATCCCAGACAGGATACCTTTATTTTCTAACACCCTGCTCATTTATGGGTTAAGCAATTTTATTTTATCATAATATTTTAGATCTAAGTATGAAATCTAACTTTTGAATGTCAACAGTTTTTTCAGATAGTTATGAGACCATTACAAGCGGTCTGCCCTGTAGCCACTCCTTAAGGCTGCCTCTGCTTATTAACCATGAAATAAGTTTACCTATTGAGTTTTAATACCCTTATAATAACATTGTTCTAATATTTTAAAACTCAATGGTCCATGACTAATCGTTAATATTACGAGCATCAATACTTGTAGTTACTTACTTGAATTTATGAATGAAATACATCCGTCTATTTGTACGAGTATTATTTATATTCATAGATCAAGAAGGCTTTATTATTATTATTCAGTAAACTATGTTTATATTTTTTTGGTACTCCATATTGATGGCAGATTAGGAGATGTAGTTTGCATAATTGAATTTACAGTTTTTAAAAAATACGTAAATTCGTCAAATAATTTTAAGAAGGAGAAAGAAAGAATCTAATTGTTTTAGAATTCCTTTCAAAATCACGTTTAAACTAATTCATTGAAATATTGAAGAGAGGATCCGTGTTCGTTCGTTTAAAAGGTTATGGTTACTTTTATGTTTAATGAATTCATACATTCCGCATAAATACGATTTCAGACTTTTGTTTTCAATATTATCTGAAAAAGAATGATTATTTTCTGCGCAATGTTTCACGTAAAGGGAGTTCTATTTTTATCAAAACTTCTTTTATATTCAGATAAAGGAATTATAATATTTCTACGTGTTCTACAAGCATGAATTTTTGAGTCTAAACAAGCCAGTTTATTTCAAGTTTATCCATCTTGTTCTATCAAGTCACTAACCATACTGTTCATTTTGAAGGCAATTTATAAGTAAAAAATAATAATAATCTTTGTTCTGTTAATCAACTTACAGTCTCACAGAAAAAAATATATGAAATTCCAACTACAAGTCCAAATAATTTTCCGCTAAATTTTATTTTCTACAAAACAATTTTTTCTTCATAGTTCATCAAATAAGTATTTAAACCGAGTGCAGAAATGTTTTTACGTTCTTAAGTCTGTTCGTAAAAAATATAGAGAGATGAATAAAAAAAGAAGGGTGAAGAAAATAGTTTATAATTATCAGGGGCATTTCAAAATGTTATTAAAAAATATTAAGCAATGAGATGAGTTTTATTTTCAAGGTATAATATTTTGTAGTCGTTATTAAAATTGTCTTGTGTCTAGCAGGGGATTTGCATATGTTGAATTTTGTTTTTCATTCATATGACATTTTTCATGTTCCCTAATTCTTGTTAGGCACGAACGTCCAGTTTTTATTATTAATAAATTTCAAACTGAAGATTTACTATTTTATATGAAGGATAATGCTCTATTTATTGTATACTGATCAAATTACCTACATTAGTAGTACCAACGCTTTTATTTTCAGATAAATCAAAACAGTTAATCAACGCGATAACTGCTTACAAAGTGTTTTCGAAAGATATATTAGACTGGGCCAAAAAAAATGTCAATTTTTTTTTAACGATACCGTGAAAATATCAATCATGATGATAAAAAAACTTATCATGAAAGTTTGAGCCCTCAATAAAAGTATTAAGGGGTGTATCGTTACGATTATTGGTTTTTTAACAGTAATCGCATTTTTTTACTCAAAACTCGTCAATTATTAATCTGAAAAATTCGAGCGATGCGTATTCTTAAAGGAAATTAACTTCCTTAGAAAAAAGCTATCTTTGTGAATTTATGTGAAACTAGCCGTTTGCTTGTAATCGTGCCTTAAACATTGATTTATTTTTTCAATTTTGCCTGTCGATTTTGCATTTTTGTAACTACCAGAAATATCAATATTTTTATGGCTCAAAATACTTATTTTAATAGGAAATTTAATACTTCTTCCAAAAAAGTTTCTTAACATTTTTAATTAAGTTCACTCCTTCCAAAGTTATTCGACGTTGAAGGTAAATTCAAAAGTAATTTATCGTTTTTTTGCGCTACACATGATTTTTTCCACTTGATCGAAAAATGTATCACTTAAATATTGAGAATAACTTCTTTTTGTTGGACTACTAAACTTTTTTTTATGAAATCATAATTTATCAATGTATTATTCTGCATTTAAACGAATAGTTATCTACATAAATTCATTTTTAATGTATTTAAGCAACTCCAATAATAAAAAAAAATTGATTTCTCAATCATAAGTTATTTATTTGTTTAGAGATAAAGTTTCATTTCCAGAAAAAAATTGAATAATAAGTCAAAACAAATAGAAGTAATAAAAGAGATAAAAAATCATTTTATTTTCACTTATAATTTATATTTTACAAAAAAAGCTTATATTGCTTTAATTATTATCAAATCATGAAGAATGATCAATTGAAAAAATAATGATTCAATCAAATTACTTTTATTGTAATTTGGAAACTTTTTTCAATGTTTAATAACGGCTAGCATATTGAAGTTGTTCTTCGTTTTTAGTGAGACACTTAACTTTCCTTTAAGAATACGCATCGCTCGAATTTTTCAGATTAATAATTGACGAGTTTTGAGTGAAAAAATGCAATTACTGTTAAAAAACCAATAGTCGTAACGATACACCCCTTAATACTATTATTAAGGGCTCAAACTTTCACGATAATTTTTTTTATCATCATGAATGATATTTTCAAAGTATCGTTAAAAAAATAGTCGTTTTGTTTTTGGCCCAGTCTAATAAATATAATGTTGTAAACACATGAAGGATAAAGGAGAAGAAAGTTATATATAATGCCACATTAGTTCGATTCAGTTATCAGCAACACAGTGTAATCAATCATTACGTTTAATATATATTTGCTTTTGTTTTTGTTTCAAACTACCTGAACAATAAACAAATTATTGTGGTAAACTAACCGCTATAAGATAGGAATATATTCATATGATTTATAAAATTAAAATTTGTGGTGAGATGTAACAGAATTACACTGTTTGATATTTGGGAAATTACTTGATTACCTGCTGACTTACAAACTGAGTCATGATCATATTGAAATGTTCTCTTTATTGCCTTGAAATGTTTTTAACATATTTTTCTTCTCTTTACACAAGGTCCATTTCATGTCTCAAAAGAATCAAACAGCATCGGTCAACGATGAAACAAACGAATTTTCTTTCTTGCACTTTTGGGCATTGGGCCAAAATAACAAAAAGCATAGACTTCAAAACGACTATAGAAGCATTCGCATGATCGAAGGCACGGAAGAAGAAATTTTGAGTTCAATTATATAAGTAATATTTTCATTGTTGTCTTTTTTAAACGGTGTTATATTTTGAAACATGGACCTACCAATAAAAGTGTTACCCAATTTTTGAGCATTACCCCCTATCTTATAAATTTAGTGAATTTTCAGAAGGGGGCACAATCTTCGCCAGATTATTAATCAATATCGTTAATATTATCAACCTTACCCTTATATGGACGAGAAATTCATCAATATTGATATTTCCGTCGTCGTTGGAGTCGAAAAGCTGGAAAATTTTTTTGGCATCCTCGTCATTAATATCCATCCCTGTGTCTCTGAGCCCTTTGGTGAATTCTTCCATATTCAAATTCTTATTTCCATCATCGTCCATCCTCCTAAACATCCTCCCCAAGTTCAAGATACCCGTTGCTCCCCTGGATAGGCACAATAATCTCAGTTTTTCGATTGGGTCCCCCTGGGAACCCATAGATTGTAATTGTCTGCGACTCTTGCTCGCCAGTTCACTCTCATTACGAGACATGGCACTTTGTGGACGATGCATGCTGGAATAATGAATTATTTTAAGTTTCGGCTTCACAAAACACTACAAAATCCACTCCGTATATTAGATGTTCGAATAACCGACTCGTTCTAGGCTATCTAAATGATGAACTGTGGAAGTGGATTAGGTTGGAGAGATTTCTTTTACCATGGTTCAATGAATTCAGTTCTAATTAAGATACCTGCATAATAGTTTACCTAAATCTTATGAATAATATTTTATGCAATCACGTCTGTTCAAAGCTTTTTATGAAGATCGTCAAAATCGTGTTTCCTCTAAGTATGGCAACTGCACGGTTCAGCAGATTCAATAAACTTTCCCAATATCCCCCGTTCTGTGAAATTTTTGGAAGGATTTAATTATTATTTAAAGAAACCTTATAGCGTGACAGTAGTTAGAATGTTTGTATTCTGGGAATGGCTGAAATTGCTCTCAAGTGATTATATTGGACTCGATAATGAAGAATACATAGTCATAATTTATTCTAACCGTACTGAAGTCCGTGTACACGATAACTTTCGAAATAAATTAGTTGCACTTGAAATTTTCGGCGTAGATTGTATTGCAAAGTTGAGCTCGTGGATGGGCGCAGCCCGCCCATAGGGTTTGGAAATGAGTATAAGAAATGTTCGTTTTTCAACATCTTGAAAAGCAAACATAATTGTTGATTAAAAGGAATACAGAAAAATAGGTATGACAATTCATGTTCATTTTTGTGCGCTTGTTCCAGGGAACAGCGTTCTATCGTTTCACATGTCTGTAATATTCAAATTTTGAGCCAAAAATGGTCTTAAACGACTGGGTTGGACTCATTAATGAAGAATCCGAGGTCAAAAGTAATTCTGTGAGGGCAGATCCGTCGGTAAACACAACAACTTTCGGAAAGATAGAGCTAGAGCCTTGAAACTTCCAGATAAGGTTGAGGGTCCAAATATTTCGGCTGAGATTATTAATGTGCGAAATTGGTTATTTTTCATATTTTTTCTAATATTCTCGAAACTATACATTCGATGCATCTGAAATTCGGGATTTAGAAGTAGAATAATAACGCACATCCTTATTTCACATCTGAATATAAACTCGATCGAACAACTGTTGTGGTTGCTTCGGTAGCGTTAAACGCTGCTTTATTTTTTTTTTTAATCTTCTAATTATATGATCCTCAAGCATTAGCCGTCGTGTCGTTATTTTACATCTAAGTGCTACATTTAAACTCGACTGTGGATTTGCTGTTATGGTATGTTTAGGGCTCAGCGATCTTCATGAAATTCTGTAGAGACATGTTCGTTATAATCTTAGTTCTTATTCCGTCCTATTAGGGACGGCCCTGCCTAAGTTCGACATTATTTTGTTATTCGATACTTAGACCTTTCATGTTAATATTTCGATCCAGCAGTTTCTCAGCTGCACTAGACGAACTGTTTAGTATTATTCGACACTTAACCTAATTGTTTTCTAACAGTTCTAAAACACAAATTTAAGATCAATCGGATTTGTAGTTTGTAAAATATCAATAAAATAAGAAAACTCTCATATTATAATAGCTCCGAAACCATTAGACTGACTTTTCCCAATAACGATATCAACCGAGATATTCAGGACGCAAATCTAATCCGAATGTTTCAAGCCTCTATCTCTTTCCATTCGAAAGTTATAGTATCTAAGGTAGTACTGATCCGCTCACATTTTTTTTAAACTTCTAATCATAATATCCTCACGAAATTTCGCACGAATATGTAAGATATTATTCTACATTTACTAGCTTTTGACTAGAAATTCGTGCGCAATGATTGCTTTGTTAGATGGCATCTTATCGTAGTGTAAAATCCTAGAGTTCTCTTTTTATAAATCAGGTCTTTCTCGACAAATTTGCCCTCAAACGTTCACAGAATATTTTCATTTACTGTTTTGAGTGTCGATGGCTCAGTGGTAAGAGCTATGGGCTCGTAATCGAAAGGTCGCGGGTACAAATCCTATTCAGGGTGGAAAGAAATTTTTTATTTGGACGGGTCTCGGCCACCATTTCACTGTTGGGTCGAAAATTAACAGTGCTGTGACCTAAAGTGGCGTAAGATTGCAGTAACAAAGCCTACTCAGAACACAACTGAACTCCTACTCGCACAATCTGAAAAAGCTTCTGAGAGATCTTCACAGATGATCTAGGAGTATTATAATAATAATCTTCTGCTAATTACGACTGGAAAACAGTGCGACAATCGAAAATAACAGTCAATATCACTTACTCTTGATATTGATGCACTTTTGTCGCAATTTTACGAACGTTTGTTGTCACAAATATCAGTGAATTTATATATTTTTTAATTCTTTCATTAAAGTACAGGCAACATCAAATCCATCGACCAACACAACACACCTAGAGGCAAACGCAGGACTCAAGCCCATAACCTCTAGCACTTCGCTCAGAATCGCACCTAACCGCGCCATCGAGGTCGCCTGAATTTGTGTTATGAAATAAGCAGAGTTTCAGAAAATTCAACATGATAAAGACTAGAAATGGATAAAACTTAGGAAGTGGTCTGAAAAGAACACACAATGAGCAAATTCTGGAGGGCAATAAGACAGGATTTAATCAATATTAACATCCTGAATACAAATTGCAGAACAATTTTTAAAATATCGGTCTTTTCATAAGATTTAAAAGCATTTCTATATTTTTCGATTTTTATATCTTATATACAAATATTCTTACCGTTAAGGACTGATAAGATCACACAAGTTATTTGATGAATAATTCACTATTTTTGTTATTATCGTATTTATCACCGCTAATAATTTCAATTGGGGACGTTACTCTGAAAAATAGATCGGTTGTGGGAATCGGAAACAAATGAACACATGAACGAATTAAAATGTTATGTTCTCCTTGAAAAGGAGAATAATACTAATGTGAGAATTCTTTATGGGGCATAATAACGACACTGAGGAAAGTAACCCGAAGCTACGGGCAAACTCCAGACATCTTCGATCTTTGCCAGATTTCAGACTGGTCCAGTTATTCGGATGCCTGTGTTGTTATTGATCTCACAATTTGGCATGAACGGCTGTAATTACTTGTAATTTGTTCCAATTTCTGCATTGGGTGTTAGTTTATCTAATTATGTCCCAATTAATTATACTTAATTCGAATTACTCCAGAAAAGTAGAAAAATTGTATTTTTGCGCTCTAAATCCAGGAAACAGCGTGCTCTCGTTGCGCCTAATTGTCTGTAATTTTCGAATTTTGAGCCGAAACTGATCTTAAACGACTAGGTTGGACTTACTGATGAAGAATCGGGGGTCAAAAGTAATTTTATCCGACCGTAAACACGCTAACATGTGAACGGAAAGAGCTAGAGCTTTGAAACTTTCAGGGAAGATTTGGGGTCTGAAAATCGAAGCTAAGTTTGTTAATGCATGAAATCAGTTCAATAGTTTCGCAGTTATTCACATTTGAAGTTTTTTCATATTTTTCCTAATATTTTCGAAACTAGAGATTCGATCGATCTGAAATCCAGCATTTAGAAGTAGAATAATCAGGCAATACAGAATGGTGAGGACCGTATAATCAGAGATAGGGAATTATCGTTTGATTTTGAGAGCCAATTTTGTGCGTTACCACCATGGACGCATTAAATTTTTATTATCGTTAAATAAGGATAAGTCTATGATTACTACATTTTTTAAATTTTTCAAGGAAAATGATCTCTTTCGTAGAGCACAAAAGTTCCCGAGATTATTGCCTATAATATAAGTAGGTTCTAACGGAGTAATTGTTATTTTTGCTAACGACTTGACCAAGCACGTGGTTTTAGCTATCGATTCATGAATCACAGAAGGCTGTTACTTGATCTGGTATCTGGCTTGTATAAGGTAGTAATTCGGAAAGTAATTCCGTTTTTTTCTGACGGAGGATTTTATTGTATTTTTTCGAACCCAACTTCACACTTATGCCGTATAAAAATTATATGTTATTACATGTCCAAAATTTTGTGAAACTTTTTTTACTCTTTAATATTAGTATCAAAGGTTTTATAGAGTGAGCCCTCATGACAGTGGGGCTGAAAACTTAAATGTTCAGGAACAATGACTATCATCCATCTGATGTAGCACAAAACATAGCGGGAGAGATTTCTGAAGTTGTTTGTGGAGTTGGAGACTGTCAAATGTTTGAGATTGTCACTATAATCAATATTCTGGATGCCGAAAAGAAAAGTAAATGTTGCTGAAGTCGAAAAACTACCAGGAACTGGTCACTGAAACACAAAATATGTATATTATTCATCCAAATTTGATGTATCGCCTTCAGAGTAGAGCCCTTCAGAAATAAAACACGCCAACGAACATTTTAATCATCAAAACATTTTTGCGTGATTGTTCTAAGGAACAGCGTGCTATAGTTTTGCCCAAATGTCTGCAAATTTTCAATTTTTAAGCCGCAAATGGTCTCAAGCGATTAGGTTGGACTCACCGTTGAAGAATCTGGGATCAAAAAGTAATTCTGCCGACCGGTCCGTACGTAAACACTTAAAGTTTTGAGCGGAATGAGCTAGAGACTTGAAGTTTTAAGTGTAGTTTAAGGCCTAAAAAAACAATTTTGCGAGCAAGGCATTTCGAGAGAATCGTAGGTAATATGATCCAGAGCGAAAAAGCTCCTGATTTCACATCAGTGCAACATCTCCGAAATAAGTACGGTCAAGAAACAAAAGATGTTTTATTACAAGCTGCTATTTCATTCTTGAAATATTGGGCAGATAACATATTTTTTTCAAAATTGAAGTATGATATACGACAAAATAAACTACCTTTATGGTAGTTTATCAACCTAATAGATGGCCGATATTTTTTCAATCATTAATGGTGTTTTAGTTCGTTGACTTGCAATGGGTTTATAAGTTGTTCATCTATTCTAATTATACTAAATAAATACTTGTTAATCAGATCTTTTATCACACTAATCTACTAGTCACGATATGTTGTGAAAATATGAAAGTGATAAGGTTTATAACATTCTGAGAATTTGTACTGATTGATAAAGTCGACGGACAAAATAATCATTCACTGAAATCAGTTACTCAGAAAAAATTATATATTTTTTACCTTGTAGAACGAATATTAGATGTCATAAGCTGTAAGTTGCTATGGCTTCACGAATAAACGATTTTTCACAAAAAGTTTCAAGTCTCTAACTCTTTCTGTTCGAAAGTTAGTGTTCAAGGACGACCAAATCGGCCAGTCGTACATTTGACCTCGGAAGTCTTTTCCCTTCCAACTTACTGCTCTTTGAAATTGGAGGAAAAATTTTTATCAAATAATTCCTATATAGAATAATCGAGAAGAATGAAATTTGGAAATTAGTTGACGCTACTTAAATGTCAATTTTTGATATAATAGTTTCTTCAGTTTTGAAATTTTACCACAAAGGGATGGAAAAATCAACTCCTACAATATTTTTCATCAGAACTTTTTTATGCTTTAAAATTTTTCGAATTAAAAAAAAATTCAGAAAGATTGAATTGTATCAGTCCTTACTTGGTGAAAATCCATATTAAATAATATGTATATAAGGTTATTCTGATTTTCACAAATTTAATTCAAAAAGATTAATTCAATAAGGAACTTTTTTGTATCTTGACTTTTACTCCTAAAATTGTTAGTTTGATTACAAAATATTAAAAATGCTCAGACTATTTCCACATTAATTCACAATATAATAATTTATTGATAAAAGTAGGCAGCAGACATATTTTTATTGCTGTGATTTGATCAGTAAACAAAATTCGAGTTGAGATTTGCGGAACTTGGATGATTCTTTGAAGTATCCACTGACAAAACATCAAGCGAGATAAAAAATTCGTAAGTAAGAACGCTTGGACTCGCTGGATATGATAGCAGAAAGGGATACAACAGTTGTTTTTTCAAGACATTTAAGACTTTGGCAATTTTGTTTCAGAAGATTCTTCGATTAAATTAAGAACACAGTTCTGACTTCTAGAGAACGTTCACTATCGATGATAATTCTTGAGAAATTTCTTTTTTCTCGAAGATGTTGATGAATGGGCAAATATCAAGTAAATATCCGATTTCAGCGTAGATCATACTAGCTTTTAACCCATTTCCTTTAGGGCGTCCTTATACGAAATGCCTATCGGCGCATTTCAGTATTTGTGTAATTTGTCATCCCATTCACCGTAATTTCCTAAGCACCAGTACCTTGAGAAGATCAAACCACAATAAAAATAATTAAATTTGAATATCAAAACAAATTGAAATATGTTTATCTTCTACAATTTTAATTTCCAAAAGAATTTTTTATTCAAGAAACTTTTAGAATTAAATTAATGTCTAAAACAAGCACCGCTCACATTTAATAGACGTTTATAAACAAAACTCAATATACAATGTCAAATGAAATAAATAACCCAATAGATATACGAAAGTAATTAAAATTAATAAATAAATATTCAAAGGAGACAAAATTTTGTTTCTGGTCTTAACTTTAAAAAATACTACTTGCCTTATAAAAACATGAACACACTTAAAGGACTTCCCAAAGAATATAATTTATTTGAAATATTTAATATATTTAAATATTCGAACAAATTATTTCAAAAATCTCTAAAAAATGTGCACTATATCTTCAAAAAACAAATATAGTTCTAGATAATCCCTTCATCAGCCCTTTGTTTTCAATATTACAAATATCAAAATCAAAAACATAACCTACATCACTCACGTGTTAAAAGACTTCAGCTTCGAACTACAGATCAGCTATATATTCAAGATTGATCTATGTTCTAACAAAATCAAAGAACAAAGTGAGTTATTTTAAGTTTACTTAAAATCATTGACATTCTATAATGAGATTTATTGAAGCCAAAATATAGTTATATATTATATATAAAATAAAATAGAAAGGCTTTTTACTTGATAGAAGAAATATAACAAAATTTGAATATCAAAACAAATTGAAATATGTTTATCTTCTACAATTTTAATTTCCAAAAGAATTTTTTATTCAAGAAACTTTTAGAATTAAATTAATGTCTAAAACAAGCACCGCTCACATTTAATAGACGTTTATAAACAAAACTCAATATACAATGTCAAATGAAATAAATAACCCAATAGATATACGAAAGTAATTAAAATTAATAAATAAATATTCAAAGGAGACAAAATTTTGTTTCTGGTCTTAACTTTAAAAAATACTACTTGCCTTATAAAAACATGAACACACTTAAAGGACTTCCCAAAGAATATAATTTATTTGAAATATTTAATATATTTAAATATTCGAACAAATTATTTCAAAAATCTCTAAAAAATGTGCACTATATCTTCAAAAAACAAATATAGTTCTAGATAATCCCTTCATCAGCCCTTTGTTTTCAATATTACAAATATCAAAATCAAAAACATAACCTACATCACTCACGTGTTAAAAGACTTCAGCTTCGAACTACAGATCAGCTATATATTCAAGATTGATCTATGTTCTAACAAAATCAAAGAACAAAGTGAGTTATTTTAAGTTTACTTAAAATCATTGACATTCTATAATGAGATTTATTGAAGCCAAAATATAGTTATATATTATATATAAAATAAAATAGAAAGGCTTTTTACTTGATAGAAGAAATATAACAAAATTTGAATATCAAAACAAATTGAAATATGTTTATCTTCTACAATTTTAATTTCCAAAAGAATTTTTTATTCAAGAAACTTTTAGAATTAAATTAATGTCTAAAACAAGCACCGCTCACATTTAATAGACGTTTATAAACAAAACTCAATATACAATGTCAAATGAAATAAATAACCCAATAGATATACGAAAGTAATTAAAATTAATAAATAAATATTCAAAGGAGACAAAATTTTGTTTCTGGTCTTAACTTTAAAAAATACTACTTGCCTTATAAAAACATGAACACACTTAAAGGACTTCCCAAAGAATATAATTTATTTGAAATATTTAATATATTTAAATATTTCGTACAAATTATTTCAAAAATCTCTAAAAAATGTGCACTATATCTTCAAAAAACAAATATAGTTCTAGATAATCCCTTCATCAGCCCTTTGTTTTCAATATTACAAATATCAAAATCAAAAACATAACCTACATCACTCACGTGTTAAAAGACTTCAGCTTCGAACTACAGATCAGCTATATATTCAAGATTGATCTATGTTCTAACAAAATCAAAGAACAAAGTGAGTTATTTTAAGTTTACTTAAAATCATTGACATTCTATAATGAGATTTATTGAAGCCAAAATATAGTTATATATTATATATAAAATAAAATAGAAAGGCTTTTTACTTGATAGAAGAAATATAACAAAATTTGAATATCAAAACAAATTGAAATATGTTTATCTTCTACAATTTTAATTTCCAAAAGAATTTTTTATTCAAGAAACTTTTAGAATTAAATTAATGTCTAAAACAAGCACCGCTCACATTTAATAGACGTTTATAAACAAAACTCAATATACAATGTCAAATGAAATAAATAACCCAATAGATATACGAAAGTAATTAAAATTAATAAATAAATATTCAAAGGAGACAAAATTTTGTTTCTGGTCTTAACTTTAAAAAATACTACTTGCCTTATAAAAACATGAACACACTTAAAGGACTTCCCAAAGAATATAATTTATTTGAAATATTTAATATATTTAAATATTCGAACAAATTATTTCAAAAATCTCTAAAAAATGTGCACTATATCTTCAAAAAACAAATATAGTTCTAGATAATCCCTTCATCAGCCCTTTGTTTTCAATATTACAAATATCAAAATCAAAAACATAACCTACATCACTCACGTGTTAAAAGACTTCAGCTTCGAACTACAGATCAGCTATATATTCAAGATTGATCTATGTTCTAACAAAATCAAAGAACAAAGTGAGTTATTTTAAGTTTACTTAAAATCATTGACATTCTATAATGAGATTTATTGAAGCAATAATTGAATAAAAAATTCTTTTGGAAATTAAAATTGTAGAAGATAAACATATTTCAATTTGTTTTGATATTCAAATTTTGTTATATTTCTTCTATCAAGTAAAAAGCCTTTCTATTTTATTTTATATATAATATATAACTATATTTTGGCTTCAATAAATCTCATTATAGAATGTCAATGATTTTAAGTAAACTTAAAATAACTCACTTTGTTCTTTGATTTTGTTAGAACATAGATCAATCTTGAATATATAGCTGATCTGTAGTTCGAAGCTGAAGTCTTTTAACACGTGAGTGATGTAGGTTATGTTTTTGATTTTGATATTTGTAATATTGAAAACAAAGGGCTGATGAAGGGATTATCTAGAACTATATTTGTTTTTTGAAGATATAGTGCACATTTTTTAGAGATTTTTGAAATAATTTGTTCGAATATTTAAATATATTAAATATTTCAAATAAATTATATTCTTTGGGAAGTCCTTTAAGTGTGTTCATGTTTTTATAAGGCAAGTAGTATTTTTTAAAGTTAAGACCAGAAACAAAATTTTGTCTCCTTTGAATATTTATTTATTAATTTTAATTACTTTCGTATATCTATTGGGTTATTTATTTCATTTGACATTGTATATTGAGTTTTGTTTATAAACGTCTATTAAATGTGAGCGGTGCTTGTTTTAGACATTAATTTAATTCTAAAAGTTTCTTGAATAAAAAATTCTTTTGGAAATTAAAATTGTAGAAGATAAACATATTTCAATTTGTTTTGATATTCAAATTTTGTTATATTTCTTCTATCAAGTAAAAAGCCTTTCTATTTTATTTTATATATAATATATAACTATATTTTGGCTTCAATAAATCTCATTATAGAATGTCAATGATTTTAAGTAAACTTAAAATAACTCACTTTGTTCTTTGATTTTGTTAGAACATAGATCAATCTTGAATATATAGCTGATCTGTAGTTCGAAGCTGAAGTCTTTTAACACGTGAGTGATGTAGGTTATGTTTTTGATTTTGATATTTGTAATATTGAAAACAAAGGGCTGATGAAGGGATTATCTAGAACTATATTTGTTTTTTGAAGATATAGTGCACATTTTTTAGAGATTTTTGAAATAATTTGTTCGAATATTTAAATATATTAAATATTTCAAATAAATTATATTCTTTGGGAAGTCCTTTAAGTGTGTTCATGTTTTTATAAGGCAAGTAGTATTTTTTAAAGTTAAGACCAGAAACAAAATTTTGTCTCCTTTGAATATTTATTTATTAATTTTAATTACTTTCGTATATCTATTGGGTTATTTATTTCATTTGACATTGTATATTGAGTTTTGTTTATAAACGTCTATTAAATGTGAGCGGTGCTTGTTTTAGACATTAATTTAATTCTAAAAGTTTCTTGAATAAAAAATTCTTTTGGAAATTAAAATTGTAGAAGATAAACATATTTCAATTTGTTTTGATATTCAAATTTTGTTATATTTCTTCTATCAAGTAAAAAGCCTTTCTATTTTATTTTATATATAATATATAACTATATTTTGGCTTCAATAAATCTCATTATAGAATGTCAATGATTTTAAGTAAACTTAAAATAACTCACTTTGTTCTTTGATTTTGTTAGAACATAGATCAATCTTGAATATATAGCTGATCTGTAGTTCGAAGCTGAAGTCTTTTAACACGTGAGTGATGTAGGTTATGTTTTTGATTTTGATATTTGTAATATTGAAAACAAAGGGCTGATGAAGGGATTATCTAGAACTATATTTGTTTTTTGAAGATATAGTGCACATTTTTTAGAGATTTTTGAAATAATTTGTTCGAATATTTAAATATATTAAATATTTCAAATAAATTATATTCTTTGGGAAGTCCTTTAAGTGTGTTCATGTTTTTATAAGGCAAGTAGTATTTTTTAAAGTTAAGACCAGAAACAAAATTTTGTCTCCTTTGAATATTTATTTATTAATTTTAATTACTTTCGTATATCTATTGGGTTATTTATTTCATTTGACATTGTATATTGAGTTTTGTTTATAAACGTCTATTAAATGTGAGCGGTGCTTGTTTTAGACATTAATTTAATTCTAAAAGTTTCTTGAATAAAAAATTCTTTTGGAAATTAAAATTGTAGAAGATAAACATATTTCAATTTGTTTTGATATTCAAATTTTGTTATATTTCTTCTATCAAGTAAAAAGCCTTTCTATTTTATTTTATATATAATATATAACTATATTTTGGCTTCAATAAATCTCATTATAGAATGTCAATGATTTTAAGTAAACTTAAAATAACTCACTTTGTTCTTTGATTTTGTTAGAACATAGATCAATCTTGAATATATAGCTGATCTGTAGTTCGAAGCTGAAGTCTTTTAACACGTGAGTGATGTAGGTTATGTTTTTGATTTTGATATTTGTAATATTGAAAACAAAGGGCTGATGAAGGGATTATCTAGAACTATATTTGTTTTTTGAAGATATAGTGCACATTTTTTAGAGATTTTTGAAATAATTTGTTCGAATATTTAAATATATTAAATATTTCAAATAAATTATATTCTTTGGGAAGTCCTTTAAGTGTGTTCATGTTTTTATAAGGCAAGTAGTATTTTTTAAAGTTAAGACCAGAAACAAAATTTTGTCTCCTTTGAATATTTATTTATTAATTTTAATTACTTTCGTATATCTATTGGGTTATTTATTTCATTTGACATTGTATATTGAGTTTTGTTTATAAACGTCTATTAAATGTGAGCGGTGCTTGTTTTAGACATTAATTTAATTCTAAAAGTTTCTTGAATAAAAAATTCTTTTGGAAATTAAAATTGTAGAAGATAAACATATTTCAATTTGTTTTGATATTCAAATTTTGTTATATTTCTTCTATCAAGTAAAAAGCCTTTCTATTTTATTTTATATATAATATATAACTATATTTTGGCTTCAATAAATCTCATTATAGAATGTCAATGATTTTAAGTAAACTTAAAATAACTCACTTTGTTCTTTGATTTTGTTAGAACATAGATCAATCTTGAATATATAGCTGATCTGTAGTTCGAAGCTGAAGTCTTTTAACACGTGAGTGATGTAGGTTATGTTTTTGATTTTGATATTTGTAATATTGAAAACAAAGGGCTGATGAAGGGATTATCTAGAACTATATTTGTTTTTTGAAGATATAGTGCACATTTTTTAGAGATTTTTGAAATAATTTGTTCGAATATTTAAATATATTAAATATTTCAAATAAATTATATTCTTTGGGAAGTCCTTTAAGTGTGTTCATGTTTTTATAAGGCAAGTAGTATTTTTTAAAGTTAAGACCAGAAACAAAATTTTGTCTCCTTTGAATATTTATTTATTAATTTTAATTACTTTCGTATATCTATTGGGTTATTTATTTCATTTGACATTGTATATTGAGTTTTGTTTATAAACGTCTATTAAATGTGAGCGGTGCTTGTTTTAGACATTAATTTAATTCTAAAAGTTTCTTGAATAAAAAATTCTTTTGGAAATTAAAATTGTAGAAGATAAACATATTTCAATTTGTTTTGATATTCAAATTTTGTTATATTTCTTCTATCAAGTAAAAAGCCTTTCTATTTTATTTTATATATAATATATAACTATATTTTGGCTTCAATAAATCTCATTATAGAATGTCAATGATTTTAAGTAAACTTAAAATAACTCACTTTGTTCTTTGATTTTGTTAGAACATAGATCAATCTTGAATATATAGCTGATCTGTAGTTCGAAGCTGAAGTCTTTTAACACGTGAGTGATGTAGGTTATGTTTTTGATTTTGATATTTGTAATATTGAAAACAAAGGGCTGATGAAGGGATTATCTAGAACTATATTTGTTTTTTGAAGATATAGTGCACATTTTTTAGAGATTTTTGAAATAATTTGTTCGAATATTTAAATATATTAAATATTTCAAATAAATTATATTCTTTGGGAAGTCCTTTAAGTGTGTTCATGTTTTTATAAGGCAAGTAGTATTTTTTAAAGTTAAGACCAGAAACAAAATTTTGTCTCCTTTGAATATTTATTTATTAATTTTAATTACTTTCGTATATCTATTGGGTTATTTATTTCATTTGACATTGTATATTGAGTTTTGTTTATAAACGTCTATTAAATGTGAGCGGTGCTTGTTTTAGACATTAATTTAATTCTAAAAGTTTCTTGAATAAAAAATTCTTTTGGAAATTAAAATTGTAGAAGATAAACATATTTCAATTTGTTTTGATATTCAAATTTTGTTATATTTCTTCTATCAAGTAAAAAGCCTTTCTATTTTATAAAAATAATTGTCATTAGAAATAGATTTGACAGCTGCCTACTTGATCTCATCAACAAATTATAAGATTTGCGAATTTATGTGGAAAGAGCATGAGCATTTTAAAATTTTTTTGATGAAACTAACAATTTTAGGAGAAAAACTCAAGGTACAAAAAGTTTCTTATTAAATTTATTTTCTTGAATCAATTTTTCTATTTGAAAAATGTAAAAGCATCAAAATGTTCTGATGCAAGGGGTCGATTTTTCCACACCTTTGGAATAGAATTTCAGAGAATTTTTTTTTAGCCCATTCGTACCATTTTAAATAATTATTTGGGCACATAATCGTGGATTTTGCACCACGATAATGTACCATCTCACAAAGGTATGATTGTTAATAAATAACTGGGCAAAAACTGAACGAATCTTATCGAACAACCACCGTATTTCCCCGATGTGGATCTGGTCAACTTTTTCGTCTTTCCATTACTCCAATTACTACTTGTCGATAGAAGACATGAAAGAAATTTCATGGCAAGTAATGACGTCGATTGCTGAAAATGCTTTAATTTTTTTTGATGATTGGATTATTCGTTGGCATTAGTATATTATTTCGAAACAGGCTTACTTTGAAGGCGATACGGCAAATTAGGATGAATGACATACATTCAAAATATATATTTTTTCATAGAACAATATACATATATCGAGGTTTATGAACTTTACAAAAACAAACATACGTTTCATTAAAAACACAAGCTTTTATCCTCCAAACTTTTCTTCGGCCAAATTCATTCACTTTATGGGTTGAAATAAGGACATATTAGAGGAAAATTAATCAACGAATTAATGTAAAAGCTGGGTATTTTACTTATTGAAACGCCTGACTCAATTGTTTAAAATCTCTAATTGAATCAGTCTTCACTTGATGAAAATCCATATTAATTAATATTAAATAAGGTTATTATGTATATATATATATATGTTTTTTATATAATTTGTTAGAAACAAGACATAATTTTGAAGTTTTACGTGTATAAAGTAAAAGTTATGCCTTAAACCTGTTAGAGTCCTTACAGATAAATAAATACAACAAAATTGGAATATTACTTAAGGAACAATGAGACATAAATAACTTACCCCTGTTAAACATATTCAGATAAGCTGGAATGTACAGAGACTCCCTTTTTTGGGTTTTAGTGCTCAATAAAAATTTTTGTACCTACTCTAATATAAATTGCAACCGATTTGAAAGTTATTCAAAATGTAAGATATCATCTACCTGAAGATGCTATTGTGATAGCGGAACAATTGTTGTATTAAATAACACTAAAAATTAAAAAAAAGCCCGAATCAATATTATAACCGCAGTTCTCTCAAATAACTTGTTCCCGAATTATGAAAATATGGTGAAATTTCGGAAAAAGCAGATGGAACGGAAGCGATAGCTTATGGAAAGGAAATAATAAACCTGTAAAAAGTTTGCAGCGTTTTTTTAAAATTCACTATGCTTTTCCGCTTGGATTTCATGCAGGATCTGATTAGAAACCACATCCTTATCTACATTTTAACTAATACTCACCTTCGTGTGTATTTTTCTGAAATAATTTCACCAAATTTTCATCAAGCACTGAACTTATTATCGTGAGTACTGTTTGTTAGCACAGTTTTGAAAGGGTGTGTAAGTTTCAGCGCACTGCTGGGGATATACCTACTCGTAATTATGTATGTGACAGGACACGCAGCACTAGAAATATAGATTATTGTTTTATCTAATGTGAGTACATAAATGAACTTCAAATATAGGTAGATGATAGACAAGCTGAAATTTGTCGCATGTAATCATTAAAAAGAATCTAAAATGTTCATAAATTTTTTCGATCTGGAAGTAATGAAGTAATAAGAACCTGTAACATTTAAACAATAAACCAAAATGGATATTATTGATATGTTCCTGTTATTCTACCAAGTTGCCTGGAGATAGGTTTTTTGTCGATATCAACAAAGCGGAAGTTGATCGACCTACGTTGATACGATGTATTGACGGGACTGAAATTTGTATGAAATTCGAAGAAAATGCTTAATATTTTATTTAGCATCAATTACCATCAGATTCACCATCCATTTCTTAATTATTTAAGAATTCTACTTTCCGTATTGACGGGGTTAATATCAAGGGATTATCGTTCGGTTCTTTCCAGAGTTTGAAGTAACGAGTATAGTTTAGTATGCACAATCAAGGGTATTCATTATATTTTGGAGTCTTTCATAATATGAAGCATTTGTATACAAAAAACTCTCAAAACTTACTCAAAGGTGTATTATTTTTTATTCGAAAAGTTCCGATTTTATCCGTTCGCGTTTATATGTATGTAAAGATTTTTCGGATCTTTATTTTATCTTCATCAATACTATTTTTTCTAATACAAATGTTCTGAGTTTGTTACTCGTTTCGCAAAGATGTAATTTACACCACTCAATCTCTTAAAAAATCTTGAATAAAATAGTCAGGTTTACGCGATAGACAAAATTTCTGATTTTAAATGGATGGCTGCTCAGTTCATAATAGCCGGAACGCACGGGACTTGATGAATGAATATTTTGGGGTGCATGGAAGGTACGGTCCGGTAAGATGGCCACCAAGTTGCCCCGAACTTACGCCTTTGGATTATTATGTGTGGAACACATTGAAAGAAAGGGCGTTCAGATTAGAGAGAATTTGATCGAAAGAATAAAATTGTCTTGTGCAGAAATGCGTCAGAAACGTTTTCAACTTCGCAGTGTTGTAGATTCAGTGCGAAAACCGTGTGTGAAATGTATTGAAAAAGGCGGTGGACATTTCGAACAATTGTTATAAGTAGTAGTAGTATGTTTTCTTTACATTTTTCCATACAATCTGTTTTATTAAAATTTAGATTATTCCTTTGAATTATTTTGATTCTACAGATAAATTCATGATTTCCATGAGAATTACTTTCATATTCAATGATGGAGAGCTTCAAGATAGCCATGATATTATGGCAGAGGGCAAGCTGTTAGCACATAAGTTGATATGTCATTCGAAAGCACACTAAATGAGGTATTTTTTTGCTGAAAAGAAAACATGTCCATAATCAATAATTTTTCATCGGTAAAACTATTGGAGAAATATGACGGATTTTGTTTAATTCAGAATTGTGATATTTATGTCATTACCACGCCAGCAATAAGAATATTTTGGCACACAGAACTTCTTATCTTGTAGCAAATTTAATGCCGTTTCCAGATATCTGGTCAAATTTTATGAGGCTAGAAAGATAACTGAAGTATAATTGATTTTATGGAAAAACTTGGAATATTTCGTGAAATCAAGAAATGTCAAATTGATGAATAACCATCAACATTTCGACCATGTGTCATATGACATTTTTTGTTTCAAATAACTTGTATGCTCTCCCATTGAGGTTTGGCCCTTTTAAAAGTAGATACCCTGTATAAGGCTTACGAAGTTAATGAATCTACCTTATCAAAAATATGTGAATGAAAATCTCGTCAATTTTGATCGAAAGTGGAAGTGATTAATCCATTTCTAGTCTTTGTCATGTTGAATTTTATCAATTTATTCATTCACTCTACAAACACCAAGATGGTAATTAAATGTCAAGGCTTACAACTAATAGTCAATCATATTGCAGGCAGAACTATTTGCCATTGAGATCGCGGCGGATCTGCTGATAAAACGGCAAATCCATCACGGAAATATCCAAGTATTTTTAGCGATAGTCAGTCAGTTCTAAAATGCAGCTTTTGTATATCAAAAACAGTCTGGATTTGCCGCACGGCTCTGAACAGGCTCGGTATGCATAACAGAATTACTCTTATTTGGATACCAACCCACTCAAACTATTTAGGTAACGAATAAGCAGATCGGCTGGCGTTTGCTGAAGCCACGCTGCCTCTGGTAAGTCCGGAACCATTCCTAGGAATACCACATGACGTGGCTTAGCGGATGATAACAGGCAGAATGAACTCAAGACTTCAGTCTTTCTGGCTGAGCCATCCTGGCCCGAAATATTTGGAGGTGTTCCTTGGAAAGGCTTCAAACCAAAAAATGGCAGACCTAGTGCCAAACTCAGAAAACTTGTCGGAATTATGACAGATCACTGCAGGCTGAAAGCGCATTTGCAATAAATTGGTCTGGCTGAAGACGATGAATGCAGGCTGTGCCTTGAGTACATTGAAACAGCCATGCACATATTCTCAGAGTCACATAAGATTCGAGGTCTTTGGTCAGACTTTTATAGCCCACTGCGATCTGAAAAAATGACTCCCGAACAAGATTATCAGTTTTATCCAAAAACAGGATCTCGTCGGGGAAATACAAATAAGGGGTGAACCACAATAGTCCGCGCGGACGCAGTGGTAGGATAGACAGACGCCCGCTTACTATAAATAATTATAATATAGTTAATAATGGAAAACATAACTAAGAAAGAAAGACATAACAAACAATATCACATTTAAATAGGCTTTAAATCCTGATGCAGCAATACGATACTCCTGAGCTCACTAAGTTCAATATTAAATAGGTCAGCAATATTTTCGGACATCTGTTCCCCAGATGTTAATTGCATACTGGAAGGTCACTCCAGTCATTAACTTTATTACACCTTTTAACTTTGTAACCTCCAATTTAATCATATCTAATAAGTACCCTGACCCTTCGGGAAAAGACAACCAACTCGTTATCCCCAAACCTGTTCAGGAGCAAATTCAAATCACTCTGAAGAGCAATGACATGTGTATTTGGTTGGACCAACTGGGTGTGATGTATTATGAGCTACTACAGTCGAACGAAAGGATCAAACGGAAGATCTACCGACGACAATTAATGCGTTTGAGACGAGCATTGAGAGAAAAACGGCCGCAATACGCCGGCCATTCTGCAAAAAAACCAAACCGGATTTGAATGTCCTTCTTATTTTGATGAAAACCTCATTATATTGGACAAAATAAAAAACGTCATGAATGATTTTGAAGAAAGAATCAAAATTTTATTTTTTTGGGCCCCTTTCCAGTGGAATACAATGTATATCAGTTGAAAACTCTGTTGATGCTTCATTGTGCAATCAAATGAGAAAGATCATTAAAAAGGTGATAAAAGTTACTGTTGAGAATGAAATACAATTTCAAATCATCTGCATTTACGGAATATGAACAAGTTCTGGAGTATCTGGGGAATATACTAAGAATAGTATAGGGTCTATAATAAAACTTTGAGAATCGATGGAACCCAAGAGTCAATGGAAAAAGTGTTTCATACCTTCATAGTTTGAGATAAATGTTCTGATCCACTATAATAGACACCGCCTCTTTTACTGGAGCGCTACAATACTTGGAATTCCTCAGAGCTCAAATTTTGGACCCTCCTGTTTTCTATATTATCATCATCTAGCATACTTATGACACTATTGTGATAATTGTATATGCCTATCAAATTTTATGATCTACTAGATTCACAATAAAACTCTACTGTGATTTGTATCATTCAGTTCCATGAGTCTTCCTTAGATCACAAATGAAGCTGAATTATGCAGAACCATTTTTACTTCATTCCGGTAGCGACAGAAAGAGGGTAGCGCCGTTATAAGAAACTTTTAAAGTGGAATTGAAAAATACCCTTTTACCAGTTATTACAGAAACTATAAATTTAGAATATTTATATAGTTATCTTTTCAGAGACATATAAAGAATAAACGAAAAATCTTTCATATTCAGCTGAAAAGCTGCGTCACTTGAAGAAAACTATATTAAGACAAAATAGTTGTTAGGTTACAATTCAATTTTGTCACTAAATATATGGAATGACCTCCCTTCTAATGCAAAGCAATTTCTTTGAAAGATCAAGTAATTAATAATCAAAATGTATCTTGACAAGCCTGAAAACTCGATTTGAATTGATAAATATTGTTATTGACTAAAATAATAAAAAATAATAAAATATTGTCCTTGACTAGAGGAGTCACATGTGTTTTTGTGTCTGTTGTAAAGTATGCCAGCTAGCCTACTTTTCTACTACTACTCCACTTACATTTAGAAATTAACTAAGTGAAGATAATATAACTGCAAGGCGTAGAACGCTGTAGAGCGGACATAAATATATATATATATATATATTAATTAAAGTTAATTATTGATTACGAATGTTAAATAATTAAATTATATTCTAACCTTGGCAGGAAGTTCTTGTGGGGGATCCCTCTCAAATGTCCTAGAAGAATCTAAGTAGATAACATCCACAGGATGACCCAAATCAACTATTGCCATGCAGTCGTTCTATAGCAAACTGTTCCTTTTTGTCTCCTACACACTTTCCACTCTTGGCCAAGACCAGTCTTCTTGCAATTGTTTAGAAATACTTGATATTCCCATTTGAATATCATGAGTGGTGCACCACACATCACTATACTAGTGTATTAGTTTTTATATAATTAAACAATTTTAGTATCCATAATTCTTCATATGTAATAAAAAAAATCTAATTATGATTCAACTGAAAAAACAGTAAGTAATGAGCATCGGCATTATATGAATTGCATATAGAAAAGATAACATATTTATGAATATTGTGACATTGCAGGCAACACATTAGAACGTAGAACGATCTTTGGTAGGGAAAAATATGATATGTATATATCTAATGAAGTGGGAGGGATTCAGTTGTGAAGCTCAACTGGAAACTTAGGAGCAAGGCATGGATGCTGAGAATAAGTTTTCTTGAATCATTTTCTAATAGGGGATGCTTTAGTTGTAATGTAATAATAAAATTAGAGAGATTTCTTGAACAGACCTCAGTTGACCTGAACACCAATTGTATATTCTGAGAGAGAATTCCTTAGTTCCATTTCAGTCTAATAATTCCACTTAAGTGACTCAATCACTGTTTACAATATAAAAACAATGTTCGTTGAGTTATAGTGGTGTATCCACAAGGAATAAGCAGTAACCACTTGTATGGTGAAAGCTGATAAGTGTAGGGCACTCTTTTGTCCAGAGGTCTGAAAAAGGACTTCAATGGAGGAAGAAAGAACTGTGTATTCCTAGTAGTAATCATCAAGGTAAATGTGCAAATGGGGATTTTTACTAATCACAGGAATCAGATGTAGAGATCTGGCAAGGGAAGACAGGTTACAAGGCTTCCTCAGTCATCAATCAGCAAAATACTTGTAATGAAAATAGACAGAAGTCATTTTTCAGATCAATTATACACCTAAAACTAAACCTAAATATGAAAGGATAATATAAAATGAAAACAGTTGTTCTATTAACATCTAATTATTTCATAACAAATGTCACACTGATTGGTCGGAATTCATATAAAACAGAAGAACAACAATAAAAATTATATACACAACGGAAATATTTACATAATAAAAATATTTGCTTGGAATTTCATTCACTAACAAAGGTAAGTACTCAAAGGTTCTTCTCATAGTCAGAAAAATAAATAAATATTTTATCAAAATTCTAACATACGTCTCCAGCTGTTTCATCCTACGAGTGAAATAATGACTTTTAATCCATATGTACAATATTCAACATTACTTATTCCTATCCACATAAGAAAAACATTTTTTCAATAATTTTTTATATTCCCAATCCATAATAATGCACTTTGAAAAGGTCATACCCTATTAATGGACTGTTCGTCCACTTATTTTTTTCATAATTACATAACTAAGAATAGATGTTCTATTCTATTGATTATTATTATTTTCAGTACTGAATATCAATTTTTATGTGATGAAAAAAATAAACTGATCTTTATATATGGTGTATGATATGATATGTAAATTGGCTGATGGAATGGTAGAGCAGAGGAAAAATAAACTGATATAGTAAGTATTGATAAGTATATCAATAAAATAAAAACAGTCTGATAATCAATATTTCATATTGAAATTGGAAAATTCTGGAATCGAAGAAAACTCAAATCTTAAATAAATGATCAATATTAATTCTTATAAATTAATGAATAGTCCCTACTATTTGATAGGATGATTGCTACTTAAGTGTTGAGATATGGCACAACTGATGTGAATATATCAAATTTGACATTGGCATCCTGAAAGTCTTGATCAAATATTGGAATTAAATCGTGAATATTTTCCTGCGATGATTTTCTATGACTTTCAATGTGAATTAAACTAAGAGTAGTTTGCCGAACACACTTGGACTTTTGGTGATGGAAGCACTATCTCAAGCCACCATGTTTTGCTGGTTTTCCAATTCAATCGTAGTAGCACTTCGCTACAGGACAAATTTCATGAAGGTATTTTAAAATCGGCTGTTGTGTCAGAAAATATTGATGCTGTGAGTGAATTGATATTGCAAGATCGTCATGTGACATAACATGGGATTGAGGAATACTTGGGCTTTAGTTCCACTCGCATACATTTAATATTGCATGAACATTTGGCTGTCAAAAAGATTTGTTCATGTTAGATACTGAATAATTTGACAATCGCTCAAAAAAAATTCCTGTTTGTTAAAGCAATACAAAACATAAATGAAATTACTTTGTTTACTATCACTATTTTATTTTTAGGATACTGTGATCCGAGTTTCATAGATTATACTACATTTTCAAGTATGTGTATATCAAGTTGTTGAGGAATTATATATCTTTAAAGGAGGCTTCCGCTGGTGTAGGACTTCGAAGAATGGGGAGGCCCACAGGTCTGTCTGCTTGTTTAATAGTTTTATTGCCGATTTCCAAGAATTCTTGTAGATTTCTATTGATTCCAAGATATGTAATTTCTTTTCTTTCGGTTCGACATGTAGGATTTTAAGATTAGTTTCGAAGAAATGTTTTGCCAAATTAGAATTATCTTTCAGGTTCTTAAAAGATATTTGGTGTTCTTTGAACCTTATTGTGAAAGTTATCCCGATTTGTCCTACATATACGCTACCACATTCATTACAACTTAATTTATAAACTCTTGAATTGTTAAACCAGTTGTTTTTGTCTTTAGCATTAAAAAATGAATTTGAAATTCTATGTGAAGGTGTGAAAGCTATTTTTATATTGTTTGCTGAAATTATTTGAGCTATTTTTAGTGAAATTGGTCTAAAATATTTTGGTTTTATAAATTTTTTGTCGTTTTTTCAAGATATATCTGTATAAAAAAAACTTGAGTAGCAATCCTCATAATTCATCATAATTGAAACAAGTTTTTAGAAATTACCATGTTTTACAACAAAAATTGAGAAGTTTACATTTTTATGTATATAAAAAAAAATTCAGTTTTTGTAATTGTGGATCTGCAGTATTAATTTATCTTCAGAAACTGAAAATTCAACAATGAGCAGAAATTATTTACGTTGGTTCAGGCACAAACTAACGATAACAATTGTTTTAAAATGTCTGCATAGTGGGGAGAAGTGATTTGCAGGTTTGCTTAACAGGTGTTATTTAAAAGTTTAGTTTATTTTGGATTCACATAAATTAGTTTGACTATTCATTATTTTCAGATCATTTTTATGAATTAATTTTAAAATTTCAATGGACTCCCAAACTGGCTGTTTCCTATGCAATTAATATATGATAATTAATAATAATGTATGATATATTAATGTAATATGAATAATAAATTGAATAACTCCTGATACCGAAATCTGTATAATTATTTCCCACCATTATGCCGATATTTTATAGCTCTTATATACTTGTTTCATTTTTTGTACTTGAAACTGTAAAAATACTTTGTAACTATTATTAGGTTTTCAGTTTCTGAAGATGAAAATATTCGAAATTACAGTAACAGAAAATGTAAACCTCAAGTCAAACAAAAATATAAACTTTCTAATTTTCACTAGTAAAACAGTGATTTCTATAAACTTGTTTTTTTATTATAGAAACGTTCAACCAATGGGAGCTATTTCCAGTATACTTCTGAAGAAACCATTGATCATCTTGAAGATTGGTAGATAATATTTATCTCATACAGATTTGAATTTTGCTATTCAATTTTTAAACTTGAAAATATAAATATTGTTTTATGAGAAACACATTTTTTTCTATGAATAATAGAATACTTCATTATCATTGACTAGATTTTGTAAAATTCATTGAAATAAAATTTCATAAACTTAAAAGGAATTATTGGAACTTGTTACAAGTATATTTGAGAGTGAAATTATACAGGCAGTAAGAGATGCAAGTTTAGATGAAACTTAGATGCCAAATAACTTTATTGAAATCACATCAGTCATGATCTGCTGTTTCCAGCAGTTCTGGAGGCTGATTTTTCCAATTTTTTTAGTACTTTGCGTTTTTCATTAGTTTTTTATTTCATTATAAATATTTCTGAATTTTTTTGTATATATTATGAAAAGTTTTAAAATAATAAGATTATATTTAGAAAGAATATTGTATTAAATGTAGTTATTTATAAGAGAAAAAATTTAAAAACGCCTAAGAATTATTAAAAATGGCGAAATATTCAAAAAGATAATTAGGATACCCTGTAATATGTGGCATCTAAATTTCATCTATGCTCATCACTTCTCTGATCACTCTGTACAACCAAATAAATACAAATATACAAAATATATGAAAAATTAATCTATCATATATACAATTTCTCATATTGTACGATAAACAAACTTCAGTGCAAAACCGAATCAATAACATTCAATTGAAATTTTCAGTAAATTCATCTGAAGCTAAATAGCAATTTCGTTCAATATCATGAATACTATCACCAATTATTATTAATACATAATTTAAAGTTTACAATGCAATTATGAAAAATATATACTGAAAAAAACTGTAATATTTAAAAATTAATTTCTTATAAATTGAGAGAATATACCAAATTATAGTTGTGTAATTAAATTTAATGATTATCAGACAAATATTCATAAATAATCCCTATTTATTACTACCTCAATAGTTTTATCTAAATTCATAGATTTGTCCTCAGATAAATAATAATCGGCAGTATATGTCACAATACTGTGAAGGTTTTACTTGATTTCAATTTGATGTACTTCATATTCATATGATTCATCGATTTCTTGATAAGTGTCACTACAGTTCGCAATCTTTTTTGTGCCATTAAAACTGAGATTGACATGTTTATAAAGGAGGGATATTAACTGTGTCTAATAACGAACTACCCCTAGTCAGTTTTAAAATAATTATATAGGTACGAATTGGAATAGTTTCATTCAATACCAATGAGAATATGATATGTCTACGTTTCTCAAAAGTTATTTTCAGTTTCAGCAATATTGGACAAACTTAAATTGAAAACTCTTAAAAGAATCGAAATTCTAATGGCAATAATAAAAACTTTTGTCCATGAAAATTAAGTATGAATACACTGTAATCATATTATAAATTGCGAACTGTAATTGAAATAAGTAATTTAATATTAGCACAAAAATATTCTTGATACAAATAATGAGAATGTTAAAAATATGAAGGGATATTTTCAAAAGGTTGTTTTTCCAATAGAAGGTAGAACTTGTAAAAAAAAACCATTTCGCAGAAAATCTGTAACATACAAGATTTGAGATAGAAAAAGATTCGACCTAGTCCTTAATTTTCATTGTGTTTTAGTATGAGACAATCTATCTAGATCAAAACAGATCAATACGGCATATACGCGAAAATAAATTAAATTAAATGTTGGGATTATATGGACCATATCCATAAATTTGGAGTTTCAGTTACCTGTTACTCAGTTTCCTAAAATTCCATAAAATTTCTATATAGTCCTAGAAAACTTAACAATGGTATAGAAGAATGTATCTAAATTCATAAATTAAAAGACAACCTCCTCAAAAATATCAACCTAATTGCCCATTATTTCTTTTAATTACTTTTAAGTAGGGTTAATTTGAAGCTAATGAATACTAAACAGGTAGATTTTGATTCAATAAGGTAATCTCTTTCCAAGAAAGAAATGTTGTTTCCAAAACATGTGTCGGACAGCATAAATATTTATTGAACAAGAATGTAATTACTCACTGTTTAGTGTAAATATTGAATTTACAATGGGATCAAGTTCTTTTTGATATTCTCATCATCTCTGAGCAGCTAGGGGTTTCTTATTTATTTTATATAGGCGATTTTTAGTGAAATGATTTATTTTGACAAGCTATACCACCTTTTAATGAAAAGTAGGAACATTCAGATAAGCACGTATTCTTTACACCTGTCCCAATTAAAAATTGAAGGAGATCCTTTTTATTTCACATCAACAAATTCAACTTCAGGAAACATCGTTTTTACTTTAGATTAGTCATTTTAATTCAAAATTGTCATTTTTTCCAGATATAACTCGGATTACTTAATTCAATTTAAGAAGCCAGCATGTATTAGTTCAGATTAACTGATTTGATTTCAGAAACCATGAATTGTACTTTATATAATATTAATTGTATTTCAAATTCAATAAAAACTTTTTGAGTCAATCTCATAAAATAATTTTGTTTATACTGAAGCATGTCAGAAAAGTATGAACAATATGTACCTTTACTAAATATCTCCTTCAACAATAGTAAAACAATTTTGTTTTCCTTCTTTTTTTCGGTTAGTGAAAGAATTAGATCAACACTTATTATTTCTTTTTCGATATCCCTCTCAGAACTTGACAATAATGCAATTGAAATATATGTTATTTACCAAGCCAGTAGGACCACACAGTCTGATCACAAATATGTGGCTACTTCGAGACAGATTAGTTCGATCATTTTATACCGCTTTTGAAAAAATTTTAGTATAAATCCAGAAATGTTCAACTGCAACTGCAGTTGCTATTAAAAATAAAAAAAATTAAAAAGCCGAACGAAGTTCAGTAGATTTGTTTAGAACAGAAGCAAGAAATTCTTCAGAATTGACAAGATTGTGTATCACATATATTATATTGGGAGTATAAATCTTAAAACTATATAGCCATTACTTTCCTCTGTAAGATGATAGACGTTTTATCTTCATCATATTGTTGTGCTTTTATATACATAAACACTCCTGTTATTACAATAATAGTTCCTAAACCACTGAGCATTGTTACTGGGTTGCCAAACATTAAAACTGATAACCATATCAGGAATGCCCTTTTTGCAGTATTAGCAACACTGAAACAATAATTATATATTCAAAGAAATCGAAAAACAAAAAGTTATATTTTATCATGGGAAAGATTTGATTTCTTAAAGTAATTAAGTTTTATGAGTGAACTCCATGTTTATAAAAATAAAACAAAATAAGATGATTAATCAAAAGCTCCAAATTTAACATATTTTATATTATTTCAACACTAAAATTTTGGCTCACTTTAATGCAGACTTAATCCAATTTCTTTACTCATTTGTTGGTACAACCTAAGCGGCATTGATCCAAAGCCCACGCTATAATGAATCTAAGATGAGCCCTACTTTTACCAAGCTGGGATCCAGATTGGAAAATGAATTCATCACACTGTACCCGGAAAGTGTCATGTCCATATATCAACTCCTACCATTAGCAGATTTGATTTTATGATCAGAATTTCCAACAAGAAGAATTGGTCAACACAAATTGTTTTTATATTTTGTATTTTTTGATATCTCCATGTTTATATTCAATTAAGAGTTCTTTAGAAAGTTCTATCCATAGTTTTCAATGTAAATCAAAATAAATTGTTATATGCAATAATTCTCACCTGTGGGTCACTGGGCTTATATAATCCATTAAAACATACGCTGTAATACTTTGGAAATGGAAGAACACCCCATTCAATACATAATAAAAAGCAATACCAAATGTTACATCTTCAGTATTTTGAAGATCTACTAATAGTAATGATGCTGGTATTTGTACAATGATGCTGGCAAGACTAGTATAAAATTGTAATTCAGCAGGCCTGGAAAATAAAAAAAAAATTTTAAATTATGAATAAAAAAACAATATTCTATTTCCGCTAATATTTTATTTCACTACAATTTTTTCATCATACCATGACTTCCTCAGGTGAGTACTACTGGATACTTTTTTTTATTCATAATTTCAAGATGAATTTCTATCAAGTAAAGACCGAAACAATCATAGATTTAAAAAAATACCTAACAGCAAAGGCTCTTTCGACATTTTCAAATAATTTATTTCATCTAGTATATTTTGACAAGTTTATTTGGAGGATAGGCTTTATTTATAGCCCCAGTTCTGTAAACCCCTAAATATGAAGAAGTTCAAAGGTGAAATTTAAGATGATCAGAAAAATTTTAAAAATTAAGAAGATAGATATAGAAGATCATAAATATAGATGATGTTACTCTTTCTTTTTAAGAGAATAATTTGGAGTGATCTTAAAAATCTGTAGTTTTATTTATTTTTAAAGGGAAAAAATTAGGGGAGATATCACTTGTCTGATTTAAAATTTGGGTTTTTTTCTGAATTTTTTTGGAATTGTGTATATATATGAGTGCCAATGAGGACGTAGTAACAAAGTCAACCAAAACACAACTGAACTCCTAACTCGCACAAGCTGTAAAGCTTCTGAGGGATCTTCACAGACGATCTAGGAGTATCAAGATAATATCAATAATAGATATCATAATTATTAGCACTGTTAATAATACAAACAATATCTATTATTGTACGTGACAATATGCAGACTTGTCCTGGAGTATGCACATCCAATCTTTGTCAAGCTAAACAACTTGAAAACTGCAGAAACTACATCACAAAATACAACAAAGCATAACCAATAGAAGAACGACTTAAAAAGCTCAATGAAATTGTTTATATGCATCTGAAAGAATTACAGAACATCTTGGAACTCTTCCACCACAAACGGATATGATGTGATATATTATCCTGATACTCCTAGATCTTCTGTGAATATCCCTTAGAAACTTTTTCAACTTGTACAAATTAGGAGTTCAGTTGCGTTCCTCTTAGGCTTTGTTACTGTGTCCTCATGCCACTTCAGATCATAGCACTGTTAATTGTCGACCCAACAATGTAATGGTGGCCAGAAGCCGCCCGACTAGAAAATTTCTTTCCTACTTTAGACGGACTTGAACCCAAGGCTCTTACCACTGAGCTATTGAAACGCAGCCAACAAATAACTACTAGGATTGCTGTGTGTTGAAAAATCATGACAGGTGATGAAATATGGGTATATTTTGAGAATCCCAAGCATTGTAAATCATGGGGGAATCCAGGCAAACCATTCACATCTACTGCAAGACCAAATTGCTTTAGAAAGAACTGAATACTCTGTGTTTGGTGGAATCAGGAGGGTTTAATCTATTATGAGCTACCAAAACCTGGTGAAACCATTAACACTGATCACTACCAACTGCAAATGATCCATTAAAAGCATTAAGTGAAAAATGTATGGAAAAGGCAACACAACGTCATTTTAATCTATTATATTGCCCCATCACACAAAATGGGTCAGGGAAACGATCAAGGCATTCGGTTGGGAAATACTAGCGCATGTGGCTTATTCTCCAAACCTGTCTTCATCCGATTATCATCTGTTCACACCACTGGAACTTGCTCTCGCTAAACATCGCTTCAATTCGTATAAATATGTATGAAAATGGCTTGATAACTGGTTTGCTTCAAATGAAGAAGTGTTCTTTTAGAGTGGCATCCATAAACTGCCAGAGAGGTGGGAAAAATGTATAAATAGGAATGGAGATTATTTTGAATAAACTATTTTTTATCATTTTCAATCAGCAGACATGTAATTTTCACAAAAAAGTTCCCGTTTTATACTTTTACAGCTGGTAGTACACAGACGGTGGTGTCCTATCATTTTTTGTGCATGCTTCGAATGGATCTGCCGATGATCACTGCTCCTGCAGCACTCATTTTAATGGAGTTCTCGAAAAATAAAAAGCACCACAGTGTTTAGGTGGAACAATTGTTTGACTTTTGGAATATTGCACTGAAAGTTTAATTTACATTCAGATAATCACATGTTCTTCTGAATTCATACTTCAAAATGTTAGGCTGATTTTGCATTTCTACAATGGATCACTCTGTACAAAATAGGTTCTGTAATTTCTCAAAGGAGTAATATTTTTAAAGACTCTATGTTTTCATCTTATGGTCATACAATTACTTACGTATATTTAAATTTGTCTCCTGATATCAACATTTTTGAATAAACATTTTGTAAACATTCAGTCAGATTAGTAGCCATTGCTGCAATAAAACCTCTAATTTCGAAACTAACTTCATTTATAGAGCATAATGCTAATCCAGACATCACAGGTAACAAGCTCAAATTAACATATAAACCAGTCTGCTCTCCTACAAAAATTTGGTAAAATTATTTCAGATATAATAAATTTCTCAAAAAAGTTACCTAAAATAAATCTTGAAATCAAAACTGTGAACATAGGTGCTGAACTCTTTATCGTCTCTGTAAAACTTACAGCTACATAGTTCAATGCAACAAGACCTAATACTACTGTTAAAAACCTGAAAAAGATGTTTTAGTACAGATTACTAATTTTGATATATTTCATTTAGCATCTGGTTCTGATTAGATTTATGATAAACTAATTGGAAATGTGGACAATACTGTTTTTGAGAATTCATATTTACTAGATACCAGAATGAAATGAACTGATGCTAGAAGTATTTTAGTTATCATGAAACCTTCCAACTACCTTGTGCAACCAACAAGCACCATATGTCTATAAAATCCCGGAGGTTTATGCAATCTCTGATTGGGTTTATACATTCCACAAGGAAAATATAGCTGTAGAAATCCGCAAGATGCTGTTATCAACATTTGACAACCAGCTAAAATAAACCAGAATTAGTTTGAACTTTATGGATACTTAAAGACATTTATACCTAACACGGTAGGATTTCCATTTAAATATGTTAATATATATTTATTTAGAAAAAGTGTACAGCCACTGAAAAAGTACCATAATATAAGGAACGTGATAGCCCTTACGCTGGTGAGTCCATTTCTATTATTTTCCACGCTATCTGAGCAATTTTCAATTATTTTCGTACGGTTATTCTTAATATGGCTTTTCTCACTTTTCTCCATCATTTCAGTTGAGAAAATCTTTCTGAAAACAATAACATTGGGTTCGATAATTGTTTTAGTTGAAAAGAAACGGAAAATGTATTCATTTATTAATAATATTAGTCAAATTATTAACGTCCAACATTTCTGTTTTCACAAATCCCAGATGATGATTATTTGATGATGAAAACAAAACATTGACAGATGGTTTTGCTAGTTTCATAGAAAGGTGCATTTTAACCTGAAAGCATATTATCTATAGAACGTTCGATTGATATAAAAAATCGTAACAGAATATGAGTGAAAAAAGCAATAGTAGGAAAATTCCGTAAACGTTTTATATTTATGAATTCATCTTACTTGAAAATTATAATTTCAGTGTTTTTGGTGTTTTGGTCAAGATTATTTCAGAGCTCTGTGGCTGTATTATCTATCAAAATATCTAACCTCAAATTCAAATAGTATTTTAATTTAAGGGGCAGGGGGTAAGGGTAATATTTTAATTCTCTTCTGAATAAACTAATTAAGAACCTATACAGGTGAATGTTAATTATTCATGTTTTCTTAAAAAGCAATGTATTCGTTTGAACAAATGACTATGATTTAGTGGCATAAGATTCGGAACAAATAGAATAAACAATATATTCTGATTTACTGTGGATGTATTTGGAATCTAGGATTACCTCGATGTCTTGCGCGGTCGTCAACCCTGTCACATTTTGTATATTAAATGCCAACATCGATCTGTGATTGGTGAATGGGGCGAGGACTTCTGAATTAGAGTTTCCTAGTGCATCTAGACTTGGCTTTTTAAGGAAAAATGTGAATGAAAAAAGAGTCGAATATTTGTTTCATAACTGTATCTGATTTATAATCGACGATGCAGAAAAAGGAAGATAGTTTTGAACAAAAGCGAATCGAAATTGAGACATGGCTCCAAAGAATGGAATCCAGGCTAGCTGTTCTGGCACCTGTAGGTCATACTGCAGATGTATTGGAAGTACAACTTAGGGAACAAAAGGCCTTACATGCCGAATTACATCATTTTAAAGCACAAATTGAAGCTTTTCAGCTTCTTACTCAAAGACTGATTACTGCCCATCAACATGAAGACACTAGTCGATACAAGAAGGTATTTAAAAGCAGGCCTATTTTGCTTCATGTTTGCTTTTAATTTGCAGCTTTTATGAACATTTGAGACCATAATAATTGAAGCATTTAGAATTTGTAAACAGAGGTTTAATTCCTTACCTGTATCTTGTTGAAATATTGAAAGAGTATCATCCGAAATTAATGTATACTTTCCTTAATGAGGAATTTGTATAATTTTAATAGGTGTATGGATGAAATATACCCAACATGAAAGTGGTATTTGATGTTTTCAGCATTTGCAGTATTATTACACTTTTTGTGGCATACTTTATTACACAAATAATTTAGATTCACATCATAACTTAGACTCTAGGCTGTAACTGAAGATCAGTTATATATCATTGCAGTTTTATCAACTTTATCAAATAATATTTTGTGAACTGCAAATTATGTATATGAATATATTCAAGGATAATCAATGAATTATAAGGCTTGATCACAATTATTATAATAATTTACATGTAGCTTGCCTTGATAGTTGAGAAATATCTAGATTATATCTAGAAAAATCAAACAAACTGTTCTGAATGTACTACTTGGTGATATGTTGGAAAACAAAGAGTTGATCTCACTTGGGGTTCAACAAGAAAGCTTATATTAGTCTTGAGGAGTGATGTTGCTTGTGGTGCTCTCTTTGAATACACAACCTATATAATGTTCTAAAATTATCTGATATGCTCCCATCTCCAAATATTACTCTAAGTTTGAAATATTTTGTAAGGTTAGGTTCTAAAAATGTTTTAACTTAGATTTCGAATTTTTTATCGACATTAAAGTTAAGTCTGACTGATATAAGATTTCAATGATCACTATAGTCTTTCTTCATTTTTCAATGTGAAAAAGGACAAATTCCGACTCGATACAATCTGGTTGTTACTTTCATATTAGTACTTTTGTTAAATCATCAAAAATTTTGAGTTAATACATAAATATTATGGAAAAAATGTGTTCGGTCTTCTAACAGAAAAAAGTAGTTTAATTAATGCAATGATATATGTATGTTTTTCTCAGCATTCAGAGGCATTGTTCTGGAGAGTACTTCATCTATCTTAGGATTATATTTCCTAAGTTAAAATGAGAAGAGATGAGCTTTTGCGCTAGTTACAGGAAACAGTGTGCTATCATTTCTCCCAAATGTTCGTAATTTTCGAATTTCGAGCCAAAAATGATCATCCGAGGTCAAAATTATTTCTATCCAGTCGTAAAACGCCAACTTTAAAACGGAAAATGCTAGGGCCTTGAAGTTTCAGTTACAGTTACAGTTACAGGAAACAGTGTGCTATCATTTCTCCCAAATGTTCGTAATTTTCGAATTTCGAGCCAAAAATGATCATCCGAGGTCAAAATTATTTCTATCCAGTCGTAAACACGCCAACTTTAAAACGGAAAATGCTAGGGCCTTGAAGTTTCAGGGAAGGTTTGGGGTCTAAACATGGCGGCTAAATTCTTTAATGGCTGTAATTTTCGAATTTCGAGCAAAAAATGGTCATCCGAGGTCAAAATTACTTTTATCCAGCCGTAAACACGCCAACTTTCAAAAGGAAAGTGCTAGGGTCCTGATCCCTTCAGGGAAGGTTTGGGGTCTAAATGCCTCGGCTAAATTCGTTAATGGCAATCAATATTAGTTTCGCAGTTACTTACAATAGTTTCGAAACTACCCATTTGATCGATTTGAAATGCAGCATTTAGAAGTAGAATAAAAACACGCATGTTCATGCAAAATTTTGTGATGATTATGATGATAAGACCAAAATATATTATTTTATGAGGATCGTGGATGATATGGACTAGCGTAAAAGCTCCTGACTTCACATAAGTGCTTCTCTCTTTTTTATTCATTGGATTATTTTCTGAGATTCTGAATTTATCGATTATGTTATTACATTATTTAGTGTTGTTTATACAGGTGGGAACTGAGATCTCTTAGAAGCATGGTGTATTCACTAATTTTGTTTGGAAAATTTGTGGGAATTCCATTGAAGGTTCTATTTTCTTCTGTAGATGACGCTCATCGAAAAACAAAAGTGAAATTATGTATGAAACAACATTTCAATAACTTCATATAATATTATTCACACAAGCTACCTGAAGAGGGGGTAATACCTCTAAACTGCAGTTACAAAAAACTTATAAACTTCGAGTTTTTTTATAGAAAAACAGCAATTTATAACAATTTGTTTTAATTGAATTTATATTGTTCAAAAAATACATACTAACTTCTAAAAACTTATTTTAATTATGATCATCTACCAAATAGTTACAGCGAAATCAGTTCAGTGAGTAGGTATTCTAATGAAGTCAAGTGTGGACAGAACATACATTGGTACCAACAAAATAAAGTAGAAATAGGAACATGTGTTTCATTAATAAGTCAATTAACTATAATATTTTGCTAACACCGGCCAAATCAATCCACTTTAATTAAAAATTGTGAGATTTGTTTATTTTTTCATTGTAGTTGAATTTTGCATTTATTCAGATTTTCAGTCGCATTTATTATTTATTGGGTATTGACATCCAAAATTCTGAGATGATACTCGTTAATTTTTATTTTGATTGTGTATTATACATTGGTGTCATAAGTGTGTTGATAAATTTCAGGTTATTTCTTCAGTTTGTTTCCAAATCGACTTCATCATGTTTATAAAATAGATTTAACTGTTTTCATTCTAACAAAAAATGATGGTACTACTTCTTGCTTGTAATTGTTTCAAACAATTCTTTCCAAAAAAAGTGTCTTGATTTCTAAGAATTAATTGAATTACCATATCTTGTAAAACATGAATAATATCTTGTATTATCTTGAATAATAAATAATTTTTGTTGGAAGACTGCTTTTTGCAGAAAATCCTAACTATCGTTAAAGCATTACATTAATCTATTTCTCTCATCTAAAAAGTCCATTGTTTTCCAGATAATTTTCAAGAAATAATAAAAATTCGTTCAACATCCTGCATCTACAGAATTTTAGAGGATTATAGTACAGTTTTGCTTAGAATAGGAAATATTGAAATTTATTGATGTACTTATGATACTTAACCTTATAGAAGGATATTTCGATTGTTTCTGCTATATTGTTTTACTTCATTTTTGAGCACAATAACTAATGAATTATTCTGTGTAATTGCTTTCTGTCTCAAATCTTCAGGCACAATAATGCTTTGTTTTGTGTTTTGTTTTTAGATTGCATTGAATTATATGTGTTACAGGCTAACAACCAATCTAACTTTCACTTTTTCAAGTCTGCAGAATATATTAATCAACATTACACTCGTCTCGATGCATGTATCATCAATAGAGGGAAACTTTTGCACTCGGCTTTGAGTTCTCTCCAAAATCTGGACCGATCTCTAGATAAATTTCTTGCTTGGTTGAGTGAGGCTGAGTCTGTCGTCGAGACTTTAGAGGGGGAAGTAGAGTCAAGGAGGGCCACACAGCAATTGAAAGAATTGCAATCAGATATTGAAAGGCAGACTACGACTCACGCTGCTTTGAAAGCAGCAAGCATGACACTTTTGGGATCGCTTGCACCAGAAGATGCTTTAATGCTTCAGCTAAGGGGTGACGAAATGGAACGTAGATGGCAGGTTAGTCGAAACTATTCATATTTTGCAAATCTGCAAATTTGGTTGTTGTTTATTAATAGGTTTGGTTTTGGATTTTTTTAATATGAGTGGATGCCAGAAATATTCAAGAGTTTATTTCATAATAAGTATTTGCTACTGCTGTATAAAAGTTTGTGTTTACCTCAGATTGTCTACAAACCTTGAAAACGTTCTTGCTGTTTTTTATTAGGCGACACCACTTGAATTGTATGCCTCTAAATAAATATTTTTACATCTACATATTGAAAATAAATATAGAATGACATGTCCTCTTTAGGACATGGAGATTTAGTAGTGGAGTAGATGGACAAGAGAGGGAAAGCATTTGTTCCATGAAGGTAACAACAGAGATATATTCCTTCTCATGTTTTCTTTCAATCAGCTCAATGAGTTGCAACCAGTGTAGCACTGGATCTACCGATTTTAAAATGTCTGTTGAGGTTAGCCATAAATCAACATTATTAACCCTAATATACGTGATTCAAAGCTGTTCTTTATTTAGTGGAATCAGCTGAGTGTAGTTCATAATGAACTGCTCGAACTATGAGTGTGGACAATTCAGCGGGAGAGCATCAGGCTCGTGACAGGGAGGTCCGGGTTCGAATCCTGTTCGGGTGGAAAAGAAATTTTCTAATTGGGTGGGTGTCTGCCACCATTTCACTGTTTGGTCAAAAATTAACAGTGCTGTAACCTATAGTGGCGCAAGATCGCAGTAACAAAACCTACCCAGAACACAACTGAACTCCTAACTCACACAAGCTGAAAACTTCTGAGGGATCTACTGAGAAGATCTAGGAGTATCAGGATAATAATAATAATAACTAAATGATATCATCACAGGAGATGGCCTTCGATAATAATTCATCTGCTTGGAAAAACGACTACTATAAGAGTAGAGTGATTTGGCAACATGATAATGCTTAGCTATATATTGCCCAACCATCGAAAACTTACTTTGAAACCCTCGAATGGGAATTCCTAACAATGCTCTTACCATACATTGCCCTTTCATATTCACTGTTCCAATCTATGGTATGTGGTTGACCAGTACTTTCATTTTAATGATGAAGCCAAAAAATGGATCAACTTGTGGATAACCTCAAGAGACGTGTTGTTTTTTCCATGTGGAATTTATATCAGAAAGATTGGAAAATATAATGGTTAGAGATGAATAATGATTTCAGTTAAATGTTTTTTATGACATTTAATTTATTCTTTGCATATAATAGACCTGATATTTATCGAACAAATAATAAAATTCTCGACAAATGTTATTGTTTATGTTTGTAGATTTCAAAAATGGAATGACATATTCACCCTTGTGTCGTATTTCAGTTAAAACATTAATTTTTTATAGAAACACGGCAACAACTTATGTAAGGTCTTAATAATCAAAGAAATTATGTTATTACTTAAAATTATATAATAGAAAAAAATTATAAATCATGCCATCATAAACTTCTAAAACCTTAGATCAATCAACAATAAAAAATAAAAAAATTATCAAAGTTCTATATTCATATGTAAAGTTATTCTATAAATAATAATTTCAAAATAATATGTAGCATTATTATATTGTAGCATTTATATGACATTATTAAATGAATCTGAAGAAGTTATTACAAAAACAACTACTAAACAAATACTACAAAGTTAAAAATGCTATTGTTTAGGTTTAATTGATGTATAATTATATGATCCATTTCCAGCAAGTATTTTATTTTATTAATAATGATAATAACTTAGAATAGCATGATGCATAAAGAACCAGGCACTAATAAGGACTGCTATCTTCAAAGGTGAAGCTTTTTTTATGGAGAAGCAAAGCTGATCAAAAGAAACTATTTAACACAAATCTAGCTTATATAATTTGAAAATAATGCAGTGGAAGTTTTCAACAATCCAATGATTAATATGGATCTTAATTTGCTTATATGATGAACAAAATAATATGAACTTGAATCCCTTGGCATAATGTGTCATGGAAAAATATGATTTTTTAACTATTTTTATTGTGGTATCTGCAAATTTAAAGAAAAAATGATGTGAATGCTCTTGAACTTGGTGGGAAAGTAAGGGGTTCTAGGAAATTTGAGTTTAAGCATGTAGAAAGTTCTAATATTAAGAAAACAAATTTGGAAATGGTTAAAAAAAAGCTGATAAGGAAACATTAATTACTACTTGAATGATCATGTCTTAAGAAAAAATTGTATCACTGTCTCCTGAATTAATACAAAAACACTGAACCATTTGCGGCAAAAATTTTTCTTGAATATTTTCGTTATCCTTATTGTTTAATTTTTTCTTCTAGTTTCAATGCGTGGTAACACAATGTCTTTTATTTTCTTTGGAAAAATTTGCCTGAATTACTCGAAAATGTTTCTCTGTCTTCATTATGATAGAACTTTTACGAGGGTGATTTTTGTGAAGCTGTTTATTTTAATGAGTTCTACTTTCCGTTAAAAATAACCTTATTTTTCAGAAGAGAAGAGCTCATTTATGAAGGTTTTAAGAAAACATGATTGTTTGTGCATTTGCCTAGCCAATATATATATATATATATATATATATTAGTTGGTTTTAAATCAATGAGAAATATAAAAGTATTATTTTTGCTGATTTTACTGAAGGTCAGGGATGAGAGGAAATGCTCGATTCCCATTTTCATATTGCTTGGAATGAGATGCTCAACTGTATTAATACTTATAATATTATAATTTCTGCTAGTAGATCATGAAAGGTGACGAGGAAACCAATTGCATGCTATCATTCTGCTTATAGAATCAAATGTAGTTTAGTTGAACTAATGAAGATATAAAGTCAAATGTGATGAAGAAATAGCAGCTAAATTGATCATTAATGTGTAAGATTCACAGCAATCAAATTTTTTTTTAATAATCATTACAAGTACTCTTGGGGATATTCTCTATTAATTTATATGAATGCAGCTCATATTTTCCAAATAAACTTTTGCTTTTGATATTCACCATTTGTGATTATCTTTTTGGTCAATTCCTTAATTTAATAATTTTTTATGAAAATTTTTGACTGGATCTAAAAAGGGACAATACTTAATAATAATAATAATAATAATAAAGGTTCTTTATTGCAGAGCAAATGGCCATTGACCTTGGGTCCTTCAGCCAAGTTTTTTTTTTTTTCTTCTTTTTTTTATATACATTATTTGTATTTAACAACAGCAAAAAAAAAAAAAAAAATTTACATTCTGAATATATTTATTAAAGGATGTTGTGGGTGTTTTCTTGAGGTGGTGTGGTTGTTGTCATCTTGATATAAAGTCAGTATGTCATCCTGTTTCTTAAGCCTTGCCACAAATCTTTTACGCAGGGTGTTCAGCCTTGTTCTTATTGGCTCAATGTTGGTGCTTGAGTAAAGTAGGTTGTTTGGTGGATTGTAGAGTACGTTGTTAGGGTGTCTCATTCTTGTGATGGTTCTAAGTGCTGTTGTCTCTGCTACGTCGATGTTTTTCATTGCAGGTTTTTTGCAATTGGTATATATTGGATGTGCATACTCTAACAATGGGCGGCAAATGGTTTTGTAGATTTTTGCGGCTGTATTTATGTTGATTCCTTGCTTACGGTGGACTAATTTGCAGAAGTATTTGGCTCTAGATATAGTTCTTTTCTTGATGTTTTTCGTGTGCTGGTTGAAATTGAGCTTATTATCAATTTGTACTCCCAAGTATTTAATCGACGGAGAAGGTTGGACACTTTTCCCATCAAGTTCCAGAGTAGGTGAAGTAGGGGAGATTCTATGGTAAAAAATGGTAAATTGGGATTTGTCTACATTAACTTTCATTCTCCATTTTTTGAACCAATTTTGGACGTTGTCTAACAGTTCTTGTAGGTTCTTCACACATTTTTTTATTGTTTTTGCGTGTGATATTAGGATTGTGTCATCAGCATACTGCAAGATATATGAATTCTTATTAGGTACAACTAGTATATCGTGACAGAATATGTTGAAGAGGAGAGTTGATAGTGGGGATCCTTGGGGTGTTCCCTGCTCAGGATGGAAACAATCCGAACAGCATGTTCCCACTCTTACTGCTATTTTTCTGTTCTCTAAAAAGTGCTTGCATAACTTTAGCAATTTAAATGGAACTCCGAGTTTATACAATTTATACAATAGTCCTCTGTGCCACATACAGTCAAAGGCTTTCTCGATATCCAGACTTAAGATTGCAGTCTTAAATTTTTTCAGTGTTGCATTTTGGACATTTGAAACAAGAATTGTAAGTGGATGAGTAGTTGATTTATTGTTTCTGAAGCCAAATTGAAAGTTGGGAATATGTTGATCTATGTGAGTTGACAGTATTGCTTTTATTACTTTTTCATATAGTTTTCCTAGCACTGGTAGTAATGTTATTGGTCTATAACTTCTCACACTTTCTTTATTTGAATTGGGCTTAGCGATATTTATAACCTGTCCGCATTTCCATATTTCCGGGAATATACATTTGTTGAAACAGTTTTCAAAGATTTTAATGATGTGCTCGTGTATTTTGTGATCCAGTCTCTTTACTAATACCCATGGTATTTGGTCTTGTCCTGGGGAGCTATTTTTGCTTTTGTGTAGTTGTTGGTAGTAATCTGCCTCATCTATTGTCATTCCTTCTAATGTTTCGTTCTGGTTGTTGAAATATTTGTTATACCATTCATCTATATGTTCCATCTGTTTCCTATCGTAGTTGTTGTTTTCCTCAAATTTATATCTTTCCTTATAGTATTCTGCGAATAGTTGCGATTTCTCTTTATCTGTGATATATTCTCGGTTATTTTGTATCAAGGTAGGTATTGTGGAGTATTGCTTATACTTCGACAGCTTGTTGACTTCTTGATAAAATTTTTTGCCCTTGGACTCATTAATTTCACTGCATGCTAGGATCCATTTGTTTTCTCTATACTGTTGTATCATGCGTTGTATATTTTTATTGTAGTTATTCAGGTCTTTCTTAAATTGTGGGTTTTTGTTTTTGCAGTACTCCCTGTACATTTTTCTTTTATATTTTATTAGTTTAATAATGTAAGGAGGTAACTCATGAAGGAATACATGTCTTTTCATAACTGGTGTGTGTTTCCTTATGGTTTCAGAAAGTATGTTATTAAAATCCTCAGTACTATGCTCGTTAAGAGGTGTGTTACTATTTTTTTCAATAAACAACGTCATGGCCTTATTAATTTCATCCATGTTGGAAAGTTTATAGTTATATGTAATTCTATCTACTTCTGTTTGAGATTCAAGTTTCGTATCAAGTTCTACTACCATGGTAAGATGATCAGATCCCAAGTCCGGGATCAACTCCACTTTCAGGATATTTGCCTTTATGCTTTCTGTGTAAAGTAGTAAATCGGGGGTGCTGTCTTGATTTTCAGGCATTAAGAATGTAGGGCCTGTTTCAGCTCTGCAAAAATTGCTATTTCTCAGGAAATTAACTTAATAATATTTTATTGTAAGATCCAGTTTTTGCGTGTTCGCAATTTTGAGCGGAAAATGGTCTTCCACTATCACATTGATTCAACAGATGAATTTTTCATGTCCAAATTCTATTTTGTTTACGTTACTGTAAGCACAATCATTTTAGAAAGGAATAATTTAGGGATTCACATTTATAGGATTGATTTTAAGCCAAGTAGGAAGATCAAATTCATAAAAGAAGAAAATCTATCCACAAGCACCAGAAACATTCATTCGAGATTTCATTTTACTGATGCCTAAAAAAACATAATTATTGATTAGAAAGAATATAAAAACATAATTTTTGATCTTTTTTAGATTATTTTATTACAATTTCTCTGAGAGAAAATTAATTGTTAGAGTAAAAGTTTTAACATCCTGGAATCAATTCATATTTGTAGCATGGAAGTTTGAAGATCCCAGGATCAAACTTTGGCATCAACTGTATTCATTTTAAATTTTTTCATCCAATAGGAAAATTCCAAGGAATTTTAGACCACTTCTAATTATGGGACAACAAATTCCTTATGTTTAGTATTGTAATTCACCTGATGAAGTTATATTATGATTAATTGATGTGAATCTAAATATATGTTAGTGGAAATTAGAGTCATTTATTTTAAATTATGATTGAGACCTTTTACAATTTGACTGTGATACTATATAAACTGCTTGTCAAAAGTTTCTAATTTGTGTTTTCTCTTCAGAAAAACCAAATTTTTTTTTGGAATATGTATATAGAAACATTAATAAGGAGTATGAGCTATGGTAATTTATTTTAATGTATATAGAGTGTTTATGATTAGAATAATTGTTTGATTTTCCATTCTGCATGTGCTGAGAGGCTGTCTTCTCACCGAATGAGTTAAAAAATCGTCTTCTACTGATGTTGTAGCACATGGTCTACTACTTATGGGTCTCTGACAAACTGTTCCAGTGAAAAAGTTCCGTGCCAGTAAACGTGATATCACAGTTTGACTAACATTGAAGAAATTGGCCACTTACACTTGTGTTCAACCAGCCTGAAGCATTCCAAGGGCTGTATTGGCATAGTCCTCGGATATAACTTGTCTTGGTTTAATAAAAATTAGATTTTTAATTGTGCAGACTGAAGAGTAACTCATTAAAAACTTGCTTCACGATGAAACAAAAGACGTTTCTATAATTGTTATAAGTTTATGTAAATATTTATGATTATCCTGATACTCCTAGATTTTCTGTAAAGATCTGAAGCTTTAAATAGAATGAAATGAACTATCACAAAGTAACAGACTACTCCATCCAATATCTGAAGCTTTTTCAGCTTGTGCGAGTTAGGAGTTCAGTTGTGCTCTGGGTAGGCTTTGTTACTGCGATCTTGCGCCACTTTAGGTCACACCAGTGTTAATTTTCGATCCAACAGTGAAATGGTGGCCGACACCTGTCCAACTAGAAAATTTCTTTCCCAACTGAATAGGATTCGAACCCGTGTCCTTCCGGTTACGAGCCCTATGCTCTACCACTGAGATGTAGGCACTCAATTGAAAAAACAATTTAGATGATATGGAAAATATACATCTTCAGAAAACACCAAGATTCTTAATTTTTAACAAGCATTTTATTAGACTAAATAATTTATACTGAGGTCTTATCAAAATTTTGTCACTAATCTTTTTTAAATCTGCAATTCTGCTGTTTTAACATAAGTTATTTTTGGTGAAATACTTTTCACCAGTTTCACCTCTAGTTAAGAAGACTCGCTTTCAAAAACGCCCAGTAAATGGAATTTTTGTAAGCCTGCCCAATATCAAGTTCTTTAAAAAAGCTTTTGGTACTTTTACAGACACTGAGAACGCACACATCTGACCTCAAAAATCGTTTGGAGCACAATGCAGACTATTGGGGAGCTTTGCTCCTTTCTTTGAGAGAACTGACAGAATGGGTTATAAGAAAAGATACAGAACTGGGACTGGCAGCCCGCCAAGATGATCATAGAGCATTTAGGCAACAATTAGAAGATAAGAGACCTTTAGTTGAATCTAGTTTGAGAAGTGCAAGACAATTTGTGGCAGGTGATCCTTCAAGCGAACTGGCAAGAAATCTTCGTAGAGAATTGGTTAAATTGTCAGATAAATGGAATGGTTTGATAGATAAGTCGGACAAATTGGCCACAAGATTGGAGCAAAACAATGCTGTAAGTATAAAAAATTTCTATTCAAAAAATTCATTAAGAGATAGAATAGTATTAAAATGATTTTCTGTCTGCCTCGAATAAAAACAACGCATGTGCTTCTACCACAGAAAATCTGGGTGGAGATGGGTTGTCTTTCCAGAAGAGCTAGAACCAGAACTGTATCACAAAAGGGATAACCATTGCAAGATAATGCAAATGATCCTATATACATTCCGCTAGAGTTGAAAATATTTGCACCTTCTTTGGTGCCGACTCTCCCTTGAGCTAAAACTTTTTGTTGTGAAATTTCGTCAAACTATTGATTGAAACTTCCTTCAGAGCGCTGTGTTTGTTTCATTGTGATTAATCATAGCACCCATCTTATGCACAGTTTTTTAGAAACATACAAAAGAAACCACTCAGTGGTTTTTAAGGATACCCTAAATAGAAACTCATCTCATATACCAAAATTAATGTTTTTCTAATTCGAATATCATGAGGAAGTTTGGAAGAACAGGGAAATTATACTTAATTGGTATCTCATGTATGAGATGTAGCAGCAATTTCCTCCATCTAAAGAAAAATTTGCTTGTTCCAGAAATTAAAACTCCTCACTGTCAATTTAGAAGAAGCATCTACTGCTGTTTCTCGTCTTGAGAAGGCAACTCTGAGTTGGAGTGGCCCAAGAAGTGCTGCAGAAGCTCGAGAACTATTGAAAAGTCTTAAAAATCTTGAAACTCAATTGCCACCATTACAAAGATCGTTGGAAGAAGCCCAGATGCAGGCTGCAACTCTAAGTGGTGCTCTTCCAAATAATTTGGCTTCTCAGTTAGAAGATTGTAGTGCTAGATGTCGAGCTCTGCAGAATGCAATCAGGGAGAGGAGAGAACAATTGACAAATAGTACACAAGGTAGGCACAATTGTTTTTTATTTTAAGGTTTCAAGAGAGATTTTTTGGTGATTATTTGTATGTGATGGTAGAACAAATGTAACGACTTATTTATTTTTATGATTGAAGTGTTGTGCTTTCTTGTAGATTTTCAGAGCCTTCTGAAAGTGGAAATGAACTTTTGTGTAAGAATTTCCATCTGTTACATTATCACATCTGTAACTATTGATCTTGAAAAAAGTTCAATGTTGGATGCTAGTCATGACTCATTCAAATGCCTCTTCTGCAACTGACTACATCATGCAAAAATATTTCATGTGTGTTTTGCTATAATTATAATTTCTTGAACATTTTTCTAAATTTGTATATACTTTTGGTAATCCATAGAGGTCACTGAAAATAAACTGCTCATAGAGAAACGGCGTTGTGAGGGAGCTTACAAACTTCATGCTTGGGGGAAGTCTCGTCCTGGCCGAACCCATGCACCCTTCAGATGTTTATATGCGTTAAATCTGCCAATGACGCACGCGTGCCTTATCCCATTAGAAACGAAGGTACTTTAGTGCTGCTTGAAACCAGAGAGAACTGAGGACTGAGTGATATACTACTCTGTCAAGAAAGTACCGGGAATTTTCAATTAAAACAACATTTTTACATTTAATCGTCAAAATTTATTGGGTCGCCTTCAAAATAGGCTCCATTTGCTCCAATACATCTATGCCAACGGCACTTCCAATTATCGAACCATTTTTATAGGCGCTTTCCGGTATGGACTTTAGCTCTCGCGCCGAATTTTGTTTTATGGCTTCAATCGACTCAAAACGGGTGCCACGAAGGGGCAATTTTAATTTTGGGAAGAGGAAAAAGTCGCAGGGAGCCAAATCCGGCGAATACGGTGGTTGCTGAAGCACGTTTGTTGAGTTTTTGGCGAGAAAGTCAGTCACAATCGTAGCTCGGTGAGAAGGCGCGTTATCGTCATGCAAAATCCATGAGTTGTTCGCCCACAAATTTGGCCGCTTCTTATAGATACGCTCACGCAAACGTTTCATAGCGCCTAGGTAATACTCCTTGTTTACCGTCTGACCCTCTGGAACGAACTCGTAGTGCACCACGCCACGGATATCGAAGAAAACAATGAGCATCATCTTCATTTTCGAGCGGCTTTGGCGTGGTTTTTTCGGTTTCGGCTCATTTTTTGCCACCCATTCCGATGATTGCTGGCTTGTTTGCATATCGTACTCGTAGACCCAGGTCTCATCACCAGTTATAATGCGTTCCATGAATGTAGAATCGGAATTACAGCGATCCAGCATGTCTGAAGCAACCTGTTCGCGATGACGTTTTTGAAGAAAATTTAGGTCTTTCGGTACGAGTCGTGCGGCCACCTTTCTCATGCCCAAAATATCAATAAAATTGGACGTGCGGACTCGTGGGATATCTTAAGATCATGTGCTATCTCTCTCAAGCTGGTACGACGGTTTTCCAGCACCCTTTCCTTAATTTTATCGACGTTATCTTCGATCGAAGCCGTCGATGGGCGACCACTTCACGACCGTCCTTGAAGGCTCTGTACCACTGATATGCACGAGTTTTCCTTTTGCAACATTTTCAATGCATTGGCACACGAAAATTCATTTGCAACACAAAACTTTAAACAAATTCTTTGCTCAACGTAATCACCCATAGTAAAAATCGGCACGCACTCTGACATCGACTGACTTAATCAGCTGTTGCAAACACACTAGTTGACAGATCCCGCTCAAGCTTGGCATAGTAATTAAGGACAGTGGTACCAACCTAGGAAAAAAAATTTTTACCTGCCTCATTGCCCCGCCAGATTTAAATCGATAATTCCCGGTACTTTCTTGACAGAATGTATAGAGACTATGTGTGGAATACCGGGAAGTTGCCGCAGAGCAGAGTAGATTTTTGGGGGCGTGTGGTACGTTCTCATGTACCAGAGGATTAAGCATGTAGCAGCTTAGGTCGATGGTCGCCACAAGACTGTGAGATAGTTGTTTTCAAATTTTTCTACAATATTGAAAATTTCCTTGTCTTTAATATCATTATGGTAATCTTTACTTTCTATTGTATGAACTTAGTAACTACTTTGCAGTAGTTTGACCCCCTCTTTCTTTCTTTCTACTTGAAGTGATTAATTTTTTTAAATTTTATTTGCTTTCCAGGGGCTGTATCTCCAGGCCCTCCAAGTGTTCAGCCGCCTTGGGAAAGAGCAATAACCCCCAATAAAGTGCCATATTACATAAATCATAGCACAGAAACAACACATTGGGATCATCCCCAAATGCTAGAATTAGCCGCCCATTTACTTCAACTTAATGAAGTTCGATTCTCTGCTTATCGAACAGCACTAAAGTTAAGATCCCTTCAGAACAAACTTTGTTTAGATTGTGTACCATTGATGACAGCATCAGAAGCATTTGATTTACATGGTTTACGTGGACAGAACGATAAGATTCTGGATGTAGCTGATATGGTCCTCATACTTAGAGCAATTTTTGATAATGCAGCAGCGGAGCATCCCAATGTGGTTGATGGACCACTCTGTGTTGATTTAGCCTTAAACTGGTTACTTAATGTTTATGATAGTCAACGTACTGGACAAATAAGGGTACTTAGCTTTAAGGTAAGATATATCTTACAAATTTGCTTTCAATGTAAATTCTGATGCTTCAATATTGTTTAGACAATACTAACTGAAACTGAATCTTAGTTATAATTTAGGAGCCCTTATATTTGAGCAATGATCCCCATCTCAAACTTTTTTTCCACTGGAAAACTAATTACTTCATACTTTTATATAGTTTGTACTGAAATCAACGCTGGATTAAATATTTATGACAATTAGATTTAAATATACATCTGTTTATTCTTTTCTTGTTGGTTCCTGTATCATTCCACAGTGATCGGTGTAAGGTTATTTCAACTTTGACCCCCTTTATACAATGTCTCAGCCACTCTTCGAGACAAATTTTAGCTATTCACTATGGTGGGTCCCGAATATCCCTCACTCTGGATGGTATCACTCCCAGCTCAGTGACGGAAGGTCCCAATCTTTGGTCAACGCCATCCATCCACAGCTAAACAGCTGTACGCAAACAAACAGCTCGTCACACTGCCAGATGTAGGAAAAATTGCATCAACTGAAGCCCTTCTCTGGTTTCCAGACATCGCCCACAATTTATTGTGACTCCTATCATGTTCGCTGGAGGAGAATCTACCTTGCTCTTGCACGATTTCACCAGTATCCTTACACCGCTCTCTTGTCTCTCATTAAATCCCAATCTCTCTGGTCATGAGTAGAGTAGCAGTACTAGCTCAAGTACCTCCATTTTTCTCCCTAACAACGTGTCCTTCCAAACATGATTTATTGACAAACTTCATCCATAATATCCAATTTGTGAAGCCCTATGGATGAAAACTGTACAAAATGTCCACCTTCCCTGATCTAACAAATAAGAGGTTGTATTACCCTCAATGTCGAGTCAAAAACAACTAGTTCATAATTTATTTCTAAACCTTCGCATAAGGATTTGAACATTTGGGAATGTTGACTACAGTAGAGTGTCCCACTGATATGGCTCTGTTAAAAGCTAAGTTGTGATCTGGAATATAATAGAAAATTCAATGCAAATATTGGGGTTCATTATAATTCTTAAATCTCAGTACAGATCGCGAAATTTATTCCTAAAATAATTTTCACATTATTGACAACAACTTATTTTATTTGAGTGAAAGACATGCTTTATTGCGTCATTGCAAGTTAAACAAATTGACAGTCTACACAAGTTTTTCCACTTGTATATTAGATGTTGGGATTAGTGAACAACTCAACATAAAATTATTAGTCATAGTAAAATTATTAAATATACAGTCCAGTCCATTCAAACATAGTTAAAGTTTGCTTTCACTATTACTAGATGTAAGTAATACACAGCTGAAAATATTCACCATGCGCCCACAGAAAGATTCCATTATAAAATATCTTATTTTATATGTGACAATTTTTGAGAAACTTGGAGAAAAACTTGTATACACTGTTCTGTTCACATAGTAGTGCTACATAAAAATAACAGGTAGACACTTTTGTCCAAGTGAATATAATGTACTTTTAAGGTTGGCCTTATACTCTTATCCAAAGGACACTTAGAAGAAAAGTATAGGTACTTATTTCGACTCATCGCTGATCCTCAACAGAAAGCAGATCAAAGAAAGTTAGGTTTACTTTTGCATGATGTACTTCAAGTACCAAGGCAACTTGGTGAAGTAGCAGCATTTGGTGGCTCAAATATTGAACCCAGTGTACGCAGTTGTCTGGGTGATAGAGAAGATTTAGAAGTTACTCATTTCTTAGCTTGGTTAAACCAAGAACCTCAGTCGTTGGTGTGGTTACCTGTTTTACATAGGTTGGCTGCAGCAGAATCAGCTAAACATCAAGCGAAATGTAACGCTTGCAAGCAGTATCCTATAGTAGGTCTTAGATATAGGTAGGAATATGTCTTTTCTCTATTTGGAGTTCATTGAAAGGTATTATAAAAATTTAATTCCAGGTGCCTAAAGTGTTTTAATTTTGACATGTGTCAGGCATGTTTTTTCTCTGGACGTTTGACGAAAAGTCATAAACTATCGCATCCAATGCATGAATATTGTGCAGCTACTACATCTATTGAAGATATGCGTGATTTCACAAAAGCTTTAAAGAATAAGTTTAAAAGTAAAAGATACTTTATGAAGCATCCAAGAGTTGGTTACCTTCCAGTGAGATCCGTTTTGGAAGGAGATGAATTAGAAAGTCCTGTAGCATCCCCCCAACACAATGACATGCATTCAAGACTTGAGATTTATGCAAGTCGGTTAGCAGAAGTTGAATTGAGGGCGGCCTCTCCCGATGATGAACACAGGTTAATTGCTGATTATTGTCAATCCTTAGAGGGCGCACCAGCAAGTCCGGGACAGCTCATGATGGTCATTGATGAAGAACAGCGGGCTGAATTACAAGATATGATAAGAGAATTAGAAGCTGAAAATGTGGCCTTGCTTCAAGAGTATGAGCAACTTCAACGGGGAACTGCTCCACAACCTCCTCAACAACCACAACATGACGTTTTAGCAGAAGCAAGACTTCTGAGGCAACATAAGGGGCGGTAAGTATGGTTAATGCCCATATTTGAAGAAACTTGTTTCTAAAAGTTTCGAGTTTTTTTTTTACATGTAACTTATATATATATATATATATATTTATCGAAATAAATGCTTTCACCAAATATCACCTTTATAAGGAGAAATCAAAACAACCGATTTCTTATAAAAAAAAAAATTATTCATCAATTTTTTTACACAACTTGGCACTTTTCAAGTCTTTTTTCCCATTGTTTGAAGAATATCTAAAACTCCCCAACTTGATATTGTACAGTAACCTTTGCGATCATCAAAAAGGTTTAAGTAATTGTAACACCAATCAGGTGGTCAGCTTCCCCGGGTCAAAAATTTCGGTTAATTTGTGATGTACCAAGTGTAGAAGTATGAAACCGGAATTTCCCTATAGATGGTGTTAGCCATCAATTTAGGGACCGTAAGACTCCTTCTGCAACGACATCATCCCTCTCCAACAGCTGAGGAAGATTTTTCAACACAAAAACCCTAGTTCCATACACCGATATATTTTTCTATAACCTTAAGGATGTAGAGTTTTGTGCCTACGAACTACGATTTGTGAACAGCATTGGTGTTCTGTTATCATAGAAGAAAACTACTGCAGATTCGCATTGAATGCTTGTAGAAGCTTACAGTGGATTTCCTACTTGGTAAAACACAATTTTTTGAATGGCAAAAAGGTCAAAAGTGCTGAATTGTTTCAGCCGTTACTATTTGGTAGTTGATCATAATTAAAACAAATTGTAGAAATTAATTAATTAAGGTCAAAAGTGGACGTAGGAAACGAATATCTTAGGAAACCACCGAAAAAGTTCGCAAACAATACATTGCAAGCTTTATTGGGTGAAGATGATACTCAAACTCAACAAAAACTGGCGGATCAATTGAATGTGACACAGAAAGCCATCTTCATTCGTTAGAAAGCTATGGATAAGATTCAGAAAGTGGGCAAATGGGGTTCAATATGAACCGAATGAAAGGCAACAAGAAAATTGAATAACTACTTGGGTTGCTGTGATGAAAAATCGTTACAGGTGATGAAAAAATGGGTAAACACTTGTTGAATTGACTACTATTTCTGTTGGCTCAAACTTTTTCAGTTTTGTGAATTTTTCACTATTTCTGCTATTGTCCATTTGATAGATTAAAATGATGATTCACACTGCTCTCACAGCTGCCACCTAGTTTTATTTGAAGTTGGACTGAAGCCTTTTTAATTAGAGTACTATAATAAATAGGGATAAGAAAATTGTGTTACTAATTCACGGAGAGCTCTAATAATTGCTGCACAACGACAAATACTGAACTAGTACTACAAATTTCAATCTTATGTTTCATAAGATAGGCTTTTTGTACCATTCATTCTTTCAAATTTTTTATTTGTCATGTCATGAAGCTATCTTGAAAATAGTTATTATGTTATTGTGTTTGAATATTCCTTTATAAAATATATTCTTCTATCAACATCGAAATAAGCATTTAGTTCTTAGTAAAACTGCCATATAAGTTTCATATGGTACTTCATCTACTAGTGCCTAAACGCATTTAGTTACAAATATTTATAGAAATGATACAAACTTGATAGTCCCTCTGTTCTCCTTATGAAATTATGGAGCCATTCCATTGGCAATGTAAATATTAATGTATCAAAATGAAGGTAGAATTTTGATCATTATGTCATTTTGCAAAATAAATATTTTTCAATAGGAAATTCCTTGATTCCATTTGAAATGAGGTCCTCATAAAAATTGTGAAATATAGTCTTATATTAATTTAGTTATTGATGCTTTCGATCATTAATCAATCTCATTAATGAATGTTAGTTGATTAAATAACTTTTACATTATATACTGACTATTAACTTAAAAATTTTTTTGCAGCCTTGAGGCTAGAATGCAAATACTTGAAGATCATAATAGGCAGCTTGAAGCACAATTACAAAGATTACGGCAGCTCTTGGACGAACCTACCACATCAACCTTACAAACAAGAAGTGTGACTGCTTCTCAATTAAATCAAGATAATCCAGGTAGAGTAAGTCAGCCTCCCCCACCTGCAGATCATCGTTAACAACCAACGCACATACCATGTCTTCTCCCAACCATATCGCCACAATGCTTGACTATCATATCCAGTTAGAGTGATTCAGAACATATGATTATGAAATGAATTATTAGAAAAAGCTTTAAATGTGGAGATGTCACAAAGAATCTTTCATTAAGTTTTGAACAAATTAGTAACTTGGGGCTTCTCCTATATACTGTGTAATTGTGATGCTAAAAATGTGAAAAATCAAGAAGTAGATAGGGTAGGAATCGAAACTAAAAGATAATAATAGATGAGAGTATTTACTGGTACAAATAGATAGAAAATGTTGCTTCCTAACCAAATTCTAACTTTGTTGAGCTTGAAGGGGAAAATACATTACCTATGAGGATATTATATTGTAGATTGAAGTATTTTTTAGAATTAAGGACAAATGCACTGATGTCAACATTCCCCTATCACAGTGCAATTTTTGAGCTCACATAGTCAAAACATGGAAAAATTTCAAATAGAATCAGAATGCAATAAGAGCACACTATAAATTAAATTAATTCAAAAATAGGAAAATCTTTTTTTGTATATTTACACCATTTTCCAGGGTCTCTAAGGAATCCTGAGAGATTAATTGCAGAGCTTGTTTGTGTATAAGAGAAAAAGGTGTTAACATTACATAACATAACATAATAATATATAACTTGCAAATCATTAGTGAATCTTTATAAAACTTTTTTTGGTATTATATTTTTCTGCAGATTATCCCATATTTAATTTAAAAAACAGCTATATTACCAGACGATCACTTATGCTTTCATAATGCAGAATTTGAAAGGAAAATACAAAAAGATTCAATTGACATTATAAGTACAAAGGGCATTCAATGTATTCTCGGTATAGGCATGAAAAAAACTCAGAAAATTTTGGAAAAATTTCCTTTTTTCAATGTAGTCTCCTAGAACTTCAATACATATATATAGAGAAATAAGCTTCTCTAAACCTTTTAAAAAATATTCTTCTGGCTTCTTCTCAAAATAGGTATTGATTGCTACCTTCAGTTCTTTATCGTCGGAAAATCGCTTTCCACAAAGATATCTTTTCACATTTGGAAATAGGCAGTAGTTACTGGGGGCCAAGTCTAAACTGTACGGAGGATGAGTAATTTTTTCAAAGCCACATTCATGGACTCTTGTTTACTCTCAGCGTCATAGTGATGAACCCAAGTCTCATTCCCAGTAACCGGCTGGTTGAAAATAGTCAAAGGGTCTTCTCCACTAAAGTCTAAAAACTCCTTACAGTTCTCGACTCGCACTTGTTTCTACACTGACCTTTGAGAGGTTAAGATGGTCATGAAGGATAGCATGTATGGTACCCATGGATAGGATTTTCATCTCTGCTAATAGCTTGTTTTTTATTCTGCCGCCTTCAAGTACCAGCTTTTTCACATTTTCTTCAGGGGTGCCGCTAACGAGCCCGCCCGAGCGAGGATCGTCTTCAATGCTTTCTCTGCCTCTTTTGAATTCACTTGACCACTTTTGAACGGTGGATAACGAGGGTGCACAGTCTTGGTAAACAGCAAATATCTATTCATGAATGATTTTTTGACTTTTTCCCTGCTTAGCTTTAACTTTATAACGGCGCGATGCTCGATTTTCTTCATCATTATGGCGTCAGCCAGTCTGGTCGTTTTTCACTAAGGATACCTAGAAAACTAATGATCGTAAATATGTGAAATTTCATATTTATACCCTCAGATTAGTGTCATGAGATAATTAGATTACTCACATTATTAGCAAATCACCGCGATATTGAGAATACACGGAACACCCTCGTAGTCTTTTGAGATTTAGGATGTGACAGAAAAAATTTCAAAAGATCAAAAATGGAGTAATAATTGAATGAATGGTCAAAATTTAGCTCTACCGAAAAATAGTGTTTTTATTAATTGAAAAGTGCACATGGAAGAATAGGAAAAAATGTATCTATCTGAATTGGTGGTTTTAGTGAAATAAATATCTGTGTTCCCTTGTTCTGTACTGTGAATCAACCAGGAAAGAAACAAATTATGTAGAAAATAAATGAAAGGTTTTTTGTGCCATTTTATACTTAAATAGATCAAAATTTTTATTTTATTTTATAAGAGATATTTATATTAATTGATTCTCAGTCTTATATTTTAAAGATATTCGTTTTATGAAAGATGTACTGATTAGTTATTTATAAGTTATACTTTTATTGAAGTATATAATATACATATCATACAGAAGGTGATTTTTAATTCCCCACTCAAAAAGACTTATAGTCCTCTCTGTATAACTTCACATCATAATTATTGCTGAAAACTGTCCATTCTCAAACCAGGAAAGCATCGTAGCACTTCATATTGTCCTATTAGTTTGCTTTCTATGTCTCGAAGATTCTGGAAAGGCTTTGATACACAGGTTAATTTAGGATTGTAACAGAGGAATGAATATCAGTGCACCAGTTCGGATTAAAACAGAACATTCTACCATACAGCAAAATCGTTGAATAACACATCAAATCAGCCAAGCCTTAGAACACAAAGAGTACAGTTCATCTGACTCATTGAGGCATTCGACACAAAGATCCAGCATTAGTATCTCATTACCTACAAGATCATCTAAATGAAAGTAAAAAATGGATGCGGAAGTAGAGAATCAAAATTAATTAAATTAAGTAAACAGAAGTAGACTTCACACTGCGAAGAGATCAGTGCCCCCACCCGTGTCAATAAATAATATACAGATACCAGAGTCCACATTTACCAATAACTTGGGAATGCGTATGGACAGAAGACTAATATGGAAAGAGCATTTTTTCTAGAAACGAAAGCAAATTGGTTTGAGGGTCAAAAATCTATACTGGATAATAGGAAGAAAGTTCAAGTTACCACTAGAAAGAAAACTTAATTATGGAAAAGAATTGTGGGGATGCACAAGCAACTCAAACATGGCTATCATACAGAAAAGCCAGTCAAAGGCAGTACGTATGATATGAATTGCTCCATGGTATGTTATCAATCAAATCTTATATAAAGACCTGAAAAACATAAAAAGAGTGTGAATAAAATAAAATAAATGAAGGTTTATACTTGATAGAAGGTATATAAAATTATTTTAATATTTACAGATATATTCTGTTAGCCTTCTACATATTTAATTTAAAAAAATTATATTTAATATTATAACTTCAGGAATTAAATTAATGTCATATAAGCACTGCTTTCGCAAAATTTGAATTATCTGTATAGCATAAATGAAAATAAATTGACAATAGAAATAGAAAAAAATTCTTCAATTAACATCTTACATCTTAATATAAGTCATAGTAATAATAAGTTCGAATTCGATATTTTTAGAAAACCTACCCTTACTGATAGCCTAAACTATTCAAAATCCAAGTCATGGTAAACTGAAATGTCAACATTCCATAGTTTCATTCATCGACTTTCGAGCATCCCGTTGAATGAAGTAAATTTCCGAAAAGAAGTCAATATAATATAGAGTTGAACAATGGCTATAGAACTGAAATCATTGACAAAATAATTAAAAACAAAACTTACCACAATATTTGAACAAAAAAATTATATCAATATAAATGATCCCTATGAAGAAAGGAAAATATGGTTTTCAATGGCTTATATAAAAGGTTTCAGCAGTGGGATTTTTAATGGTCTTCATAAAATGGGAATTAATTCTTTAGCTGTAAATAGAAATAATTTAGCTAAGATTTTGGTGAACAATAAAGAAAAGAACCCTAACTTTTCCGAATCGGGGATTTATCAAATTTATTGTGAGGATTGTAATGCTACATATTTAGTACAGACAGCATAGAATCAAAAAACATAGGATGTCTATTTTGAAAAACCAGAAATCTACCGGTTTTGCAGAACATTGTATAGAAAACAATCATTGTTTTAATGAAAAAGATGTTACTTTACTATATAATGTTAATAAGGGTAAATTCATGGACTATTTGGAGATTCTTTACATCAAAAAAGCCATTGAAAAAAGGTGAATTTAACAAATTCCCAAATACTATTCGGCAACACCCCTTTATTGGATACTGTTATTTCCATGCGCCATAAAAATACACAGATGTCCCAAGTGTAATAAATAGAACCTTTTTCAATTTTGAAGCTTCCAGTTATTTCCATGCGCTATAAAAATACACAGATGTCCGAAGTGTAATAAGTAGAATCTTTTTCAATTTTTAAGTTTCTAGTTATTTCCATGCGCTACAAAAATACACAGATGTCCGAAGTGTAATAAAAAGAAATTTTTTTAATTTTAAGTTTAGTTTCTTTTTGTACTCCTTTGAAGATGGAAACACGTGTCAGGATTCTGAATAAATTGTGAAATATAAAAAAACTGTGTGAATTATTTTAAATACAATTGTTATAATGTTTCACCCAGTGCCACCCGCATACTCCATTCATGTTATTACTTATTAAGTATTAGATTAAAAAGAACAAAACATGGTTTTGAACGGATTCGAATTCCAGAAAAATGAATGAATGCAACCGGTTAGCAAAAATCTCCTGATAAATTTTTTAAAAGTGATTTAATCAATTTTTTTCATAATAAGTTTGAATATGTAGACGATGTTTCGGTTTAAGTTTATTCATGATACAAAACCAAACTAACCTCTTATCCCTAAAAAATCGAGAACTTTCAAATCGGCTGTAAATGAAAATAGTGTTGCACATTTAACATTTTTCGCCTCTAAAATGAATAAGGTTCATATAATGATATAATTTGAAATTAGAGACCATAATTTGTAAAACATTTTCTAGAGAATCCGAAAAATAATTGCAAAAAACTAATAATACATGTACCTGATGATATTCAAAAGCATCATCAAAAAAGTTAGTTGAACATGTTTTGTTCTGAAATATTTAAAAAAGGTTTTTGGAGGAGCTGGGATTTGAAACCAGGACTTTCAGCATGCGAAGCAGACACTCTACCACTGAGTTACACCCCCTTGATATCGACCAGGAAAATCATTAGCTCCAGAAAATATAATTTAAAAAAAATAAATGATAGAAAAAACTAATTAGAAATGTACCTATTGATATTAAAAAACATAATAAAAAAGTAAAATATGTTTTACTCAGAGATATGGAAAAAGTTTTTGGAGGAGCTGGGATTTGAACCCAGGACTTTCAGCATGCGAAGCAGACACTCTACCACTGAGTTACACCCCCTTCATAACGTTAACGAAAATCATTGCCTCCCAGACGTACAATTTTGAATAAGCAACCAATAATTAAAAAAAAAAACTACTAATATTAGGAGTACAAATAAGTTTCCGCCGTTTTTGAACACAAATTAAATATTTATTATAGAAGAAGGTAATAGACTGCTTGCTGAGTGACTTCTAATGTTAGAGCAAGTTCTTTTTGTGTTTGAGATTAATCTTCCTCCAATTCTGCATCCTCGTAAATTTTTGGCCTTCCACTGCGATCTTTGTCTTCTACGTCGAAATCACCGTTTTTAAACTTTTGAAACCACTCTCGACACGTTCTCTCACTCAAAGCACCCTCAACATATGCTTTTACGAGCAATTGATGCGCCTCAGCAGCAGATTTCTTTAAATTAAAGAAGTAAACTAATATTTCCCGCAAATGACGCTTACTTGGCTCAAATTTTGATATTTTCAACTTATAAAAATTAATGGAATGAAATAAGGAATTACTTTGTTTTCTATCACTTTTTATTATAACTGATATACAGTGACTCGAGTTTCGTAGTGTTTACTACATTTTCAAACTTATAAAAATTATATTTTACCAATATAAAATCAATGATATTAATAGGTTATGTTGTTCTTGAATGTCCAAACTATTTTTTAAGCCGGTTATCATCTGCGAAAGCTAATCGAAACTCCGTGCCGCGCCATCTACAATAAAACGGCGGAACTTTATTTGTACTCCTAATAATTGTACCTAATGATATTCAAAAACCACATTGGAGTTGTTTTGATACATTAAAAATCATTCTTTGGAGGAGCTGGGATTTGAACCCAGGACTTTCAGCATGCGAAGCAGACACTCTACCACTGAGTTACACCCCCTATGCAGCACTCTGGAAATCCTTCTGTTCTTAAATTCTGGGAATTTATTGAATGATCAGAAGAGCTATCTAGTTCCCTTCTATTGAGTGTATTCTCATAGAAACCGAGTGTTTTCCAAAAGTAATGAAATTTTATTGTACCCTCATCTTAAAACTGAATTCATTTAAATATCGTATGTTACCAATTTTTGATGAGTTGTTTTGAAGAGTTGGATCTAATCGTTTTGGGATCGCGAACAACTTTTTTAAGCACTTCAGCAATTCTTGTGAAGCTCTCGAATAAATGCGGATGTTGCGAGGGAGCTTCCACCTCTTAGTTCGGGAGACGGCGTTTCGTTTCCGAGCATGCGCATCTGAAACTCATCAGAAAGGCTTGATGCGCAGGCTCTGCCTGTTACGCCGGTGACCATGCGTCCACTTGGAACGCTGACTTTCAAACGCATTGCCTTGCTCTATTTGAACCTAGCTGGGACGGTTAGTCACGATTCTTATGACTGGTCGGGTCCTCTAGCGGTACGCCGGTCAAACTACAGTAGAGAAAGGCAGGTTTATGGACGGGGAGCGAAGAAGTCGTTCGCTACACACTCCCCCCCCCAGTGGGTCAAACTACGATAGAGCAAGACAGGTTTCTAGACGGGGAGCGAAGAAGTTGTTCGCTACACTGGAATTAAATTCCTCAAAAATGGATGCATAATCTTATTCTTAGCATGAAACGACGTTGCATGGCTTGCGCACCATGCCTGTCTGAATAGTTCAAGTGCGCATGCTCGGAATGAAACGCCGCCTTCCAAATTAAGAGGTGGAAGCTCCCTCGCAACACCGCATTTCCTTGAGAGCTTCAAGAGCGAACCAACCCTTTCATTTGGAGGCCCTAATTGCCTAAAAGCTGAATATATGTTTGCTTATGGGGGATTTGAGTAGCAATATATACAGCTCTTTAACATTTTAATTTCAGATGCGTTTTGTTTTTTGAGCGAGTTGCGTGTGTTGATATGATTTTCGTTTATTGCCGGCTTAACCAAGACTGAACTTTTTGAAAATGAGATGAAGATATAGATAATTAATAATGTTATTCATTTAAAATATTTCAGGAGTATTCGTTTAGTAAAAAAGTAACATTGAAAGAAAAAAGTGTTCCCTTTCATTAATTAATTTAGAAGCTTCCAATACGATCGTGGAATGACCTACTAAACCTGTTCAGCATGGCTGGAGTATTGCTCCGAAAAGCATGCACTATTCTCTCGCTATATTGAGAGCTGTTATTGGAACTTCATCCTACACAATTCCTTTTATGTGGCCGCACAAAAAGTCTGTATGATGAGATCCGGTGATCTAGCAGGCCATCCTGTCGGTCTGCCACTAACAACCCATCTATTTGGAAACTGATCCAGAAAATCTGTTACTGGACGAGAATAATGAGCGGGTGCTCTGTCATGCTGAAACCATATTTCGTTTCTTCTTTGCGTAGGTAACACTGCTAATAATCCAGGAGAAATATTCTGAAGGAAATTCAAATTTACACCACCGTCGAGATTCCCTTCGAAAAAATGGGGACCTCTCACATGACTGCCCATAACTGCTCCTCAGACATTTAATGACCACTTGCGTTGATTGTCGACTTCCCTTATTATTCTTCGATTCTCGAAAGAGGTTAATAGAAAGTGTGCCTATTAACAGAAGCAGAATTGTAAAAAATTGCTTCATCACTAAATAAAACAAAATCGGAAAATTATACGGTTTTCTTCAATTTTATAACTTGCCCAGCCACATAAATTCAGACAGTTTTCAAAAACATTACCGGCAAGTGCCTGGTGCATCTGAAGTGGTAGGTGTGAAACTTATGCTTTTTGAAGATTTTTTGAACTGAATGACCACTTATACCACAAGCTGCACTAAGCCTCCTTGGCTTGTGTCTGGATCTTCTGTTACATCCAGTAAAACCTCAAGCTTCTTGTCTTCGTTAATGACTGATTTTAACCTTTCTTTTTTTTCGACTTGACATCTCCTGTCATTTCAAATCTGCTCAGAAGCTTCCGAAAACTAATGAAGGTCTGAAGTGAATGAGGTGTTATGAGGGAGCTTCTATCTCTTAATTTGGAGGCGGCGTTTCGTTCCGAACTTACGCCACTGAACTCATCAGATAGGCGTGGTGCGCAAGTGCCTATGACGCCAGTGACCTTGTTCCACGTCAGTTGTAGAGTGTACTCCACTCTACTTAAACTAGGCGAGGACGGTGAGCTCGGGATTAAGGAAGTGATAGCGTCCTCTATTTGCTAAGCCAGGAAACTGCAGCAGAGCAGAGCAGAATTCTGCGGAAGTAGCGGGCACGCCACACTAAATTTTTTTGGATTTCTTCTGTCGTGATATTCTGCAGCATAAGTTCGACTCGCTATAGAATAGTTTCTGTGACACTGCCCCAACAAGAAAATAATATCAATAATTTAATTTTTTCCAAAATATTCATTGTATTCAAAAGTAACTTTGAGCTCTAAAGAACAATAACTTGATTGATAATTGATTTTTGGAATGCCGATTACTGATGTATTAGTTGAATACACATTCGGCTTATTCCGAAAATCATTATCATTTTTATGTTGACGTTCAGGGATTATGATTTTGGGAAGGTTCTAAAGTTTTGTAACTAGTTCAATGAAAATAATTTAATGGTTTGTAATAGATGTCTCTAGATTTTGAGCGATATTTAGGCAGAATTTCCTAGAATGAGTAGATGAACTTCCGAGAAATCATTCATTGATTAAGTAATGTTACACCGAATATTATTTGAATATTTCTACCGCAGGTTTCATTGTTTCAAATATTTTTAATATCCGTTAGATATTATATTCATTAGTCAAATGAAAATTTCAATTATGATGTAATTTTTTGTGTTAGCTGAACGTAGAAGTGAAAATAGCCCTAAGGTTATGTAAGGCATTTGGTCTCCTACATTATCGTGAAGAAAATGTAGGATATTATGTTCGAAAAAATCGAGAAATAACAGTTGGAAGTTCATTATATTTCGTCATTAATATTGGACACCCTGGCATATGACAGGTTGATCATTTAGCAATGTTGATCAGACAAATCCTTTATTTGAACAAGTTTATGATCAAATCCGTGTAACAATTGCTTCTGGCAATCGGTAAATATCTTTTAATGAACTATCGGGTATTTTTTTAGAGTGATAGAACTTTAAATTGAAATAAAACACATTTAAATTGTGAATGAAGCCAAATATTTCTTTTATTTGAAAGAAAATTTCATGTCATTTATGTTTTAAAAATAATTTCCGACATATGTCCACCACGACTAGCTCTGAGGAACCTCATTCGACCAGACCAATTTTGGACCACTTTTTCGAGTAATTCAGGCTTTGTTTCATCAATAGCACGAGTTATTTTGGCTTCCAAAGCGTCTATTGTTTCTGGTTTATCAGCATAAACCAATGACTTGACATAACCCCAAAGAAAATAATCCAGTGGAGTTATGTTGCATTATCTTGGAGGCCAATTAATTGGACCATTTCTCGAAATAATGTTATCGCCAAATCTTCATTTCAATAAATCAATTGTTACGGTAGCAGCATGAGGTATAGCACCATCTTGTTGGAACCAAAACACTTCTGGGTCGATACCATTCAAATTTTGAAACAAATAATCATTGATCATCGATCTGTAATGAGCACCGATGATGCCTCCAGCATCTAAAGCACACCATACAATGTATTTTTTAGGATGCATTAGAACTTGCAGAACTTCTTGAGGATTGTTTTCACTCCATATACGGCAATTTTGCTTCTTTACATACCCGTTCAACCAGAAATGTGCTTCATCACTAAACACAATTTTACGATGAAAAAGTGCATCAACTTCAAGCTGTTCTAGGGCCCAATCAGCAAACAAACGACGATTATTATAGTCAAGTGACTTCAGTTTTTGAACCAGTTGGATCTTGTATGGGTGTAGAACAAGATCTTTACGTAGAAATTTCCATGTGGTGGATGCACAGAGTCCAACTTTTTGTGAACGTCGACGAAAAGACAAATCTGGATCGTCATTAACACTATGACTTACAGCAGTGATATTTTCTTCTTTAGGTACAGTTCTTTGTCTTGTTGTTGTTGGTGCATCGAGTAGAGAAAATGTTTTCCGAAATCTATCGATAGTTCGACGAACAAGCTGCTCTGATGTACGATTATGGAAACCATAAATTTCACGAATTGCTCTATAAGTTTGGCGAATAGAACACTGATTTTAAAAACAAATATCAACAATTTGTAAACGTTGTTGCGACGCGAGTCTTTCCATGATAACTTGTCAATGCTTACTGAACAGAAATGTAAAAACAACATGGCTTCTACCTTCTGTCAAATCACAGTTATCCCTATCGAAAGTTCTAACACTAAAAAAAAATACACCCGATACATTTCCTTCAACTTTTGCAGTTTTTTCTGAATAAGATCTTTACCGTTGAAACAATATTTCTTATATATTATTTTGCGTCATGGCAGATATATTGAAGTCCATTTAAAATATATGAACATATAAGGGGTGACCCATTTAAAAAATTAACCATTTGTTGAATTTTTTGGGAACAGCTGTATATTAGAAAATGTTTTCCTGAGATGCAGAAATGAAAGTTTAAGCAGCCTGCTCTCGAACGAAATTTCTAACATGACAGGTTCGGCAGTTATGGAAGCGCAACGCAGCATTGCAGGACCCTGTATATACGGGGGGTCTTCAATGTATTCTCGGTATCGGGGTGATTTGCTATTAATGTGAGTAATCTAATTATCCCATTTACTAATAAAGCTATCTGAGGGTATAAATATAAAATTTCACTAATTTACGATCATTGGTTTTCTAAGTATCCTCAGTAAAAGACGACCAGAATGACTGACGCCACAATGATGGAGAAAATCGAGCATCGCGCCGTTATAAAGTTCCTCACTAAGCAGGGAAAAAGTCAAAAAATCAGCAGAGAAAGCATTGAAGACAATCCTAGTTCGGGCAGGCCCGTTAGCGGCACCACTAAAGAAAATGTGAGAAAAGTATAAAATACTTGAAAATAAAAGAATAAAAATCAAGATGTTAGCAGAGGACAAACCCATCCGTGGGTACTATACAAGCTATCCTTTATGACCATCTGAACCTCTCAAAGTTCAGTGCGAAAATGCTCACCGTACCTCAGAAGCAAGTGCGAGTAGAGTACTGTAAGGAGTTTTTAGACCTCTGTGGGGAAAACCTATCGACTATTTTCAACCGGCTGGTTACTGGGAATGATAAAGGGTGAAAGCATTACAATAGCATCATACGCAACCGTTTGCGTAATTTAAGAGGAGCAATTAAAGGAAAAAGGCAAGGAAAACTCACAGCGGGGGTGTTGGTGCTTAACAAGATGGTGCTACACCTCATGCTGCTACCGCAACAATTTATTTATTGAAATAAATATTTGGCGATAACATTATTTCGAGAAATGGTCCAATTAATTGGCCTCCAAGATCATGCCACATAACTTCAATGGATTATTTTATTTGTGGTTATGTCAAATCATTGGTTTATGCTGATAAACCAGAAACAATAGACGGTTTGGAAGCCAACATAACTCGTGTTATTGATGAAATAAGGCCTGAATTACTCGAAAATGTGGTCCAAAGTTGGTCTGGTCGAATGAGGTTCCTCAGAGCTAGTCATGGTGGACATGCTGGAAATTGTTTTTAAAACATAAATCTCAAAAAAATATCTTTCAAATAACAAAAAAAATGGCTTCAATCTCAATTTAAATGTGTTTTATTTCAATTTAAAATTCTATCACTCTAAAAAAAACACCCGATACAATAAAAACATTTTTCAAACGTATTCTCAAATTACTACTTGGAGGGAAATAATTGAATCTGGAACTACGGTTTAATGGAGAACATTTTTGTTTAAAATTTTGCTAAATACAGACATTTTGACAAAAAGATAGCACCTTGGTACGCAAAAAAGAAAATACATAAAATGTCCCAAATTGTCTCATTAGATATTATTGAAACCGACTGAATGCAGTAAAATGAATAACTCTCCTCTCAACCGGGGATTGAATATATTCGTATTACCTCTTGAAAAAATAAAGAGTTGTACATGATACCATGTGCTCGAAAGGTATCTGAATTGATAATGAGGTATTCTCTTTCCCTGCCAGATGAAAAGGACTCTTTCTGTTCGTTACGACACGTCTCATCTCGTGACATGGATTTGTAAATAAAATCTTGAATATTTCAACACCGTCCCTTGTTAAAAGGATGGAAAAATCGAATATTGGATGACTCACTGAACACGATGGAACAGCATTCAAAACACATCGGCTGATAAGTTCCCGGTTGGCCGCTTGTGTCCTACAATCGTTATCGTTAGTTCACCGTCATATTTTTCTTATTGTTTCAATATTTATAAACAACAAACAAGAGCAAATTAGTTAATCGAAATGATTAATTACACTAGGTTTTGTGGACTGTATGGAAGATGCTGTTGTTAATCTTTAACATGCACTTGTATGTCGATGCATATCTTGATGATAAACTAGCTTTTTTTATCTAACAAGATAAACCAACGAAGAGGAGGAAGTGAAGTAAAAAACTCGAACACTTATAACAAAAAACTAAATATATATAAAAAATAATTCTTGGTTTAGTTTACTGTATTGGGGCGCTAGTGACAATGCTTTAGGCATCAAGACTTAATCCTCCATTTCATCGTGATGAAACTAGGATCTAAGTTAAGACAAGCTCCCCCAGCGTGTCAAGCTACAATGTCATGGGGGCGAATTTGGTTATACACGTGAATTCTACCAGGTTTTCTTATTGGCATGACAAGCATAGCTCTTTCACCAAGTGACTACTCAGCAGTCTCCACAGTCCATCCCTAGAGGTAGAAAGTGTGATAAGGATTACGCCATATCATCGCGCGAAGCGAGAACCCCTCCGAAGAGATGAACCCACCAGCTTCCAGTTTGGGCTCCGACTGGAAAGCCAGAACCGTCTGACTGATAGCAGTGAAGCACTATTCAACCTCTACTGGCTCTGCAGGTCAGTACCCGAGTTGGTTTGTGACGCAACTCATCCGCCGGAAGGAATTCTTATGCAAGCATTTGAATGCAGTTCCATGAACTAAGATAATCTCAAGATGGATGACTTCTATTGATCCTGTCTAACGGCCTGTACGTCCTGACCCACCGAACCCATGTGAAGTCATTTGATTGATCCTGGCGTCAAGCACTAACGGCTAACCCATTTCGTCGAGATCCACAAACCCCAAATAGTTACGCATTGATCCGGGGCCAGGATAAGCCGGTCGAACCATCAAGTCCCGTTAAACCCCGAGTCATTTCATGAGAATATCCGGAACATGGGGGTCTGCGAACAGATAAATAAAATACCTTCCTAGTCCAGCATGCGGACTTTCAACCACTGCCCCCTCGGTACAAGTAACACCTGAGGGCAATGAGAACCGCATGAACTTATTTTTTACTCCTAATGTATAAACCGAGTAAAAAGGTATGATTATTACGTTAAGAAGAAATATTATGAATATGCCAATACTTTGGCAATCGGTAATATCTGAATTAATATATTAGCAATAATATTCGCGATAATCTTGTACCGAGAGGTTCTAAGCGACAAGGGTGACTACACAATGATAATGCAATATTTTGCACCGAAGCCACAAACGACAAAGGTTAATTAATACCGAAGTAATAATGCAATATCTTGGACAGAAAGGCCCAAAGCGACAAGGTTGACTATCACAGGGATAATGCAATCCGAAGTCTTAAAGGACAAAGATTTATTCTTACCGAAATAACAATGCAATGAACATTAAGGTCACAAACCACAAGGTTAACTATCAGAGGGAAAAGACTATAATTAGGTCCGAAGACACAAACGACGAAGGTGGATTATTACGGAAGTAATAAAGCAATATCTTGAACCGGAAGGCCACAAGCGACAAAGTTGACTATCAAAGGGAAAATGACTTTACAGCGTATTCAAAAACTGAAAGTTAGAGGTATCTCAATATATCCCTTCTAACAAAAAGAGAGAAATTCACGGAAATAATTGGAAAACTTATTTGTGGGTGGACTTAGTGAATGAAATAAGCTTTCTCATTGATTATAGAAGAAATTATAGGATCAATGCTAGTAGATAAGGGTAGAATGAAACAGATTATAATTCCCAAAGCTGTGTCGTTGAATATAACTAATTGATAGGCACTCAATATATCAAGAGCTTTAAGGACTTTTCATATTTTCTAAGAGCCATATACATTGGCTATCCAAACTACTCCGCAGAGCTCAGCTTGGGTATTCTTTAAACACGGAATTATTTACATATTTTAATATTAGCCTTCTACATATTTAATTTCAAAAAATTATATTTAATAATTATAATTTCAGGAATTAAATTAAATGTGAAAACATAACTAAGAAACAAGTTTTAAGGGAGACATTGATTCGTGAGTACTCAATTATATTCATATTCAATAAAATATAACATTAATCAACAAAACTATTTTCTCACCTTTTAACAATTCAGAAAGTTTCTGGTAAATGAATACTGAAAACTTAAATGGAGTGTAATGTTAACTCAAATAAATAATTCTGTGGTTTACCTTTGATCTAATTGATTGAAAGGCAATTTAACGGCCTCTGTTATAGCACAAGGACTATCTGTAGAAAGAATGTTAAGGAAACCAAATAATTAGAAGGCTAATATTAAAATATTTAAATAATTTTATATACCTTCTATCAGGTATAAACCTTTATTTATTTCATTCATAATATATAATTATTTGGTTTCGTTAACATTCTTTATACAGATAGTCCTTGTTATAACAGAGGCCGTTAAATTGCCTTTCAATCTTTTAGACATTAATTTAATTTAATTCCTGAATTTATAATTATTAAATATAATTTTTTGAAATTAAATATGTAGAAGGCTAATATAAAAATATTTAAATAATTTTTTATACCTTCTATCAAGTATAAATCTCTATTTATTTTACTTTAAACACGAGATCAGAAAAGTGCATAATATCTCATCAGCTGTTCATCGATGATCTCAAACAGTATGCAACATCCTATGAAACTCTCTGTCAATTAATAACATTGGTGGAGCAATTTTCGAATGACATCGGAATGAAATTTTGGATAGACAAGTGTAAAGTGATAAACCTAAACAAGGAAAAATACGACTTAAGAGGAGTAAGGCTTGAAAAAGAACCAAGATTAATAGAAGCGATGGCAGAAACCGATTATTACAAATACCTTGGATATGAGCAAGCCCAAAAACTAGACCATACAAAAATAAAAGAGAATCTCATACGATAATTCATGAACCGTGTGAGGAAAGCATGCTTGACAGATTTAAACAGTAAAAATCTATTGAAAACTCTTAACACTCTTGCAATACCTGTTTTGACCTTTTCATTTGGTGTTATATAATGGGCCGATACAGATCTTGAAAAGTTGATGAGAAAAGTTAGAGTAGAACTAATCATTCATAGGAAACTTCATCCTAAATCAATTATGTTGCGTCTAAAAGAAGAGGGAAGATATTTTTTTTCTCGAAAAAAACTGTCTACTTTACACTCGGTTGTGTGCGATGCAGATCAAAACTTTGGTACCTTGAACATGGCTGAAATTGATAGGCAGTGTGTTTTGACCTTTTCATTTGGTGTTATATAATGGGCCGATACAGATCTTGAGAAGTTGATGAGAAAAGTAAGAGAAGAACTGATCATTCATAGGAAACTTCATCCTAAATCAATTATGTTGCGTCTAAAAGAAGAGGGAAGATATTTTTTTTCTCGAAAAAAACTGTCTACTTTACACTCAGTTGTGTGCGATGCAGATCAAAACTTTGGTACCTTGAACATGGCTGAAATTGATAGGCAGTGTGATGACACCGTGAGGAATAATATTATGAAGCATACTGAATGGCGGAACAAGGTTCTTTTGACCAGACATACATTCTGTCAAGAAAGTACCGGGAATTATCGATTTAAATCTGGCGGGGCAATGAGGCAGGTAAATTTTTTTTTTCCTAGGTTGGTACCACTGTCCTTAATTACTATGCCAAGCTTGAGCGGGATCTGTCAACTAGTGTGTTTGTAACAGCTGATTAAGTCAGTCGATGTCAGAGTGCGTGCCGATTTTTACTATGGGTGATTACGTTGAGGAAAGAACGCGCCTTCTCACCGAGCTACGATTGTGACTGACTTTCTCGCCAAAAACTCAACAAACGTGCTTCAGCAACCACCGTATTCGCCGGATTTGGCTCCCTGCGACTTTTTCCTCTTCCCAAAACTAAAATTGCCCCTTCGTGGCACCCGTTTGGAGTCGATTGAAGCCATAAAACAAAATTCGGCGCGAGAGCTAAAGTCCATACCGGAAAGCGCCTATAAAAAATGTTTCGATAATTGGAAGTGCCGTTGGCATAGATGTATTGGAGCAAATGGAGCCTATTTTGAAGGCGACCCAATAAATTTTGACGATTAAATGTAAAAATGTTGTTTTAATTGAAAATTCCCGGTACTTTCTTGACAGAGTAGTATTATAAAAGAGAAAAACCAATGGATAAATCGTACGTAAATCTCATTGTTCACGTTTGAAATGAAGTCTGAACTACTCTTAATGGTGTTTAATTGTTGATATCTGTTTTTCGGTCCAATACGCCCGAAGACTTCGAAGGAACAGAATCGTACTTGGAATTTTACGGCATCCAATTCGAATTTTATGCCTCATATCTTCATCTCCTTGAATATTTTATACAAACAATATCTGTCGAAATGATTTCTTTTGATGTATGGTACCTTCTATTGATGAAAAACTCACCTTTGAAAACATCCTGTATAAACATATTGCCCTCTGATTCCGAAAGTTCATCACTAAGAGTTAATATACGAAAAATTAACGAATATATTGATTGAATGAAGCCATAAAACAAAATTCGGCGCGAGAGCTAAAGTCCATCCCGGATAGCGCCTATAAAAAATGTTTCGATAATTGGAAGTGCCGTTGGCATAGATGTATTGGAGCAAATGAAGCCTATTTTGAAGGCGACCCAATAAATTTTGACGATTAAATGTAAAAATGTTGTTTTAATTGAAAATTCCCGGTACTTTCTTGACAGAGTAGTATGTCGATAGTATAGTGTCGAACGCCTGGTTAACGCGACGAGAATTGTTTCCCGAAACAGAGGGGTTCATGGTAGCCATCTAGGATCAGGCAGTTAAAACAAAAAACTACCTGAAATGCATCATGAAAGACTCAAATATACAGGACGCCAAATGTCGAAGATATGGAATTAGATCTGAAACGATCCAATATATAACATCTGCCTGCAGTGCCTTGAGCCAAACTGCAATAACATCACCGCCATAACCAAGTTGCTGCAATCATTCATCAAACTTTATGTAGCAACTTCAAGCTCTTGGACAAAAAAATACAGTACTATAAGAATGAACCTCAGACTGTGCTGGAATTGGAAAGATATAGAGTATATTTTGACAGATCTATCCTTACAGATAAAACAATCCCTTATAATAGACCAGATACTGTAGTATACGATAAACAGCTTAAAGCTGCCTACTTGATAGATATAGCTATTCCTAACACACACAACGTACAAAGTACAATAGCAGAGAAGAAGGCAAACCACCTTAGCCTCGCAGAGGAAATGAAAAAAGTATGGCGGTTAGAAAACGTAATAATAGTTCCCAATATCAGTTACTGGAATAATACCGACCAGTTTACACAATTCACTAGAAAAATTGGGAATTCAAAAGAACGTGATACTCCTGCAAAAGGCGATCGTACTGAACACCACTCACATAGTGCGAAAATTCCTCGCTTAAATGTAGATGAGAATGTTGTGACGCACTCTACATCTCATTGAAAACTAAAAGTAAAGAATAATAATAATAATAACTATTCTTTGCGAAACCTGGAGACGGTAAGCAGCTTCTTGTTGAGCCTTCTTTTAACCAACACACAACATTTTCAAGTAAGACGACTCTAAACGCATCCAAAATGTATTAATTTATTTATTTATTTTTTATGAATACTTTTGTAATATTCATATTATGAAATAATTTTAAATGATGTATGTTTCATCCATAAATTTTCCGTCAAAACAAATTTTCAGTCAACAGTTAAAAGGTAAAAATAATCCTATTGGTCAAATACTATTGGACACTCGGTATATGAATTCAATTTCGTATCTTCATGAATAGTAATATGATAATCATAAAAGAAACATCAAAACGCCCCTCAGCGTGGAGAGTATCGTATTCTAAATGACGGGTTAGGCCTGAAAGGGTCTCGAAGGCACAAGTAACAATCCAACTGCGCAAGGTCAAATTTTCTATATAGATTTTCCGACTGGCGGCCGAATTGAAAAGATGCTCTCGAAGGCAGCAGTGCAGCCCGGAATGATGCGGTTGTCTAACACCCCTTCGAATAGGTGAGTCACCCCGGAGTTTTCAGTTCGTTCGAAATATCCACCTTGTTTCGTTTTGAGGTATGATTTTCAGATGGTTTTGAGTGAACAAGTTCCTAATTGACGCCATTGATTGGTATGTTTCGTTTTGAAATTTCTGCAATGTAGCTTGAGAAACTGAAATTCTAACTGAATGCATTCGAAGATTTTTTCGATTCGAAATGCTTAATCATCTCTTTAATTAAAGGATTCCCGTTCATTTTCCAAATTTTCCTTGCACTAAATCAGTCCAATACTTAAAAGATAAATATTCTGTTCTCATATTTTTCATTTTGCATTAATTTTTCATTTAATATACAGAAATATTTGATTAATATAAAAATATGAGTAAACATTATTTTAGTAAACTTTCATTGAAGTGCGTCTTTCTATGCTCCAGCATGTCTTATATAATTTCTTATCATTCTACATGACAAGACTAGGTTGTCTAGTTTCAGTCATTTTGCGCGAAATTAGTAGAATATTTAGAAGATAAATATTCTGTTTTTTTCTTGTTTTTCATTAACCTTTCACTTAATATCCAAAAATATTTGAATCGTTCAAAATATGTAAAAAATATTTTTATATACTTTTACATGGTTTTTTATTCTAGTTCCTATTTATGAGCTCCCCAACACTTAATAATGATTAATGCAATCATTCGCTAAATTAAATGATTTCCGTTCATTTTCCCAGTTTTTCTTTACACTAAATCAGTCCAATACTTACAAGATAAATATTCTGTTCTCATATTTATCATTTTGCATTAATTTTTCATCTAATATACAAAAATATTTGCTTAATAAAATATAAGTAAACATTATTTTTATTTACTTTCATTGAAGTGGGTTTTTCTATGTTCCATCATGTCTTATATAATTTCTTATCATTCTACATGACAAGACTAGGTTGTCTAGTTTCAGTCAGTTTGCACGAAATCAGTAGAATATTTACAAGATAAATATTATGTTTTTCAGTTTCTTGTTTTACATTAACTTTTCATTCAATATCTAACAATATTTGAATCGCTAAATATATGTAAAAAATATTTTCATATACTTTTACATGATTTTTGATTCAAGTTCATCTTTATATGCTCCCCAACACTTAAAAATGATCAATCCAATCATCTGGTAAATTAAATGATTTCTATTCATGTTCTGAGTTTTTCCTTGCACTGAATCAGTCCAGTAACTACAAGATAAATATTCTGTTCTCATATTCTTCAGTTTGCACCCATTTTTCATTAATAAAATATGAGTGAACATTATTTTGGTATACTTTAATTGAAGTGCGTCTTTATATGCTCCAGCATTTCTTCTACATGACTAGTCAAGTATCAGTCATTTTGCACGAAAACAGAAGAATATTCACACGATAAATATTTTTGTTTCTTAATAATGATTAATGCAATCTTCTGTTAAATTAAATTATTTCCGTTTTTTTCGGTGTTTTCCTTCCATTGAATCAGTCCAATACTTACAGGATAAATATTCTGTTCTCATATTTTTCATTTTGCATGAATTTTTCATCTAAAATACAAAAATATTTGATTAATAAAATTTGAGTTAACATTATTTTGGTATACTTTCATTGAAGTGCGTCTTTCTAGGCTCCAAAAGGTCTTATATGATTTCTTATCATTCTACATGACTAGGTTGGCTAGTTTCAGTAATTTTGCACGAAATCAGCAGAATATTTACAAGATAAATATTCTGTTCTTCTGTTTCTTGTTTGCATTAAGTTTTAACTTAATCTCCAAAAATATTTGAATGGTTAAAAATATATGTAAACATTATTTTAATATGCTTTCACATGATTTTTGATTCAAGTTCATCTTTATATGCTTCCTAACACTTAATAATGATTAATCCAATTAATCTAATCATCTGGTAAATTCAGTGATTTCCGTTCATTTTCCGAGGTTTTCCTTGCACTAATTAAGTCCAATACTTACGAGTCAAATATTTTGTTTTCAGATTTTCCATTTTGCAATAATTTTTCATCTATTATACAATCAAACATTTGATTAATAAAATATGCGTAAATGTTATTTTGGTATACTTTCATTGATGTGCATCTTTCAATGCTCCATAATTTCTTATCATTCTACATGACAAGATTGTTGTCTAGTTTCAGTCATTTTGCACGAAATCAGCAGAATATTCACAAGATAAATTTTGGTCACTGGCCAAAAACTTTTACAGCTTGAATGGGATACACTGCCATACCTACCATATTTTCCACATCTGGCGCCATCGGATTATTATTTGTTCCGGTTATTGCAAAATATTTCGCACGGTAAAACTTTTTGCCCGCAAAGACCAGAAATTTTATGATCGTGGAATCATGCTACTACCAGAAATTTTATGATCGTGGAATCATGCTACTACCAGAAAGGGGGTAAAAGGTGTTGGACTAGAATGGCCAATATATAATTTAATAAAATATTTATTCGTTTTACAAAAATTTTCCAAAAAAAACGAAATTGCTTTCCGAACAACTCAACACAATATGGAAAAAAATGATTCTGAGAAGGTGAAAATTAATAGTGGAATAATCGTAATGAATATTGAAGGAAATGATTTTAGGTATGACATAATATGTTGTATATTAAACATATAAAATACAATTGAATAAAATCATGCTCTGCCACTTTTCGAAGAAAGAGAAATGGATAATAGCAAATAATAATTTCGTTGTATCTACTGATTAATTGGAGCAAAAATAATTGAATCCCTTCGAGGTTCATCAACTCACCCAAGTTGAATTAAGTTTCACTGCCGTTATCTGGAACAGACGTTTAATTTCACTCTTTTGATTTTGATAATTTTCTGGATCACTTTACTCACCACTGTAATTAGGAATATTCAGACAAATTAGTTACTCAAGAAGACTATCTTAATAATCTGAAGAAAAAATAATATAGTTATTCAATTTATGTCTATTTAACATCCCTACAAAAGTTCTGAAAGTGGAAAAATAGGGATAATTTATGAGAAATTAATATTTTGGTCTTTCAACAAGACGTTTCATTTTTAATTAAGTGAAAAACCCAGAAGATTACTTATTTTAATATTAAGTACACACTCTGAGGTTAATAATGGAACCTAATAATAGGTTGCGGAAAAAATCCATTATTTTTTTTCAAGACTTGATTCAACATGTTTTGGATCTAATTTGGATCAAAAACATAGTTCCTTTCTATAATTTGTTGCCATTTTAAATTGAAATTATTGGCGAAAAATTCTAGTAATCGATTTTCACAATCTTCTGTTGAATCTTTCTTGTCATTCAGGAAGTTTTGCCATGCAAGAAAAATATCGTAACCGTTTGATGCCATGTCCGGATTATATGGTGGATGCATTAAAACTTCCTAACCAAACTCCCGGAGTTTCTGGCAAGTCATCACAGACGTGTGTGGCCTGGCGTTGTCTTGATGGAACACCACACTTCTTCTGTTGGTCAATTCTGGCCGTTTCTGGTCAATAGCTAGCTTCAGAACCTTCAGTTGTTAACAGTAGAGATACGAATTTAGTGTTTGATCATATGGAAGTAAGTTATAATAAATGATTCTTTTCCAGTCCCACAAAATCCATAGTAGAATCTTCCTGACCGTTAGTCCTGGTTTGGCCACCGTTTGAGGTGATTCACCGTACTTTGACCACGATAATTTTTGCACAATATGGTCGTATGTGACCTATTCCTCATCCCCAGTAACCATCCGTTTAAGAAATGGGTCCGTTTGGCCAGGGCATCGCAGATGGAAATTCGATCTGTCATGTTTTTGGTGTTAATTGATGTGACACCTAAACATCGAATTTTTTTTAATGAAGCTTTGCGCAAATGGTGTAAAGCTGTTTTATCGTCGATCCTTAGCTCTTGGAAAATAACACGACTGCTAATATGCCGGTCAACTTCAATTATTTCTGTGATTTTATCGATATTTTCGACGACGAGCCTGCCTGTCCGAGGTGCACCTTTGACATAAAAAATACCTGAATGGAACCAAAGAAACCAAAATTGCACGTAATAAGCTGTTACACTATCGGGACCATGAACACTATCACAATTTTAGCCGCCTGGCTTGTTCTTCCGCTTTCATTAAAGAAAAACTGTAAAATGTAACGAAATATCTGTTTTTTAAGTTCAATTTTTAACATCCTGTAACTCATAACTGAATGAACCAAACAAAAAACAGCAAAAAATTTTTTTTTTATGTGAAATACCACCTTGACAACGAGCATAAATTTGAAATTTTCTGGTCGATGTTTTACGAGATATCGATTACTACAGCCCTCTACCGAAAAAATCCCCAATCTTTTATTTGCCAAATAACCGCCTCATAATTGTGTCTATAATTAGCAAATAACTACCGACATATACCGGGTGTTAAAAAACACCGTTTCAATATTTTGGGAGCTAATTCTAGGCCTCAAAATAAGTAAAAAGTTTCACATAAACATGGGTCCGCAAGTGAGCCGTTGGAGATATGAGCGATTTTCGGTTTTCAAAATATTAACTACTAGCGCAACCAAATACGATAAATTGCAGATGATATTCGATTTATTTTGACTTCAAGTGTTTTACAGAAGATGTTCATATGACCACCGTCCATTTCAATGCAGGAAGTGCACCGTCTCATGAAGGACTTACGTACTCTTTCGAAAAGACCTCGTTGGGTTCGAATCGTTTGACAGGATGGTTCAATCCGATGTTGCAACTCTTCGATGTTATTTACTGACATTGCATACACTAAACTTTTCAAATAACCCCAAATACAAAAGTCCAAAGGATTCAAATCGGGAGGTCTAGCAGGTCATGGCACTGGGCCTCCTCGTCCTATCCATCTCCTGGGAAATGTTTGATCTAAATGTTCCTAAAAGCAAGTGTATAATGTGGGGGCGGTTCATCTTGCATAAACCAAATATTCATCCACTGATTTGAAGGTACCACGTCTAGAAAATTGGTCAAGGTATTTTGAAGAAAGTTAAGGTATGCGAACCCTGTTAAATTCCGTGGTAAAACTACTGGTCCTAACAAACAATCTCCTAAAATACTTAGCCAGGTATTTATACCAAAACGCTGTTGATACCTGGATTCATGAATGGCGTGTGGATTTTCATCCGCCCAATTATGGCTATTATGAAAGTTAAAAATTCCATATTTGGTAAAGCTGGCTTCATCAGTGAAAAGAAGTAAAATGCGGATGTTCAGCAATCTTTGTTAAAACCCACTGACAGAATGTCCTTCTGGCTTGATGATCAGGAGGATTATTGCACGCGTTGAATATGGAATGGATAGAGTTGTTGATGCATAATTCTCCACACAAGGGGGCCACTTATTCCTACTTTCGCTGAAATTCTTATTATATTTTTACCGGGATTTTCAGTCACAATATTTAAAATTTGCTCATCAACTTCTGGAGTACTTACAGATCTTGAACTTCCGGTATCACGAGAGTTTTTTTTAAGGAACCAGTTTCCCTCAATCGTCTAAAAACTTGATTGAACGTCACATGAGAAGGAAGTTGACGTTCGGGATAAGCCTCTGCATAAAGGCGACGTGCTTCCGTTGGCACGGCCATACATGAAAACCATTTCGCTCATTTAAATATTAGAATAAGGCATTTCAAATTCAGGAATAATGACTTTTTCTTAACAACAGAGTGAAAGAAAGTAAACAGCTCGAATTGGATGTAAAATACTCAATAAAAGTACGTAAATGTCATATGAAAACCAAATGTTTGATGCCAGCTGTGATTTTTTTTAATGAACCGATTGAAAAACATTTTAATTGTAAGTTCAGTAAACAAGACACCTGAAAGATCAAATTGACATCGTATTTGGTTTCGCTAGTAGTTAATTTGAAAACCGAAAATCGCTTATATCTCCAAAACGGCTCATTTGCGAATCCATGTTTATAAGACATTTTTTACTTCTTTTGAGGTCTATAATCAGCTCCAAAATATTCAAAATTTGTTTTTTAACACCCGGTATATCTTTGACATATCCCTAAAGAAAAAATCTTTTGGTGTTATATCACACTAACTTAGTGGCCATTTTCTTCCTACATTTCGAAAAATTTCACTTCCAGAAGATTTTTCACTTAATACAGTCTCTGTTTACTTTTTTAGATTCACTTAAGGAATATAAGTTTTTTGTGTTTCAAGGGCACTAGTGGCTTCAAAATATAGTTTTTGATTAAAGTATTATTAAATTATTAATAATTAGTCATACTGCGTCCCCCTTCAAACAGTGCATCTACTCTTCTGAGTACGCTATTTATGTAGCTTACCCCATTTTCCCTCAATTTTTTTTGTCGAATAATTATATTATTCTCTCTATCAACTGTACCCGATTTGTAATGTTTTCTGTTGTAAATTTGCCTTTAAGGTGCTCCTAGCGATTCTGGATTAGATTCATGTCAGGAGAGTTCTCATTTTAGGGTGAGCACCCCATCTTGCAGAAGATTTTGCGCACATTGCCAAACCATTTGTTTATCTGTGGCATCTGTGAGATTAGTAGAACTCTTTTGTATTGGTCATGCAGCATGGTTCCCTTCACCTTTCCAAACCTTTCCCACCGATTATATCAACATATATACCTCTTAACTTTTTTCACTGCACAGTAGGTATGGTATTTTATTTTATATTGACTCCGAATAAAATAAACTCTATCATTCATTATTTGAAAGTTTCTGTGTCACTAAAAAAGACCTGAGAATAGGCCATCGTAAAGTATATGAACTTCATGCCATTCAAATTTTTCCGCATCATATCCACAGATACAGAACAGCCAGCCTCTTCAAATTTGTTTTAATTTCACAGTGGCTTGCCCTTCTGTATTTCAGAGCCAGATTCTCCAGAATTCGTTGCCCCCTAGGAGTTATTGAGGGTTTTCCATCACAACGACTCTTCCGAGCCTTCCAAGCGTCAATATGAAGGAATAAGAATGATAGGATTTTACCTTTGAATAAAACAACAAAGGTTTGACGAATAAACTCATTTCTCTTTTTATTTTGAAGCTTGAACAATGTTGGGTGTAAGATATCGTTCAAATGTTCGACACTGACGCACCCAATCACTTCAATTTTTGATCACTCTGTGCAATAATTCGGGCGTATTTCTGCAATAACTTGACGCATATTCTCCTCCAAGTGATTCAAAGTGTGTCGCTCGTTGGCATAGACTTGTTCTTTCACGAAGCCCCAATGAAAATAATATAGAGATGTCAAATCACTTGATATTCCCTTCAGCAAAGGGAGCGTAGCATCAGCAGTATTGCACGTAGCGCCATCTCTTCAATATTGATGTTCTCGAAATCTGGCCATGAAATTCTAGTAATATGGTCCTATAGCGGTCGCTATTCATGGTTACGGCAGTTCCATTCTTATTTAGGAAGGAATAAGTTCCGATGACGCCGCTATGCCATAAAACGCACCACACAGTGAGTTTTTCGCAATGCAACGGCATTTCATGTAACACTCCTGGAATTTTCTTGCACCAATAATAGCAAATTTGCTTATTAACAAAGCCATTCAAGCAAAAATGTATCGGGTGTTTTTTTTAGAGTGATAGAACTTTCGATAGGGATACTCAGAATTGTATAAGTCGGTGTACGAGCAGTGCTCTTAACCAACGTTAAAGTACCATTGTCATCATTGCTGTCCCGGGTTTCTGCTCAAGTTTTGACACTTCAGCAGACTCCCGATAAGCTGAAAGAGAAAGATAGGAATTTTGAAGGAAGATTATAGAGAACTTTGCTCCAGCACAACTAGGTTAGGGACCTCCACGAGTCACCTCTCCTCTCTCAAAGAAGGATCGCCGTGTCAATCCCAACACTCAGCCATATGAGCTGAGTGTCTCTATGGTAGTGAAAGTTTGAAGCGACGAAACTACACAAATAACAGCTTCCCAGCATGGATCTCTCCGCACGAAGAACCGCTGTTGATGTTCGACTACTAAATGCGAGGCTCCGAAGCATCGAAGGGGATGGGCTTTAGAATCAAAAAGTGGCACCATAGTTGGGGGAGAGCAGAGCGAATCTTCTAGGACCCTCAAACCTCGTCGAAACGTCGTAGTCTTCCTTTTTCTCTAACGGACCACTTCCGACCCCGCAGCGGATAATATGAGCTTAAGGATACACGAATGGGGTTGAAGTTGGTGGCGAGCAGAACGAGTCTTCCAGGAGCTCCAAACCTGGTCGAAACGTCGTAGTCTCCCTTTTTCGTCCAGCGGACCAATCAGGACCCCGCAGCGGAAGCTTAAGGATCTAAAGATGGAGCCAAATTTGGGGGCGAGCACAGCGAATCTTCCGAGATCTCACCCCGGTCGAAACGTCATAGTCACCCTTTTCCTTTAGCAACCATTCAAGATCCTTCAGCGGATAAGTAGACGAAGGTTGGAAAAACCCACGATGGATTACAAAACTCTAATCGATCGCAGGGTCGCAGATTCTGGTCGTCAATCAGAGCCAGCTTCCCGGTACGATTCTAAGTCTTGCGGAAGGAAATATATGGAGTGGGACAACATGATGGAACGGTACGTAAGTAAGAAAGAAAGTAAGGAAGTTCGGATTGCGAGTCATCTGCTTTAGGCATCATAACCATGTCCTCCATTTCATAAATGAAACTAGGACACTCGTTATGACAAGCTACCCCACCACGACAAGGTACAGAGACAGGAGGGGAGCTTTCGATAGGGATAACTGTGATTTGACAGAAGGAAGAAGCCATGTTGTTTTGACATTTCTGTTAAGTAAGCATTGACAAATTATCATAGAAAGAGTCACGCCGTAACAACGTTCACAAATTGTTGAAATTTATTTTCAAAATCAGTGTCAAACTTATAGAGCACTTCGTGAAATTTATGGTTTACATAATCGTCCATCAGAGCAGCTTATTCGTTGAACTATCGATAGATTTCGGACAACATTTTCTCTACTCGATGCAACAACAGCAACAAGACAAGGAACTGTACGTACAGAAGAAAATATCGCTGCTGTAAGTCATAGTGTTAATGATGATCCAGATTTGTCTATTCGTCGACGTTCACAACAAGAACAACAACAAAGTTCGACTCTGTGCATCCACCACATGGAAAATTTTGCGATTTTTCTTGGTCTACACCCATACAAGATCCAGCTGGTTCAAGAACTAAAGCCACTTGACCATAATAAGCGTCGTTTGTTTGCTGATTGGGCCGTAGAACAACTTGAAGTTGATCCACTTTTTTATCGTAAAATTGTGTTAAGTGATGAAGCTCATTGTCTGGTTGAACGGCTATGTAAACAGGCAAAATTGCTGTATATGGAGTGAAAACAATCCTCAAGAAGTTCTGCAGGTTCCATTGCATCCTGAAGTAGGGTGTGCTTTACACGCTGGAGGCATTATCGGTCCATATTTCTTCAAAAACGATGCTGGAGCTAATGTTACAGTGAATGGTGCTCGTTACAGATCGATGATCAATGATTATTTGGTTCAAATTTGAATGGTATTGACCCAGAAGTGTTTTGGTTTCAACATGATGGTGCTACACCTCATGCTGCTACCGTAACAATTGATTTATTGAAAGAAAGATTTGGCGATAATATTATTTCGAGAAATAGTCCAATTAATTGGCGTCCAAGATCATGCGATATAACTCCACTGGATTATTTTCTTCGGGGTTATGTCAAGTCATTTGTTTATGCTGATAAACCAGAAATAATAGACGCTTTGGAAGCCAACATAACTCGTGTTATTGATGAAATAAGGTCTGAATTACTCGAAAAAGTGGTCCAAACTTGGTCTGGTCGAATGGGATTCCTCATGACTTCATAAGAATGTAACCACAGTTCTTTATTCAATATTCTCCAAGTTAATGTCTGAGAACGCCCCTTTTGTTATTACCGTCATAAAATCAACATATTTGACTCACCGATAATACTGACCGCTGTAGCTGCAATGTTCTCCGCACTTCGCACGTTTCTTCATCTTTTTGGTGGCTTATTATCTTGTAAAGTTAACTCCCGTTCAAAATTTTTCTCAGTCTGACGTATAACCCACGGAAAGTACCGATGATGGTGACCTTATTTTTGAGTGAATAAACGTTGAGTACCCATAACTCACCCACTACTTTGGAAATATATTTTCATTTCGTTCAACCGTTCGAGATGACTATAATAAATATAAAAACACCTGTATTCAAGAAAAATGTATTAGAAACCGAGAAATCTCTATTTGAACTAACACCCATATTATAAGACACTTTATATGAATGTACGAATGAGCGCGATAAAGTTTCTCGTAATTAGGTGTTTTTATAATTTTTTTCTAGACAGGTTTATCTGATTATAACTGAATCGATTGGTCCAAAAACATCGCACAATATTTACGACATCTTGAACTTTACTAAGTTTCCAGACAAAATTGAATCATTACACGGAAAAGTTTTCTCCCCGAACTTGCGCTAAATTAAGTAAGTAAACAACAACGTTTTCATTTATGAATAGTTTCTAATTTGTGAATTTAAAGGTACAGAGTTTCCTATTCCAGGAGTTGCTTATGAAAAAGTACATCCCTTCATTTTTATGTTTAATGAAGAGCTTCGTCATCACTTCTTTCCAGTCCAGCTCTTCCTCTGCAATATGAAGCAACTCGCTCTTTATCTAACACATCTGCCATCAAAATTATTTGCGGTATCCATTCAAGTACTTGCGCTGATTTTGAAATACTAATGTTATATTTTTTTTATCTGTAACATGATATTTCTATGGATTCCTTAAAAATGAAATCCAAAAGAACTCACATTTCAAAAATTTTATTAGGAGTGTAGATAAGTTGGTGCGATTTTTCGCGGAATTGGAAGCTTTATTGTGAAAAATTGTTTATACATTCAAATTATTGTCCGTCGCTAGTCCCATCTTTCTGAAAATTGATGGATCCTATCGCGAAAAAAAGCCGGCTTTTTGGCCTCTACACATGCATCGACCCATTTTTTTATTTCATCGTAATTGGAGAAGTGTTGTCAGCCAAGTAATGTTGCATTGATCGGGAGAGATGGTAACTGGAAGAAACAATGTCTGGGCTGTACGGCGAAGGAGGTAGGACATTTCTAAGTATGTTTTAACAGGCGACGCAACATGTGTCATTCTGCAAAAAAACTCTGTCGTGTCGTTTTTCTCACAATGCTCAGCTCAAACGCAACAAATGCTGCTGTGGTGTACTATGAGCTGCTACAATCGTTCGATTGTAGCAGCTTATGATCTTAAACGATGGAAAATAGCTGGTTGAGTGGCTCCAAGTTTTTTCGTGAGTTCCTCTGGCGTTTGTAATGGTCTTCATAGAGCCTTGACTCTAATTCTTCATCCCTTCTTTGGTGGCACCGTGGGTCGTTCTTCGTCTTCAAAATCAAAATTGCCACCTTTAAATACAGCAAACCACTGCTGTCAAGTTCGTTCAGCTAGATCATGGTCACCATAAATATCCACTACTTAAAATAAAATGACTTACGTTACCCTTTTCTTTCATTTTGAAGTTAATCTGCTCGCAAAACCACATTACTCGGCACATAGAAACTTTGTTGTTTACACTTCAGCGAAATGACCGCTTCCTAAAAGAAAGTCTAATGATGACACTTCAAAACGAAACTGTTGCCAGATGAAACAATAGAATAATAAACTAGTAGCGATACCTGCTATCAAAACTGCACGAATTTATTTCTATTCCTTTTACCTTTCAACTTTTAGACTTTAAGTTTTGAAATCTTCAATAAGTAAATTCTCTCCAATAATAAAATGGGGAAAAGAAATTATGACGTCAAACTATTTTTCGATTAACAGTAAACAAAACCAGATCATATAGGTACATTTTACCTAAAATAGTATTACTACAAGTTACCAGCGTATAACCATAGACTTATCAATATTCCTACCATATAAAAAAAATATCAATCATTGAACAAATAGCTCTAACTTGAATTAAAAATAAATATTGAAAAAAATCAAACAATAGCATTCGAGTATCCCAAAATATATACTTCAATTAAAAATAAAGAATATTTTCACAATTTATTATTAACAACGACAATTATTTCACCAACACTCTGGCCTCTTAATGTATACATTTTGAACTAACTTTGAAATATTCAATATCTATTAAAACTTGAAGAAAGGCAGAGGTTCAAATAACTAAGAATTTTCGGAAATAAAAATACGAAAACATATGCGAAATATAAACATATATTGGAGCCAATTATGGGAAATACCTCACTTAGTAACAATATTCAACAAAGGAGATCTGGCGACATCTGTTTCGTCGTTGAGAAGAATCTTAAGATTCTTGTACCTTATAATTTCTACTGCTTCGAAAAGTGTGAGTCTAGTACTTTAAATTTCATTATGGATAATTTCCTAGGTATTCTTTAAATTAAATATATCAAAATTCTTTCAAATGATCGGTATATAATTAAAACAAATTGTAGAAATTACTATGTTTTACTACCAAAAAATTATATATTACACATTTTCTTGTGACTCGAGTTTCGGGAAATTAAGTATCCCATCATCAGACAACTGAAGACCTGACAGTGGTACAGTGGTATTTAAACAAAAGTGATAAATATTTTGAATATTTTAACAGATTCTCGGTAACACCTAATAGTGGTACAGAGGTTTACAATCGGAACGTGATAAAAAACCGGATTAAAAAAGAGGGGCCTTCTAACAGATATCGGAATGTCGGCAATCGACAAAGAAGGTTGTTAAACAGATGGTACCCATTTAAATATCTCAAATAATTTGTAAACCTCTGTACCACTATTAGGTGTTACCAAGAATTTGTTGAAATATTCAAAATATTTATCACTTTTGTTCAAATACCACTGTACCACTGTTAGGTCTTCAGTTGTCTGATGATGGGATAGTTCATTTCCCGAAACTCGAGGCACAAAAAAATGTGTAATATATATTTTTGTGGTAGTAAAACATGGTAATTTCTACAATTTGTTTTAATTATGATCAATATTCAAATAGTAACGGCTGAACAGTTCAGTATCTGATTGGTATATGTTGAGTACGAAATGTCTGATGTGTAACTTCGTTGATCTTCGTAAATTCTTTTCTTAAAGCATCTATCTATTATACGTGACCAATAAACACCAAAGGGCAATCATTAAAAGTTAACTTATACACTCTAGATTTATTGTATTAATTTTTTTGATCTTTGCTATTTTTTATATGAATTCTCAAATTATTAACCGTTCTAAATTCGAGTCAAATTTTATTTTTGAATATTTGGCAACATTATCTGATATTCTATTTACATAAGTAATAGAATAGAATGTATAATGAAATAATAAATAGAGATTTTTACTTGATAGAAGGATTATAACAAAATTTTAAATATCATACAAATTTACTCTGTTAATCTCCAACAAATATTAATTTTCAAAAAAATTTTATTCAAAAACTTTTCAGAACTAAATTAAATGAATATCTTAGAAAAACACTGTTTCTATTTAGTAGACATAGAATTAACACTCATTACTCAGTACCAAAAGGAAATAAAAGAATTCAAAGAAATATAAATTATTAATTAAAATTACTAAATGAATACTTGAAAAGTACAAAATTTTATTTCGTATCTTGTATTATGAAAACCGAATCCTTTTCCAAAAATTGTTTTCATAATACAAGGTACGAGACAAAATTTTATATCCTTCCAGTATTTATTCAGTAATTTTAATTAATAATTTATAATTCTTTTATTATTGTACTGTCAAATGAGTGTTATTTCTATATATCTACTAAATTGAAAGTGTTTTCCTAAGACATTTATTTGATTTAATTCTAAAAAATTTTTGAATAAGAATTTTTCTGATATTAAAATTTGTAGGAGATTAACAGAATAAATCTGTATGATATTTAAAAATTTTTTGAAAATTTTAGAATGTAAAACCTCTTTTAGTCAAATCTTTTGTAACAGGCTGAAGTAGATTCAATGCAATTTTCTCATGTTTTTTGTTGTAAATTTTGTCTATTATAATTGAACAATAGTCGTTATATACTAAAAACTGAATTTCAAGCAAAATGCTGAAAAGAAAATTCTTGCCGGTTAATAAATAACATTGAAAATATTCAATTATCACCTAATTTAAAATTAATTTCATTTCACGCTGGGAATCTATTTCCGAGTATTACACCTGATGAAATAATAGAATATTGAATTGTTTTAGTCCTTACTTGGTGAAAATCCATATTTAATGATATTTAAATAAGGTTATTCTGATTTTCACAAATTTTTATTGTTATGTTCACAACAATTGTTTCGCTATCACAGAAGCATCATCAGGCAGGATTACATTTTGAATAACTAAGCTTGTTTCCGAAATGCGTTGCTATTTATATTACAGTAAGTACAATAAATTTTTATTGAGCACTAAAACCCAAAAAAGGGTCTCTGCAAATTCCAGCTTATCTGAAAATATTTAACAGAGGTGAGTTATTTAAATCTATTTGTTCGTTAAGTAATATTCCATTTTCATTATGTTTATTTATCTCTAGGGATTCTAACAGATTAAGGCATAACTTTTGCTTTCTATATGTAGAATTTCAAACTTATGGTTGAAAGTATGTCCTGTTTCTAACAAATGGTTGGAATATGTAGAATTACTTTTATTATTGAGGAAACTCTTCAAATGTTCACAAATTCTATGACGGAAAGTTCTTCCAGTCTGTCCTATGTAAACTTTAGGGCAATCACCGCAGGTTAACTTATAAACCACCTATTTATCATCTTTATGTGTACAGTCTCTATTATTTTTAATAAATTTACTCAAGTTTGAATTCGTTTTAAATGAAGTGCTCAAATTATATTTATTTTTGAGGTATGTAGCAATTTTCTCAGAAATACCTTTAGTGTATTTTAAGGAAATGTATTTAAAATTTTCTTTTATATTAGGAAACACCATATTTAAAGCTATTTTATTATTTTTATTCATCAACAATTTGTCTATCAACTGAGGATCATAGTCATTATTATTAGCTATTTGTTTAATTATGTTAAGTTCTGAAATATAATTTTCTCGATTCATGGGAATATTAACTAATATATGGATCATACAATTAAATGCTGATAATTTTTGATTTAGAGGATGATTTGATTTATTGTGTATAATAGAATCCGTATAGGTTGGTTTGTGAAATATTGAAAAATCATGTGAATTATTTATTCGAGTAACAGTTAAATCAAGAAAATTAATAGAATTATTATGTTCGGTTTCCATAGTGAATTGAATGGAAGGATGTATTTCATTGATGAATAAAAAGAATTTTTTCAAAAGTCTGTCTGTACCTGTGAAGCAACAGAAAATATCGTCTACATATCTATACCAATATAAAAAGTATTTCTTAAGGGGATTTTGGTGAATTTTAGTTTCAATATTGTCCATGAATATTTCTGCTGATAAAGGACTTAAGGGATTTCCCATAATCAAACCGTTTTCAGATTTATGAATTTTATGTTTGAATTGAAAATAATTTTTTTTAGTGCAAATATCTAGACATTCTAAAATATTTTTTTTTGATAATTGTATTACATCTGTTGTTGATTAATAGATTATCTACTAATTTAATTGTTTCGTTTGGTGGTATACTTGGAAATAAATTTTGTACGTCGAATGAAATGATTTAACTGTTACTCGAATAAATAATTCACATCATTTTTCAATATTTCACAAACCAACCTATACAGATTCTATTATACACAATAAATCAAATCATCCTCTGAATCAAAAATTATCAGCATTTAATTGTATGATCAATAGATTAGTTAATATTCCCATGAATCGAGAAAATTATATTTCAGAACTTAACATAATTAAACAAATAGCTAATAATAATGACTATGATCCTCAGTTGATAGACAAATTGTTGATGAATAAAAATAATAAAATAGCTTTAAATATGGTGTTTCCTAATATAAAAGAAAATTTTAAATACATTTCCTTAAAATACACTAAAGGTATTTCTGAGAAAATTGCTACATACCTCAAAAATAAATATAATTTGAGCACTTCATTTAAAACGAATTCAAACTTGAGTAAATTTATTAAAAATAATAGAGACTGTACACATAAAGATGATAAATAGGTGGTTTATAAGTTAACCTGCGGTGATTGCCCTAAAGTTTACATAGGACAGACTGGAAGAATTTTCCGTCATAGAATTTGTGAACATTTGAAGAGTTTCCTCAATAATAAAAGTAATTCTACATATTCCAACCATTTGTTAGAAACAGGACATACTTTCAACCATAAGTTTGAAATTCTACATATAGAAAGCAAAAGTTATGCCTTAAATCTGTTAGAATACCTAGAGATAAATAAACATAATGAAATTGGAATATTACTGAACGAACAAATAGATTTAAATAACTCACCTCTGTTAAATATATTTAGATAAGCTGGAATTTGCAGAGACCCTTTTTTGGGTTTTAGTGCTCAATAAAAATTTATTGTACTTACTGTAATATGAATAGCAACGGATTTCGGAAACAAGCTTAGTTATTCAAAATGTGATCTTGCCTGATGATGCTACTGTGATAGCGAAACAATTGTTGTGAACATAACAAAAAACATTTGTGAAAATCAGAATATCCTTATTTAAATATCATGGAATAATAGAACTAGTAGAAAACTTAGTGAATAAAAATAACAATTAGTAAAGGGAGCACCTCACTGAAGTCACGGTAGGAAGAAACAATTGTTGTAAAATGGAAAGATAGTAGAATTTAAAAATTGTTGGATAATTTCTGGTGAGTTCAAAGTTCAGGTAAAATTTCTTGCATTTTTTTGATGTTTTCATGAAATTCTATTAAATTTAAATGGATTTTCATTGAAGGATTTAGAGTTTCGATTAGGCAATTACTTCTGTTTTCAATTTATCTTCAGAAGTTCGAGGCCAGGAAATAACGAGGACAGAATGAACATTCATAGATACCCTTGGGATAAGTAATTGCCTGCGGAGATGAGAAAATCTCAGAAGCATAGCATATCGAAGAGTTTCTCAGAAATATTCTTAATCAATGACTATGATTCAGTTCTTTGTTGAGTAATGTACATTCATGGATTCAGAGAAGGTGTTCAGAATTAGATTAATACAACTAGAACATTTAAATAATTTGATAAAATCAACGAAACTAACATACTGAAATGGATCTCATTTTATGAGAAAGAATTCATTAAGGTACTGAGAAGCAATTGTAATTTGGATAAATGAATACAATATTCTTGTTAAGAAGTAAAAGCAATAGTAATTAAACCAAATTCCAATGTCAATGCACTGCTTTTAGTTCATTATTTTTCTGAAATGATAACTAAAACCCCTTTCTTTTTTCCATTGGAGCAGCTGTTCACAAAAAAAAGGTGTTCGACGTCTCTTGGCTTCAGTTTATACGGCATCCAATTTCCTACCTTTCGGATTATTCCCATTGCTTTTAAACAATGGCAAATGAGTGGTTGAGTGACTTCAAGTGATTTTGTGAGATCCTCTTGCGTTTATGATGAATCTTCACTGAGGCTTGCCCCTAATTCTTCATCCTTAAACTTTGGTGGCGGTGCGGATCGATCTTCGTCTTCCAAATCAAAATTGCCACTTTTAAATCTGAACTACTTCTGACACATTCGTTCAGCTAGAGTATGGTCACCATAAACATACACTAAAATATTATGACTTCCGGATGCCTTTGTCTTTATACTGAATTAATGAAGTAAAATTCCCCGCAAAGCACATAATTCGATATAAAAGTGAAATTTTCAGAGCACACATAATCTATGTTGTTTACACTTCAGCGAAATGACTGATATTGAATAGAAAGCCTTATGATGACATTTCAAAATGAAGGTATTGTCAGATGAAACAATTGAATAATAAACTAGTAGTGAAATTTGTTATCAAAACCGCATAAAGTTATTTCTACTTCTAATACATTTAAAAAATGCAAAAAAATCCATCTATCTGCTGTACGGCGTCTTGAGGTTTTCTCCTTGAAAACTTTTCACTGAAATTTATACTAAAAATCTGTTTCATGCCAAAGATCTAGCGAGTAGAACTCACAATCTTTCTCACTGCCTCAATCTTAGTAATAATATCTTGGACAAGAGTTGAATCACTCTCTAGAACGTTTCACAGCAGAATATTCACCAAAAGATTAGTTAATAATTACCAGATGGGTCGTTAAGTTCTGGAACTGGCGTTGCCAATGCTAAATGTTTATTTTTCGGTAGTACCAAATTAAAAAAAATACTTGTAAGAATTTCCATGATATTCTCTTCAGTGGTTATCGAGATGTTGAAGGTTACTTGACGCTACATTTTTCTTTGTTTAAACGATAGAGAAAAACAAGTTTGTTTGTTAATCAACCATTGCTTTTAAAGGGAAAATATCGTTCAAGCTCAGCAGAGGTTTTAATAAAAATGGGAAAAATGCCCACCAAAAACAACTAATTATCGATATATTATAGACGATGTCTTAAATTGACATTACTCAAGCATGGCAGCCATTGTTTATTTGTGACACTGATAGTTGTATTTGTCAATATCTACCATTTAATCATGGAAAGGTACACACTCCAACAATGTTTACAAATATTAATATTATAATTCGAAATTTATTATGAAAAATCGCAATCTGCTACTAAAACTTAACGTGCTTAACTCCAATTTCTGGTCCTTATATTCGTCCGGATAAAAGAACAGTTGAACGTTTAGTGAAGAAGTTTGAAACAAATTTTACACTTCATGATGTTAAAGTGCCAGTGAGACAAAGAAATGCAATAAATGAAGAGGATATTGCTGCCGTACGTGTTCGTGAAGACCAAAATTTATCGTTTTCTGAACTTTCAGAAGAACTAGGCATCTCCCAGACGTCTTTGTGGCGAATTTTACGAAAAGACCTTGGTTTACATCCATACAAAATTGTTTTAACCCAAGAACTCAAGCTAACAGATCATTTCAAGCGTCATGTCTTCAGTAATTGGCGCTTAGAAAAAATCGGAAATGATGCAGATTTCTATAAGGATTCTCAGCGATGTGACTCATTTCTGGTTAAACGGTCATGTTAACAAGCAGAATTGCCGTATCTGGAGTGGTGATAAACCTAAAGAATATCAAGAACTGCCATTACAAACTTGACAAACTTACTGTTTGGTACGGGTGTTATGCTGGAGGAGTCATTGGACCCTATTTTTTATTCAGCGAAGCTCATAAGACGGTAACTGTCAATGGAAATCGTTATAATTCAATGTTAACTGATTTTTTATAGCCTGAATTGGTTTGTTTTGATTTGCAGAACATGTAATTTCAACGAGTAGGTGCCACTTGTTATACTGCTAATGATACAATGACTTTATTGAAAACAAAATACGGTGATTCGCCTCGTTCCTGCGATTTAACTCCATTAGACTTCTTTCTTTGGGGTTACATTAAGTCATTAGTTTACAGCAATCATACAGCAAATTTAGACTTTAGATTTACAGATCAATATTGAAAGAATAATTGCTAACGTACGACCTGATTTGTGTGAGAGAGTCATACAAAATTGGTTTAAACGACTTAATTCCTGCCAGCATTTCTTTTTTCCAACATTTAAATAATGTTTTGTTTCATAACTTATGGTATTCATTGTACTCTATAATGGACTAAAGATTTCAATAATTTTCAAATAAATAATGTGTTTTATTCACAAAACAAAATGGGGCGCTGTTAATGAAAGACACTTAATATTAAGATGAAAATGATTTTTTCAATTCTTTGAATTGCCATATCACGTAAATGGCGATACATACGAAAAAAGAACATGGCGATATTTTTGTAGAGAATTGGATGATCTACAATTTTTGTTTGAACTATTTTTTGCCGTAAAAAACTCACCGCTGTTCAGCTGGAAAATGAAAAAAACCAATCTTTGCAAATTTTGACCAGTAATAAAATTTTTTGCTCAAGGCGGATCGATGGGCACTCTCCATAATTAATTCATATGAATTCTTAGCTCTATGGGAATTTTTGTAACCTTATACCTATTTTTAGGAATAACTTGACTGGACTATGGACGCAGTGCCGTCCAAGCAGGGACATTTGGGGTGTACACCAAAATGAATGGCCGAATATTGCGGCTTCGTCAAATTTACATTTTGATTTAAATCTTAAAATTACACCTTCACTTTTTGTATACCTCTATAGAATTTGAAAAAAGAGGAGGAACAACTAATTTTCTTTCCTAAAATTGTTAGCTAGTTGTACCGCCCCCTTTTTCAAAATTTCAGCTATATAAGAAGTGAAAGTGAAATTTTAAGAATTAGTTTAAAAGTGTAAACTGGACGCAGTTACAGTGTTGGCAAAACAATTTTCGTAAACTTTATAAATTGTGGAAATAATCTTTATTATTTTATTTGAAATTTCATTTGTAACCGTTCGTGAGCCATTCGGTATATATAAATTTTATGGATTGTTTCGGTCTCTACTTGACGGAAATTCATCGTATATGATTTGAAGTTAAACACTTTATTTCCGCTTATATTTATTGTTTTCAACAATTGTAATATGTAATTGACGAAACAATTATTGTGAACAATAAATATAAGCGAAAATAAAGTTTTTACTTCAAATCATATATATTAATTTGATGAAACAGGTAGAACTACAGTTAATAACTCCATCTCACCAAAATTCAAAATATTAAGTGTGAAAAGTAGTTTTCCTCTCTTTTTTTGTAAAATATGAGTGAAATATGGAAGCTGGGGAATAAGAGTTCATCTTACCTGAAAATTTTTCTCGCAACTGAATCACTTTATGATTTTAATAATTTGTTCACACGCCAGATTCAGTTCGAAAATTCTTCATTGGAAAAAATGTTACGAATGTATTGTGTGTGCATATACAGGAATGCAATATTTTGTATGCAGTATATTATACGAGTCTATGTTTAGCTACTCAGTATTAATATTCATATGAATAAGTTGTTAATAAATGATCTCATAGTTTTCATCTTTAAATATAAATTCGAAGACTGTTATAAAAAACCATAGTATTCCTATACTTAAAGAAAGGGATGTGGTCAAGTATTTCAACCAATTTCTGCTTTTTCCTCGTTTCTGATAAGAAACGTGACAGTTGTCGGTGTAATTTCGTTGATAAAGCACCTTGAAATTATACTGAAATACGATAAAAGGCTGTTTTCGTGCATAGGTGAATTTTCATTGTGGGTACTGTGACTTGTCTGGAAACTTGGTAAGATTCATAAAATGTACTCTTTCAATATTTATTTGATAAGTTGCTGTTATATGTATAAAATTACGTAATCATTTAAGGAATAAATTCCTGAAATATATTTTAATTTAATTCAAAACTATTTGATGTATCATCTTTACCAGCACATTTCGTATAGTGTTTCTAATTCTTCAACATTTCACCTTGCAAACATCAATTTGAAAATGTGTATATGTTTAATTTGAAAAAGACTCCAATTAAATGATTTCTATTTATTATTGTGAGTTATTCACATGACGTGTTTCGTTTCTAAAGGTACTTCTTCAAATGTTTATTAACAATTGGTGTTGAATGGTTTCTGTTTCGAGAGAAGGTTACAATAAAGTTCTTTTTACTTTTCGTAAAACCAACGGGACCCTAGGTGAATAGATTCAAAGAAGGTGGTTTAAATTACTCAGTTGTTCATTCAATAAATTCCTCGAATTTCTTCACTGTTTCATTTCTAGACTTTCTCACAGGTTCAGCTTCAGAGCCTTATTTTCTTTATACAAAATCTTGCATATCAAAATCATGTTTCTCTTTAATTAGATGTTTCGCATACGTAGAATCCAACTTACTATTGAGAAAATTTAGAATGGAGGAAATAGAACCAAATGTTGCGAACAGAAGTGTAGCCTGTGCTGCATATGAAATGAGATGAATGCTGCAGGATTCAATTTTTGTATTTTGAGTGAATTCAGATATTCTATTCAACCACATTCAACAGAGAAAAACTGAGCCTTACTAAGCATGGCATACAACCACTTTTTTTGAAAAAATGTAGCTAGTAAAGGGGTGGGCCATTCAAAATTTGCTTTTTTGATCCTTTCCAAATAAAAAACTGATGAATATTTTCGCAAAGTTGCAATTTTATTAGAGAGACTGAACCTTGATATTTACGAATGACAAACAATATTATTCAAATGAACGCCACGAGTGGCTACAGTACCCCATCCGATTGTTTGGAGCTCAATATCTAAATAGCGGCAACATCAATTTCGTATTTCAAGGCATCATACTCAGAATTGTACAAGTTAAAATATGAGCAGAGCTCTCTAATAACATTAATGTACCATTGTCATCATTGTTGTCCCGGGTTTCTGCTCAAGTTTTGACACTCCAGCAGACCCCCGAAAGCTGAAAGAGAAAGAAAGGAGTTTTTGGAGAAAGGATTATAGAACACTCCGCGCCAGAACAATTAGGTGAGGGACCCCCACAAGTCACCTCTCCCATACCAAAGAGGATCGCCGTAGCGATCCCACCACTCAATCATTTGGGCAGAGTGCCTATGGATTATGAAAGACTGAAGCAACGAATCAACACAGATAACGGCCTGTCACCATGGACCCCACGCGCCACAGGGTCGCTTTGCTGTTCGCCGCCAAAAGCGAGGTTCCGAAGCATCATAGAACTGGGCCTTAGGATCAAAAGGGCGCTAGAGTTTGGGGGAGAGCAGAGCGTATCTTAAAGGACCCTCAAACCTTGTCGAAACGTCGTAGTCTCCCTTTTTCTCCAGCGGACCACTTCCGAACCCGTAGCGGAAAAAGTTAAGCTTTAGGATCCACGAATGGGGCCGGAGTTAGGGAAGAGCGCAGCGAATATCCCAAGGTCCCACACTTGTTCAAAACGTCGCAGTCTCCCTTTGTCCTCCAACGGACCAATCAGGACCCCGCAGCAGGAGCTTCAGGAACTAAAAACGGAGCTAAATTTGGGGGCGAGCAGAGCGAATCTCCCAAACCCCCCAGCTTGTTCGAAACGTCGTAGTCTCCCTTTTTCATTCAGCAACCATTTAAGATCCTTCAGCGGGCTAAGAGGACGAAGGTTGGAAACCCACGCTAAGGACTAGCGGGGATCGCCTTCGCCAATGAAAGAAAAAACAGAACTCTAATCGATCGCAGGGTCGCAGATTCTGGTCGTCAATCAGAGCCAGCTTCCCCGTACGATTCCAAGTCCTGCAGTAGGAAAAGGTAGGATTGGGACAACATGATGGAAAGGTATTATGCAAGAAAGAAACGAAGAAAGGAAATTAGGATTGCGAGTCTCTGGTTTAGGCATCATAACCATATCCTCCATCCCATAAATGAAACTAGGACACTCGTTATGACAAGCTCCCCCACCACGACAAGGTACAGAGACAGGGGGGGAGATTTCAAGGCATCAGTCGCCTTTGGATCGTTAGCGTAACACTTATCCTTAACGGATCCCCACAAAAATATTCCTCCGAGAAGAAAATGAGCGTCATCACTAAAGATTAATTTTCTGGGAAAATGCTCATCTTCAACCATGCGATTATTAGACCATTGAGCGAAGTGGAAATTCATCAGATGGTTACGAGGCTTCACTTCTTGCAGTAGTTGAACTATGTTAGTTTTTATACAGAGGTCTTCATGCAAAATTCTCTTCAGAGAAGTGCGAGAAAGGTTCAGTTCTTGAACGCGATGACAAGTTGATGTTGATGGATGTTCAGCCACATTCTGGGCTACAACAGCAGTGTTTTCAGGTGTGCTCACTGGGCGAAAACGTGAACGGTTTGCTTTTTCAAATAATGATTCAGTTTTCATGAACAAATTGATCCATAAATTGCAGTGAGGGTATTTCAAATTTTAAATATCATACAGATTTATTCTGTTGGCCTTCTATAAATTTCAATTTCAAAAAACTTTTATTCAAAAACTTTTAGAATTAAATTAAATAAATGTCAATTTAGTAGACATATATAATTACACACTTATCACACATTACCAAAGGAAATAAAAGAATCCAAAGAAATATAAATTATCAATTAAATCTACTGAATGAATACTTGAAGGGGACTAAATGTTGTTTCGTTCCCTTTTTTAACTGAATTCCCTTCTAAAATGCAAAAAATAATCTCAAGAACTTCTTCCGAAAAAACTTGCTCAAAATAAGTTCCTTCAAAAAAAATGCCTAAAACATGCAGAACATCTTCAAAAAGCAATTTATAATTATTACAACGGAAACTCATCGGCCCACATTTAAAAATAAAAAATAATCAACAAAATATATCTTACCATATCAACTGAATGCCGATATCTGAACAAACACTAGAATGAAGTGAACTTTTAAAAATCCTACGTATTCTATGTTCGCCACCGAAAATACACAAAATTTGCAAGATATTTAATGGACTCCCCTAAAACCAAATGATAATATGTTATAAATTTAAACCAAAATATATATTTATTACATATACAATAAAATAATAAAAGTTTTTGAATAAAAATTTTTTGAAATTAAAATTTGTAGGAGGTTAACGGAATAAATCTGTATGATATTTAAAATTTTTAAATAATTTTTCTATCAAGTAGAAAACCTCACTTTATTATTTTATTGGTTACCAGAATAAATCTATAATATAATAATATAAATATTTAAAATTTTTAAATAATCCTTCTATCAAGTAAAAAACCTCTTTTTATCATTTTATTGTATATATAATATTTAAATATTTTGGTTTACATTTATAACACATTATCATTTGATTTTAGGGGAGTCCATAAAATACTTTGCAAACTTTGTATAGTTTCTGTGGTGAACATAGAATAAGTAGGATTTTTAAAAGTTCATTTCATTTGAAACATTGAATATCAAAAACAGATTTAATCTGTTAGTCTTCTACAATTTTAATTCAAAAGAAAATTTTTTAGAAAACTTTTAGAATTTAATTGATGTTTTATAATAAACACATTATAAGACCTTAATTTAATTCTAAAAGTTTTTAAAACATTTTTTTTTTAATTTAAATTGTAGAAGACTAACAGATTAAATCTGTTTTGATATTCAAAGTTTGAAATGAAGTAAACTTTTAAAAATCCTACCTATTCTATGTTCGCCACAGAAACTATAGAAAGTTTGCAAAGTAATTTATGAACGATAATGTGTTATAAATGTAAACACAAATATATAATTATTATATATACAATAAAATGATAAAAAGAGGTTTTTCTACTTGATAGGATTATTTAAAAATTTTAAATATCACACAGATTTATTCTGTTAACCAATTAAATAATAAAGTGAGGTTTTCTACTTGATAAAATTATTTAAAAATTTCAAATATCATACAGATTTATTTCGTTAACCTCCTACAAATTTTAATTTCAAAAAATTTTTATTCAAAAACTTTTTATTATTTTATTGTATATGTAATAAATATATATTTTGGTTTAAATTTATAACATATTATCATTTGGTTTTAGGGGAGTCCATTAAATATCTTGCAAACTTTGTGTAGTTTCGGTGGCGAACATAGAATACGTAGGATTTTTAAAAGTTCACTTCATTCTAGTGTTTGTTCAGATATCGGCATTCAGTTGATATGGTAAGATATATTTTGTTGATTATTTTTTATTTTTAAATGTGGGCCGATGAGTTTCCGTTGTAATAATTATAAATTTCTTTTTGAAGATGTTCTGCATGTTTTAGGCATTTTTTTTGGAGGAACTTATTTTGAGCAAGTTTTTTTGAAAGAAGTTCATGAGGTTATTTTTTACATTTTAGAAAGGAATTCAGTTAAAAAAAAGGAACGAAACAACATTTTGTCCCCTTCAAGTATTCATTCAGTAGATTTAATTGATAATTTATGTTTCTTTGGATTCTTTTATTTCCTTTGGTAATGTGTGATAATTGTTTAATTATATATGTCTACTAAATTGACACAGTGTGTTCTCAGATATTTCTTCAATTTAATTCTAAAAGTTTTTGATTAAGAATTTTTTGAAATTAAAATTTATAGGAGGTCAACAAAATAAATCTGTATGAAATTTAAAATTTGAAATACCCTCACTGCAATTTATGGATCAATTTGTTCATGAAAACTGAATCATTATTTGAAAAAGCAAACCGTTCACGTTTTCGCCCAGTGAGCACACCTGAAAACACTGCTGTTGTAGCCCAGAATGTGGCTGAACATTCATCAACATCAACTTGTCATCGCGTTCAAGAACTGAACATTTCTCGCACTTCTCTGAAGAGAATTTTGCATGAAGACCTCTGTATAAAGACTAACATAGTTCAACTACTGCAAGAAGTGAAGCCTCGTAACCATCTGATCCACTTCGCTCAATGGTCTAATAATCGCATGGTTGAAGATGAGCATTTTCCCAGAAAAATAATCTTTAGCGATGAAGCTCATTTTCTCCTCGGAGGAATATTCTTGTGGGGATCCGTTAAGGATAAGTGTTACGCTAACGATCCAAAGGCGACTGATGCCTTGAAATACGAAATTGATGTTGCCATTTAGAGATTGAGCTCCAAACAATCGGATGGGGTACTGTAGCCACTCGTGGCGGTAATTTGAATAATATTGTTTATCATTCGTAAATATCAAGGTTCAGTCTCTAATAAAATTGCAACTTTGCGAAAATATTCATCGAAAGCAAATTTTGAATGGCCCACCCCTTTACTACCTTTACTAGCTACATTTTTTGAAAAAAAAAATGGTTGTATGCTGTGCTTAGTAAGGCGCAGTTTTTCTCTGTTGAATGTGGTTGAATAGAATATCTGAATTCACTCAAAACACAAATAATTGAATTCTGCAGCATTCATCTCATTTCATATGCAGCACGGGCTACTGTTGGTTCTATTTCCTCCATTCTATCTTTCCTTAATAGTAAGTTGGATTCTACGTATGCGAAACATCTAATTAAAGAGAATCATAATTTTGATGAGCATGATTTTGTATAAAGAAAATAAGGCTCTGAAGCTGAACCTGTTAGAAAGTCTAGAAATTCGAGGAATTTATTGAATGAACAATTGAGTACTCTAATCCACCTTCTTTGGATCTATTCACCTAGGGTACCGTTGGTTTTACGAAAAATAAAAAGAACTTTATTGTAACCTTCTCTCGAAACAGAAACCATTTAACACCAATTGTTAATAAACATTTGAAGAAGTACCTTTAGAAACGAAACACGTCATGTGAATAACTCACAATAATAAATAGAAATCATTTAATTGTAGTCTTTTTCAAATGAAACATATATACACATTTTCAAATTGATGTTTTAAGATATATTTTGTTAATTATTTTCATTTTTTAAATGTTAAGTAGGGCTGACGAGTTTCCGTTGTAATAATTCTAAATTGCTTTTTGAAGATGCATGTTTTACGAATTTTTTTGAGCAAGTTGTTTTTGAAGAAGTTCTTAAGGCTATGTTTTGCATTTTTCGAAAAGAATTTTAGTTTTAACAAAACAAGGAACGAAACAACATTTAGTCCTCTTCAAGTATTTATTCAGTAGATTCAATCGATCATTTATATTTCTTTGGATTCTTTTATCCCCTTCAATAATGTGTGATAAGTGTTTAATTCTATATGTCTACTAAATTAACACAGTGTTTTCTTAGACATTTATTTAATGTAATTTCAAAAGTTTTCGAATAGAAATTGCTGGAAATTAAAATTTGAGGGAGGTTAACGAAATGAAAGTGTATGATATTTTTATTTTCCATCAATAAATAAGTTCTTGATATTTTTCAGTTATGTTTAAGCGTAAATCGCCCCATTTCACTAATGTAAAATATATAACAAATTTCTGTCAAAACACAAATGACGGAAGTGTTGCCAGACTCGAAATAATCACTACTTGCAAACTCTAGATGGTCGGACCAATCTTTATTTATTAGAACTATTCGTGATGTAATTGATGAAACGAGAAAACCTAGTGATGAGGAAAATTCATTACCAAAAAATGAACATTTAGATTCCCAAAAAGCGACAAAACTTATTAGTGCAAGTGTTGTGATGTGATTATTAATACTACGCGCGGTAGGTTAAATTTTAATGGTTATCTTCAAACTAGTTCTTCATTTTTTCCTAGAATTTTTTCAGATATCAAAATGAATTCCCGTCTTACACTTCAGATGTGGCTTGTTGCTTGTATGTCCTATCCGAGATTAACAAAGAACCTTTACATATTGAATTATCAGTGATCTGTTCAAGAAGTTCTTCACATCACTAACTTATCCCAACAGCTCAAATTTTTCCATCAGTTTCACTATTGCCGGCCGACAAGTGCTTTTGTTTTGCGCACTATGACTGCAAAATTTTTACCATTTCTGTAGTGAAATTTAACAATTTTAAATATCATACAGATTTATTCTGTTAACCTCCTAAAAATTTTACTTTGAAAAAATTTTTATTCAAAAACTTTTAGAATTAAATTAAATAAAAGTCTAAGAACAGACCGTGTCAATTTAGTAGACATATAGAATTAAACACTTATCACACAGTACCAAAGGGAATAAGAGTATTCAAAGAAATATAAATTATCAAATTAAATTTGATTCGAATTATTTTACTCCCTTTGGTGTTTAATTCTATATGTCTACTAAATTGGCACGGTGTGTTCTTAGACATTTTTTAATTTAATTCAAAAGTTTTCGAATAAAAATTTTTTTAAATTCAAATTTGTAGGAGGTTAACAGAATAAATCTGTAGGATATTTAAAATTTTTAAATAAGTCTTCTGTCAATTAAAAAAAAAACCTCTTTTTATTGTACAGGGTGTGCAACGAAAATAAGCCTCCCCCCGCCCCGAGAACTCCGAAACGAAGAATTTTCGAAGATTTAAAAAAATCAGATTAACTTCTGTTTGAGGGGGACGAATTTCCATCATGAGTTTGTTTCGAAAAAACTACCTCCATGAAGGTGGCATCAACCCACAACATTTTTTGAATAGGGAAGCGATATAGAGTGTTGGTTAGTTTGAAAGTTATTCATGTTCTGTGCACAACCTGTTGAAATTTTCAAAATCGGTTCACTATTCAAAAAATAATATAATATTGAACCTACCGTCAAGAGGTGATGTAGAACAGACAGTTGAACCGCCCAAACTCAAGAACCTAAGAGGTTTGAAGAATCCAAAAATAATTTTCAAGTTTTGTATTAGAGAGAAAGAATTTCTATGATGACATTGTTCCGGAAAAATCACCTGAGGCTGGCAACAACCCCTATTTTTTTTTGAATAGGAAAAAGATGGTGGATGTGTTTTAGTTAAAAAGCTTTTTTGTTCTCTAAACAACGTAGTGGAAATGTTCAAATGAAGTGATTTTTTTCAAGCAATTTGATACTGAACATTATCAGAAGGGTAACTCAAACAGGAAACCAATGCATTCAAATACACCAGATCTGTAAGTAATGATAAGGAACATCCAGAAAAAAAGTAAACTATTTGAAGAACTAATACACTAATAATGTATTATTCAAAATGACCACTACCAACCTCCATACAATGATATAGTCTACTTTCAAATCCTTCTCTAACATTTTCCAAAATGTCTGATGTCAGTAATTGGCATTCAATGATGATTCTTTATCGCAATTCTGCAAGATTTTCAGGTGGAGTTGCATAGACTTTGGACAACAAATTTCCCCATGAAAAAAATCTAATGACTAATGACATTCCAACCTCCTGGATAACGTTCGTTGAAAAATTGCCGAACACATCGAAATGTGACAGTGCACCATCCTGATGAAATGTGCGTTCATTTTCTAATAGGTTGTCGCCGTTTTCCAGAATATCAGTAATCATTGGATCAATAATATTGTCTAATAAATTCAAATGAGTCGTTCCATCAAGATTTCCATCGATAAAAATTGGTTCAACAATATGGTTTCCTAATATTTCTACTCAAACATTTAATTTTTGGGCATTTGTGTAGGTATCTCCATGAATAAATGAGGATTACTATCACATCTGTACCGAAAATTATGTTTATTGACTTCCCCATTCAACAAAAAGGAACACTCGTTAGAAAAGATTGTATTGTAGAGTCGGTGTGGGTTATTATTCAGTAACTCACTAAATTCTTCACAAAACTGAGTCCCACGGTCGAGGGTCATCTTCATTCAACTTTTGCACCAGCCTTATCTTGTAAGGGTGAAATTTATGAGCTTTCACAATTCGATGAACACTTGATTTCGGAAGATTAGATGCTGGTACTAAAGTTCTTATAGATTGCCGATTACCTATCTGTTTATGTCCCAATACTGCTATTTCAATAGCTTCATTTCGGCCTGGACGCTCAACTTCGTGTTTCTTATCCTGAATGGAACCAGTAGTTTCCAATTTATACATCAAATGCTTAACTTAAATGGTAACTTACATTTCTTTCTGGATAATTGTTATTAAAATACCTTGCAGTTAATCTAGAATTTTCAAAATTTGAATATTAAAACAAATTAATATATGTTTATCTTCTACAATTTTAATTTGAAAAATTTTTATTCAAAAAACTTTTAGAATTAAATTAATGTCTAAAACAAGCAAACAAGAAGATAAACATATATTAATTTGTTTTAATATTCAAATTTTGTTATATTTCTTCTATCAAGTAAAAGGCCTTTCTATTTTATTTTATATATAATATATAATTATATTTTGGCTTCAATAAATCTCATTATGCAATGTCAATGAATTTAAGTAAGCCTTAAAAATAACTCACACTGTTCTTTGATTCTGTTAGAGCATAGATAAATCTTGAATTATAAAGATGATCTATGTCTTGAAACATTATTCATTTACACGTGGTGAGTTGTTTGGTATAGGTTAGTTTTTTGATTTTGATATTTTGAATATATTTCAGGACTGAAGACGGAATTGCTTTAAATTATATTTGTTTTTTGAAGATATAGTGCATGCTTTGAGAGATTTCTGAATTTACTTATTCGAATATTTAAATATATTAAATATTTCAAATAAATTATATTCTTTGAGAGGTCCTTTAAGTGTGTTCATGTTTTTAAGATGCAAATGGCGTTTTGAAGGCAAGACCAGAAACAAATTTTGTCTCCTTTAAATATTTATTTATTAATTTTAGGGACTTTCGTATATCTTTTGGTTTATTTATTCCATTTGACATTGTATATTGAGTTTAGATTATATACGTCTATTAAATATAAGCGGTGCTTGTTTTAGACATTAATTTAATTCTAAAAGTTTTTTGAATAAAAATTTTTTAAATTAAAATTGTAGAAGATAAACATATATTAATTTGTTTTAATATTCAAATTTTGTTATATTTCTTCTATCAAGTAAAAGGCCTTTCTATTTTACTAGAATTTTCGTCATTCCGATAGTATTTCTATTCTTTCTTCCATCGAATACACAATTTTCGCCCAGAAAGTCTCAAAGCCATTTATGATGCAGAAACGAAAGACAGAAACACATTTGAGAAAGAATCTTCAAAAAAATAGCATACATTGTACTGAATATCATGCGTTTCACACATTTTTCCATGATGAACGATAAGAAAATTGAATGTTTTTAAAGTAAAAGCATTCAAAATCTCAAATTGCTCTGCAATTAAATGAACAAATTTAAAAATTTCAACTGCGATTTTTAGGGAACAAAAAAAAATTCTCAACTAAACCACATCCAACATCTCCTCCCTATTCAAAAGATGTTGGGGGTTGTTGCTATTCTCAGGTGGTTTTTTCGGAACAATGTCGTCATAGGAATTTTTTTCCCTAATACAGTACTTGGAAATTATTTTTGGATTCTTCAAAACTCTTAGGTTCTTGAGTTAGGGCGGTTCAACTGTCTGTTCAACATCACCTTTTGACGGTAATTTCAATATAACATTATTTCGTGAATAATGAACCGAATTTGAAAATTTTAACTAGGTTGTGTACAGAACATAAATAACTTTCAAACTAACCATCACTCGAGATCTTTTCCCTATTCAAAAAAATTTGGGAGTGAATACTACCTTCATTAGGGCGGTTTTTTCGGAACAAACTCCTAATGGAAATTCGTCCCCCTCAAAACAGAAGTTGACCTGTTTTTTAAAATCTTCGAAAATTATTCGTTTCTGAGTTCTGGGGGGGTCAAATTGTCGTTGGGGCACCCTGTATTGTTGAATTTCAACAATTTCAGTGCGTTATTGAAGCGTTTATTGTTTTCTCTTCAGTAATCACGTAGTTTTTACTTGTGAAATGTCAAATGATGACAGCTTCAAAAGTAACGGTTACCCATATAGCGGACTATTCAAAATGAAATCTCTTATTGAAAAACCCTTTGTTTTTTTTCTCCTCTCCAGATATAATTCGTCCCATTTAATCCCTAACAATGTTAGAAAACCTACATGGACAACAAGACTTTGGTATTCATGAATATTATGAAGAAAAAATGTCTTTTATTAATTCAAAAGGGTTAAAATATTCCCCTGCAGCACAATATCTGCTTATTCTGGACACTCTCTATAATACTGAGTCGGCACCTTCTGATTTGGAAAACACTTCTTCTTCTTCTTCTTCTACTTATATTAGGCCCTAGGCCTGTTCTTCACGATTTTTTTTTCATCCTCTCGTTTAATTCTGCAGCCGTATTTGTGATGTGGACTGCCAACTGTCTCGCCATCTTTTGAAGGGACGTCCTGGTGGTCTTTTTCCAGTTGGTTTCAAATCCCTCGCTATTCGGGCTAATCTTTGAGGGCTCATTCTGCTTACATGCTGATTCTACTCTCTTCTCCTCTGTCTTCCCCATCGCACAACATCCTGAACCTTACATCGCTCTCTTATTTGACTGTTTGGTATTCTGTCCAGTAATTTTTTCCCAGCTATTGCTCTTAACGTTTTCATTTCCGTGGTTCTTAGAATCCTCTTCGTCTCCGCTGTATCGGCTCTCGTCTCGATAGAATATGTCATAATATACCTAACACATGACTTATATATGCGGATTTTCCCAACCAATCTCAGATCTTTATTCTTCCAAATGACATCCCGTAAGCATCCCGATATATGAGCTGCTTTGTTGGCTTGTTTGCGTACAGTTGTTTTCAGGTCTCCGCAACTAGAAACTTCCACCCCAAGGGATTCGAACTTCGAAACTTGTTCGATTATTTCATTGTTTATTACAATTTTACATCTTATGGGTTCCCTTGCGACAACTAAAGATTTGGTTTTAGCTGTTGATATGCTCATATTGTACTCTCTTGCTGCTAGTTCGAATGCATGTGCCATTCTCTGTAGGTCGTCTTCGTTGTCCGAAATCAATATTGCGTCGTCTGCATAACACACAATTCTTATCTGTTTCGTAGAAAGCCTGTATCCCTGTCCTGCATTTCTTACTTTCTTCACAATTTTGTCCATTATTATGCTAAAAAGTAGAGGGCTTAGACTGTCTCCTTGGCGAATACCAGATGTTATATTCACCTCTGCTGTGACTTCATTGTTTATCTTGATTTTAGTTTTGTTGTTGTTGTTGTTGTGGAAAACACTCACTTCTTTTATCCACGTGCCGCCACAGCTCTAACCCCTCAATTTTTTGTACAAAGTTAACACATCTTTTCGCATTGTATAATTTATAATAAATAGTTACCTTTGAATGCAGGATATGACAAAACAATTGTGCAATTGAAAATTGCCCAAATCAAAAATTATTTTTCATTCTTAAATTGAAAATGAATTTCCGATAAGTAAAGACCGAAATTCGAAAATATTATGAATGTTTATCAGAATGACTTCATTTATGGCTATTTGTCAGTGAACCAGATGCATATAAAACAAGTACACAGAATGAACGTATATTCTATACTTAGAAACCTATTCAGTCGAAGCCATCATGTTGTGTCGTATCGAGTAAGTTTATTTGTCTAACATGCATAATTGAACTCGTACCAAAGGGTGCAAAGTGTTGAGATTCTTGGAATTGTGATTTTCTTTTATAGATTATGAAATTAATAAGTTTTTTTGAAATCTCATATTATTATATTTGATGGATTCGGTCTTTACTTGATGGAAATTCATTTTCAACTAGTAATAAATAAAATTCAATTTCCCCAAATTTTTATTGATGAACGACAATTGTTGCGTCACACTGTACCTTAATCACATTCTTTCTACATTTGAACTAAAACTGTGTGAAAACTTACATAGGTTCTTATATCGGGTTTTTTTTAGAGTGATTTTTTCGATAGGGATAGCTGTGATTTGACAGAAGGTAGAAGCCAGTTGTTTTGACATTTCTGTTCAGTAATCATTGAGAAATTATCATGAATAGAGTCACGCCGCAACAACGTTTATAAATTGTTGAAATTTATTTTCAAAATCAGTGTTCTATTCGCCAAACTTATAGAGGTACTTCGTGAAATTTATAGTTTACATAATCGTCCATCAGATCAACTTATTCGTCGAACAATTGATAGAATTCGGACAACATTTTCTCTACTCAATGCAACAACAACAAGACAAGTGTTAGTGTTAATGATGATCCAGATTTGTGTATTCGTCGACGTTCACAACAAGTTTGACTCTGTGCATCCACCACATGGAAAATTTTGCGTAAAGATCTTGGTCTACACCCATACAAAATCCAACTGGTTCAAGAACCAAAGCCACTTGGCCATAATAAGCGTCGTTTGTTTGCTGATTGGGCCCTAGAACAGCTTGAAGTTGTTCCACTTTTTTATCGTAAAATTGTGTTTAGTGATGAAGCTTATTTCTGGTTGAACGGCTATGTAAACAAGTAAAATTGCCGTATATGGGGTGAAAACAATCTTCAAGAAGTTCTGCAGGTTCCATTGCATCCTGAAAAATGCACTGTATTATGTGCTTTACACGCTGGAGGCATCATCAGTCCATATTTCTTTAAAAACGATGCTGGAGCTAATGTTACATGAATGGTGCTCGTTACAGATCGATGATCAATGATTATTTGTTTCAAAATTTGAATGGTATCGACCCAGAAGTGTTTTGGTTCCAACAAGATGGTGCTACCCCTCATGCTGTTACCATAACAATTGATTTATTGAAGGAAAGTTTTTGCGATAACATTATTTCGAGAAATTGTCCAATTAATTGGCCTCCAAGATCATGCGACATAACTCCACTGGATTATTTTCTTTGGGGTTATGTCAAGTCATTGGTTTATGCTGATAAACCAGAAACAGTAGAAGCTTTGGAAGCCAACATAACTTGTGTTATTGATGAAATAAGGCCTGAATTACTCGAAAAAGTGGTCCAAAATTGGTCTGGTCGAATGCGGTTCCTCAGAGCTAGTCGTGGTGGATATTTGTCGGAAATTATATTCAAAACATAAATGTCATAAAATTATCTTTCGAACAAAGACTAATTTCGCTCCAATCTTAATTTAAATGTGTTTTATTTCAATTTAAAGTTCTATCACTCTAAAAAAGCACCCGATATATGTTTTGACAGGTATTACAGGAAGTGGGAATAAAAGTAAAATGGTATTTTATTAGGGTATTCTCAATGAGTTTCGGTCTTTCGAGCATCTTCAAAGGAGTACAAAAGAAACTAAACTTAAAATTGAAAAAGTTCTTTTATTACACTTAGGACATCTGTGGATTTTTATGGCACATTGAAATAACAGCATCCAATATAGGGGTGTTGCCGAATAGTATAATATTTTGGAATTTGTTAAATTCTCTTTTTTCTCAAGGGTTTTTTTTATTGAAAGAATCTCCAGATAGTCCATAAATTTACCCTTTTTAACATTATATAGTGAGGTGAAATCTTTGAAAAAATGATTATTTCCTATACAATGTTCTGCAAAACCGGTTGATTATTAGTTTTTTAAAATATACATCCTATGTTCTTTGATTCTATGTTGGAAACATCGGACTGTCTGTCCTATATATGTAGCATTACAATCATCACATTTAATTTGATAAATCCCCGATGCGGAAAAGTTGGGATTCCATTCTTTATTGTTCACCAACATCTTAGCTAAATTATTTCTATTATTTAAATATTTTAATATTAGCCTTCTACATATTTAATTTCAAAAAATTATATTTAATGATTATAACTTCTGAAAATAAATTAAAATAATGTCATATAAGTACAACTTATATCAATTGACATATAAAATAAACATTCATTATAAGACATCCGAATGGTATAACAAAATACAATAAATAAAAATTATTAACCAAAATCCTATAAATTAAATATTTTGAATAGACAAAATTTTGTTTCTGCTGATCAATCTTATGAAAACCAATATCTTTCAAAAATATCTAACATAATCTTAAGAATTTCATCATAAATCTTACTTAGAATATTCAATATTATTGGATATCTAACTAAGTTACTTTATATAAAAACTCAATATATGTAAAACATTGCTGAAAAACAAGTTTATGTCAATTGATATAAGTGGTACTTATATGATATTATTTTAATTTATTTTCAGAAGTTATAATCATTAAATATAATTTTTTGAAATTAAATATGTAGAAGGCTTATATTAAAATCTTTAAATAATTTTATATACCATCTATCAAGAATTAACCTCTATTTATGTTAAATTATTTCTATTTACCGCTAAAGAATTTATTCCCATTTTATGAAGATCATCAGGAATCCTACTGCTGAAACCTTTTATATATGCCATTGAAAACCATATTTTTTTCTTCATAAGGATCAATTATATTATTATGAAATTTTTTAAAAATATTGTGGTAAGTTTTCTTTTTAATCATTTTGTCAATGATTTTAGTTCTATAGCTAATGTTCACCGCTATAGTTTGAATTATATTGATTTCTTTTCGGAACTTGACTTCTTTCAACGGTATGCTCAAAAGTCTATTAATGAAACAAGGGAATGTTGACATTTTAATTTGCCATGACTGATTGGATTTTGAATGGATTATGGTATCAGTAGTGGTAGGTTTTTTAAAAATAACGAATTCGAACTTATTATTATTATGAGTTGTATTAAGATCTGAGAAGTTGATTGGGGAATTTTTTTCTATTTCTGTTGTGTATTTAGTATTTTCATTTATGCTATTCAGATAATTCAAAAATTGCGATAACAGCCTGTCAGTCTCAGTCCAAATGCAAAATACGTCATCTGCATATTTAGCCTAGAAGTTAACAAGTTTTACCAACTTATCATTTGCAGTGTTGGCGAATAATAATTTTTCAAAGTAAGACCTAAATAATTCAGCTGAAAGTGGACTTATTGGACTTCCCATTGTTAAGCCATTGATTTTTCAAAAGAATTTATTATTGATTTTGAAATATTCCTGTTCCAAACACATTTCTAAAGTTTTGAAAAGATTTTCTTCAAATGAATGGAGTATGCGGTTGGCTCTAGGTGAAATATTATAACAATATTATTAAAAAAAAATTCACACAGTTTTTATGTTTCACAGGAAGATTTTTTGAAATTATTTTGTGATAGATGACTGCTATTGATCAAATTTTCAACACTGTTTTGAATTCATCAGTTGGAATAGAAGTGAATAGTCTTTTCACGTCGAATGAGATGAATTTACATCAGTTTGGTAAGGTACTATGTACTAACTAATTAATTCTAAAGAATTTTTGACAGTATTCGAAAAAGTACGATTTATTATGGAAGGAAGACTTGTAGCCAAATCTTTACATAAATTATAAGCAGGTCTCATTAGAATGTGTTTTTATGTAATTTTGGCATTCCATAAAGGACAGGTGGAGTCTTTCATAATATGAAGCTATTTGTTTACAAAAAACTCTCAAAACTTATTCAAAGGTGTATTATTTTTTATTCGAAAAGTTCCGATTTTATCCGTTCGCGTTTATACACTCTGTCAAGAAAGTACCGGGAATTTTCAATTAAAACAACATTTTTACATTTAATCGTCAAAATTTATTGGGTCGCCTTCAAAATAGGCTCCATTTGCTCCAATACATCTATGCCCACCCCACTTCCAATTATCGAAACATTTTTTATAGGCGCTTTCCGGGATGGACTTCAGCTCTCGCGCCGAATTTTGTTTTATGGCTTCAATCGACTCAAAACGGGTGCCACGAAGGGGCAATTTTAGTTTTAAGAAGAGGAAAAAGTCGCAGGGAGCCAAATCCGGCGAATACGGTGATTGCTGAAGCACGTTTGTTGAGTTTTTGGCGAGAAAGTCAGTCACAATCGTAGCTCGGTGAGAAGGTGCTGTAAGGTTCAGGACATTTAAAGTTTTAGGTTTTAAACAGTAAAAATATTCTAAATAAAATAAAATAAATGGAGGTTTATACTTGAAAAAAGGTATATAAAATTATTTAAATATTTTAATATTTACAGATATATTCTGTTAGCCTTCTACATATTTAATTTAAATGTAAATAATAAAATATTTACAGATATATTCTGTTAGCCTTCTGCATATTTAATTTCGAAAAATTATATATGATATTATAACTTCAGGAATTAAATTAATGTCATATAAGCACTGCTTATATCAAACGACATATAGAATAAACATTCATTATAAGACATCCGAATGAGATAATAAAATCCAATAAATATAAATTAATGACATTAATTTAATTCCTGAAGTTATAATATTAAATATAATTTTTTGAAATTAAATATGTAGAAGGCTAACAGAATATATCTGTAAATATTAATATACTTAAATAATGAAAATATTCTTGTAATCATTAGACAATTGTCTCACCGATCTGTGAAAAGTATTTATTGGATCTGATTTTAGTTCTCTGAAATTTTCTGATTTTATTCAATTTTCCATTTTGGCTATGTTGTTATCGCAAATTTTGAATTATCTGAATAGCATAAATGAAAATACTAAATTCCCAAAAGAAATAGAAAAAAATTCTTCAATCATCTTCTTAGATCTTAATATAAGTCATAGTAATAATAAGTTTCAATTTGACATTTTTAGAAAACTTACCACTACTGATACCATAATCCATTCAAAATCCAATCTGACATGGAAAAATAAAAATCGTTTCATTCATAGACTTTTAAGCATTCCGTTGAAAGAAGTCAATTTCCGAAAAGAAATCAATATAATTAAAACTATAGCGGTGAACGATGGCTATAGAACAGAAATCATTGACAAAATGATTAAAAAGGAAAACTTACCACAATACTAAAAAAAAATTATATCAATAAATGATCTTTATGAAGAAAAGAAAATATGGTTTTCAATGGCTTCTGTTGAAGATTTCAGCAGTAGGATCACTAATAGTCTTCATAAAATAGGAATGAATTCTTCAGCAGTACATAGAAATGATTTAGCTAAGATGTTGGTGAACAATAAAGAAAGGAACCCCAACTTTCCTGAATCGAACAATCAAAGAACATGGTTGTCCATTTTAGAAAACCAAAAATCAACCGGTTTTGCAGAACATTGTATGAAAAATAATCATTTTTTAAATGAGAAAGATGTCACTTTACTATATAATGTTAAAAAAGATAAATTGATGGACTATTTGGAGATTCTGTCAATCAAAAAATCCATTGAGAAGAAGGAGAATTGAACAAATTCCCAAGTACTCTTTGGAAATACCCCTATATTGGATGCTGTTATTTCAATGCGCCATAAAAATTCACAGATGTTCTATGTGTAATGAAAGAACCTTCTCAATTTTAAGTTTAGTTACTTTTTGTACTCCTTCGAAGAAGGTCGAAAGACCGAAACACATGTCAGGATACTGAATAAACTGTGAAACATAAAAATTGTGAGAATTTTTTTAAAAATAAAGTTGTTATAATGTTTCACCTAGGATCAACTTCATTCATTTAATTATACGTTTTTGTTATCAACATATAAATATGAAATCTTAAGCAAAGAAACAGAAAAACTATAATTAGGTTATGAATCGTAATCAATAAATATCCTGATAAAACCTGCTCCGACTTATCGAATTTTTATTTCGATTGTTTAGAGCAATTTAATTTTCCAGATTATAATAGGGGGCGTATCTCGATTTATTGCTCATGGAAAATATGAATATTTTGAGTGAAACAAACAGAAATCCCTAAAAGTACTAGCAAGTCAATCAACAAGCTCTAAATGAACCTCTGGTTAATGTAAATTATGATAACACCTAATTCCTCCATATTGCTTATCTAATGTAGGCAATTTGTGCAAATAAAATAGGGATATCCTATTCGATAGTCTAGTTTCTGATTGAATTGAGAATGATTTCTGTTACAATATGTGTGTTCCCTGGATGGACGAAAATAATTCAGGTAAATTCAGGTCTGTTATATTTGATGTAATTTTTTACGCGCTTCCAAAGGAACTGTTTGTCCTAATATCTGTATTTGGTGAATTTTCAATAGAATAAAGTCTTATAAGATAAACTCGATCCACCAATAACTCAAAAAAAAAAATTGTGTAGTTGGCGGAGAGATTTGGAGACGAATTCTTGACCAAAATCACCTCATTAGATCGAGAGCGTTTGAAATATTGTTTTTGAGCCCTTGTTCTACGAAACATCGTGCTATCGATTCGCCCAAATGTCTGTAATTTTAGAGTTACATTATATTTTAAGGCGAAAACAGTCTCAAAGGACGAAGTTGGCCTAATTGATGAGAATCGATTCAATGTTTTGGCAGTTATTCATATTTGAAATGTTTTCTTATATTTTTTCGAAACCATTGATGCAAAAAACACGTTCCCAAGCACTCCAATGAATGAATGCGATAGATTCAGTATTCTAAAACTCATTCGGAATTTGCCCTATACTATTTCAAGTTCAAATCTGAATTCTGGCTCCAAAAATTTGGCTTACAACACCTCTAAATCATCTTTTATTAGACATTTTTTTGACAACTTATAGAATATTATTTGAATAAGAAACATATCAACTAGTAATAAATGAAACTCTATTTCCACAAACTTTTTATTGTTGAACGACAATTGTTTCGCCACATTGTGACTTAATCATATTCTTCATTTGAACTGATATTGTGTGAAAACATACATAGGTTTTTATACATATATGTATATATATACGTATATGTATTGACAATATAAAAAATAGAAGGGTGACAAGAGGTGGTTTACGATCATTGAAAAAGGTTAAGCAGGGGGGATCTATTTAAGTCTATTTGATCATTTAACAAAAATTGTCATTTATTATATCTATTGATCTCTTAAGTTGGTAACAGATTGAGTTTATGACTTTTATTTTCAATATATAATATTTCATAGTTTGTATTAAAAGTATGACCTGTCTCTAACAAATGGTTGGCATAAATTGAATTATATAATACTCTATAGATTGGTTAACATACCTATGACAAAAAATTTTGACAAAGAATATAATACCATTAAACGAATAGCTTTCAATAATGATTTTAATCCGTCAGTTATATCTACTTGATAGAATAAATTACAAGCGAACAATAGCACTTGTACATGCAAACTTCAAACGAAACAAAATATATTTCTTCAACATACATAGGACAAAAAAGTGAATTGCGAGATATTTAAAGAGAAAAAAAAACTATAACATATCTTTTAGAGCCATTAATTCATTAGGTAGTTTAATAAAAAGTAATAAAGAGGTCTTTTCCAAAAACAAAAAATCAGGAGTTTACAAGTTAATATGTAGTGATTGCCCATGTGTATATGTGGGACAGACAGGTCGTTCATTCCAAACAAGGATACGGGAACATGAAAACTGTTACATTAATAAAAGAATGAAATTCAACATAATACAAACTATGAAATATCACATATTGAAAATAAAAGTCATAAACATAATCTGTTAGATACTTTAGAGATCAATAGATAAAATGAAAGTTTGATAGATTCGGTTTTTACTTGGTGGAAACTCATTTTAATTAAAAAATATATAAGAGACAGCTTTCAAATTTAGACAAAAATGTTTGTGATATAAAAATTGTTTCACCGCGATGTGGCTTCTTTAGGTATCTACATTCTACTGGCTAATGGTGTCCAGTGTAACCGAGTTTAAATGCAGTGTTAAGTACGTGACAAAATAATGGAAGAACAAGTCATAAAAACTTAAAGTGTTTATTGGAGTTTGCCACTGAAAAATGTCTTAGGGAAAGATATTCAGTAATGGAGACTTCTCATCATCTATTTGTTCATTCAAAAGGATTTTACGGGCAATGTTGATTTCAAGGAATTCTAAAAGTGTTGATCTAGAATTTTTGCTTTCGAAGTAGATGATTTCATAGTTATTGTTGAAATTATGCCTGAATTCCTTAAGATGATGAGCATATGTCGAATGTACGGAATCCGATATAATAACTCATATATAACTCCTTTGGTGTTTTTGGATTCTTTTCTTGAATGATCTACCTGTCTGGCCAATATATACTAAAAGGCAATCGTTGCAAGTCAACTTGTAGACTTTATTTTGTCTATTTGTTCGATCCTTATTGTTTTTTATGTAAGTTCTAACGTTATTTGTAACAGTTTGGATAGAAGATCCATCACATTGGAAAAAAGTGCCCCAGTTTTCTGCAAACGTTAATCGACTCATTTCGTTAATGCCAAATATTAAAGTAACTTTCTGTCAAAACACGAAGGACAGAAGTGCTGCCAGACTCTAAATAACAAATACATCAAAATGTCCGCCCTATTAAAGCTGTTAATCAATAAAGTAACAACCACAAAATCCTCCATCGATGACAGAAAAAATTTGTATGAATTTATTAGAGTGCTTGGAAATAAACAATTGGGATCATAAAGATCCCGATCTTCCAGCACTGATCAATCAATTAGTAATGACTCATTCCTCAACCTGCTCAACTCAACATGTCTTATCCCCACATAAAATGATTCCCTATATATCTCAATGTGTTCTGTGAAACTGAACACTTTATGATAATGTTAGGATCAAAACGTGTCGTGTATCACATTCTTAGTAAAATAAGTATGAAAATTTGGTAAAATATGGTGTTTTATTATCCACTATGCGCATTAATAACATAAATAAGTCAAGAACATTATATATAAATTGTAATTTAAATGAATCGCTGTTGATGAATCTGGTTATGACCTGCCGTCAAGTCAAACAGTTAATGAGGTATATTATCTAGGTATTATGAAGCATTTGACAGATGCTGCGCGTACGAAACTACAGTTATAACGCCATGCTAAAAAGCGCGCATAATGTTGAATTTTTTATGATGCCCAGCGTCCAAATCTTCGTATTCGCCAGATTTAACATAATGTGATTTTTTTATCTTAAGAGTCTCAAGTTGCCCTTTGGTAGACAGGTTTTTGAGTCGTTGGTAGCTATCAAACAAAATGTGACAAAGTAATTGAAGGTCATTCCTTTGGAGGGATATAAAAATGCATGAAAGATTGGATCAATCATTGGCGTAAATGTATACAAGCATTGGCGTAAATGTATACATTGGCGTAAATGTAACTTTTAGAAAGTTACTTTGAAGCAGATGAAAAAAATGTGAAAGAAGATTACAATCTCCCAGTTCCTTTTTATCATAGTTTGCTATTTCTTCCAGAATATCAATATCAGGTTGGTAGGAAAGTAATTTTGTTTTTTTCCGACAGAGGATTTTATTGGATTTTTTCCAACCCAACTTCAAACTTAAGCCGCATAATCGTTGTATGTTTTGAGAGCTGATTAAGCAACGCTTATGTGTGAGAAAGCTCAATTAATTCTACGCAGTTAATTTTGGATTGTGCCCTTTTAAATATGGAGAGCTTTAAGCAGCATTCTCATCATATTTTACTTGTTTATTATAGAAAACGTAAAAATGCTGTTCCAGACAAAAAGAAATTAACCAATGTATATGGAGAAGATGTGTTGATAGTACGCCAGTGTTAGAACTGGTTTGCAAAATTTCGATCCGGCAATTTTGATGTGGAAGATGCACCACGTTCCGGAAGATCGGTTGAAGCTGATAGAGACATGATAAAGGCATTAGTTGATTCAAATGGGTGAATAACAATACGTGAGATTTGTGAGAGGTAAAATTCATCGAATTAAACATTTTATGATGACTTGAAAGGCTTGGACTTAACCTCGAAGCTCGATATATGGGCTTCCTATATTCTCACGGAGAGAATTTTGTATCGTCGTGTTGACGTCTGTGATTTGCTTCTCAAACGTCACGAAAATGATCCAATTTTGAAGCGCATCATTACTGGGGACGAAATAGGGTTGTATATAACAATGTCAAACGCAAGAGATCATGCAGCAAAAAAGATGAATCGGCTCAAAGCATTTCGACAGCCAATTTCCATAAAAAAGTTGATGCTGTCTATTTGGTATTTTAAAGGAATTGTTTTTTTTGAGCTTTAACCGGATAACACAATAATTAATTCGTAAGTCTACTGTCATCAGCTGAACAAACTGAATGATGCAATTCAACAGAAAAGGCCAGAATGAATCAACAGAAAAGGTGTAGGATTCCACCAAAATGATGCGACACCTCATACAAGTTTGGTCACTCGCTAAAAGAATTTACAGCTTGAATGGGATACACTGCCATATTTTTCAGATCTGACGCCTTCGGATTATTATTTGTTCCGGTCATTGCAAAATTTTTTGAAAGGTGAAACCTTTATCTGAAATAAAGAGGCCAAAAATCACCTGGATCAGTTCTTTGCCAGCAAAGACTAATTGGAATTACGCTACCAGAAAGATGACAAGAGGTGTTGGACCAGAATGGCCAATATATCGGGTGTTTTTTTTTAGAGTGATAGAACTAAATTGAAATAAAACACATGGAAATTAAGATTGAAGCCAATTTTTTTTTACTTGAAAGATAATTATATGACATTTATGTTTTGAAAATAATTTCCGGCATATGTCCACCACTATTAGCTCTGAGGAACCGCATTCGAACAGACCAATTTTGAACCACTTTTTAGAGTAATTCAGGCCTTATTTCAACAATAACACGAGTTATGTTGGCTTCCAGAGCGTCTATCGTTTCTAGTTTATCAGCATGAACCAATGATTTCACGTAACCCCAAAGAAAACAATCCAGTGGAGTTATGTCGCAATGGCCAATTAATTGAACCATTTCTCGAAATAATGTTATGTCCAAATATTTCTTTCAATAAATCAATTGTTACGGTAGCAGCATCAGGTGTAGCACCATCTTGTTGGAACCAAAACAATTCTGGGTCGATACCATTCAAATTTTGAAACAAATAATCATTAATCATCGATCTGTAACTAGCACCAGTCACTGTAACATTAGCTCCAGCACTGTTTTTAAAGAAATATGGACCGATGATGCCTCCAGCGTGTAAAGCACACCATTCAGTGCATTTTTCAGGATGCAATGGAACCTGCAGAACTTCTTAAGGATTGTTTTCACTCCATATACGGCAATTTTGCTTGTTTAAATAGCCGTTCAACCAGAAATGCGCTTCATCACTTAACACAATTTTACGATAAAAAAGTGGAACAACTTCAAGCTGTTCTAGGGTCCAATCAGCAAACAAACGACGCTTATTATGGTCAAGTGGCTTTGGTTCTTGAACCAGTTGGATCTTGTATGGGTGTAGACCAATTTTTACGCAAAATTTTCCATGTGGTGGATGCACAGAGTCAAACTTGTTGTGAACGTCGACGAATCTGGATCATCATTAACACTATGACTTACAGTAGAGATATTTTCTTCTGTACGTACAGTTCTTTTTCTTGTTGTTGTTGTTGCATCGAGTAGAGAAAATGTTTTTCGAAATCTATCGATAGTTCGACGAATAAGCTGCTCTGATGAACGATTATGTAAACCATAAATTTCACGAAATGCTCTATAAGTTTGGCGAATAGAACACTGATTTTGAATTTAAATTTCAACAATTTGTTAACGTTGTTGCGGCGTGAGTTTTTCCATGATAATTTGTCAATGCTTACTGAAAAGAAATGTCAAAACAACGTGGCTTCCACCTTCTGTCAAATAACAGTTATCCCTATCTAAAGTTCTGTCACTCTAAAAATACCACCCGATATAATTTAATAAAATATTTATTCATTATGCAAAAATTGTCTTTCATTTTCCCAAAAAAAAAAACGAAATTACTTTCCGAACAACCCAATATTTATGCTCTAATCATCTGTGAAATTCACAAACAAAATTATTATCTTCAGAGTTCTAATGTAACTTTTAACTATCTTTCTGTATTCCTCAAAATGTAAAATGAAGCCCTTTTATTGAGATTTTGAGGAGATAGAGTGAGCATTTTCCGGAACCCATGGATGGATTTTGCTCATCTTTTTTGGCATAAAAAGATACCCTGTAAATTTCAATTCGCCGAATCTTCTTGAAATAATTTAGAGTTTTTTTGAATATCATACATTCATAAAAAATATATACCTTATTTTATTCTAGATGAGAATGGGGTCCTTCTGAAACATGCCACCCCGTGTTTCCCTGCGCAAAGTTTGCTTCGTTTTCATACTGGTAGCCGCCATTTCTTTATACATCTCAATACAAGATGGCTTCTCTTGGTACACGGCCAATAGATATTCGTGGAAACAGAATCAGATCGAAGAAGAACCCCTTAAAATTCAACCGTCCGTCGTGCTTCACTCAACCAAGAATATTCCAGAACCTGTGGTCACTAGAACTGAAGATATCGAAGAGGACATCAAACCTAAGGGCAAGGCATGGTTTTTTAGGGGTGGAACGGAATATCCAGAAAATCATAGGGGATATCTGAGGTTATTTCCAGAACAACATGAAGGTGATAGGATCGAGGAACAGCTAATGTATGTACCTGACGAATATCAAGGTAATGACCATTTTATCAGCTTATTTTACTATTCAACATCAGTAGATAACAATTTGATAACTCGTGAGCAATTTTTATTTTATAGTTTTGTTGTTTAGGAGTAGATATCTGTTTATTTTATGTTCTGACGGATTTACGAGGGGTGTTCAGTGTAGGTATTCTAGGTATGGGCATGAGAGAAAACTCAAAAAATTTGTGAAAAATTCAATTTTTCAATGTAATCTCCTAGAACTTCAATACATTTGTTGGATCAAGAAATAAGCTTCTCTAAACCTTTTAAAAAATATTCTTCCGGCTCCTTCTCAAAATAGGTATTACCTTCAGTTCTTCATCGTCGGAAAATCGCTTTCCACAAAGATATTTTTTCACATTTGGAAATAGGCTGTAGTCACTGAGGCCAAGTCTGAACTGTACGGAGGAAGAGTAATTTCTTCGAAGCCACATTCCCACACAGCAGTTTTCGCCACGCGGGCCTTGTGAACCGGCGCGTTGTCGTGAAGCAGCAACACCCCCGCTGTGAGTTTTCCTCGCCTTTTTCCTTTAATTGCTTCTCTTAAATTACGCAAAGTGGAAGCGTATGATGATGCTGTAATGCTTTCACCCTTTAGAAATCGAAAATACTGTAGCCATTATTTTTCCAGCGGATGAGGTGACTTTAAACTTATTTGGGGACTGTGAGGCCTTTTCAATCCACTTCATGGACTCTTGTTTACTCTCAGGGTTATAATTATGAACCAACGTCTCATTCCAAGTAACCAGCCGGTTGAAAATAGTCGATGGATCTTCTCCACAGAGCTCTAAAAACTCTTAGCAGCACTCGACTCGCACTTGCTTCTGAGGTGCGGTGAGCATTTTCGGTAATCATCTTGCACTGACCTTTGAGAGGTCAAGATGGTTATGAAGGAAAGCATGCATGATACCCACGAATAGGTGGGTTTTATCTATGCTAACATCATGATTTTATTCTGGCATCTTCAAGTACCAGCTTTTCCACTTTTTTCACATTTTTTTCAGTGGTGCCGCTAATGGGCCCGCCCGACCGAGGATCGTCTTCAATGCTTTCTCTTCCTCTCTTGAATTCACTTGACCACTTTTGAACGGTGGATAGCGACTTGGTAAACAGCAACCATCTTTTCATGTATGATTTTACAATTTTCTTCCTGCTTAGTGAGGAACTTTATAACGGCGCAATCCTCGATTTTCTTCATCATTGTGGCGTCAGTCATTCTGGTCGTCTTTTACTGAGGATACCTAGAAAACTAATCATCGTAAATTAGTAAAATGTTATATTTATACCCTCAGATAAATAGTGTCATTAGTAAATGAGATAATTAGATTATTCACATTATTAGCAAGTCATCTCGATACCGAGAATATATTGAAAACCGCTCGTAGTAGGATTTTAGGTGAAAATTTGAAATCAAGTTGACCGCGTCTCTGCGCTAGCCAAAGACGTATTGATGATTAACTAGTAATCGTATTGAATTTGTTGCTGTGGGCTGAATCTGATGTTCTTGAGGTGTTTAATGTCAAAGAGATCTTGTAAGCAATTACCTTAATGGTTAACTACCTTCGTTTATCCCAAAATAAGATAAACCACGGCAACGATTAGGAAGTGAAGAAAAACTCGAACACGAAATGTATTTCTTCCATCACTATGATCCAAACTACAAATTTACTTATTATTCTAACAGTAATGGAAATAAATTTGACACCAATTCGGCAATCGATAAGTGATGAGTTTAGCTACGTTAGCAATAATCATGATACTTCTTGGGCCACAGGTCGCAAGCGACATAAGTGCTTATATGAATAATAATGCAATAATTGTGGGTCACAAGCGATTACGTTGACTACAATAAGAATAATAATGCGACAATTTTAGGGCATAGCGGCCGCAAGCAAAAAACTTATAAAATAATAATGAATTTTACATGCGTTACGGCTAATGAAAGACTTAGGATTAGGGGTAAATTATAATAAGAAGTAAAAAATTGAAATTGATTGGAAGTTGAGTTATATTTCAATGGGTAAAAATGACGTCCTGTTTTTTCCATTTTTCTAAGATTAGGAATTTTGAAATGGAATATTGAACAATTATATCTGTTTTAAAGCCTAGTATTTTTACAATAAATATGTCAACTTGCAAAGGGCCTCTGTCTTTCAATTCAGTTCACTCGTTTCCTAAAACGCCATATGTACTTGTCGTTAATGACTTATATTACAAATCCAAGAAATTTACAAGATTCCAACAAATCATATGAACAGAAATATTTAAGTGTCTGCTTGCTTCAAACGCACAGAACAAAGCAATTATTCCCTAATGCAAACAAAGACGTCTATAATGAGACGTAATACTACTTCTGTATATGCAGACTTAAAAGCACCAATATGCTCATTTTTTCTCCAGAGTATGAAACTCCAGAAAAGCTGATCCTAGCCTACAACGGTTTGGGAACATGGGCGCAAAAATCAGGATCTTTACCCTTCCACGGATGTCCCGTCAATCGCTGTTCCCTGACAGACGACAGAACCAAAGCTCAAGACGCTGATGCGATTCTCTACAAGGATCATTTCATCCATCCCGGAATAATGCGACCTAAGAATCAGATATGGATACTTTATTTTTTGGAATGTCCATACCATACGCAAAGTATAAGATTCGCAAATTTGATCAATTGGACGGCTACTTACAGGAGAGATAGCGACTTGGTCGCCCCTTACGAAAGGTGGACTTACTATGACCCTCAGGTGAGAGAGGCTTGATTAAATTTTTTTCCGAATAAAGCCATTTGTTAGACTGTTTTAGTTTTTACTTGAAGGAAATTCGTTGTGAAATTTAGGAATAAAAACAATTTTAACAGGTGTTTAATTGAATCAGTTTTTACTTGATGAGCATCCATATTAAATATGAGTGTCGAGAGCTTAGTTGTTATAGCTTTCGCATGGAACAGAAAGGTCGCGGGTTCAAATCCTGTTCAGGTGGGAAAGAAATTTTCTAGTTGGACCTAAAGTGGCGTAAGATCGCAGCAACAAAGCCTACCCAGACCACAACTGAACTCCTAACTTGCACAAGCTGAAAAAGCCTCTGAGGCTGATACTCCTAGATCTTCACAGAAGATCTAGGAGTATCAGGATAATATAAAAACTGTTGAATATCAAAACAGATTTAATCTATCAGTCTCCTATAATTTTAATTCCAAAAAATATTATTCAAAAATTTTTAGAATTAAATTAATGTGTTATAAGCACAGCTTATATTTAATAGACGTATAAAATCAAAACTCAATATACAATAAAAAATGGAATAAATAACCCAACAAATATAAATTGCCAATAAAGAAATATTCCAAGGAGATAAAATTTTGTTTCTGATCTTACAATTATGAAAACTAATTCCTTTTCGAAAATACAAAACATAATTTAAGTACTTTTCAGAAAATATAATTTATTTGAAATATTTAATATATTTGAATAAGTTTTTCAAAATTCTCTCAAAACATGTATTATATCTTGAAAAAACAATTGTTAATTAATTTTGTTTTTTAGTAGGACCGATGAAGACCTTAACGCAATTCTAATTGTTTTTTGAAGATATAATACATGTTTTGAGAGATTTTTGAAGTAACTAATTTAAATATTTAAATATATTAAATATTTCGAAAAAATTATATTTTCTGAGAAGTTCTTAAATTATGTTTTGTATTTTTGAGAAGGAATTAGTTTTCATAATTGTAAGAGCAGAAACAAAATTTTTTCTCTTTCATATATTTATTTATTAATTTTAATTGATTATTTATATTTGTTGGGTTATTTATTCCATTTGATATTGTATATTGAGTTTTAATTTTATACGTCTTTTAAATATAAGGTGTGCTTATAAGACATTAATTCAATTCTAAAAATTTTTAAATGAAATTTTTCGAAATTAAAATTATAGGAGACTAACAAATTAAATCTGTTTTGTTATTCAAATTTTGTAATACTCCTTCTATCAAGTAAAAAACCTCTTCTTATTATTTTATTTATATAAATAAAGGATTTCGGGAGTTAAAATTGTTTTCTATTCATAAATTTCAAGTAAATTTTATTCATATTTGGGATCAATAGAGTGATTGCACATGATCTAATCATAAATGTATTTGATCTGACTTCTGAATTATTTGAGAAGTGGAATGTGCCTTTTATTCGACATAACAGTGTCAAAAAAGTACAGAAAATCGGTCAGTGAAACACAAAATATTAAAATGAATTTAATCGTCTGAATATCTTTTATTTATTCAAATTTATTTGATCGCCCTCAAAGTAGGCCCATTCTGAAAAAAACATCGAGAGAGTTCCTTAATAGGAGGTACAAACAGAGAAGAGTCATTACTTGGATGATATAAAGATTAAAAGTAGCATGAACTCTCCGTTTTAAGCTTTGAATTTTTTTTATAAATTTTCACCTCCTAACATCTGCATTTCTTAAGATATTCAGCTAAAATTTGGTATAGTTAGTAGACTTCAAAGTTTTTCATCATATGACATGTCCATTGTATGTTCATATCTAAGGGTGATATTTTTCTGAAGCAGTACCCTATTTTTCCTGAGCCACAAGTATATGAAAAACAAACCTTATATTATTATATAGAATCTTTTTGATTGTTTGAAATTTTTTGTATCGGGTGTTGTGTGATAGAACTCCCGAAAGGAATAACTGTGATTTGACAGAAGGTACAAGCCATGTTGTTTTGACATTTCTGTTCAGTAAGCATTGACAAATAATCATGGAAAAACTCACGCCGCAACAACGTTAACAAATTGTTGAAATTTATTTTCAGAATCAGTGTTCTATTCGCCAAACTTATAGAGCACTTCGTGAAATTTATGGTTCACATAATCGTCCATCAGAGCAGCTTATTCGTTGAACTATCGATAGATTTCGGACAACATTTTCTCTACTCGATGCAACAATGACAACAAGACAAAGAACTGTACGTACAGAAGAAAATATCGCTGCTGTAAGTCATATTGTTAATGACGATCCCGATTTGTCTATTCGTCGACGTTCACAACAAGTTGGACTCTGTGCATCCACCACATGGAAAATTTTGCGTAAAAATCTTGGTCTACACCCATACAAAATCCATCTGGTTCAAGAACTAAAGGCACTTGACCATAATAATCGTCGTTTGTTTGCTTATTGGGCCCTAGAACAGCTTGAAGTTGTTTCATTTTTTTAACGTAAAATTGTGTTTAGTGATAAAGCTCATTTCTGATTGAATGGCTATGTAAACAAGCAAAATTTCCGTATATGGAGTGAAAATAATTCTCAAGAAGTTCTGCAGTTTCCAATGCATCCTGAAAAATGCACTGTATGGTGTGTTTCACACGTTGGATGCATCATCGGTCGACATTTCTTCAAAAACGATGCTGGAGCTAATGTTACAGTGAATGGTGCTCGTTACAGATCGATGATCAATGATTATTTGTTTAAAATTTTGAATGGTATCGTCCCAGAAGTGTTTTGGTTCCAACAAGATGGTGCTACACCTCATGCTGCTACCGTAACAATTGATTTATTGAAAGAAAGATTTGGCGATAACATTATTTCGAGAAATGGTCCAATTAATTGGCCTCCAAGATCATGCAACATAACTCCACGGGATTATTTTCTTTGGGGTTATGTCAACTCATTGGTTTATGCTGATAAACCAGGAAAAATAGACGCTTTGGAAGCCAACATAACTCGTGTTATTGATGAAATAAGGCCTGAATTACTCGAAAAAGTGGTCCAAAATTGGTCTGGTCGAATGCGGTTCTTCAGAGCTAGTCGTGGTTGACATTATTTTTAAAACATAAATGTCATAAAATTATCTTTCAAAAAAAATTGGCTTCAACCTTAATTTGAATGTGTTTTATTTCAATTTAGAGTTCTATCACTTTAAAGAAACACCTGATATCTGCTATCGTTTTAGAGAAAATAATATTGGAAAATTATCTGTGTCAACAGAAAAATCAAAATTTTAAAAATAAATCAATACACTCTGGCATATTTGTGTTGCCGCCGCTTCGATGGTATTATAAAATAATAATATAATCTTATATTAGCTGAAGTTTGTTTAATCAGGTCGTTACTTGGTGGAAATTCATTGTAATTAAAAACATTATAAGAAACAGTATTTTATTTTCCACGAGTGTTTACAATACAACACTTGTTACACCACGAAGGCTTCTTTAGGTATCTACATTATATTAACTGATGGTGTCTAGTATAATATGGTTTGAATACCGTTGAGTACGTGACAAAATAATGGTAAAAACAAGTCATAAAAACTCAATGTGTTTATTGGAGTTTGCCGCTAAAAATGCCATTAGGAAAGCTCTTCAGTAATGGGGATCTGTCAACATTTGTTTGCTCATTCAAAAGGAGTTTACGTGCGTTATACCTGTTGATTTCCAAAGATTCTGAAAGTGTTAATCTAGAACTTTTGCTTTCGACGTGGATAATTTCATAGTTATTGTTGAAATTATGCCTCAATTCCTTAAGATGCTTAGCATTTGTCGAATGTACGGAAGCCGATATGTAACTTTTTTGGTGTTTTTGGACTTTTTTTCCTGAATGATCTACCTGACTGGCTAATGTATACTAAAAGGCAATCGTTGCAAGTCAACTTATAAGACTTCAGATTTATTTTCCTAATTTGTTCGATCCTTATTGTTTTTAATGTTATTCAGTAGGTTACTTAGTAGGTTATTTTTGGTTTTAAAAGCTGCATTGTAATTGAAACTATTTTTTAAATGTTTAGCAATATTTTCAGATAATCCATTAACATAAAATAACGAAAAGTATTTCTGTGTATTGTCCTCTTTTGTGATACGGTACACGAGATTTAATGCCATGTTCTTTTATTTATTGGATACCATTTCATCTATAAGAAAGGAGTTGTAACCGTTGTTTGCAGCTATCTGTTTAATAATATCTAATTCTTTGGAAAAGTTAACTAAATTCAAAGGGACTTTCAATAGTCTATGAATAAAACTATTAAATACTGACATCTTTTGGTTGCTAAATAAAACTTCAAATCACCCAACCAACCAAAAAATGTTAGCATATAATAGTTTTATTCCTAGACTGTTGAATGTCTCTCTGAATTCAGATAACTTTTCTAAGGGATTAAATATTGTTCAACAGATACCTTCAAACAACGGTTACAACCTCGGATTCCGTACATTCGACATTTGCTTGTCATCTTCAGGAATTCAGGCATAATTTCAACAATGACTATGAAATTATCTACGTCGAAAGCAAAAGTTCTAGATTAACACTTTTAGAACCTTCTGAAATCAACAGGTACAAAGCTCGTAAACTTCTTTTGAATGAACAAACAGATTACTGAATATCTTTCCCTAATGGCATTTTTTAGCGGAAAACTCCAATAAACACCCTGAGTTCTTATGATTTGTTTTCACCATTATTTTGTCATCCAAATAACCTCAGACTGATGACAACATTAGTAAGAATTTCAAATTCTTTCAAATAAACGACCTGGTGGAAAGAACGAACTGAATTTGACCAGGTCGTCCATTGTGATTTTTTCAAAGAATTTTTCACTGAAAATTCGCTGCTTAGCTAAATTCTGAACAATTATCACTATAAAAGTTGCGAGGCTACTTTCACAACGAAATCTCATTCTTATCTCTTTTCAGATTAGAAGTAAACCTCAGACACGAGACTATGCAGCAAACCGAACAAAAAAAGTTGCATGGTTCGTGTCAAACTGCAGTGCCAGGAATGGGAGACTAGCGTATGCTAGAGAACTTGGCAAATATATTTCGGTGGATATTTATGGCACTTGTGGACCTCTTAAATGTCCACGAACTGATAAAAAGTGCTTCGAAGTTTTGGAGAAAGAGTACAAATTTTATCTGGCTTTCGAAAACTCCAATTGCAGGGATTACATAACAGAGAAATTTTATGTTAACGGACTTGGTCATAATGTTCTTCCAATAGGTGAGTAATAACAAAATTTTTAAATGGAAGAAATATTAACTGAATTTCGTAAATAATGCATTTTATCCATCCACTTAGGAGTTAGACATTCTATTCTCTTCAACAAGCTAGTTTAGTAGGTTTTTTCTTCCCCTACTTCAGTATTATCGATTTCATTATCCATCTACTTACCTATATTGAACTGTTTCAGTAATTTTCATTCCAGACTTTCAATGTCTGAATTATTTAGTATACAATATTTCTTAATGTGAATAAAACCAAAAACAAAAACTTCAAAGAAGAGAAGGATAAGAAAAATTATGAAATCGAATACGATTGTTGTGAAGAAGGTCGAAATGAAGAAATACACTGCTCAAAAATTGAAGTGGATAATTTGCTTGAGGACGCTTGAGGAATTTTTTGCTGAATGTCTGTCAAGGCATTGGCGAACTGTTGTTATACATTCCGTTAAGAAAGTACCGGGAATTATCGATTTAAATCTGGCGGGGCAATGAGGCAGGTAAAAATTTTTTTTCCTAGGTTGGTACCACTGTCCTTAATTACTATGCCAAGCTTGAGCGGGATCTGTCAACTAGTGTGTTTGCAACAGCTGATTAAGTCAGTCGATGTCAGAGTGCGTGCCGATTTTTACTATGGGTGATTACGTTGAGCAAAGAATTTGTTTAAAGTTTTGTGTTGCAAATGAATTTTCGTGTGTCGATGCATTGAAAATGTTGCAAAAGACCTTTGGTGATAATGCTCTATCGAAAACTCGTGCATATCAGTGGTACAGAGCCTTCAAGGACGGTCGTGAAGTGGTCGCCCATCGACGGCTTCGCTCGAAGATAACGTCGATAAAATTAAGGAAAGGGTGCTGGATAACCGTCGTACCAGCTTGAGAGAGATAGCACATGATCTTACGATATCCCACGAGACCGCACGTACGATTTTGATTGATATTTTGGGCATGAGAAGGGTGGCCGCACGACTCGTACCGAAATACCTGAATTTTCTTCAAAAACGTCATCGCGAACAGGTTGCTTCAGACATGCTGGATCGCTGTAATTCCGATTCTACATTCATGGAACGCATTATAACTGGTGATGAGACCTGGGTCTACGAGTGCGATATGCAAACAAGCCAGCAATCATCGGAATGGGTGGCAAAAAATGAGCCGAAACCGAAAAAACCACGCCAAAGCCGCTCGAAAATGAAGGTGATGCTCATTGTTTTCTTCGATATCCGTGGCGTGGTGCACTACGAATTCGTGCCAGAGGGTCGGACGGTAAACAAGGAGTATTACCTAGGCGTTATGAAACGTTTGCGTGAGCGTATCCGTAAGAAGCGGCCAAATTTGTGGGCGAACAACTCATGGATTTTGCATGACGATAACGCGCCTTCTCACTGAGCTACGATTGTGACTGACTTTCTCGCCAAAAACTCAACAAACGTGCTTCAGCAACCACCGTATTCGCCGGATTTGGCTCCCTGCGACTTTTTCCTCTTCCCAAAACTAAAATTGCCCCTTCGTGGCACCCGTTTTGAGTCGATTGAAGCCATAAAACAAAATTCGGCGCGAGAGCTAAAGTCCATCCCGGAAAGCGCCTATAAAAAATGTTTCGATAATTGGAAGTGCCGTTGGCATAGATGTATTGGAGCAAATGGATCCTATTTTGAAGGCGACCCAATAAATTTTGACGATTAAATGTAAAAATGTTGTTTTAATTGAAAATTCCCGGTACTTTCTTGACAGAGTAGTATCTGTGGTGGGTCAGGTGAGTGGTATTATTGCTGTAACATTCCAGACCAGACATGTTCAGTACAATTTTGGTCTGGAGAGATGGCGGGCCAATCCACTCTATTAATGCCTTGCTTTTCTATACGATCGTTGATACGTCTTGCCCAGTGTGGACTAGCATTATCTTCGATTAACGTAAAATTGTCTCCAATGGCTTTCGCAAAGGGACCAATAATTGGTTCTACAATCACATAACTATAGTTTTCCGCTCTCATGTTTGCGCAAATGAGGATAATAAGATCTGTACGCCTATTAAAACAAATTCCTCCCCAAACTCTCACTGAGCCACCACCGAAAAGAGTTGTTGGCGTCATGAAATGTCCATGATACCATTGACCCCATTCTCCTCACACCAACATTGGGCCATCAGACTGATACAGACAAAATCGTGAACAGGCAGGATCTCCATCTGTTTCGGTTTTCATATTTGAGAGCCCAACGAAATCTTACAGCTCAGTGCTCCCTACTCAATCGCATGTTGCCTGACCTATTTCAGCTTGCTGGGGTGAGATATTTTACGTTCTACTTACTATACTTTGCGAAACCCGGAGGCAGTTACCAACTTCTTGTTTAATTAAACCTTCGCTTAACTAATACACCAATTGTTCAAGTTGGACGGATTTTAGACGCATGTAAAACTCGTGGCAATTAATCCACAGCTGATACTACACAACAGCAGCTTTGAAGAGAATAGGGCAAAGATGTTGCACTTATATAGCCCCCAGATTTCCCCTAGAAATAACTAAACTAAAAAATAGTACATCTTTCAAGAGAGAACTGAAAAAGTGTATAGAGAACTTTGACAAAAGTAGGATACATAAAATCATCAATCAATAATAAATACCCGGATTTGAATTTAAAAGGTATACCGAAAAAAAAACTAACTACATGATCTCGAGGGAAAACTTAAATGTACCTACTTGTTGTTGCGCACATTGAAGCAATGTTGGTAAAATTAGACGATATAAATGTATTTTTTGTTTAGAATAAAGCTTTTGTTTTATAAACTGTGCACAGTAAATATTTTAGAATATTTAACTCAACAGTATTATAGAGTTTGTTTTTGTAGATCTGAATAAACTCTCTTATTATTATTATATACCTCAGTAGGAGTCTGTTTTCCTTATATTTTTTCATAAAACCTGTATTATTAAAATTTAGTTTATTCGTTTGAATTATTTTGATTCGACATATAAATTCATGATTTCCATGAAAAAACTTTATTATTCAATCGTTAAGAACTTCAAGATTGAGCAAATTTAGGTGAATGTTTCATCTTTTCGATGTTATCTTCTTAGTCATGATATTATGGCAGAGGACAAGCAGCTAGCACAAAAGTTAATATGTCACTCGAAAGCACACTAGATGAGGTATTTTTTGCTGAAAAGAAAACATATTCATAATTAACAATTTTTCATCGATAAAACTATTGGAAAAATATGACTTCGTGATTTTGCTCACTTCAGAATCGTGAGATTCATCTCCTTACCACGCCCGCAATAAGACTTTTTTGGCACACAACTTCTTATATGGTAGCAAATTTAATGCCGTTTTTAGATATGTGGTCAAAATTAATGAGGCTACAAGGGAAACTGGAGTATGATTGCTTTTATGGAAAAACTTGAAATATTTCGTGAAATCAAAAAATGTTAAATTGAAGAATAACCATCAACATTTCGATCATGTGTTGACATTTTTTGTTGCAAATAACTTGCATGATCTCCCCTTGAAGTTTGGTCCTTTTAAAAGTAGACACCCTGAAAACACAATTTTGTCGTTTAATCATAGTTGTTCATTATTTTAAACTGTTCAAAACTATCGAAGGGTGTAAGATGGGGAAACATAATAATTTAAAGAAATAAATTCAGTATTTAGATGTGAAATAACAGCACGAAAGTTCCTGCACTATTGCGTGAAGGTAAAGTACCATAATTTCTTAATTTACTGCTTATTTAGTTTCGCGAAATGTATGTAGAATATATGAAGTTTTGTTCAATATATTAATTTCTCACTTTTTTGTACCAATATGTAACGATGCAGATCAAAGATACAAGGATGGAGCGTTTTAAACATGTATTTTTTATTTTCATGGGATTTTCCGTTCTTTCGAGTGAAACACAGAATTCTGTAATTTATATGACTTCTTGAAGAATAATCATTAAACTTGAACTTTGTTTTTTTTGATACCTTGTTTTTATTCTCCTTTCTTTCTGTTTGAGTTTTTTTTTTTCCCTAATTTTTGTATCTAAATTTTTTTGCTGGGATTCAACTGAATCTATTATTTATATAATTAAAATTTTTTGACTTTCATATTTAGTGTATAATATAGTATAAATATCTTGAATTTTCGAACGTTAGAGCACTGGATCCTTTTGTTGATTATTTTAAATGTGTTGGTGTTGAAACACTAGAGTTGGAGACAGTTGGTGAGCTCATCAACATACTGCAACCGCAAGATAAACAATTTTCTATATTCCACTTGAATATTAAAAGCATTCAGAAGAATTTTATATATCTTGAGGTGTTTCTTTCTCAGATCGAATCTCCTAGCTGCATTGTTCTGACGGAGACATGGAAAATAGAGGATAAATCGTTGTTCTCTATCGAAGGCTATGAAACGGTTACAACACAAAACAGGCTGCATCAGAATGATGGTATTGCTGTCTACATAAAAAAAGAAATTTTGTTCACATACTCTGATGTTAAAATAGGTCCAACAAACTCGCTTAAATTAATTCTGAGATTGGGAAATTTGAAGATAGGTGTAGTCGCCATATATCGGTCACCAGGAACGAGTTTGGGGGAATTTGTGAATGGCCTTGCTCCACTTTTCTTGGATCAGTCTTTGACCTGTTTTGAATGTCTATATTTGATTAGAGATGTGGATATTGATATTATGCGCTGCAATGTTGAGGCAGACATGTACCAGAATCTTTTATATGAAAACGGATATATTTCACTCATCAATGGTCCAACTAGGCTAGCACAGCCTTCCAGAACTTGTCTTGATCATATTTTTGTATATAGTAATAGCCAGAATCCCGAGTTGGACACAAAGGCAATAATACTCAAAACGCTTATCACAGACCACTATACTACGATAGCTTCGACGATGTTGCAGGGCGAATTTCAGAGGAGAAGAGAAGAAAGTGTGAGAACGCGCACAACACTGGACAAGGAGAAGCTTCTGCGTTGTTCAGAACAGATAAATTGGGTTGGTGTTTATGCATGTAATAATGCGAAGGCTGCGACAAGCTTATTTTTCCACCAGATTCTGGAGATCGTAGCTTATGCAACATCGACAGTAAATCTGCATAGAAAACGAAGAAAGAAGACTTGGATAACTCAAGGACTTATAAGTTCCATTAAAACAAGATACGGATAGTACAGAAATAGACCTCATGATTGGACCTGTGAGAGAAGATTTGTTGACTACCGGAATAAACTGACCAAGCTACTGAGGAAGGCTAAAAGTGCTTATTTCAGGGCGGAAATAGAACGGAATATGGGATCATCAAAGAATATTTGGAAGGTGCTAAACGAACTCACAAACAAATATGGGGAGTGAGAATGGAAAATAATAAGGAAGTAACAGATACCCAGGAAATAGCTGAATGTTTTAATAAATTTTTTTCGGATGTGAGGCCGGATCTAATATAGAGGTTGGAAATGCAGGAGAAACAAAGTGAGAATTCTGGTAGTGCACATATCGCACACTCAATGTTCCTCAAGCCAACAACTGCTAGAGAAATGGTGGACATAATATTATCACTCAAGGATAACAAGGCACCTAGTCCGGATGGAATTGGACCTGAAACTGTTAAAATTATGAAAGATATAGTATCAGATTCGTTATGTCGTGTATTCAATTTGTGTTTGTCTCAGGGTTTCGTACCGGGTGTCTTTAAGACGGCTTTTATAGTCCCAGGGTATCATGACCAACTATAGGCTCATATCATTGACTTGAAAATGGTGGACAGATGGCTTCGGTGTAACTTGCTGATAGTTAACGTGGCTAACGAAAGTTTTGCCTTGTACTTCCCTTCGGACATCTCCGCCTGTCTATTGTCATATTTCTTTCGGTGGGAAACTGGTTGAGATTGTGAATACTGTTCGTTACTTGGGTATACACATTGACTCTTATTTGAGACGGGACATTCATGTTTCTTATCTGAAGAAAAAAATCCGTTCTCTGCTTTATAAGTTCTACCAAATACGATATATTTTGTCTTTGCAGCAGCTGAAAGTTGTATATTATGCCTTGGCTGAATCGTTGTTGGGCTACGGGATCATTGGATTGGGAGGAGTGAGAAAAACTATACTTGAACCTTTAATGGTAGTCCAGAGGAGACTTCTGAAAATGATGTCATTTGAACCTTCTCTTTATGACTCCAATCGGTTATTCATGGATCTTAGCATTCTGGATATACGACAGTTATTTGTCAAGACAATGCTTATATTTGTCAATGAGGGTAAAACTTACCACAGCAGGCTAGATCACCCATATAATACACGTGGATTACTCAGGGATAATCTTTGCTTACCAGGGGCAAAAAAGTCAATTGGTCAACGATCCTTCATGTATATTGCTTTCAACTTGATCCCTGAAAGGATAAGAGATGTAAGATCAAAAAGTAGGTTTAAAAAGGAACTGAAAGCATGGATTCTTCGGGAGGGTAGAGGCTTCTGTCGTTCGATAGTTGACGCACTCTAGTGGTGTTATTTACTGCTTGATCCGCTAACTGATGTTGTCTTGCAGGATGTAACAGACAAATTTTTTCAGTATGATATTTAGTTGTTTTTGGTATTTAAGAGTTTTTTTTTTGTTTTTTCTTGAAGATATTATAAAATGAATATTTTTATAGTTTGGAATATGATTATGTCGGAGTCATAATATGGAATCATGTACATCCATAGACAGCACCGGAAACGGTGCTACATGGATTATTTATTGTTTATTCACATGAATAATACATTATCATTTAATTAAATGCTGAAAAAGCGCACAAAAGCTTCTGACTTCACGCCAGTGCTTTTCATATCATTTTTTCATTATGATCTGATAATGATTCTCTTCTATTTCAGTTATGGGCGCGAGACCAGAGGACTATCAACGAAGTGCTCCCGAAGGTTCCTACATTCATGTTGACGAATTCAACAATCCCCGTGAATTAGCACAATACCTCCATCGTCTAGACAAAGATAATGATTTGTACAATTCTTATTTCAAATGGAAGGGTACTGGAGAATTCATAAATACATATTTTTGGTGCAGGTTGTGCGCAATGCTGCATGCTCCCTTGTCCCACAGGAATTACGAGGACGTGAACGAATGGTGGAGAGGACCTGGGGTGTGTACATCGAAATCCTGGAGAAATTCGGACAACGGATAAAAAAGGAGTTCGCATGTAGAATTTTCTTCGAATTTTCTCGTTCTGGCAGCAGCGAACAAAGGAAAACACAGGAATTGTTTTTCCATGCGATTTCGAATCGGAGATTAATTTTTGAAAGAGTAAAAATTTATAGATTCTAGGTTACTGAACGCCCTGAAGATTGAACAGAAGAAAGGATAATATGGGGAGTTAAGTATAGAGCACTACATTTGAATCATGACATAATTTATTTAAATTTTTGGGCTATTTCGAGAAAAAACTTTTAAATCAGAATACAAAGAATTTGTCATCTGATGAATGTCCGTAAAGTTCTACGTAGAAAAATGAGGAGAAAATGGAAATTCTGAAGTCTGTTAGCAACGAATCAGTATGGAAGGAAAACGATTCAGGTCCCCATTCTGATAAATGGAGGTGAACATTACTTCTACTGAAGGATAGTAATAGTCTCATAGTTCTCGCATCTCTTTCCAAATCTGATATATTCCATATATGTAATACTTCTGAAGGGCCTCTGAATAAGGTTTCATCTTTAATTGAAGCTCTTTAGTGAAGAGGTCTTGTGAGGGAGCTTTAAAACATCTCAATTACGGCAGGTAAGCGTTTCGTTCCAGCTTGCAAGCCCCTGAACTCATCAGATTGGCAATGGCATATAGAAACAAAAATATCTCAATAAATAACGTTCAAAAATTTCAGTAATGATACTTGTCTATTTGAGATAAAATAATCTCGAGCTAAACTCACAACCGTTTATGGACCTGAAAGGAAAGAAGCTATTACTGGTCGTCGAGACTGCACATGTAGCAAATGGACATATTTATTTTGATTCTCGAGTTTTAGTCTTCAGTCTTCCATAATTTTTTTATTATATTTTATTCATTATTTTGTTGCGTTTAAAGTAATTTGCTGAAATTAATGAAGATAATGGATAAATGGGAAAATTTTTCGAATTCTTATTGAACTGATTCTAGAACCGATAAAATCTTCATTCTATCCCAGAATCTTCCTGGTATTCGCTAAGGAGATCCGCTCACTTTTTTGTGATTCTACTCTTATCATTTCTCTGTACCCTAAAAAATTTAACTTGAAATAATATATCTATTTTTACTCATTTCTGGTTTTGAAGAAACCAGTGGTGAGAGAGTAAGTGAAAATTTTGATCTGTGACATAGTCACTGGATTCTATATCTGTAGAAAGGGTTCTGAAGACTTATGACACTCAGAATTTTTCAGAGCTACATAAGATGGAACTGATTGAATCTACACAATTGCATCCTTATTCCAGTTCTGGAACTCTACGCTTGCATAGATAGAGCAAGAGCTTAAAAAAACAATATAGAATATTTCCACATTTTACTTAAATCACAACACAATTTTTTCCCCAATACTGTGGCATATTCAGATTCTTCAGGTGAGTTCAAAATTAAGAAAGTCACAGTATTGGAGACAAAAATTATTATGAATTAATAAATTGTTGAAATATTATTTATTATTTTATTCAATTGAAATGAATTTCCATCAAGTAAGGACAGATTCAGTTAAATTTTCATGGTAGAAGTTATAAAAATGTTTCCTTCGTCTAATAATCAAGAACTAAAAGAAATATTAAAACTATAATAGAAATGTTGAATATTTCGAAGAAATATTGCACCAATTCACTAAAATTTAGGGCATTCACGATTAATTCGCAAATTTGGGAAAATCTGGTAAATTGGTATGCAAGCAGAATATTATAGACCGTCTAGGAAGTATCCGGAAAAAATAAAGTTCAATTGTATTTATTTAGTAAGGACTGCTTGAACTGACTGAATTAAATCATCTATATTTCGTAGCGCTGCTCATTCAACTTCAATCTTCATTAGTCCCATATGTTTTCAATGGGACTAAGGTCTGAGGACGCTACTGGCCATGAAATGGTTGCCACTTGGTGTTTTTGCATACAAGCATGAGTATAAGACGAAGTATGGCATCTTGCATTATCCTGCTGAAAACGCCACCTCTATGGATGTTAAGCATGCGCCCTTTCAAGGAGAAAATCGTCCAGAATGCAACAAAACTTTTCACTTTTAATGCTACCATTTTTAAACAATTTCCACCAAGTTGGAAACAACTTTCAGCTATAAAGACATTATTAAAATTATCTTCTTGAAAACGTTGACAAAATTCTATCCTTCTATCCTTTTGTAAAGGTGTCATTATAGTGATTTTTTTTGGTTTCCTTGATATGTAGCCTTGTCTTTTGAGTGACATAAGGACGGTTTCTGGACATACTTTTAAATTTCGTTGATTTCCAAATCTGTTAGCCAATTTGCAAAATCTCAGGCGAGGATTGTGTCATCCTAAGGCCAATAAAGCGTTTAAATTGTTTCCTTTAAACTTACGCATTCTTCCTGAAATTGGTCTATGCCTCATATCCATGCTACTCTTTATCTTCTTTATTGTCTCATATACAGCACTTTTTCCCAGTTCAGTCAATTGCACTAATTTTTCAACGTTTCGATAACCTTTTCTATATAAATACTCTACCTGTTTTATTTTTTCTAGCTGAAACATTATTTCATAAATTGTATACCTGTTGACAATTAACAATATTTGACAAATAGTGTTGCCTTGCAACTTTGACCATAGCCATAGTATATTGACATTATGAAAAATAATAAATTCTGGATACTTTCTAGACGTATTTCTAGATATAAATGGTAAAAAGAATATTCAAAATATTGGTCACAGAGTTCCGGAAACGTTAAGAAAAAGAATTAAGAGCGGTTTCAGATCAAAGAATGCGCACTTTGATGATCCTAAGTTGGTTAAGAATGGCTTCTGAATTGGATCCGTAGACAAGGCTTGAAGTTCATAATCCAGTTCTAAAGATTAATTTTCGCAGGAAAAGATTTCCATCATATATAATTTCATTCAAATAGCATTTTTTGCGTTGATCTTCAACGGAGATATTTTCTGTGTTTATGTGCAGAAAATTCCTTCCGACAGAATCGTCCTTTACTGTTGTTCACTGTTACCAGTTTTACAAGGTGCGCATTGAAGTATCAATGTCTCAATGGGAAACTAAGCTTTAGATTTTTTTTAACTTTGTAGTTTACACAAAATCATTTGGAAACTATAAGGAGAAAAGAACTTTGATTTTTTAATGAATTCGACATTGTGCAGAGTTTTTTCTTCATCTGAGATCTCTCTACCCATATAGATATATTCTTTCAAATTAATAACCTGATAATGAATGCCAACAAGGAAATGATCTATACCAACAAAAGAAACGAACAATGTGGATATTTTTCAAAAAAATTTACTCATTTCTTTCATTTTCATTCAAACAAATGAATATTAAACGAAATGAATGAATCTATTATCCAAATAATGGATTTTTAAAAAGAGGAACAATAGCTTTCAACTTTCAGCAGTTGATGATGAAATATACAAGATATTTCGTTAGATTTAAAAGTTGCAAATGGCGAAATTCTCTTGAAGCAATGTGAATTCTATCTGAACTTATTTTACTTAAACGGGTTTTGAAACTATAAGGGGTTTTGGACTTCTTAGTGTTAGGTTTAATTTTTTGTGAGTTATCTGTTTTCTTAAATTAAAAAAAGTCCTTGACACAGGAGGTAAAGCTCTTTTTTTGGCTTTATGGCTTTCTGCTTTCCCGTTCTTTCCAATTTTGTGCTTTTCCGTTTCAAAATCCCCTTTTAATTCAGATTCATCTGAAACTTTCATTACCTTGGACAGGATTCCAAAGAATTAGATTTCCATAAACTTCTTCATTTAACACCATCCAAATATAAAAGATTATTTCATCATTAATGAAAAAATTTCTCCGTAAATGAGAAAATGAAATTAATGAAAATTTTAAAGGTAAGTGGTCATAGTATTTTATCTATATTGAAATTCGATTAAAATTTACACGTACAAAAGGATATTTGGCAGTTAAGTGAATGAAACATTTAAATGCAGAGAATGTAATATCTGTGTAGTATCAATACTTTTAGGCGTTCAGTAATCTTCTGCTTAAATTAAATGAACTTACTTCTTGTAGGTATTTTCAACTAAAAATACACATTAGCCTCACAGGAGATCTGCTGAAGTAAAACTTAGATTATTTGAAAAATTTTTTACTGTTTATAAATGTGGCATGAAAAATCTGACTATGAAAATTTTGAAATTAAGAGATACGATTAGATGTCTTAAAGATATTTCCTTAGTTTATAGTTGAGAGGATAAGTTATTATGGCCCGAGTTAAAAAGAAACATTTTATAGATACCTACTATTTTTGTTCTAACTAGAATGAGGATAAGGAAATATTTTATTTCCTTTCTAGTATTTCCAGCTCTAAGTGTCAACCAGTATCGCACAATTCAAGGCGTAAGATCCTGTAGTAGATTCCTAAACACTTTTATAACCGAAATATTGTGATATTAATAAATATTGTGGAAAGAATTATATGACGATAAAAAGATGTGTAAATAAAGAAATGAAGTTTTCAGAGTATTTTCATTCATCATTCGTATCTGTCCCACAATTACTAGTAGAAACTTTCAGGTATTTTAAGCGATGTGACGTTTTCTTCTAGGATGAATAGGTTGGGAAGTCATTCAAAATCCCCGATACAAGGCTGCTATTAACGTAATATGGTGCGGAAAGTCTATTTTATTTGGAACCTATTCAAAACTTTTGGAATTATTTCAGCAATAATATTATCCAACACAAAATCTGGTATGTGTTTCAAAGTAAAATACGTTATTTACTTTAATATATATTGTTTACACAACAATTGTTTCGTCAATTACATTTTGACTTCATCAGGTGAGATGGTAACTAACCACTTTTACAAAATCGGTTTCTTTAAATGAACTTCTGAGCAAAAAAGAAACGTGATAAAATGAAGGTTTGTTTTGGGATTTTTCACAATTTATTCAAAAAGATTCAATATCGATTTAAATCTGTCTGGTCATTAAGTGAAATGTGTTTTTTATGATGCCAGTTTATTTCTTGTGCTTCTAAAAGGTCCAACCTATTTTCTTTGTTCTCGATGTGGAAAACGAAATTATTCAATTTCTCTTAAACGAATGAATTCTTATGTTCTTTGATCTCATTCTCGAAAGCTCTGGGTTTTTGGCTAATGTAAACATACGAACATATACCACAGGTCAACTTCATTTGAAAAATGTATATGAGACGGTAATTTATTTCCACAAAAATGTTTGTACTACTACAACAATTTTTTCACCACGATGTGGCTTCTTCAGGTATTACATTGTACTATCTGATGGTATTCAGTGTAAACGAGTTCAAATACATGTTTGTTAAGTACGTGACCAAATAATGGAAGCACAAGTCTAGGTGTTTATTGGAGTTTGCCGCTAAAAATGCCATCAAGGAAAGATATTCAGTAATGGAGACTTATCAACATCTGTTTGTTCGTTCAAAAGGATTTTACCTGTTGATTTCAAGAAATTCGAAAAGTGTTAATCTAGAACTTTTGCTTTCAACGTGGATAATTTCATAATTATTGTTGAAATTATGCCTGAATTCCTTAAGATGATTAGCATATGTCGAATGTACAGAATCGGATATATAACCAATTTGGTGTTCTTGGACACGTTTCTTGAATGATCTACCAGTCTGGCCAATGTATACTGAAGGGCAATCTTTGCAAGTCAACTTGTAGACTCCGGATTTATTTTCTTTATTTGTTCGATCTTTATTGTTTTTTATGTAGGTACTAAGGTTATTAATAGTCTTAAAAGCCGCGTTATAATTGAAACAACTTTTGAAATATTCAGCAATATTTTCAGATTATCCATTGACATAAGAAAACGAAAAATATTTCTGTGCATTGTCCTCTTTTATGATTGGGTACACGAGATTGAATGCTATTTTCTTTTGTTTATTGGATACCATTTTCTCTATAAGAAAGAGATTGTAACCGTTGTTTGACGCTATTTGTTTAATAATATTTAATTCTTTCAAAAAGTTATCTGAATTCAAAGGGACATTCAATAATCTATAAATAAAACTATTATATGCTGACATCTTTTGGTTGGTGGGGTGGTTTGAAGTTTTATGTATTGTGATGTCTGTATGTGTTGGTTTGTGAAAAATACTAAAATCATGTAAATTATTTAATCTTGTTATAGTGAGGTCAAGAAAATTAATACTTTGATTCTTTTCTTCAGACATCACAATACATAAAACTTCAAATCACCCCACCAACCAAAAGATGTCAGCATATAATAGTTTTATTCTAATATATAATTAGATTATTGAATGTCCCTTTGAATTCAGATAACTTTTTGAAAGAATTAAATATTATTAAACAAATAGCGTCAAACAACGGTTACAATCCCTTTCTTATAGACAAAATGGTATCCAATAAACAAAAGAAAATGGCATTAAATCTCGCGTACCCAATCATAAAAGAGGACAATACACAGAAATATTTTTCGTTATCTTATGTCAATGGATTATCTGAAAATATTGCTAATTATTCCAAAAGTTGTTTCAATTTTAACAAATAAAGAAAATAAATCCGGTGTCTACAAGTTGACTTACAAACATTGCCCTTTAGTATACATTGGTCAGACTGGTAGATCATTTAAGAAACGTGTCCAAGAACACCAAAGGGGTTATATATCCGATTCTGTACATTCGACATATGCTAATCTTCTTAAGGAATTCAGGCATAATTTCAACAATAATTATGAATTTATCCACGTCGAAAGCAAAAGTTCTAGATCAACACTTTTAGAATTTCTTGAAATCAACAGGTATAATGAGTTTTCATGACTTGTGCTTCCATTATTTGGTCACGTACCTAACAATGTATTTAAACTCGGTTACACTGAATACCATCAGACAGTACAATGTAATACCTGAAGAAGCCACATCGTGGTGAAACAATTGTTGTAGTATCACAAACATTTTTGTGGAAATAAATTACTATCTCATATACATTTTTTTAATTAACATGAGTTTCCACCAAGTAAAGACTGAATCAATCAAATATCTATATACTCCAGATTTCTTGTTTTTATTGACTATATCTTCATTATTTTTTATCGATTTACCCAAATGATCAAGGTAAGCAAATATAATTTTCATTTCTTATCGTAATTCATGAGTAAACTAATGACATGGATTGTTTTTGCTGAATTTTATTTATCAGTTTTTCGTTAATTGATGGGTTAGACTCATTATTAACTGCAATTCGTTCGATTATATTTAACTCTACCTCAAAATTCTGACATAGGTACGTTAAGCAGTCTATACAACATAGTATTGTATGGTACTAATTTATCAGAATTTATTTTATGTTTGTGGAATTTATTTAATTTTCGAAGTCGTTATGGCAAAAAAATCAAACAATTATCTTCAGAAGATTAATCATTTGTTGCATTTATTGCAACAAATACATTTCTCACATGCTAAGGAACAGCCTTTGAACCAGTAAGACAGACGCATACCCTCGCTCTAACATTTTCTTACTGACGATGTAGAGTCAGAGTTTAGCAGTGTAAAATAATTACGGCAATTATGGTCTGATTTGAGCATGAGGGAAGTTTATTCTGCGTTCCTAATTTGAAAATATCGAGAATACAATTCTTTACTTGAATTAACACGTAAAGGTATGTCTTGTACGTATTTTGCATACTCTAGATGGCGTTAGTGCATTATTGATATCTTAGAGTCTCTGTGTATGTACTTTGCATACTCTAGATGGCTCTAGTGTATTAGTAATATCTTTGGAGTCTCTGTGTAGAGCGAATATAGATACTGGACAGATTTGGAGTCACTAGCATACATTGCACTGACGAAAAGCAATCAGTTTGAAACGTGCGCATGTCTGCAATTTTCCTCTGTGATCTACAAAACCTTGTCGAGTTTGTTATACAGATGTATGTTACACTGTCTCGATTTCTAGAACTTTCTATTACCATAGCTCATACTCCTTATTAATGATTTTTGGTATAGGTTCGGCCGGATTAATTTATTTTGAAATAGGAATATTTATATCTTGTATAAAAAAGTTTTCACGCTGTATAGCACTTAGCTCATTTCTCAACATCGTCTACTATGACACTATAGGATATAAATATAATATTGTTTCATGCTTCTAAATTGCCTTGAGCGCACAACAATTTTCGGCAATTTAAAACGTGAAATTCAAGTATCAAGAATCACTATCACAAAAATATAATAATGCAGCTTTCTTCAATTTGTGGCATCACGTACGGCAATGACCTGTTAAAAATTTTTTGGCCAAAAAGAAAATTAACAGATCGTATGTCTGAATTCTCCAAAATGCCTAGCGAAGGAACATAGAGAAAACATACAGTAAGTCTTGTATGAAGGGAGTACGGCGATGAGTACCTGTTGAAAATAGTTTGGTCAAAAAGAAAAGTAACAGGACAAATGACTGAATTCTTCAAAATCCCTAGCTTAGGAACGTATAAAAATGCACAGCAAGTCTTGTATGAAGTAAGCCCCAAAATATTTATTTTTTATGAAACAAATTTCACAAAGTAAAGGAAAATGAAATAATTTCAGTATCACAATATTTTCAAAATAAAATAGAAAGGCCTTTTACTTGATAGAAGAAATATAACAAACTTTGAATATTGAAACAAATTGATATATGTTTATCTTCTACAATTTTAATTTAAAAAATTTTTATTCAAAAAACTTTTAGAATTAAATTAATGTCTAAAACAAGCACCGCTTATATTTAATAGACGTATATAATCTAAACTCAATATACAATGTCAAATGGAATAAATAATAATATTCCATGGAATAAATAATAATATTCCATTTGACATTGTATATTGAGTTTAGATTATATACGTCTATTAAATATAAGCGGTGCTTGTTTTAGACATTAATTTAATTATAAAAGTTTTTTGAATAAAAATTTTTTAAATTAAAATTGTAGAAGATAAACATATATCAATTTGTTTTAATATTCAAAGTTTGTTATATTTCTTCTATCAAGTAAAAGGCCTTTCTATTTTATTTTATATATAATATATAATTATATTTTGGCTTCAATAAATCTCATTATGCAGTGTCAATGAATTTAAGTAAGCCTTAAAAATAGCTCACACTGTTCTTTGATTCTGTTAGAGCATAGATCAATCTTGAATTATAAAGATGATCTATGTCTCGAAACATTATTCATTTACACGTGGTGAGTTGTTTGATATGGGTTAGTTTTTTGATTTTGATATTTTGAATATATTTCAGGACTGAAGACGGAATTGCTTAGAACTATATTTGTTTTTTGAAGATATAGTGCATGCTTTGAGAGATTTCTGAATTTACTTATTCGAATATTTAAATATATTAAATATTTCAAATAAATTATATTCTTTGAGAGGTCCTTTAAGTGTGTTCATGTTTTTAAGATGCAAATGGCGTTTTGAAAGCAAGACCAGAAACAAATTTTGTCTCCTTTAAATATTTATTTATTAATTTTAGGGACTTTCGTATATCTTTTGGTTTATTTATTCCATTTGACATTGTATATTGAGTTTAGATTATATAGTCTATTAAATATAAGCGGTGCTTGTTTTAGACATTAAATTAATTCTAAAAGTTTTTTGAATAAAAAAAATTTTTTAAATTAAAATTGTAGAAGATAAACATATATCAATTTGTTTTAATATTCAAAGTTTGTCACAATATTTTCATACATAATAGATCTAATAACAATAATAATAATTTTTTATTGATCCTTTTAGACCAAAACATGTATAGGATAGGTCAAAATATCAGGTTACAATAAATCAGAGAGATATTCATGCACATTATAGAAACATCTCCCCAGCAACAAAGATTTAACAGATTTTTTAGTCTCTAGTACTAAGAGATCTAATATTCTGTGGTAGATGATTATATGAAACAATGCTCTGATACACTGGGGATATTTCAAATCGAGATGTTCCATGTATCGGAATGTTTAATATTCCCTCATTTCTGGTTTTGTAAGCATGAAAACTGGATAATTTTTTCATATTTTGTTCATTCTCTTTAATATAAATTAAACATCTCAATATGAAAATGGAAGCTATTGTAAGAATAGCATGTTCTAAAAAGAGTGGTCTACATGAAGATCGAGGAGATATGTAGAACATCATTCGCAGAATTCGCTTCTGCAAAACAAAAACTTTACCACTATAGGTTGTAAATATTTGATAGATTCGGTCTTTACTTGGTGGAAACTCATTTTAATTAAAAAAAATGTATATGAGACAGTAATTTATTTCCACAAAAATGTTTGTACTACTACAACAATTGTTTCACCACGATGTGGCTTCTTCAGGTATTACATTGTACTGTCTGATGGTACTCAGTGTAACCGAGTTTAAATACATTTTTAGGTACGTGACCAAATAATGGAAGCACAAGACAAAAAAAGTCTAGGTGTTTATTGGAGTTTGCCGCTAAAAATGCCATTAAGGAAAAATATTCAGTAATGGAGAATGATCGACATCTCTTTGTTCGTTCAAAAGGATTTTACGGGCATTATACCTGTTGATTTCAAGAAATTCTAAAAGTGTTGATCTAGAACTTTTGCTTTCAACGTGGATAATTTCATAATTATTGTTGAAATTATGCCTGAATTCCTTAAGATGATTCGCATATGTCGAATGTACAGAATTGGATATATAACCCCTTTGGTGTTCTTGGACACGTTTCTTGAATTATCTACCAGTCTGGCCAATGTATACTAAAGGGCAATCTTTGCAAGTCAACTTGTAGACTTCGGATTTCTTTCCTTTATTTGTAGGATCTTTAGTGTTTTTTATGTAGGCACTAATGTTATTAATTTTCTTAAAAGCCGCGTTATAATTGAAACTGCTTTTGAAATATTTAGCAATATTTTCAGATAATCCATTGACATAAGATAACGAAAAATATTTCTGTGTATTGTCCTCTTTTATGATTGGGTACACGAGATTTAATGCCATTTTCTTTTGTTTATTGGATACCATTTTGTCTATAAGAAAGGGATTGTAACCGTTGTTTGACGCTATTTGTTTAATAATATTTAATTCTTTCATAAAGTTTTCTGGATTTAAAGGGACATTCAATAATCTATGAATAAAACTATTATATGCTGACATCTTTTGGTTGGTGGGGTGGTTTGAAGTTTTATGTATTGTGATGTCTGTATGTGTTGGTTTGTGAAAAATACTAAAATCATGTAAATTATTTAATCTTGTTATAGTGAGGTCAAGAAAATTAATACTTTGATTCTTTTCTTCTTCGATTGTGAATTTCACAATGGAAGAAGAAAATAATCAACATTTGTATATTGATATACATTTTTGAAATCATAATGTGAAAAAATTATTCAGATTATACTGACTCAAAATTCTGACCATTTTAAATTGTTGTTTGGTATTAAGATGTGAACCAGCATGAAATTCCAGAGAAATAGCCCCATGGTCACTAATCTGAGCCTCATAAACCTCCACACAGCAATCCGATGATTTTGCGTTAGTAAGTTATACTTAACTTTCGAGATTGATCTATGGCCAATATTATTAGTAAATATCCTGGTGGGATCTTTAGATGTCACACTCAAACCGTGACATTCCAGCATATCGATAAACAAATTACAATTAGTACAGTTAATTTTCAAGAGATCAACATTAAGATCTCCACATATAAAAATGATATCAACTTTTGTAAAACAATAATCTAGTACGTATGATAATCTGTTAAGAAAAGTATCAACATTACCGGAACAGGGTCGGTGAACACTAAGAATGCCCAGACGTAAGTTATTCACACTCACCATATATTCCACATATTTCGCACTCCATTTCATAGGAAAATGGAGAAACGCACAAATTTTTCACAGCCTCACCTGCTTTGACCGTAGATCATCGATGCACCGTGTGCACGATTTGGATGACATACATAGTACATAGCTTGCAAATAACCAGGTATCACCATGAACTTCACGCTATCAGGCTTGCACCAGTGCTCAACAACACTCAAACATCAGGATTTTTCTCAGATAAAAGCAACTCTAGAAGATCCACTTTGTTGGAGATACATTGAATATTTCTGAAGGAGCTTCAATTTTCCACATTTGGTCGTGAGAGAATTGTTATCAATAGAGGTATTCAATCTGCCGGACATGTCCAACATGTAAGCACTGAAGTGGTTTAATGCGTCAGAGATTAATAATAGTCTATCATTTCAACTTTAAACTCTTAATTGTTTCAATGCATAAAAGTTTAATTAGTTCATCATTTAAACCTGTCACCCCTTTAATCTTTTAATGAATCAAATCTCCGAAAGACAATCAGATGAACTTCCAACCTCTAAAAACCTCTAAAACTTTCCAAAAGACGGTCATCTAAACTTCCAAACTCTCAAATTTTTAACGGGTCACATTTTATTTCATTTGCCAATCTTAAGCCAAAACAGCAACAGTTACAAATTCTGAAGATACGGTTAGCAAGTTTTGACTTCGTTTTTGTATCTTTGAAATTTAAAACAGGGTATTTATATTTATTAATATATAATATTTAAATTATTCATATGTTTTAATTTAAGGTTGAAAACTACCACACACAAAAAAGTAACGTTTCATGGTAAAAGAAATTATTATAAAATAAATAGAAGTTTATACTTGATAGAAGGTATATAAAATTATTTAAATATTTTAATATTATACTTCTACATATTTGATTTCAAAAAATTATATTTAATAATTCAAACTTCAGGAATTAAACTAAATTAATGTCATATACATATAAGTGGTACTTATATGACATTAATTTAATTTAATTCCTGAAAATTTAAGACAATTTTACGGCCTCTGTTATAGCACAAGGACTTACTGTATAAAGAATGATAAGGAAACCAAATAATTATATCTTATGAATAAATAAAATACATAGAGGTTTATACTTGAAAGAAGGTATATAAAATTATTTATATATTTTAATATTAGTTTTCTACATATTTAATTTCGAAAAATCAAATTTACTAATTAAAACTTCAGGAATTAAATTAAATTAATGTCATATACATATAAGTGGTACTTATATGACATTAATTTCATTTAATTTCTGAAGTTTTAATTATTAAATTTAATTTTTTGAAATAAAATATGTAGAAGGCTAATATTAAAATATTTAAATAAGTTTATATACCTTCTATCAAGTATAAACCTCTATTTATTTTATTTATTCATAATATATAATTATTTGGTTTCCTTATCATTCTTTATACAGTTAGTCCTTGTGCTATAACAAAGGCCGTTAAATTGTCTTTTAATCTTTTAGATCAATGGTAAACCACAGAATTATTTATATGAGTTAACATTACACTCCATTTAAATTTTCAGTATTTATTTTCCAGAAGCTTTCTGAATTGTTAAAAGGTGAGATAATATTTTTGTTGATTGATGTTATATATTATTGAATATGAATTTAATTGAGTACTGACGAAGCAAAGTCTCTCTTAAAACTTGTTTTTTAGTAATGTTTTTACATATCTTGAGATTTTATGAAAAGTAACTTAGATATCCAATAATATTGAATATTCTAAGTAAGATCGTTTTATGATGAAATTCTTAAGATTATGTTAAACATATTTAAAAGATATCTGTTTTCATAAGATTGATCAGCAGTAACAAAATTTTGTCTACTCAAAATATTCAATTTATAGGATTTTGGTTAACAATTTTTATTTATTGGATTTTGTTATATCATTTGGATGTATTATAATGAATGTTTATTTTATATGTCGTTTGATATAAGTGGTACTTATATGACATTAATTTAATTTAATTCCTGAAGTTATAATTATGAAATATAATTTTCTGAAATTAAATATGTAGAAGGCTAATATTCAAATATTTAAATAAGATATTATTATATTCAAAAAATTCTCTTTCTGAGTAAAACACCCTTTCAATTCATTTTATGTTGCATATAATAATAATTATAATTTGTTTTTTCACACATGTGCATAACATCTCTCTCATATATTTGAATATGTGGCCATACCTTTCCAAATGTTATTTTATGTACAAGAACATAGAATTCAGTTAATATTTTAGGTTATGCCCAAAAAAATTATTTTAATTTAGTTCTTCTCCAAGATCAGATATATATATATATATATATATATATATATATATATATATATATCTATATTTATATATTATATACATATATATTATTTATTTTATTTATATGGCTAGCGATACACTGATAATATACCTTATGTTAAAAAACAAAGTTTCAATATTTTGAGAGCTGATTATAGGCCTCAAAATAAGTAAAAAATGTTATATAAACATGGGTCCGCAAATGAGCCGTTTTGGAGATATAAGTAATTTTCGGTTTTCAAATTAACTACTAGCCCAACCAAATACGATATTCGATTTATTTTCTTTCAGATGTCTTGTTTACTGAATTTACAATTAAAATGTTTTTCTCTTCGTTCATTAAAAAAAAAACAGCTGGCATCAAACATTTGATTTTCATATGAGATTTACGTATTTATATTGAGTATTTTGCATCCGACTCGAGTTGTTTATTTTCTCTCACTGTGTTGTTAAGAAAAAATTATTATTCCTGAATTTGAAATGCCTTATTTTAGTACTGAAATGAGTGATATGGTTTCATTGTATGGTCGTACCAACGGAAGTGGTTCTGAAGCACGACGCCTTTATGCAGAGGCTTATCCCTTCTCTTGAAATTCAATCAAGTTTTTAGACAATTGTGGTTGAAGAGCAAATTTTAAATATTGTGACTGAAAATCCCGGTACAAGTGTAAGATGAATTTCAGCGGAGGTAGGAAGAAGTGCCCCCCTTGTCTTAAGAACTATGCATCAATAACTTCTCTTTCCTTTCCATATTCAACGAATGCAAGCTCTTAATCCCTGATCATTAAGCCAGAAGGACATTCTGTCAATGAGAACAAGGATTGCTGAACATCCGCATTTTACTTTTAATATACTTTTCACTGATGAATCCGGCTTTACCAAAGATGGAATTTTCAATTTTAATAATAGCCATATTTGGGCGGATGAAAATTCACACGCCATTGATGAATCCAGCGAAACAGCGTTTCAGTATGAATATCTGGCTAGGTATTTTAGGAGATCGTTTGTTGGGAGCAGTAGTTTTACCATGGAATTTAACAGGAGCCGCATACCTTAAATTTCTTCAAAATACCTTGTCCGATTTTCTAGATGTGGTACCTTTAAATCAGTGGATGAATATTTGGTTTATGCAAGATGGAGCGCCCCCCACATTATGTGTTAGGGAACATTTAGATCAAACATTTCACAGAAGATGGATAGAACGAGAAGGCCCAGTGCCACGGCCCGCTAGATGTCCCAATTTTAATCCTTTGGACTGTTGTATTTGAGGTTATTTGAAAAGTTTAGTGTATGCAACGTCAGTGAATAACATTGAAGAGTTGCAACATCGGATTGAAATATCCTGTCAAACGTTCCAAACACAACTAGGTCTTTTTGAAAGAGTACGTAATTCCTTCATGTGGCAATATACTTTCTGCATTGAAATGGACGTTGGTCATATCCATATACATCTTCTGTAAAACACTAGAAGTCAAAAATAAATCGAATATCCTCTGTAATTTATAGTATTTGGTTGAGCTAGTAGTTAATATTTTGAAAACCGAAAATCGCCCATATCTCCAAAACGGCTCATTGTGGACCCATGTTTATATGAAACCTTTTACTTATTTTGAGGTCTAGAATTAGCTCCCAAAATATTGAAACGTTTTTTTTATAGTTCTGTTAGCGTTCACCACTAAAATAAACTTGATTCACTGAAAAGAGCACAATTTGAACATTTGAAGTGGATGTACAGTTTACTGAGGGATGTAGAGTCGCGAAAAAACTGATGTTCGAACATAAATGAAACAGTTGACAAATAACTCTTATCTTCCATCAGTATATCTTTGATTTGCTATATAAATATATACTTACACATATTTAAGGGATACTAGCGATTGACAAAAATAATAGAGCTTAAAGTAAATAAATTGTTTTATTAAAAATCTTCAATATATTAACAAAAATAAAACACACGATTATTTTGATCTTAATAATATTAGTGACGGAACTGTGCCACCAGGAATGTTCAGTTGAAATGAGGAGTGTAGGGAAATAATGAAAACAAGTAATCGTCCTCAATCTCAGTCCATTGGACGACCAGCGTCCTGACATTTTAGCGGTTGGAAACCCTGCTGAATCAAAACTCTCGGGGGTGACATCATCGATTGATGCTGCATTGATAAACTAGCCATGGCAGATACTGTATCTTTGTCTTCTTTCTCGCTTCGAACTGCGTCGTTGTGGGAACACATTCCCGACTTAGACGACATTTGAAGGCAAGGCCAGTGTTTCATCTGCACCGACATAGCTTCCTGTAAACTCATTACGGCGTTATGACATGGTGCTCTGGATAGTTCCGAAGGAGCGATCTCCGATGGAACATCCCCAAGCAATACTTTGACACATTCTTCGGCGGAATCACAAATTGATGGGAGATCATAGCCTCCTTCTAGAGCCAGTACTACTCTACCTTCACAAAGGTGCATCAGTTGACGCGTCATATAACCGTAACAAGCAGGCGTCACCCTGTATCCACCTAAGGGAGGTAAGTGACCGTCTGTGGCATCGAAACCCGCTGAAACTAAAATTATATCGGGTGCAAATTCTTTAGCTATGGGCAGGACAACACTTCGGAAAGCGGCCAAATATTCAGCATCGCCTAATGGTGGATTCAGTCCACCATTCCAGCCTATGTTAACATTGAAACCTAAGCCTTCTCCAATACCACAATCGTTGGGACTACCAGTCCCAGGGAAAAAATTTCCATTTTCGTACCTATGAAGTGAAATGACTAGAACTCTTGCATCGCTGTAGAAAATGTCCTGCGTTCCGTTGCCGTGGTGCATGCCCCAATCGAATATAAGAATTTTATGGACCCTGTGTTCTCTTTGTAGTATCCTTGCAGCTATAGCCACTGAATTGAAGAAACAGAATCCCATGGCTTGTTGAGGCTCCGCATGATGGCCTGGAGGACGAACTATAGCGAAACCATTCCTTATATCACCAGTCCACGTTCTAACAGCTAAATCTACTGTACATCCAACAGCCATACGAGCAGCAGAAGCGGTATACATTTCATTCCATGTCGTATCACTGTCTACTCCAATGCCGCCGCAGGGAAGTCTAACGAAAGTAACTTTGCTTGTGTCCATTTTATGTCTATTTAATGAGCTAGTACCATACAAAAGGGTATGAGTTTCAGTATGGCAGGTTTGAAGTTCTTGGGTAGTTGCTTTGCGGGGCCTTAGCCTATCACATCTAGCTACTAGGCCTGTTTCTAAAAGTCTTGACCATATGCTTTGTAAACGACCTGCGTGTTCGGGATGTACGATGTTGTTGCCACATATACAAGTATGCTTGAGCATTTGGTTATCGTAAGCAAGTCCTGTGGTTGGGGACGTAGAGGACCTTCTACGGGACAACGTTGGAGGTTCTGGAATACCTAAGTGGACCACCGGACTGCTCACCGCCCTCGACAAAGGCCTTATACTGTAAAAAAATGAAAAATATCAGCTTCAAAGATTAAATATTTCGATGAAATATTACAATATTAATAAATATTTTGACTTCTATGTAAATCCGTTGATAAGTCATTCATGTTATGAAAGTTATAGTTTTCGCAACATGTAGAATTATCTGCTTAGTTTCTCCTGCATGCAGATAGGTGAGGAACAGAAAGAAGTACATACCATAATTAAGAAATAAGATTTTTTTCTACTGGCAGTTAGCGAGTGTAAAGAAATATTGGCAATATTTTTAAGAGCATGAAGTTGGTCAGTAGTCAACAAATATTTATATTTATAACACATCCTGGATGAAAATTAGGTCTGGAAGTGGTGCTTACAGGAAGGCGTAAAATATTCATTAAAGGAAAATATCTGTTTCGAACTCGGGAAGGTTGGTAAGTCTAGATACTTAATGCCGAAAAGTATAATCAAAATGTATACTGAGGGCGCTTTTATAGGACGATTGAGGTCGAAGAAGAGGTCAGAATCTTCATTCGGCAGCTAATTCATTGATGATGCGCTACCAAAAAGGAGGCAAACATGGATAACCCAGGGTCTCTTCGTACAAAAGATGCCTTATACCAGAATTTCTCAAATTCAAAATTATCGTGAGGAGAAGACAATATAATATACAGGATGAAAATTTGACTCCGCCCAGAATTCAGAAACGAAGAATTTTCGAAGATTTTAAAAAAACAGGTCAACTTGTGTTTTGAGGGGGACGAATTTCCATCATGAGTTTGTTCGGAAAATACCAGCCCCATGAAGGTGGCATCAACCCACAACATTTTTTGAATAGGGGAGAGATGTCGAGTGCTGGTTAGTTTGAAAGTTATTTATGTTCTGTACACAACCCGGTCAAAATTTTCAAAATCGGTTCATTATTCACAAAATAATGTAATATTGAACTTGCCGTCAAAAGGTGATGTTGAACAGGCAGTTGAAACGCCCAAACTCACGAACCTAAGAGTTTTGATGAATCCAAATATAATTGTCATGTTCTGTATTAGAGAGGAAGAATTCCTATGATGACATTGTTCCGAAAAAGCCATCTGAGGATGGCAACAACCCCCAACATATTTTGAATAGGTAGGAGATGTTGGATGTGTCCGGATAAAAGAACAGTCGAATGTTTAGTGAAGAACAAATTTTACACTTCATGATGTTACAGTGTCAGTGAGACAAAGAGAAGACAAGAAGTGAAGAGAATATTGCTGCCGTACGTGAAAGTGTTCGTGAAGACCAAAATTTATCGATTTCTTGATGTTCACAAGAAAAAGGCATCTCCCAGACGTCTTCGTGGCGAATTGTACGAAAAAACCTTGGTTTACAGCCATAGAAAATTATTTTAACCCAAGAACTCAAACCAACAGATCATTTAAAGCACCGTGTATGCAGTAATTGGTGCTTAGAAAAAATCAGAAATGGAGCAGATTTTCATAAGAAAATCATTCTCAGCGATTAACTCCATTGGACTTCTTTCTTTGGAGTTACGTTAAGTCATTGGTTTACAGCAATCATTCAGAAAATTTAGACGATTTACAGATTAATATTGATGGAGTAATTGCTAACATCTGATTTGTGTGAGACATGAACTTAATTCCTGCCAGCGTTTTCGTGGTGGACATTTAAATGATGTTTTGTTTCAGAACTAACGGTATCCATTGCACTTTATAATGAAATAGAAATTTCAATAATTTTCAAATAAATAATCTGTTCTTTTTTTTACAAAACACAATAGGGCGGTGTTAATGAAAGAAGCTTTAGTTCCATTGTAAATTTTGCGCCTCTAATATTCACACATGAATTCAAAAAGACTTACGTTAAAAATTAATTCAAAATTTCGAGATCTTCACTCAATAATATCTTTCGTTCTTAAAATCACGAAAGTGCCAGTAGTGCCACTTCATATACATGACAGGAAACACTCCAGTTTGGATCCTCTCCATCTCCTCTGACGAAAGACTCATCGAGATCGAAAAGCTATTGAATAGCACGGTCTTTAGCGGTTGTGTGATCGATTCGTCAGTCATGAGTTCTGCGTGTTACAGTCATGTAAGGTCGCTTGTTAAAAGCTGTTCTATTTATAGCGTTTTAATGAGGAACTCATTTATTACCATAAAATGGTAGTTAGTATCAACCACCCTGCAACGATAAATGTGTGCTACTCGTACATACACAGAGCATGGAATATTGATAATCTGATAGACACGGTGAAAATGCACCGAAAAGTTCTTGGCTATTGAGAATTTTAGATTGAAAAATACTTTGTTTGGCGGGTATCATAAGTTTTAAATTTAAAGTAAATAATACTCGTATATTATTATTGAAGAATTCAAATAATAATTTGATACATCAGTACCAAAATTCAATTATCATTCATTGGAACAGTGGAATCATTAATAAAATGAATGAATCGTTTGATGACATAATGGTCAGTTTTCAGCAAGAACTCATCATCGTTTTATGCTGCGATAAAGCCGATGAAGAATTTTGTCCCATTCTTTGAAAAACGAACTAGAATAATTTTGCATTTTCTGCAAAATCTTTTCTTACTGAAGCTCGCAGGTATAAAGGCTGAGTTATAATATTAAGTTGTACATTCATTTTAACCCTCATCACATAAAACACTCTTTTTGAGGAATTTTTCAGATTCTGTTTAGTTTATATTCCAACAATAACTAGTTTTCGTGAGCTAGTTCCAGCGTGATGTTATTTCATCCAAATATATGAAATTTTCGAATTTTGAGCCTATTGAAGTGCATCATTCAGTCCAGCTTATCACATTAGAGTTAGAATTAATTGTTATGTTATCCGGTAAAACGTAAAAAAAACGGTTTTTTTAAAATCCCACCAACCAGATAGAATCACCTTTTTTCGATGGATATTGGCTTTCGAAATGCTTTGAGCTGGTTCATATTTTTTGCTCCATGATCTCTTGCGCTTGACATTGCTATATACAACGCATTTTTCGTCCCCAGTTATGATACGCTTCAAAAATGTATCATTTTCCTGACGTTGATAAGCGAATCATAGACGTCGAGGCGACGATACAAATTTCTCCCTGGGAGAACATGGGGAACCCATATATCGAACTTCGAGGATGAACTCAGGCCTTTAAAGTGGTCATAAACAGTGAAATTCGATAAATTCAACTCCTCACCGATCTCACGTGTTGTTATTCGCCGATTTGCATCAATTAATGCCTTTATCGTCTCTTTATCAGCTTCAAGTGGCCTTCCGGAATGTGGTACCCAATAGTGATACGCTTCAAAAATGGATAATTTTCGTGAGGTTTCAGGAGCGAATTACACACGTCAACGCGACGACACAAAATTCTCTCCGTGAGGACATGTGGAACTCATATATCGAGCTTCGGGATGAACCCAGGCCTTTCAAGTGAACAGTTGAATTCGATAAATTCAACCTCTCACCGATCTCACATGTTGTTATTCGCCGATTTCCATCAACTAATGCCTTTATCGTATCTTTATCAGCTTCAAGTGGCCTTCCGGAATGTGGTCCATCTTTGACATCAAAATAGCCGGATCAAAAGTTTGCAAACCAGTTCTGGCACTGACGTGCTGTCAACACATCTTCTTCATACACATGGGTTAATTTCCTCCTTGTTTAAACAGCATTTTTACCTTTTCTTTAGTAAAAAAGTAAAATATGACGAAATTGCTGCTTATTGCTCTCCATATTTAAAAGGGCATCAACCGAAAACTACTACGTAGAATTAATTGAACTTATACACACACAAGCCTTGCTATATCAGCTCTCAAAACATATAGCTATTATGCGGCATAAGTGTGAAGTTGGGTTCGAAAAAATACAATTACATCCTCTGTAGGAAAAAAAACGATATTACTTTCCGAACAATCTTATATAAATCAATAAATTCGCTTATTATTTTTTCTTCAGATACCCTCACATCCTCTTTCACAAGTTTATCCGAATTGATAGATGAGTTGTAATAATAATAACATATCTAATTCTTTGAGAATTTTGCTTGAATTGTAGTACGACAACAGCTTTGCTGCTCTTATTGAAACTTGAAATACCAGAGATCTAAGAATTTATTTCTTATAACACGTTTTCATTTGAGCACTCGATTGAACGCGTGTGCCATAAATCATTTCGCCAATGCGTTATTTTAAAATTTAGAATACACAAACTGTGAATAACTAACTGGTTGGCAGATGCATATCACATTTATTCGAATCTTAAATGAAAAAAGGCTATAACTGCAAGAGTTTACTAAATTTTAAGTAAATTTAATTGTTATCAACCTACCTTCTAGATTCGTTGTCCTTAATTTCTACATCTTTCTGTTCCTCTTCAGGCGGTGGCTGAGGGGGTTGGAGTATAGGAGGAGGTGGACCTTCCAAGAGGGGGTGCCCGAGAGGCAACGGCGAAGACTGCGTCCTTCCAAGCGGCCGAATCACCCCCCTCTGCTGCGGCTCTTGGAGCTCACTTATTGTGTCTAGGGGAGTTTCCTCGTGCTCGCTTTCTATGGCAGGCAGGGAAGGGTAAAAAGGTAGGGTACCAGGTAGCATTTGACCAGTCAGTGGCATTCCGAGACGTGCCGTGCATGCCGCCCTTAATGCAGCTTCGGAAAGATCTGGAGAGAGCACATGGTGAGCAGCTAGAGAAATGTTGGGCATTGACGGACTGCTGAACAATGCGTGGCTTTGATATTCGTCCGATTCGCAAGGGGGGCTTAGTTCTTTCGGTGGTTCTTGTGGCGGTGATTCGCTGGGAGGTAGACAAGAGCTCAAAAGTTTCTTCTTGAGCGGGGAAGGAAGGTGGCGTTTACTCATAGGGCTGCAGCGTCGTTCCATGACACGTTGTTTGAGCCGAACTTTAAGTAGATTTGGTTCGGAAGCTGAAACAGAAATTTACTTGATATATTTATATAGTATATATAATTCGAATCGTTTTGATTTTTGATAGAAATCCATTGTAGACTTCAATTAAATAATACACATATATATGTTGATTTCTATTCATTATTGTGAGTTGCTCCTATGAAGCGTTTCCTTCACATATTAAATTCTTTAAATGCTTATAAAAAACTGGTCTAAAATTGGGTAACATACTGTATTTCAATCGTTTCTGTTTGGAGATAAGGGTACAATAAAGTTTTTTATTACCTTTGGTGAAACCACCGGTCCTTAGGAGAATATATCCAATAAAGGTGAATTAGATAACTCAGTTTGGTCATTCAATAAATTCCCCAAAATTCTTAATCCGTTTATTTCTAGACTTTCTAACAGGTTCAGCTTCAGACCCATATTTTCTTCATTCCAAATCTTAAAACGCTCATTGAAATCATGTTTCCTTTTCATCAAATGTTCCGCATACTTATTATTGAGAAAAGAGCGTCGGTGTTTCTTTATTCTAGTTGTCAAATATAAGGACATTTCTTGTAGAGATGGATTACCATGAGAGGTGAGAGAATTGTATATTTTTTTGGTATTTAGCTCCGGGTATATTTCGTAAATAGCATTTTTATATAGTTTTTAGTTATCGTACTGTCTATCATTGATGGCGAATAACTGTCAATAATAGGAAACAAATTTACAACATCAAATGAGACTAATTTTGTATTGGGTGGTATTTCGATGTTTTAAATTTTGTTATTCAGTGTTGATGAATTATTCAATGAAAATTGAGGTTGGAATTTACAAAAAAATCTGATAATATTTATTAGGAATCTCGACATTTTGCATGCTGGTTTTGTCCATGAAACTTGTGGTCTTATCAGTTATTCTATTTTGTAGAGTTTTATTAAGGAATAGAGTTGTGGTACCTGAGGGTACATTGTTACAAGTTTATTTATATCGTTCTGTGTGATAATAAAATATTTTTAGTTTGTTTTAATATTGATTTAATTTTGTCCTTACTGAACCCTTCTATTGAGTCTTTTCTGAGTGTTTTAATTGTTTTTTTTCGATATAATTTATTATTTTATCTGTATAAAGTATTTTACCTATTGCTACTATCATATTACCTTCATCTGATTTTGTGGGAATAATGTTGTTTTCATCTGCTTTCCTTATTAAATTTTTTGCTCTTTTCTGTATACTGTTAACTATACATTTGCTCACATGATATTCTTTTTCAAAAATCTCTGAATACTGTTATTTATTTTTCGCGCTACTATGGGAGTTTCTTAACACTATTTCTGTTTCTATACTTATGTTTCAGCTTTTCCAACTTAAAACTTTTCTTGATGTTGTGTTTATACCCCTTTTTCAGAATATTTTGTTCATTATCCGGAAAAACCATGTGGAAAAGGTTTACGAATCTCTCGAAGAACTTGTGGTCTAAAAATTTGTTTTCATTTAGTTCTTTACATCTAATAAAGTTATCGAACATTTTCTTTTGGCTTGTGTATTTGTTAATAATAATAAATTTTATGATTCATCTTTGTTCGAATTGGAAAATCTTGTTAATCGAATTCTATTGAATGTAGTCTTAAAAGGAGCTCAGTATGTATTACCTTATTACCTTAACATAGATATTGAATGAATCTCTTTTGCTGTATTGGATATTTCTTTCTTCGATTACCTTTTTTTTTCTTCGCTTTTTGGGCTGCTGCGTTTTCGGTTGTTGGTTTTCATTGATGCGTTTTGGTGTTTCCTTATTTCTGATGCGATTGTTCAGAAACCAGATGTTTTGGGTAGCTTTACCACATTTGAAACGAGCTTAAAGTACCACAGGGGCAAGAGAAGCTTTTTTATTCTAGTATTAAAGGACCTTCCGGTTTATTTAATATAAGTTTTTGACATTTCATGGAGACGTCTTCTTACTGTGCTTAGGACAAGTGAAGTATCTGTGGCATCTCGAAGACGTTGATTTGCCATTCTGCAAGTGCTGAGAGGCGGTCTTCTTACCGAAAGAATTGAAAAACGGTCTTCTACTAGGTCTTTAACGAACAGTACCGTGCCAGTAAAACGTGATATCAAACTTTGGCTAATAGTGAAGAAATTGGTACTTGTGTTCGACCGGCCTGAAGCATTCCAGAGGCTCTGTTGACATCACCCGCGGAAAAAACTTGGCATAATGAAAATTAGATTTTAAATTGCGTTAAACCATTTGATCATATTAAAAACTAAATGCAGACTGAAGAGAAAAACATTAAAATGCATTTCTAATACACGTGAACAAAAAATAATTAAACTTGATGAAAACTTGATTACTGTGAACCAGACGACGTTTCTATTATATAATCTAATATTTAAATAAAGTTATTCTGATTTTCAAAAATTTGTGAAAATCAGAATAACCTTCTTTAAATATTGTTTAATATGGATTTTCACCAAGTAAGGACTAATTCAATTCAATATTATATAATCCATATGAGTTTATAGAATTGACAAAAATATTGAGGTGCTACAGAAAATAAGCATCTTCCGTAAATATCAATACCCTCAACTTTTGACGAGCAGTTCATTCTAGATAAATGCATCCACAAAATTTTCATATTCATCTTGTTTGGGTTTTCCAGATGTCTTATAAGCGGTAATTGTAAAATGCGCCCTATAGTTAGTTCCTTTGAATTAAAATATCCTAGCTGCTAATATTTTCTAATCAAAGTGACAACACCGTATTGTCGAAAATATCTAAATTGGATAGCACTTCATAAAACCCGTTGTCTAATTTGTCAGAAACGTCCAACGTACGTAATCTTGAATCATCATGTATATAATCCGAACAAAAAGACTCGATAATTTCAGTTTCCCTAATCAGTTCAAGGATTTCATCGTCACAATGCACGATTTTTCCTGAATTCTATTTTCTTGTAAGTTCATGATCAATGTAAAAGGAAACGTCCGATGTTTCATTCTGTTTGATGTATGCGATTGATTATCCTCTATTGACCTTGATAAGCGTCTAATTATAGAACGAAATCAAATAATAACGATGCGATGTATTTTGAACAGTTTATAATCAAAAATATAATTTGAAGTGAATTTTAAGTAGGATATTCTTAGAATCTGGCAGAGGCTTATTCATGAGGTAATTCCAGGTAATAAAGTTGTATGGTGTATAATTGCTTCAGACTTGATTGATCGAGAAAAATTTTCATTGTGAATCTCATTTTTATTTGGAGATGAATTTATCTGTTACTATGTTTTTTTAGGTAGTGATATTGTTCCATGAATGTAGAATCGGAATTACAGCGATCCAGCATGTCTGAAGCAACCTGTTCGCGATGACGTTTTTGAAGAAAATTCAGGTCTTTCGGTACGAGTCGTGCGGCCACCTTTCTCATGCCCAAAATATCAATCAAAATCGTACGTGCGGACTCGTGGGATATCTTAAGATCATGTGCTATCTCTCTCAAGCTGGTACGACGGTTTTCCAGCACCCTTTCCTTAATTTTATCGACGTTATCTTCGATCGAAGCCGTCGATGGGCGACACTTCACGACCGTCCTTGAAGGCTCTGTACCACTGATATGCACGAGTTTTCGATAGAGCATTATCACCAAAGGCCTTTTGCAACATTTTCAATGCATCGGCACACGAAAATTCATTTGCAACACAAAACTTTAAACAAATTCTTTGCTCAACGTAATCACCCATAGTAAAAATCGGCACGCACTCTGACATCGACTGACTTAATCAGCTGTTGCAAACACACTAGTTGACAGATCCCGCTCAAGCTTGACATAGTAATTAAGGACAGTGGTACCAACCTAGGAAAAAAAATTTTTACCTGCCTCATTGCCCCGCCAGATTTAAATCGATAATTCCCGGTACTTTCTTGACAGAATGTATACGATATTTTTCCCTCAGTGTCAAAGCCAGAAAAGTCTACAGATATCATAATATACTCAATTCAAAATATAAACTATTAGACGTATTTCGTGTTTTATTCCAATTATCAGATAGCTCTTATACTGAAAATTGACCACAAAACAAGATTGAAACTCACCCACAAAACAAGATTGAAACAAAGAATTACATTTTAAGGTTATCAACGGATATGTCACTGAGGTATCCGAATTCTCCTTAATAATTTTGGATCAAAGTTAAAATTGCCGACCTTTAGAATAGACCGTATTAATGCAATTAATAAAAAAACATAAAAATAAAAATTTTTATTCAGTCTTTCAAATTGAATCAGACTTAAAAACTTTCATGCTTAAGCTAACGATAGTAAATTTATAAGACATTAAAACATAAAAAATAAAACATAGGAAATGTACAGAAACTTCTAAGTGGAAAACAAGAAGAAACAAATTATTTTTTGGCTTTGACCCATGTGCTTTTCATCTCGGGAACTCGAAACAACACCCTTTTAATGCTTAAGCGTTTAGGTGGCTGCATTTTATATTTCATGTCTTTTAATTGAATATGCTGTCTTTTTTCTCGGGCTACTTCCACGACAAATCACAATGAGCCAAGCATTTTACGTGTGCTCCTTCTTCTTCAATATTAAAAGATTTGTCCAGGCCATAGTTCTCCTTCATACTCCACTATAATAACGTCATCTTGATCAAATACTATTTGAGAAATATTGGAAGGGGGCTGCTCATTTTGCTGCACTTCATCGCTCGATTCCTCATCTAAATCTAAAGGCTAATCGGAATCATCAATCGTCTCGATTTGCCGCTCATTTTCTTCCGTTACAGTTATTTGGTCAATTGGCTTGGTAGGGTGTATGTATATTTTCGTGCACTAAATGGGGCTAGTGTATGATAAATAATTTAGGGTTCGTGCGCAGAGTGAATGTAGGTGCGTGGCAGAGAAAGTTTATCTTAAAAACCCTTTGAAATTAAATTAAATATATATTTTTAGAAAACACAGTTTTAATTTGATTCAATAAAGGGAAACAAAGAAAATATAAATGATCAATTAAAAATATTAAATAAATACTTGAAAGAATACTAAATAAATACTTTAACTGTTTATTCCACATTTTTAATTAATAATTCATATTTACTTTGTATTCTGTTATTCATTTTGGTGCTGTGTCATGAGTGTTGATTGTAGATAGTATATGTCTACGAAATTTAAATTTTTTTCTGAAGACATTTATTTTATTAAATTCAAAAAAAATTTTGAGAATTTTTTTTATGAAATTGAAATTTGTAGTGAGGTTACCGGATTAAATCTTTATTATATCTAAGATATTATAATAAGACTTCCACGAAGTAAAAAACTCCTTTTTATAAGTTCATTTTAATTATCCTTTATGAAGCTGAGAATCCTATACCTTTGTTGTAAAAGATTCATATCAACAATACTGTGGGCATTATTTCGCTGGAGCTTCTATCGATTAAGCAAGCCAGAGTGTTTCATGTCAGGAATAATGTTTCCTTTCAATTGCAGATTCAGCAAGGTCGCTCATGCCTGCTCACTTTTCAGTATCGCTCGACAAAAAACCCATCACGTGTATTATATTTAATATTTATGATTTGTTCAGGAATAATTTGAAATAAATGGAAATGCTCAATTTCATCAGGCAATTATAGTTTACTGCAATGATGTTAATTATTCACTTTTATTCATAAGTTACCCATTATCCTATAATAGGTCAACCGTTTCTTCATCACGAAGATCTTTCGTAGAAATAACTTGATATGAGGCAGATATACAGTTTGCTTGAGAGAAAATAAAAAACGTTTATCATGGATATAATAGATTCTAAATGAACTGTGAATGGAAAAAGCGTTCAGCCAGGAGATCAGTCTAAAACGCGATTCTGGGTGGAATACTTTACTGTTATAAACCGTTGAAAATAAAATCTGTACATTTGTCAAAAACTATACATTGAAGAAAAAACTGTATGCCTTGTAGACTTACGAAGTTCTTTGGGATGGACGAAACGTACGTTAGTATAATAATTAAAAAAAGAAATAGAAACATGTGTTTAATTAATAAATTAGTTATTGTCATTTACACTGGCGTTTAAGATATAGTAAATACTCATCCAAAAATCTCTGATTCTGGGAATTAAAGTTACGGGAATGAAAACAGTAAACAAGTTTTTCCCCACCACAGAAGAAATAGACGGATCCTAGCGTTTTTTAAATTTTTATCTTAAAACCATAAAAATTCAGTTTTGTTGATATAAATATTCTCACCTGTTTTTCTAAGGGGAAAATCGTTGCTGTTAGGAATGCCATCTGTACTCGTATCCATATTTTTCGACCTGAAATGAAGCAAACTGTCAAAAAAATCAAAGCAAGCATACCTATGAATGTGAGTCAATACTTGATAGAAGTAGAATTTAAATGATTTTAAATTCAGAATATAATTTGAAAAATACAGGACTTTCTTTTATATTTTTCTGATAACTATTATGACTTAACCTGTTACCTGATTCCGGCTTGACGTCGACTTCTGGGATACCTGTATATGTTCATTTCTATTCATTTTCAAGAGAAGCGTCCATGGCGCATTTCGTTATACAGCGGGAGGTTTCTTTAAATGTTTATAATTCATCATAATATTATATAATAGAAATCAGGTATTTGATGGATTGGTCTTTATTTGATGGAAATTCATTTTCAACTGGTAGTAAATATAATTAATTTTCCACAAACTTTTTATTGAGGAACGACAATTGTAGAAATGAACATATATGTGTATTTTTCAATTAAGTGTATAACGCAATTCGAAGTAGGGTAGACCAATTTATATTGGAATACAACGAAATATTTCATCAGATTTTCACATATTTTATAATAATAATAAATAATAAATAATATTTATAATAATAATAAATAATTAATAAACCTTAAAATAACTCACACTGTTCTTTGATTTTGTTAGAACATAGATCAATCTTGAATTATATAGTTGATCTGTATTTCGAAGCTTAAGTCTTTTAACACGTGAGTGATATAGGTTATGTTTTTGATTTTGATATTTGGAATGTTAAAAGAGGACTGAAGACGGGATTGTCTAGAATTATATTTGTTTTTTGAAGATATAGTGCACATTTTTTTTAGAGATTTTTGAAATAATTTATTCGAATATTTAAATATATTAAATATTTCAAATAAATTATATCAACTTTCTTGACCTCACGATAACTAGAGAAAACAATAAACATAACTTCGCAATTTATCATAAACCATCACAAACAGATACCATTATACACCGTAATTCTTTTCATCCATTCCAACACAAACTAGCAGCTCTCCATAGTATGATATACCGTTTATTGAACATTCCACTAAACCAAGTCAATTTCCAAAAAGAAAAATGTATAATTAAACAAATAGCTTACAACAATGGATATAATACATCTCTAATAGATAATTTAATTAACCAACGTATACACAAAAACACAATAAAAGAAATTTATCCAGTAACATCTGATCTATCTGAACACAAATACGTTAGCCTCACATATCTCGGAAACATTAGTATTCAACTAAAAAACCTACTCAAAAAAGAAAATATTAAAGTCTCTTTCAAGACAAACAATCCTATTAGCAAATACATCAAAAACAATAAAAACAGTATGGATAAACTTCAATTATCAGGTGTATACAAACTCACTTGCCCAGATTGCCCAAAGATTTATATTGGTAGAACAGGTAGAAATTTCGGTACACGCCTAACCGAACATAAAAGAAGTTTCGATAAAAATAAAAAAGATTCACATTATGCTAAACACCTCCTTGAAAATAACCATTCTTTCACAAAAGAAATAGAAATTCTACATGTTGAAAATAGAGGTCTAAAATTGAACTTATGGGAAATTTACGAAATAAATAAACATAAAAACAGCAATAACCTAGTAAATGAACAAATAGATTTTTATTACACCCCTCTATTCAATATTTACAAGGGATCGAGTGAACACGATTCTGAAGGGAATATTCTTTGAGAAAACCAACCCGACGAACAATTAAAAACACATGTACACCTTCTGTAAAAAATCTTATAAATTCATTGTACAACAACTGTTACTTCGTATTCTGATGAAGTCTTTCTAGCAAAGACGAAACGTACGTCAATACCAAAAATAAAGTAGAAAATGTAAACAAGTGTTTTATTTTATAATGACAATTAAATTATATTCTTTGAGAAGTCCTTTAAGTGTGTTCATGTTTTTAAAAGGCAATTGGTGTTCTTAACGGTAAGATCAGAAACAAAATTTTGTCTCCTTTAAATATTTATTTATTAATTTTAATTACTTTCGTATATCTGTTGGGTTATTTATTCCATTTGACATTATATATTGAGTTTTGATTATATACGTCTATTAAATGTAAGCGGTGCTTGTTAGATATAAATTTATTTCTAAAAGTTTTTTGAATGAAAATTTTTTTGAAATTAAAATTGTAGAAGATAAACATATTTCAATTTGTTTTAATATTCAAATTTTGACATATTTTATATACTAGAAATTTTATACAATATATTTTGTTCAAATAACCAACTGATTTTCATAAAGTACTTAGTCCATATTAGTCTACTTAGTCGATATGATCATGCTTCAAACACTTTATCGTATCTGTCGTTGTTGTATTTTGTATTTGATTTCTCAGCTGAAATATATAAATTGTATTCACTTTTGATTTTTTACAGGGTTCGAACAACTCATATTATACAATGCCGAACTGTTCTCTCTAAACAGAAAATAGGACCTTGGAGCCATCCTAAATTTTGCGATATTGAAACTCTGCGGGGGCTTTCCATAATTTTTTGAGTTCGATTTTATTGCAATGAACATATTTTTCATCTCCAATCATAATCAAACATAATTTCATAATTTCCTTGTTGCTTAAATTTCTCATGTGATTGACTCGTTTTGAAATTACTTATTTAGTCATTCCCAATGAAGTTGTCAATTCCTCTTGACTTTGGCTCCATTTCTCCATTTTAGAGAACTTTATCTCTATCACAATTATTTCGGCTTTCGAAATTCAAATCAATAAATCGTTTATCAGTTACACATGGGAGTTAGAATTATATTTTCATTTTGTATTTTCCCATTCGATTTCCATCGATACTATAAAATAACGATTTCAGAATATGTAATTCGCCTTGAAGATGGAATAAATCGTTATTATTTACTGAAATGCCATAATGGGAGAAAGTCAGAAAAATAAACTCCACCGAAACGTATCATACCTCGATAAAATACATAATTTATCTATTAAAAGAACAATGCACGTTATACTACCACGTGGCTTATTCATTTCATGTTCACCTTCTTGATGAACAAAGCAGAAGTTTTTAAAATCATTTAACATTGACCTTTTCCATAAATTCCACGCTTTTCATATTGAATCCAGAGGAGTATTTATGATCGAAATATATTTGTTGCTACACTGAAAAATACTTTCCGAGTAATTATTCCTTCGAGAGTTCAGAAACAGGATTTAAAATTGGAACAATATTTCTCTTTAATAACTGGAAATGCTTATGAATTTTGAATTGTCGATTTGAAAATCTATTTGTTTATAGTATTTTACGATAAGTTGAAGCACCGATTAAAGTTAAAACTAAGTATGAACATAAATATCCGGAAAATTGTGGAAAATTATAATTCTCTTCTTTATATTATGTTTTCGACAAATAAATTAATGTAATAACATCCCTGATGCTCGTTGAAAATTAACTTTAAATGTTTCTAACACGTTTCAATCATTCCAGTGGCGCAGATAAAAAAATATTTGATATTACAACGTCCTCAACTTGAACGCCCTTGATACTACTGCAAATTTTTTGACGGAATTGAAAGTCTTGGAAGATTTTTCACGAAAATGGAACTCCTAGTCGAAAGCTCTAAATCTCACTTGGAAAATAATGGGCTTTCTGTTGAAAAATTAAGGAAGATGAAACAGAAAGCAAATTAAAGGAGTTTTTCAATATGACGACCATTCTTTTCGATACAATTAATATTATTATTAATTATAATGAGCTAGCGTCTGTCTACTTACCACTACGTCCGTGCGGACTATGTGGTTCACCGCTAATTTATATTTCCCGACGAGATCCAGTTAAGGATAAAACCGAAATTATGTTCGAGGGTAATTTTTTCAGTTCGCAGTGGGCTATAATTGCTTGACCAAAGACCTCGAATTTGAAGCGACTCACTGCTGGGCACTCTGAGACGTGAATGGCTGTTTCAGTGTCCTCAAGGCACGGCCTGTATTCATCGTCTTCAACCAGACCGATTTTGTGCAAATGCGTTTTCAGCCTGCAGTGAGCTGTCATAATTCCGACAAGTATTCTGAGTTTGACCTTATCCAGAGCTAACGCTAGGTCTGCCAGGAACTCCTTCGAACGTTTCAGGACAGGATGGCTCAGCTAGAACGACTCTAGTCTTGTCTGTTATCGTCCGCTTAGCCACCTCATGTACTACCCCCAGGAATGGTTTAGGGTCTACCAGAGGCAGCGTGGCTCCAGCAAACGCCAGCCGATCTGCCACTTCGTTATCCAAATATTTTGAGTGGCTCGGTATTCAATCAAGAGTGATTCTGTTATACAGACTGTTTAGAGCCGTGCGTCAACTCTGAACTTACGATGTACAACTGATGGATTCTAGAGCATTTAGTACTGATTGACTATCGCTAAATATTTTGATTTTGTCTTGGTGGATTTGCCGTTTCAACAGCAGATCCGCCAAAAAAATTTCAAGAGATTTTTCCGATTGAATCTGTAGAGGTTTCGAAGAAATGATCCAGTTTTTGTTTGAAATTTTCTTTTTCCTTCAAGAAGAATCATATCTAAAAATATTTGATGCCTATTTTCTCTGTAACTGTTACGCATAAATTAACACGAATTATAGTATGGGCAACTTACATGTATATACCAGTTCAAAACTTAATAAACCCGAACATGTCTTGTTGATCGCTGGGCATCAGCAGCAGATATGCATGTTTCATAGCTTTTTGGCTTCTCATCAATGCTCTAATGCCAATCGTTGGCATTAGTTGGTCGTGATAAATATTCGCCGGTTCAATAAATTCATTTGAAACTATTACGTTTAGAGCTTGCCACTCTTCAAGAATTTCAGTTCTGTCGAAAAATTCCGAAAAAAGTGTTATTTCTTCTAACTTTAACACCCTGTGTCTCGAAAGTTGAAAAATTACGACTCATGTCTGAGTAAAATTTGTTCTCATTTAACTATATATTACCTAGCTAATTAGTTTATTTCACCTACTCTTGGGAACCTAACCTAGGACACCCTGTATATGTTCAAATTATTGAAATTCGGATATATCAATAAAAATAATCTATACGTTTGCATCGTCTGAATAAAAATAATAGAAACGAATACTGAATCGATTGATATTTTATTTTTAGTGTAGTTAGTACATTGATTCTCAATGAATTGGTAGAGTTATTTTTGAAATTTCGATCCGAGATTGCAGGAAGTTATTTTTAGAAAATAATATTTGATTCTACGATAAACTGAGATCGTCCATCGAGATAATTCATATTGATACAGACAAAGTAAGTCGCAGGAAATAGTTTTTTCAAGTTTTAATTGTTTGGAATTTCAGTTTATTACCTGTTATGGTATTTCAGAATATTTTTATTGAATTTAATCTTGAAAATCGAAACAAAACTCTTTATTGGTACTTCGATTCCGTTGTTTGTTTCCGAATTCGTTCGTTTTGTTTCAAATCCTGGGTGACCCACATAACAGTTCAGACGGATATTTCCGGAAAACGCTAAGGGGAAGAATGACAGACACATAATTTCGAAGGTTTCGCAATTCAATTTATGAATGTGCCAAAAAATATTTTTGGGCGTTGGTTTCGGCGTAGAGAACTCGTTGAAGTGATGGGTGAAGTGTATTAAGTGGTCGAGTCGCAGAAGGAATTTTAATTAATAATATGTTCAAATTGCCTACCCTTCATCCATACACAGTAACAGTATGTTCTCTGCATATCATCTGAATTTCGTCCTGAGATTGTTTTACCTCATTTCATGGTAGTTTGTAAGTTTATAATTTGTTTTTTCTTCTTGTTGCTTTCTTGTTGTATTGAAAATGAAGGTTAATTTAATAAAGCGCTATTATTATTATAATTCAGTAGCAGAAAGTCCGAAAAATTGTTCATTGATCGAGTAATGCTGTACATCGAGGAATGGTATGAATTCTACCAGGTTTTCGTACTGGCATACGAGCATGGCTCCTTCGCCAAGTGACTAGTCAGCAGTCTTCACAGTCCCCCACTAGAGGTAGAAAGTGTGATAAAGATTACCCCATATCATCGCGCGAAGCGAGAACCCCTCCGAAGAGATCAACCCACCTGCTTCCAGTTTGGGCTCCCACTCGAAAGCCAGAACCGACTGACTGGCAGCAGCGAAGCACTATTCAACCTCTACTGGCTCCGCAGGTCAGTACCCGAGTTGTTTGTGACGCAACTCACCCGCCGGAAGGAATTCTTATCCAAGCATCCGAACGCAGTCCCATGAATTAAGATAATCTCAAGATTGATGACTTCTATTGATCCTGGTACGAGCACCGTCTAACAGTCTGTACGTCCTGACCCACCGAACCCATATGAAGTCATTTGATTGATGCTGGCATCAAGCACTAACGGCTAAGCCATTACGTCGAGATCCACAAACCCTAAAAAGTTACTACGCATTGATCCGAGGCCAGGACAAACCGGTCGAACCGTCAAGTCCCGTTAAACCCCGGGTCATTTCATGAGAATATCCCGAACATGAGGGTCTGCGAACAGATAAATGAAATACCTCCCTAGTCCAACATTGCGGAGTCCAACACCAATACCCCTTTGGCCAGGTGGTACAAGTAACACCTGAGGGTAAACCACTCCCCCGAGGTAAAGATGTATGCTACAGTATGCTACATAACGCACTCGGCCATTTCACAGAATCCGGAGATTTGAACTGCGATAGAGTAGAGTACACCAGTTTTAAGGGAGAAGCCCTGTGCTGCGACAGACTCCCTGTCACTGAGCGCTCAGCCCTCCATTTCACCAGAACGGAAAAACTAGGGCCTCATACGGAGATCTACCACCATACAGGTCCAGTGACTGTCGTGAATGGCATAACGTTAGGCACTAAGACTTACCCCTTCATTTCGCCGGAACGAAACTAGGGTCCTAGTCCTGACAAGCGCTCCCATCTCGTCAAGATCTAATGCCCGGGGGGCGCGACAAATGGTGTATAAGGGAAGATATGCCTCTTAACCCACAAAAGGTAGTTATAGTACCATTTACCAAGAAACGGAAGCTGGATGGTTTAGAACCGCCGACAATCCGTGGTGAAACAATACAATTCTCTAATGAGGCAAAATACCGGAGAATAGTCGTGGACAAAACTTTCAATTGGAATGCACACCTAGACAAAGTGTATCATAAGGCCAGAATGGGATTCTGGAACCGCACGTGAATCTGCCGTAAAACCTGGGGTTTAAAGCCCAGGCAGATTTATTGGCTATACAATATGGTAATTAGACCACAGATAGCGTATGGCGCTGTAGCGTGACTGAAGAAGGGCAAACAAACGATTGGCCAACATTAGCTTTCAATTACAGGTGCGTTTGCACCACACCCATAGCAATCATGGATCCTACTAAATCTACCACACCTGCTCTAGCAAAGGGAAGCGGAACGGGCCACATACAAAATACATCAACTGGCGATCGACAGGCTAGAGGCAATAGTGATGGGAGGATCAGGACTGCTGGGCGAGCTTTTAACGAACAGCACCCTATCGATGCCTTCGGATCTAATATCAAAAGTCACGAGCCAAGAAAGGTATTTCAATGAAATCCTCTCCAGCCGGAAGAAATGGACCCAGCATGCTGAGCTTCTATTGAGAACCGACCTTGGCTTGTTCATAGACGGCCCGCGAACGACTAAAGGAACGGGAGCGGGAGTTTATGGTAGCAAAACGAGAATCAATGTCTCATTGAGTCTCGGTAAATACGCAACCATATTCCAGGCAGAACTATTTGCCATTGGGACCGCGGCAGATCCGCTGATAAAACGGCAAATCAACCACAGCAAAATCAAAATATTTACCAATAGTCAGGCAGTACTAAAAGCTCTGGAATCCAGCTGCTGTACATCAAGAACAGTCTGGAGTTGCTGCATGGCTTTAAACAGGCTCGGTATGTATAACAAAATCATTTTGTTTGGATACCGAGCCACTCACACTATTTGGGTAACGAAGAGGCAGATCGGCTGGCTGGAGCCATGCTCCCTTTGATAGGCCCGGAACCATTCCTGGGAATACCACACGACATGACTTAGTGGACGATAACAGGCAGAATGAACTCAAGACTAGAGTCTTTCTGGGTGAGCCATCCTGGCCTGAAACATTCGAAGGCGTTCCTTGGAACAGCTTCGAACCAAAAGATGGCGGACCTAGCGCTAGGTCTGGATAGGGCCATACTCAGGGTGTGCCTTGAGGACACTGAAACAGCCATGTACATCGTCTCAGTGTGCCCAGCGGTGAGTCGTATCAGGTTCGATATCTTCGAAACAAGGCAATGACCGGACCATGAAATGGATAACCCTTTATAAAATGTTTTCCATTAAGAGGTTTTATTTTGATATTGAAAAAAAGGAGTATATTTCGGGAAAAATCAATGGATGTTAATTTCATTGGCAAGAGAAAGCTAGGCCATTAACAATGGAAAACGATATCAGCCAAATAGCAGCCACGGCTACGGTTGAAGCACCCTATCCTTTTCATGAAATTTTCCGAGACCAATTCAAACATTTGCGGCTGTATGTCCTCAATAACTTCACGAATTTCATCCTTAATGTCTTAAATCGATTGTGGAGCATTGGCATAGACCTTATCTTTCACGTGGCCCCAAAGAAAAAGCCTAAAGGTGTTAAATCACAAGATTTCGGTGAACAATTAAGATCACTTCATCAATATCTTCCAATTCCGGCCATAGAAAATCATTAATCATTGTTAGATTTCTTCGAAATCGAACAAAGTATGTTATTTGGCAAGAATTCAGGACTGCACACCAGCTCAGGATCGAAAATACTGTCCTTCATATTTTTCTTAGAACCCTTAAAAACCAAACCCAGAAACGTATTCAGACCGACGCCGTTTTTGCAGACATTTTCAACAACCATTCTTGGATTTTCTGAGCCACAAATGTGTTAATTCTGCTCATTAACGTAGCTTCCGCGATGAAAAAGGGCCTCATCAGTGAAGATGACTTTTCGATGAAAATCCGGATTATTTTGATGCAGCTCGAGGACCCAATCACTGTAGATACGAAATTGCTGGTGATCGGCTTGATTTGTTGTGTGAAATGAACTTTAAAAGCCTTAAGACCTAAGTTTTTATGGAAAAACGGTGTAATGTCGTTTGTGGCATGCCTAATTCCAAACACCGACGAGAAATTGACAAACCTGGGTTTTCTACAATTCTATAGGCTACAGTAGCAATATTCTCAGTTGTTCTTGAGCAACACACACAGTTTCGATTCTTCAAATCACTAACTTATCCCAGCAGCTAAAATTTTTCCACCAGTTTCACTATTACCGGCCGAGAACGTGCTTTAGTTTCGCGAACTGTGACTGTAAAATTTTCACTATTTTTGTAGCGAGTTTTAACAATTTCATTGTTGTTGAAGCGTGTATTGTTTCATTTTTAGTAATGGCGTAGTTTTTACTTGTCAAATGTCAGAAGATGACAGCTTCAAAAGTGACAGCTGCCCAGATAGCAGGCTATTCAAAATGAAACCTCTTATTGGAGAACCCTTTACATAGTCCAGCCCTGAAATGGACCAAATTAATTTGTACTCCCAGTAAAAAGTCACCACTGATTCATCAAACCTCCCTCGTACCACAAAATCCATAAACAGAGCTTCTCTTCTTCGAAAACCCATAGCGAACCACGTACCCATTAGAGGCTAATTATTTTTTATTGTTTTCTCGGAAACCTGTGGATCACGCAACAATAAAAGTTTGTAGGTAGAGCATAATTTGTTTTCTTTCGGCAATGACACCTGCCCTGGATGCGTGGGCGTCAGGATCGATTTTCTAAAAATAGCACCGACCCGATTCAAGCTACATTCTAAATATACCATTTCAATCACTCAGTTATTGGTACTCTGGGAATATACTCTTTAAATATAGTCCTCCGCGCTCATCTCATCCTATCAAACGGCTTTTCTCTTCGAATTATTCTCATTCACATTACGATATGACATATTGCAATGGCTTTTATATTTTTAAACGCGTTACGTGACTGGATTAAACTTTTATGCAAGATATAAATACGAAAATCATGTTTATAACGATTGACGGGCTAGAGGGTGGCGGTTTATTTTTAGTTCTCGGGTTGAAATCATCGCGTTTTAATGAAATTCCGTGCAATGCTGGTGATTTAACAAAGGCGACCTGATTACATGGAAACAGCGAATTTTGCAGTGAAATTAAAAAATATATATATTCATATTCAGAAGTGTTCTCTAGAATTTTTCTGTAACCTTTATGTCGGCCCCCAATTATCTCTGTACCTTGTAGTGGTGGGGTGCTTTTCACGACTGAAATCCTAGTTTCATCCCGGTGCCTAAAGTAGAGACCTTTCTTTCTTCCTTTAATGCATACATGTCATCATGTTGTCTCAAAACCATTCATATCCTTCAACAAAGCTAGGAATCCTACGAGGTAGTTGTGGCTCTGAATGGAGGACGGAGTCATGCTATCCTGCCACCGATTAGTTTTGTAATCCTGGAAAGTGCATATGGGCGGAGAATCGCGGTTGGGAGCCGTCGTTTTCTCCTGTCTCATTGTGCGAACTAGGAGCAAAACACTCATCTCACGGGCGAAGACGAAACTCTGCTGAATCTTGGTACGGGCCTTTCAACCTACGTCACTTATCCACAGCGGGATTCTAAATGGTTCACTGGAGGAAAAAGGGAGACTGACGACGTTTCGAACTGGGTGGATTCGCTCTTTGCTCGCCCCCAACTTTATGCCACCCCCCTTTCAGCCCTTGAATGGTCTGAGCTGCAGAAGGAACAAATGGACTTACGACTCTTTGTGGTAGCGGACTCTCTGTTGCTTTCCCATTCTTGGCCTAGGACAAGGGAAAACTTAGACGCTTTTTTTTTGGGAAGACTCGCCCTCTGTTCGCCCCCAACTTCGGCTCCATTTTTGGATCCTTGAGCCACTCATCTAGGATGCCTCGGAGCCTCGCTTGTAACAATCGAATAGCAGCACCGATCTTCTCGGGGAGGGGGATCCATGCTGGAAAGCTGTTATTTGTGTCGTTTTTGAGCTTCGTGCTTTCATAACCACCAAATAGAGACACTTAGGGTCAGTAGAAGTAGGATAGTGCTTCCTAACTATACTGAAAGCAAAGGGGGACTTCTGTTTCGATTTGCGTGCAGATTGGGCATATCCCAATCCCGCGCCCATGGGAGCAGTGACCATAGACCCAAAGGGCAGGTACGCCACTTAAATCTCAACAGCGGAACTGTTACCTTTATGTATAGGATGGAGTAGTCCGTTTCTTTATAATAGTTCACTTTAAAATTGGAATGAATAAGAAACTAGTTCGTTATCTATCACTTTTTTATTATTTATTTTTAGAGCAACCCAAGTTCTACTACATTTCTGAATTGTTGTATAATAAGTTGTAAAGGGTGGGCCATCTAAAGTTTGCATTTTGAAGTTATTTCGAGTCTGGACTTGTGTCATTCGTTTCATGGCTACTGAAAATTAGTATAACATTCGACATTAACGAAATGGGTCGATTTACGCTTGAACCAAACTGCGAAATATCAAAAACTTATTTCCAAAATGGTGAATCTTCTACCCAAACTGTTGGAAATTTACGTGAAAAAGTCAATAGAAATGAGATGCCCTCACGGCAATTTGTGGATAATTTTTTTTGTGAAAACTGCATTGCTTTTCAATAAAACATATCAATAACGTTTTTGTCCAGTGAGCACACCTGAAAACATTGCTGCTGTAGCCCATAATATGGCTGAACTTCCATCAATATCAACTCGTCATTGTGCTCATGAACTGAACTTTTCTCGCACTTCTCTGGGGAGAATTTTTCCGTAAAACCTCAGAATGAAGGCTTACAAAGTGCAAACTAGTTCAAGAAGTGACGTTTCGTGACCATCCAATGCGTTTCCACTCCCTTCAATGTGCTTAGGATCGCATGGCCGAAGATGAGCATTTTCTCAGAAAATTTATGTTCGCCATGATGTTCGTTCATTTTCAGTTTGGAGGACTATTTATGTGGGGATCCGTTAGGGATAAGTATTACGCTCTAACCATCCAGAAACGATTGATGCCATGAAACACGGAATCTAAGTTGCCATTCATGAGGTTGAGCCCCAAACAACCGACAAATATTGGATTGATAGGATGGGGTTCTGTAGCCAGTTGTAGCCGTCATTTGAATGATATTATTTTTTATTCGTAAATGTCAAGGTTTAATCTTTCTAGTAAATTCATAACTCCGAATAAATATTCATTAGGTTTTTATTTATAGTCAATCAAAAATGCAAATTTTAAATGGCCCACTCCTTATTTCAGACGTTTTATAATTTATGGAAGGCTACGGTTTGTCAAAAACTTCGGAAAGTGAGGAATACCACATATTTTCCTGCTGGTTTAATTGTTTTAAGGGATCGTGATAATTTTCGTTAACCTCTATTGATTGAGGATATCTAGTTGTTGACCGTTCGTTTCCATACTATTCCAAGATTATCGAATTCTGGGAAAACATGCTCTGTTTCGAAAGAATGTTTCACAAAACTAAAGTTATATTGCAGATGCTCAAATGATGCTTGATATTCTTTGAATTCGTTTGTGAATGTTTTTTCGGTTTGTCCTATATATACGCAACCGTACTCATGAAAAGTCAATTAAGGAACTACTGAATTATTCAGCTGGTTTTTTTTATCTTCAGCATTGAAAATAGGTTGGAAATTTCATATGAGGGTGTGAAAGCTATTTTTATGTTGGTTGATGAATTATTCGAGCTATCTTTCGTGAAAGTGTTCCAAAATATGTTTGTTATTGTTTTGGAAGTTGGGTATATTTGTTTCAAAACCGGTCGATTTTTCTTTTTTTTAAAGAATTTATGGATAATCATTCGAAACAAATTATAAATTCCCACGTAAACAAAGAGATTACAACTCATTTTGTAACAAATATACCCCACTAATAAATTAAAATGTGAGCCGAACTTGATAGAATCAATTAAAACAACTTCAAATTCAGAATTATATCTCAAAACTTCTTCAGTATATATTGAAGATTATATACTAAAATACCTCAATGATATCAGAGAATATATAATCAATTAAAAATATTTTTTCAAAGAGTGTTTCCGCTTTGCGACATGAAAACGTAATAATACGAATGTATTAACAAAACATATAGGCATGTACATACACAGAAAAATCTACGATTCCAAAATTACATAAAATTCCCAAAATGAAAATAATAAATCTAGAATTTCCACATATTACAAAGTATATTTGTTTAAATTGTCACCTCTTCAGATATGTACTGAATTCAGATTCAAATAAATCACAAAACAATTTTCATCTTACCACAAAGATAAAATTGAATGAACTTCAACATGTTTTAATGTCTAGTGTTTCAAACATATTAAAACATGTTTTAAGTTCATTCATTCCGAGTTTCATCTTTCTGGTAAGTTGAAATTTTTTGTTTGACCTTTCGTATTTAGTATTATTATAGAGGATCTTCACTTATTTCTCATCTTATATTTTTTCGAAATTTACTCACTCATTGCTTGTAACAAAAAAACATACAATTTTCACCCTACGAGCATAGAAAATTATACTCTTTATATTTTTTCGCTTTTAATAACGAAATATGCTTCATTTTGAATTATTTCAGCTATTATTATTCAGTATTTGATCATAAATAGAAATGACTTTTGGTAGTAGCAGAAATTAATAAATGATATTGATTTCTGGCATATCACTTAGTGAAATACTTATAGATTAATAAAATAAATAAAAATAAAATGGGATCATTTCATTCTCACAAAAATGACTAATTAATGTTTGAATTAATAATAATAACGCAATAATAATAATAAAGTAAATAAAAACACTGTCTATTTCATGTCTGTTGACAGTTTTGAAAATGTACTAAAAACCCGAAACATTAATGTCAACAGACATTAAATAAACAGCGAAACTCAAGCCAAGTTGTTTTTATTTATTTTATTAATTCAAAAATTAATAAGTTATTATTGCGAGAATGAATAGATCTCATTTTTTACTACTGCAGGATCGAAGTATTTATTCATCTTCAAATAACAAAAGGAACTAATTGATTATGAACTAATTTGAATACTTCAATTGACTCTAAATAGATAATCATTTAAATTATAAAATCTTGTAGGGATTATAGAAGAGATTTTAAATTTATATAGAGATTATTTAGAAGAATGATTTATATACTTCTATGGCTTGTGATATATCTGTTGATAACATTAAAATAAAATGTGTGTTTTAATTACAACTTCATTATCAGGCACAGCCACGTGTTTATAGATGACAGAATTTAAGTTTTTGATCAAAATTTCATCGAATAGGTAAATTCAATCTCATTATTATGATTAATTCTAAATCATAGACAGATGATTATGAACAACAATGAAATACGCATAATACCTTGGAAAGGGGTAGACGTGATTTGCAAAGCTGGAGGTTTGTCTCCATTTGATAAAAAATTTTAAATATCATACAGATTTATTTAACTTCCTACAAATTTCAATTTAAAAAAATGTTTTATTCAAAATCTTTCAGAATTAAATTAAATAAATGTCTTTAGAACACACTGTGTCAATTTAGTAGACATACATAATTAATACTTATCACACAGTACCAAAGGGAGTGAAAGAAATCCAAAGAAATATAAATTGTCAACTAAAAATTATTGAATAAATACTTCAGGAGTACAAAATTTTGTTTCGTTTCTTTTTTTATGAACACTAGATTGCTTTCCAAAAATGCAAAACATAACCTCAAGAACATCTTCAAAACCAACTTGCTCGGAATAAATTCCTTCAAAAAAATTCCTAAAACATGCAGAACATCTTTAAAAATCAATTTAGAATTATTACCACGATAACTCATCGGCAAAAATTCATACTTAAAAAATGAAAATAATTAACAAAAAATATCTTACCAAACCAACTGAATGCTGTTTACTGGACAAACACTAGAATGAAGTGAACTTATAAACATTATGTAGTTTTGGAATATAAATTATTTTTGAAATTAAAATTTGTAGGTTAACAGAATAAATCTGTATGATATTTAAGAATTTAAAAACTTGCATTATTGTTAACATATGCATAAATACCCTTTGTTACGTTTGAAGTTATCTGAGGATGGAGTTATACTTTCAAATGCAGTTTTCTGTCTTTTCCTGTCTTTCTGTATTTTATATTTTTCAGTTTCATCAATATTTTTACATTTCCTGTAGTTAAGTTATAGGAGTTGAGTATTGAAATAATTAATTTTTGTTTTTTTGTCGGAATAATCAAAGCTGAAGTAAAACAAAAATTGTTAGCATTTATGGATTTAAACAAAAATTTTATTTACCAGAATATTCCACTAAGCAGAATAAATTATTATTTTCTACAATTTGTATTATCGGCTCAGCATATGATTTGATGATGGAAGTTGAATTTCTTCTGTCAATTGAATCAAAAAACGATGTCAACTTTAGTGGGTTATTTTTTGAAAATGAATAGTTTTTTATGCCAGAAATTAAAGTGGTCAATATTTTGAATATTAAAAATAAACAATCCGCTCAGATAAGAATAACGACACTTATCGACTATGCATGAATTCGTTAATGAGAGCTAAAAATAAATGCTACGAAAATAAACTGCGGTCAGAATGATAATATTCAATGAATGCCCCCGCCATGAGCAGGAACAGAAAGTTATACGTTCCCTATTGTTTTGAACTACTTATCTCATTTTACAATCCCATATGATCTTCTCATGATTTAATGATACGGGTATTTGGACTGAAATTATATTTTATAATTGAATGACAGACCTCTCCCACATTCTGAATAAAATTTTGATCCATAGCTTTGCGAATTATCAAATGTCTGATATAAAGTTCGCATTTAAAACTGTATTTCATGGACTATTTATTATGTGAATGGTTTTGAATGAGGAAGAAAACACTTTTATGTAATTTCCAGGGAACTTTATTGTTGAAAAGTACGACCGATTTTGAGTGTCAAGTCATTATCAAGTAAAGATACAAAGAGTAGTTCCAAGTATCTATAAAATTTCAGCTGGTACAGAGAAATTTGTTCACAATTATAAGTTTAGTAGGGTAAATTATCTAATCTAATCTAAATACTCTACTAAATGAATAGTCTTCTAGCAACCACAGATATGGAAAAAGAGCCATTTTCCATCGGTAAAATTTTGTTTCTTAGAATGTTGAAGTGATTTTGGAGTGTTTTTTTTACCAAGCTAAAAGGTTCACAATGAAAGGAATTTGAAGTCGATCTTACCTAATCGTTAACGCTATTTTGCAGATTTCGATGTGTAAGTATCTTGAAGAAGCTAGATGAAACGGTGAATTACCCAGGAAATCCCTTCGAATTTTCAACCGATTGGAGAAACGTCAATAATTAGTACAACATCGGTCACCATTCGATTGTGACCAACAAAACTGGTCAAAACCAAAATTAATCTCCAAGATCAATATCAAAACACCCCCAAATTTTTAACCCCAGTTATATTCCAATACACCTCTTGAAGAAAAAAAAACATAACAAAGTTATAACAAGTTGACTGATCCCAGAAATAAATGTTTGAAATTTTTCAACGATAAATTGAAAACAGGAAAAATTTCAATGTAATCGAAGTTTATAAAAAGAAAGGAGAGGAAGTGAATATAGAAATGTACGAAGATAATGATGTAAAAATTGGACTAGCATGATTTTCGTCGTTTATATTGGCACTCAATAATTTGAAACTCTAATTTTAGACATCAATTCCATCACTTTCCTCTGAGAATATCTTCATTTAATTTACCACAACTTGATTATCTCCTTTTTTATTACAGGAATATCAAGAGTTTGTGCGGTTTTTCACCGAAAATTTAATCTTTATTGTGAAAAATTGGTTATTCATTCAAAATTCAAAGCATTGTGCGCCCCTAGCCATTACTTTTCACCATCTTTCTGGCAATTGACCGGCTCTTTGGCCGCTATTAATGCATGGATTCATTTTTTGACTTCATTGTCATTGGAGAATTGCTGGTCAGTCAAGCCATGTAGCATCGATCGGAAGAGACGGTAATCAGAAGAAGCAATTTCTTAAATGTAGAGCGAGTGGGGTAGGACTTTCCAATGACGCGTTTCACAATTCGTTTTTTTTTTGCCGTTGGAGCAGTTTTTCACACATGAAAAAACGGCATTCGACGTAGCTTGGCTCCAGTTCATACAGCACCCAATTTATCATTGCTTTTAAACGATGCGAATGGCTGTTGAGTGACTCCAAGTTATTCTGCGAGTTTCTCTTGCGTTTGTAATAGATCTTCATCGGGCCATGCTTCTTTCTAATTCTTTATCCTTAAACTTTGGTAGCGCTCCGGATCGTTCTTTGTCTTCCAAATCAAAATTGCCACTTTTGAATCGGGCAAACCACTTCCGACACGTTCTTCCCGCTAGAGCATGGTCCTCACGAACATCAACCAAAATACGATGAAGTGAAACTCCCCAATTTTCAGAGCACGCAGAAACTATGCGAAATTCCAGATGCTGAAAAAAAGCCTCATGATGACCCTTCAAAGTAAAAGTGTTGTAAGATGAAACAATGAAATAATAAACAAGTAGCGACATCTGTAGTTAAAACCGCAAGAACTAATTTCTACTCCTAGTATTTTGAGACAAGAGCATGAAAAATGCAGGTTTTTCATTTCATAGAGCACCACCAGAGAAAAGAATAGTAGAATATTCAAAAGTACAGAAACTGATTGATGAAATCAAATAATCGGATGACTGATAACATGAAATTATTTTCAGATATAATTTTAAATTTTTTTTAAATATTATACAGATTTATTCTGTTAACCTCCTACAAATTTTAATTTAAAAAATTATTAATCATGCAGAACATCTTCAAAAAGCAATTTAGAATTATCACAGCGGCAACTAATCACCCCCCCCTTCACATTTAAAATATAAAAATAATCGATAAAATATATCTTATCAGACAATACTGAATGCAGATATCTGAACAAACACAAGAATGAAGTGAACTTTTAAAAATCCGTATTCTATGTTCACCATAGAAACTACACAAACTTTACAAGGTATTTTATGGACTCCTTTAAAACTATATGATAATACATTGTAGGTGTAAACCAAAATATTTAATTATTATATAAACAATAAAATAGTAGAAAGAGGTTTTTTAATTAAAACGAGTTGTAGAAATTACTATGCTTTACTACCAATAAATTGATATTTCACACATTTGATTGCGACTCAAATTTCGGGAATTAACTATCCCATCGAAAATTTTGGATTTATATAAATCCCTACAGTCATTCATTAAAAAAAAGTAAAACATATTAGGAGTACAAATAAGTTTCCGCAGTTTTATTGTAGATGGCGCGGCACGGAGTTTCGGTTAGCTTTCGCAGATGATAACCGGCTTAAAAAATAGTTTGGACATTCAAGAACAACATAACCTATTAATATCATTGATTTTATATTGATAGAATATAATTTTTATAAGTTGAAAATGTCAAAATTTGAGCCGAGTAAGCGTCATTTGCGGGAAATATTAGTTTACTTCTTTAATTTAAAGAAATCTGCTGCTGAGGCGCATCAATTGCTCGTAGAAGCATATGGTGAGGGTGCTTTGAGTGAGAGAACGTGTCGAGAGTGGTTTCAAAAGTTTAAAAACGGTGATTTCGACGTAGAAGACAAAGATCGCAGTGGAAGGCCAAAAATTTACGAGGATGCAGAATTGGAGGAATTATTGGAGGAAGATTCATCTCAAACACAAAAAGAACTTGCTCTAACATTAGAAGTCACTATATTACCGTTCTTCTATAATAAATATTTAATTTGTGTTAAAAAACGGCGGAAACTTATGTGTACTCCTAATATTTATCCATGACCTTAAACATGTCGCCAGTGATCTTGTTCTACGTCGGAACTCGGTTGTCGAACGCTTGTACTCCGCTCTACTTGAACGGGGCGAGGACGGTAAGCTCAGTATTCAGAATGCCATAGCGTCCTCTATATGCTACGTCGGTAAGCTGCAGCAGAGCAGAGAATTCTGCGAAAGCTCTGGGCACGCCACAATATAATAGGTATATGTATTACACCTATAAAGGCAACTATTATACCATTAAATTGTCCTAAGTCTTCATTAAACGTATCAATACAATTCATATATCTTTCGAAAAATATAAACCCTTCATTAGCTATCCTGATTAATTGTATAAATCTCTCTTCACAAAAAAACTCATTCATCACTATTATATGAGTAAAACACTGTGTACCTACATAATAAAAATACAATCTCTGAAAAAAGATCCTGAATTTCACGTATGAAAGAATATGCAATCCCAGGAAAAATAAGCATAACAATAAAAATATAAGTAAGTATATTAAAAAAAATTCAAACCTTCTCATGATAAGTTTCGCAGTAATTCACATTTGAAATTTTTTGTACTTTTCATAAATATTTTCCAAACTAGAGATCCGATTGACTGAAAATTGGGTTTTAGAAGGAGAATAATAACGAACATGATTCATCTCAAACATGAAAAGAACTTGCTCTAACATTAGAAGTCACTCAGCAAGCAGTCTCACATCGTTTAAAATCATTTCTTCCATAATAAATATTTAATTTGTGTTAAAAAACGGCGGAAACTTCTTTGTACTCCTAATAGTAATTTCTACAACTTGTTTTAATTATGATCAACTACCAAATAGTAACGGCTGAAACCGTTCAATGGTTTTTTACCTGATAGAAGGATTATTTAGAAATTTTTAAACATTATACACAGATTTATTCTGTTAACCTCCTATAAATTTTAATCTGAAATTTTTTATTCAAAAACTTTTAAAATTCAATGAAAAAATATCTAAGAACACACCGTTTCAATGTGGTTGACATATAGAATTAAACACTTATCACACAGTACCTAATTTTGAGCAAGTTGTTTTCCAAGAAGTTCTTGAGGTTATGTTTTGCATTTTTGGAAGGGAATTTGGTTTTAATAAAACAAGGAACGAAAAATAATTTTGTACCCTTCAACTATTCATATGATTTAATTGATAATTTATATTTCTTTGAATTCTTTTATTCCCTTTGGTACTTTGTGATAAGTGTTTAATTCTATGTTATATTGTTCAGTTAGCTATATTCAGTATTGTCTGGTAAGATATTTTTTGTTAATTATTATTTTTTTTTTGAATGTGAAGTGGGGCTGATGAGTTTCTGTTGTAATAATTCTAAATTGCTTTTTAAATATGTTCTGCATGTTTTAGGAATTTTTTGAAGGTTGTTTTCGAAGAAGTTCTTGAGGTTATGTTTTGAATTTTAGGAAGGGAATTTGGTTTTGATAAAACAAGGAACGAAACAAAAATTTTGTTTCCTTCAAGTATTTATTTAGTGGATTGAATTGTTAATTTATATTTCTTTGAATTCGTTTATTCCCTCTGGTACTGCGTGATAAGAGTTTAATTCTATATGTCTACTAAATTGACACGGTGTGTTCTTCGACATTTATTTAATTTAATTCTAAAAGTTTTTGAATACAAATTTTTTTGAAATTAACATTTGTAGGATTTTATCAGAATAAATCTGCATAATATTTAAATTTTTTCAAATAATCCTTCATCAAGTAAAAAACCTCTGTTTATTAGATATCATTTCGGTATAAGTGAACCACACACGAACCATATTCATAGGTTCCTTAGAAATGAGTAAGTTTGAACAGCAATTTCTACACTTAATCCTATTCATGGGACATCATATCTGCTTGAATCGTGGTTATATAATTTTTCATCATAATATTTTCTCAAAGAGGGAATACCTGACCACACATATCTATTCAAACTGATCCTTCAGAATCTAGAGAGTCACACAATCAGAAATAATTTACGTCTTTTCTTGTGAAAGATGGGCCACCTAGAGTTTGCTTTTTGAAGTAGTGGTTATTTCAAGTCTGGCAACACTTCTGTCATTCGTATTTTGACAGAAAGTCAGTTTAATATTTGACATTAACGAAGTGGGTCGATTTACGTTTGAACAAAACTGAGAAATATCAAAAACTTATTTTCAAAGTGGAGGATCACCTATCCACACTGCTAGAAATTTACGTGGAAAATTCAATAGAAATGAAATGCCCTCACGGCAATTTGTGGGTCAATTTGTTCGTGAAAACTGATCGTTATTTGATAAAACAAGCCATTCACGTTCTAGTCCAGTGAGCACACTTGAAAACATTGCTGCTGTAGCCCAGAATCAGGCTGAGCATCCATCAAAATCAACTCGTCATCTTGCTCAAGAACTGAACATTTCTGGCACTTCTCTGAGGAAGTCTAACAAAGTACGATCCGTTTCCATTTCGCTCAATGATCGCATGGCTGAAAATGAGCATTTTTCCAGAAAAATCATATATAGCAATGAAACTCATCTTCACCTCTGAGGCCTATTCTTTTTGGAATTCCGTTGAGGATATGTGTAACGCTAACTATTCAGAAACGATTGATGCCTTGAAACAGATATCCTAGTTTCATCCCGGTGAAACGGAGGATAAAGTCATGATGCCTAAAGCAGAGACTTCCTGTTCCTATTTTCCTTTCTTTCTTTATTTATTGCATACCATGCATGTTGTCCCACAACCATTCCTATCCTTTAACAAAGCCTGGAATCGTGCGGGGTAGTTGTGACTCTAAATAGAGGACAGTCATGCTATCCTGCGACCGATTAGAGTTTTGTAATTCATACTTGTCGCTCCTGGAACGTGCATATGGGAAGAGAATCGCGGTTGGGAGCCGTCGTTTCCTCCTGTCTCATGGGCGAAGACGAAACCCTGCTGAATCTCGGCATGTGCTTTCCAACCTTCACCACTTATCCGCAGTGGGGTCCAAAATGGTTGTCTGGAGCAAAAAGGAAGACTTACGACGTTTCGAGCTGGGAGGATTCGCTCTTTGCTCGCCCCAACTCTATGCCATCCCCATTTAAGCCCTTGATTGGTCTGCGCTTCTGGAGTCACAGAGGGACTCTTTGTGGTAGCGGACTTCCTGTTGCTCCCCCATTCTTGGCCTAAGAAGGGTGAGCGCTGGTTAGAGGATAAGGCAAGACTTAGGATGCTTTCTATCTGGGAAGACCCACCCTTTGCTCACCCCTAACTTCGGCCCCATTTTTGCATCCTTAAGCCATTTCTCTACGATGCCTCGAAGCCTCGCTTTTAACAGTCAAATAGCAACAGTGGTCCTCTTGGGGAGGGAATCTCTGCTGGAAAGTTAGTTGTGTTGTTTCTATACTTCGGTCTTTCATAACCACCAAATAGGGACACTTAGCTCATGCAACTGAGATCTGGGACCCTTTTCGCAGAAGAGGATCCCTGCTGACTCTCCCTCGTTTGTACTGACGCAAGTTCTCTATTATTCCTTTCTAGATATCCTTTTCTTTCTTTTTCAGCTTATCGGGGGTCTGCTGGAGAGTCAGAACTCGAATAGAACACGGGACAGCAATGATGAAAATGGTACATTAACGTCGCTTAAGAGCTATGCTCACATGCAGACATGTACAATTCTGAGTATGATGCCTTGGAACACGAAATCGAATGGCATTCGTGTGATTGAGCCTCAAACAATGAACAATAGGTATACTGAAAAATTTAATTGATCGGATGGGGTACTCTATCCAGTCGTGACGGTTAATTGAAAGATATTAGTTCTTATTCGTGAATTTCAAGGTTCAGCCTTTGTAATAAACTTACAATTTTGGGAGAATATTCATTAGTTTTTTATTTATAGTCGTTCAAAAATGCAAATTTTAAATGGCCCACCCCTTACACAGTCTCTATCCTCTTTCACGTATATGACCAATTTTTGTACACCAAGCTATACCGATGAGTCCTGTGATACCCTTCCTGATCTCTGTGACGTATGATCGCTTCATTACTCCATCTAAAAGATTCATACAGAACCAAGTGTCATTTATGAGGTATCGCTGATCCTTCCAGAGTTCACTGTATCATATATAACCAATAGAGCAAATATTTCAGGAATAAAGCCAAGGTTAATAAAGATTTCATCAGTAACGTATATCCATTGGGTCCCGACCATAATTTCCAATGCGTAACAAAACCAATTTATTACTGACTGCATAACAAACAACGTGAAGAGACCTGTTCGAAACAAGGGAAACAAAATGAGCTATTTAAGTATGACACCAAACCTTCAAAATAAGAGATGATGTATAATTTTAGCCGTGAATAATTGTTATATCCCAGCTTGAGTCAGTTAAGTTCTAAAGCAGCCATTTGTGGGACAGTTCGTTCTGTAAATAGTTACTGAAGTGGGTCTCACGGTATAAAATAGAATCGACTATACTAAACAATTCGTCTACTACTAGTCACTATCACTGAGCGAATAAAACGGTCGATAAAGCTTAAGAGGAAAATCTGATGAGTGTTTATTGGGTATAACGAATTGAATCATTAAAATAGAACTTAAAAATATCTCACCGGTTGTAAACGATAGCGAATGAAGATGAGAGTTCTAGCGTGAGCATTCGCTGGTGAAGGATCGAAGCAATTAAAAACTAATATTAATCATTATTCAGGGAAAACTACACGCTTGCCTTGATTTGAGAGCAGTTTAACATTTTGTTTTCAAGTTTCTATTTTAATATTTTTATTGTATACTGCATTTAAGGAACATAAAAACCTACATTTTTTTTTGCACATATAATAGATTGGGAAAAAATCCATTGTATTTGCGTGAAGTTCAAGACTTTATTCAACATGTTTCGGAGTGTCCAATATGCAACGTTTTTTTTTCTATAATTTGTTGCCATTTTGAAATTTTCAAATTATTTTTTTAATTATTAATTAAATTCATATAGAGTCTGAATATCCACAATTCATTCCTTAATTATTTATTATTTTTGAAATTCTGTGTATTTTTCTTGTCATGGGACATTATTTGGGGTGAATAATTTTTGTTATGTTTTTCTGTGTTCCGAGTACAAATGGTTATAGGTTAATGGCAACAACACGTTGATCATTCCTGTTTTATTTTAGTACTTTAAAGCTTACTTCGAATTAAATATTTAATTGAATCAGTCTTTACGTGATGAAAATCCATATTAAATAATATCAAATAAGGCTATTCTGATTTTCACAAATTTTTATTATTATGTAATACGATTGTTTCCCTCTCACAGTATTATCATCAGGTAGGTTTACATTTTGAATAACTAAGCTTTTTTCCGAAATCTAAAACCCAAAAAAGGTCTCTGTAAATTCCAGCTTATCTGAATATATTTAACAGGGGTGAGTCATTCAAATCTAACTGTTTGTTAAGTAATATTCCAATTTTATTGTGTTCATTTATCTCAAGAAACTGTAACGGGTTTAAGGCATAACTTTCACTTTCTTTATGTAGAATTTCAAAATTATGTTTTGTTTCTAACAAAAATGGTTAGAATATGTGGAATTACTTCAAGTATTGAGGAAACTCTTCAAATGTTCACAAATTGTATGTCGGAAAGTTCTTCCAGTATGTCCTATGTAAACTTTTCGGCAAACACCGCAGGTTAACTTATAAGCCCCCGATTTATCATCTTAATGTGTACTGACTTTATTATTTTTAATGAATTTACTCAGGTTTATACGTTTTAAATGAAGTTCTCAAATCATATTTTTTTTGAGGTTATCAGAAATATCTTTAGTGTATTTTAATGAAATGTAAAATGTTAAAATACACTAAAGGTATTTCTGAGAAAATTGCTACATACCTCAAGAATAAATATGATTTGAGAACTTCATTTAAAATCTATAATTTTGAAATTCTACATATAGAAAGTAAAAGTTATGCCTTAAACCTGTCCCTTGAGCTGAATGAATACAATAAAATTGGAATATTACTCAACGAACAATTAGATTTGAATAACTCACCCCTGTTAAATATATTCAGATAGAGCTGGAGACCTTTTTTGGATTTTAGTGCTCAATAAATTTTGTTGTACCTACTGTTATATAAATGGTAACGAATTTCGGATACAAGCATAGTTATTCAATGTAAACCTACCTGATGATGCTACTGTGATAGCGAAACAATTATTGTATTAAATAACAATAAAAATTGTGAAAATCAAAATAACCTTATTTAATATTATTTCCTTCGAGTTTATTCGTTCCAGATTTAATCTTATTTGGTGGATTAAATTTTGATCTTGTGATCTATTTCAATCTGAATTCAATACATTTCTTAAAAGGTCTAGAGACCCAAATAGCTATAAGTTCTCAATCAATTATTTTTATTTGATCGTTCATTTTGAGAATTTTAGATAATTTTGCAATAGTGGATTTTCTAGTATTTGTATTTTAATATACATACTTAAATAGTTTTTTTTAATACATTTGTATTAACACGTTTCATGTCGGGATGTAAAAAGGTTTTTTCCGAGACATTGAAAAATATTTTATATTGATTATATATAAGGATATAATTTTAATAGGTTTTGTATATAGTTTCAATATATATTGTAGAAAATAGAATATATAATTCTAAATTTAAAGTCACTAGTAATCGATATTCACAACCTTCTTTTGATGAGGATTTCTTATCACTCAGGAAATTTTGCAATGCTTTCTGGGAAAGACTGATGTTAGACTTTGATACGACCTGTCCGAAAAAAATACGTTTGCAGGAAAATTGCGAAGTCAACAAAACGTAAAAATAAAAACATTCTAAAAATTAAAAATGAACTTAATGCTTCGGAAACTACAATGAACGTACGGAAGGATGAAGGAAGTAGAAAGAAATACAACATTCAAAGGATAAAATATGCAGAGAAACTGACATACCTAAAAAGAGACTCCTACCTACAAAAAATGAAAACGCTGAAAATAAGAATAGTATTCTTTCGAAAATAATAAGAATTTAAAATAGAAATGGAGAACAAAAGGGTAAAACTAATCTTACCCCAAATGAGATAAATGGATACTTCACTGATATTGGAGCAATAGCTCTTGAAAGTTGTGGCAAACAAAAAGAAAATCCGTTGAGACTCGTGCAAAAAACTAAACTTAAGACAGTTCAATCTATCTACCTCCAGGATTCCACAATAGCAGAACTTAGGATAGCCTTGAGTCAGGTTAGACTAAAACGAGGGATATATATGAAATGACTTCAAGCGCACTTACAAAGATATTCCCTTATATTGAAATATCCCTTTGTTATATAATCATAAAATGTCTAAAGGAAGGATACTTCCCGAGTCAACTAAAGAAGGCTAAAATAATACCAGTCCACAAGAAAAGAGATTTGGATTTACAGGAAAGGAGATTTGCATTCACCAAAAAACTATCGACCATTGTCAATACTTCCTGTTTTCTCAAAATTATTTGAATTAGTGATCAACAATAAACTTATGAGATTTTTCAAACATAAAAAAATTTTCAGCAAACAACAGCATGGATTTTTGAGAGGTAGACAAGTGGAAATAGCAGTTACGGAGATGCTAGAGAGGATAAGCAAGGCATTATTTTTATTTGATTTAAGAAAAAAATGTAGCCTATTGACATGTGACTTATCGAAGGCTTTTGACAGTATAAACTACACTTTACTCTTGGATAAACTCGAGCATTATGGCATCAGAGTAGATGCTCTAAAATTAATGGAAGGCTACCTGTCTGGAAGATTACAGAAAACTAATATTTGGCAAGTATTCTTCCTTGGAAATAATGGAACATGGTATACCACAAGGGTCGGTGCTGGGACCTCTCTTGTTTATATATATGAACGACTTGCCTGGAATCGGACCTAACTATCCTTTTTGCCGATGATGAAATTCCTTGAGAGCGTGATGCAGTCCAAAGTGAAGTTTTCTGAAAAGATTGAGGAATTTATTTCTAGATTATCAATAGCCACCTATGCAATTCAAAAAATAAAACAAATTGCAGGAACCGCAGCAGCCAAGATAACTTAATTCGTTATCCTTTTCTGGGGAGATACTTCTTGAAGTAGCAGGAAACTTATAAAACAGAAGCAGGCTCTAAAAATAATATGTGATGTTAGTGGTCGATGGAGCTGCAGAGAATTATTCCCTAAAGAAAATAATACTTACCTCAACATCTATTTTCATACTCAACTGTGCATTGTAAATCTATGACAATAAGGAAAGACTACTAAAAAATAACTTCAATTACACACATGACCCTCGAAACAAGGACACTTCTTGACATACCATCGGATAAGAATATCATAGCTAAACAAGAACTATCTGGCTATAAAAGTATTCAATAAACTACAATCTGAAGTGAAGGAATTGGATAAGAGGCAACTCACGAAAGAACTGAAATCTATTCTCATAAAGAAGGCCTACTACCCAACAGAGGAATATTTCAAAGACAACTCTTAGTTTTTATTTATGTCATGCCTAGTTGTTTATTGTTCGTGAAACCAAATGTGAGGTTATCTACAATTTTAACTAATTATTAATTTCTTTTATGTAGATTTTATATAAGATATACTATATACTATCGTTGACTCCTCATGTTAAATTTTTCGATGGGTTATAAAATTTGTTGTGCCAATCTTTTTAATTGTTGTATCTGCACAATTGGGGTTCCTTTCTCTACTGTTCACCAGGAAAGGAATCCCACCTTTTCCGAATCTGGTATTTATCAAATTAAATATAATGACTGTAATGGCACATATACTGGACAGACAGGCCGATGTTTACAACAAATAATCAAAGAATATAGGATGTCTATTTTGAAGAACCAGAAATCAACCGGTTTTACAGAACATTGTATAGAAAATAATTAATTTTTTAATGAGAAAGATGTCACTTTACTATATAATATTACAAAGGGTAAATTGATAGACTATTTGAAGATCTTTCAATTAAAAAAGCCATTGAAAAAAATGAGAATTCAACAAATTCCCTTTGGGAACACACCTATATTGGATGCTGTTATTTCCATGCGCCAAAAAATATACAGATGTCCTAAATGTAATATCATATATATATATATATATATATATATATAAAAATATATTAAATTCATTAATTAATTATATTAAAGAAATTTTAGAATTTAAATACTTATTAGATCACCCTTATATGTAAGTGATGTATTCTATGTTTCCGGCTAACTCTTAAGATTATAATTTTGAATTTTTAAATTATAATATTATTGAATCTGATTTGATATTTGAGGGAGGGTTCAATTTTAATTTTCTTAAAAGGTTGAATTTTTTAAATTATATTTTATGAAATTAATTTGAAATATTATAATCAGTGATCAATAACCTAAATCTAATTCTATGTTAACCTAACCTTATCTAAATAACCTAACGTAATTCTAATGTAAACAGTGATTATTATTTCTAAATTTCTTTGGGAAAAGATTAACAGGATCGAATTTTTAATACCTTTGGTAAGTTTGTTCTTCAATTTATGATTGTTCCTTTTTACTGTCCCTTCTAAGTTTCAGGAATAAAACTGGTTTCGTTGGAAACAACACTTCTAGAACGTTCTGAAATTCACAGGCTACTTTGTTGATTTTCTTCAATATATCCAATTCGTTTGAAACTTGATTTCTATGTGATATTTTTCCATTCACATTCAGGTAATGTATTTTCTGGATTCAATTTCCATTCACAATAACCAAATAATCTTCTTTTTTCAGATGATGTTACTTTTTTGGCACTTTTTTAATTATGGACCGACAAGGATTCTACTCTGCATATAATTGGAGACTGCCGACTTTTTCTGTGTCTGCCCTATTTATAGTTTTCAAGAAAAGTTGAATTTCTAAGCTTACTAGCTTCTGTCAAAATTATATGAAAATGATGCTTTTGATGATTTTACAAAATTTACAATATTTCCTGGTTTGAAATTACTTTTGAAAATTAGCTTATTTTTTTAACTACATTTTGATGTTTGTTTCATGTTAAACAGAACAGTGAAAGTCTTGCTTTTCGTTCGTAAAGTATTTCAAGTGTCAAAATTTAACAAATTTTAACTTCTAATGCTTATAACTTATAAAATACTTAATATTACTTATGAAATTGATTAAATTTCTTTAGCTTAGATGCTATTACAATACTATTGATGCCTAAACATCTTGAAGGATATCTCTTACATTAATTATTTGAAAATATCTGACGTAGATGCTATCTTTCATTGAATTAATTGATTTTTGATCAAATTTGTCCTATTCACAAAATTCTGGTAAGTTATATTTAATTTAGCTTGTTCTTTGTCAACAATTTCACTAAAGTTCATATGTGATTCATTATAATAACAAATATTTCAACAAATTCTTAATCAATTTCAAATTGGATATCTAAATTCAAATTACTTCTATTTATTGCAACTTTGGCTGGTTTTATATTGAATAATTGTAAATTGAAATCTCCCTGTGAATTCTATTTATTAACTGTCAACAAGAGTACTGTTTTTTGATTACCGTTCAAAGAATTTTCAATCGACTAGTCGTTATGTATCCTGAATATGTTTTTTCTTCATGATTTTAGCTTGTGAGTGTTTTTACGAATTGAATTATTAATATTTCTGTCAGAATGGATATTATTTAATGAATTTTGCTCTAGTTATACTCTAACGAGTCAACTTATATACAAAGGTGAGTCTTTTCCTTAATATTTTTATGTAATTATTTATTTTAACTGTAAATACCATGACAATATATATATATATATATATTAAGGTGGGCCAAAAATAATTTTTAATTTTTTTTTTCTTAGCTACCATGAAAATCTCATCCGACATGAAAAAAAACAAGTTCTGGTAAGACCTGAGCTCTTAATATTAATATTAAGAGGTGCCTCATCGATATTTTCGATTTCCCATTTAAATAACACAGGAAATTTTGATTTTTTTGTTTGGATTTTTAATGTACACAAATTTTTTGGCTGAGTCAACTCATTCAAAGTTATTCGTAGTTAAAGTCCAACAGAAAATTATAAAAAATGATTTCCACAATTTTTCATCTTATATTACAAATTAATGGCTAATAAATATAACAAATCATATTTTTTCGATTTATCTCCTCTTTATTTAATTAATTCATAAAATAAATTCATGCAATCTTGTCTTGCTGAACTTAATTGTTAATTTTCATTACTATTTTTGTATTTTACCGCTTAAGTCATTATAATTATTACAAAATTTGAAAATCAAAACAGATTTAATCTGTTGTCTTCTACAATTTTAATTTCAAAAAATTCTTTGACGAAACTTTAAGAATTAAATTAATGTCTTTATAAGCACTGCTCATATTTAATAGACGTCAAAATTCATCATACAATATCAAACGGAATTAAGAAAAACCAACGAACATAAACTGTCAATTAAAATAAAAATATAAATAAGCAAACATTTTTTGTTTCGTTCCAGGCATGCGTAATGAATTCTTCAGACAAACTTACGAAGCCCTGTTTGTTACAAAATGTTACAAAATGTATTGTTTTCCGATCCCATATGAATGAAAAATAACTCTTTCTCAAAAATATAAAACATAATTTCAAGAACTTCTCAAAAACTAATTTATTTGAAATATTCAATATATTTAAATAAATTACTTCAAAAAATCTCAAAACATGTAGCACATTCTCAAGAAATAATTAAAGTCACGATAAGATCAGTTCAACTTTACATATAAAAAATAATATTATTTTATATATAATATATAATTATATTAGGTTTTTTAAATAAAGAAATTCATTATACAGTGTTGAACGGTTTTAACTGGGGCCAAGTGCCTTATGAGCTTTGTATGATTTTCTGTGAACTTGGAACATAAGTACCTTGGATATATAAAGGTGTTCACTTTTAATTGATTTTATTATTTTTTATATGTAAAGTTGAACTGATCTTATCGTAACTTTAATTATTTCTTGAGAATGTGCTACATGTTTTGAGATTTTTTGAAGTAATTTATTTAAATATATTGAATATTTCAAATAAAGTAGTTTTTGAGAAGTTCTTGAAATTATGTTTTATATTTTTGAGAAAGAGTTATTTTTCATTCATATGGGATCGGAAAACAATATATTTTGTAACAAACAGGGCTTCGTAAGTTTGTCTGAAGAGTTCATTACGCATGCCTGGAACGAAACAAAAAATGTTTGCTTATTTATATTTTAATTTTAATTGACAGTTTATGTTCGTTGGTTTTTCTTAATTCCGTTTGATATTGTATGATGAATTTTGACGTCTATTAAATATGAGCAGTGCTTATAAAGACATTAATTTAATTCTTAAAGTTTCTTCAAAGAATTTTTTGAAATTAAAATTGTAGAAGACAACAGATTAAATCTGTTTTGATTTTCAAATTTTGTAATAATCCTTCTATCAAGTAAAAAACCGTTCCTTCTTATTTTATTTTATATATAATATATAATTATATTAGGTTTTTTATATAAAGAAATTCATTATACAGTGTTGAACGGTTTTAACTGGGGCCAAGTGCCTTATGAGCTTTGTATGATTTTCTGTGAACTTGGAACATAAGTACCTTGGATAAATAAAGGTGTTCACTTTTATTTCTGTTGAGGACCGTGTATTCCTAAGATTCACTGAGTAAGTCTATACATTGTTTAATTGATTTTATTATTTTTTATATGTAAAGTTGAACTGATCTTATCGTAACTTTAATTATTTCTTGAGAATGTGCTACATGTTTTGAGATTTTTTGAAGTAATTTATTTAAATATATTGAATATTTCAAATAAATTAGTTTTTGAGAAGTTCTTGAAATTATGTTTTATATTTTTGAGAAAGAGTTATTTTTCATTCTTATGGGATCGGAAAACAATATATTTTGTAACAAACAGGGCTTCGTAAGTTTGTCTGAAGAGTTCATTACGCATGCCTGGAACGAAACAAAAAATGTTTGCTTATTTATATTTTAATTTTAATTGACAGTTTATGTTCGTTGGTTTTTCTTAATTCCGTTTGATATTGTATGATGAATTTTGACGTCTATTAAATATGAGCAGTGCTTATAAAGACATTAATTTAATTCTTAAAGTTTCTTCAAAGAATTTTTTGAAATTAAAATTGTAGAAGACAACAGATTAAATCTGTTTTGATTTTCAAATTTTGTAATAATCCTTCTATCAAGTAAAAAACCGTTCCTTCTTATTTTATATTATAATTATTATTATTATTATTATTATAATCTTGGTCACAGGATGAAAGCTATCAAGAGAATCAGGAATTTTTTAAGCGTCTCAGCGTGGTCAATGATGTAGCAGAAAGAGGTGTTGCTTTAATAGAGGAGTACAACAAATGTCTTACTAAAAATGAAGAACAATTGCAATATTTATTGCAAGTTGTTAAAAATCACCGACAAAAATTTCCCGATTGTAACAAAAAGACTTTAGTTTAATTTTGAAATAATCAATATGTAAGGGATATAAAATAAAAAGTTGTATTGCAATTGAAAAATTACTGAAAAATGGCTCTTATTGATTTACATTTCCCGAGAGTCAAGAGCAAATAGGACACATTATTTTTTCAGGCAACGATTAATGTTTCTAAGTCATCAATCACACAGAGTAGAGTTCAAAGTTTTTGTTTAAATTAAGTATTTAAAAAATTGATTTTATTAAACGATGATCGATATTTTGTGAGAATACTATGGTTACGTCGCTAAACAATCGATGAGCTTTACGAAAAAAATGATTTGTTATATTTATTAGCCATTAATTTGTAATATAAGATGAAAAATTGTGGAAATCATTTTTTATAATTTTCTGTTGGACTTTAACTACGAATAACTTTGAATGAGTTGACTCAGCCAAAAAATGTTTCAGACCTTTTTTGTAGATCGGTAAATTTCCTATAAAAATAAGTGTTGATTCTTGCTTAACAATTATTTGTTTGTGTACATTAAAAATCCAAACAAAAAAATCAAAATTTCCTGTGTTATTTAAATGGGGAATCGAAAATATCGATGAGGCACCTCTTAATATTAATATTAAGAGCTCAGGTCTTACCAGAACTTGTTTTTTTTCATGTCGGATAAGATTTTCATGGTAGCTAAGAAAAAAAAAATTTAAAAATTATTTTTGGCCCACCTTAATATATATATATATATATATATATATATACTCTATGTGAATTTTTTTTTGAATTAAAATTATAGATGTTTCATTGGCCGGTCGTCAGTACTTTGTTGATACTGAAGTACATTCACTACAATCAATCGGAGCATATAACACTGAGAACAATATTGTATGAAAGAATTAGTACCTATTTTATTTTACTTTTTCATTCTCGTTACAAATGGAAGAAAGAGAATGAGGCTGCTATCAGAATTTGGTCAAAAATTTTTTTGACTAACCCAGGAGCTTATATGTCTTGGATATTTCTTATCAATCATCAAAGTTCGCAAGAGATAAGTCAACAGATAATTGAAAAAAAAATCCTACAGAGCATGAAACCTCTTCTGAAAGATAGATGAACCTTGACATTAGATAATGTTGACATTCGTTTCAAAATATCGAAATTACATTTTATTATTATGAATCGATATTACCGTTCTGAATTCCAAGGTTTTATGAATAATGGAGTAGCTTAGCTAGAAGTCAACGGGGAAACGGTGATTGAATAAGCAGTGATCATCCACAAACAATTTACTCCATAAAGTATACTTGAGAATACTCCAATCTCATGAGTACATTTGAAGAGCAAGACACTGATTAGATGTGGTAATTATTCCAGGAATCCTGATTCCTGGAAAAATTGACCAAGTGTCTCAAATTGAGCTCGAGAAGCATGGAAAAACTTATTGAAGTGAGGCGTAGTAAGATAAATTTTAGCAATATATTCTCAGATTTTATTTATTTCGTATGTTTGTAAGACTATTTTCAAAAGAAACAACTTGACATCAATATTATATAGAGATTAATTTCTTAAATAGAGGATTTAAGACTTATTAAGCCGTGCAGCAAAAAATGCCTAGAAAAATAAATTTCAGTACGGATAAATGATGGACACTAGTGCACGATGAAAAGTTCTCACGAAATATATAAATACGGGGCTCAAGTTGAGTAGACGTACATTTCTCTACAGAGACATTTCCCAGAATCTACTAACTACGTAGACGTCAGCTCACAAATTTGTCATAACCACCGTGACAAACCATCAGACATACAGTTCCTGCATATTTCATGAAAACTCACTCCAGATTAACTTATTTTTTAAAATTTTTATTAAAAAAACATTCCCACAGTTTTTATGTTTCACCATTTATTCAGAATTCTGACATGTGTTTCGGTCTTTCGACCATCTTCAATGCAATTCAAAAAGGAATTAAGCGCAAAATAGAAAAGGTTCTTTCATTACACTTAGGACATCTGTGTATTTTCATGGCGCATAAAAATAACAGCATCCAATGAGTATTTGGGAATTTGTTAAATTCTCCTTTTTCCCAATGGCTTTTCTGATTATCCTTATTAACATTATATACCAAAGTGAAATTAAAAAAATGATTAATTTTTTATTCAATATTCTGCAAAAATCGGTTGATTTTTGATTTTTCAAAATAGACATCCTATGTTATTTGATTCTATGTTGTAAACATAGAATAATGTAGCATTACAATCATCACAATTGATTTGATAAATCCCCGAAACCGAAAAGTTGGGGTTCCCTTTTTTATTGTTCACCAACATCTTAGCTAAATTATTTCTATTTACTGCTAAAGAATTAATTCCTATTTTATGAAGAACATTAGAGATCCTACTACTGAACCTTTTTATATAAGCCCTTGAAAACCATAATTTCTTTTCTTCATAAGGATTTTTTTTATTGATATAAATTTTTCTTAAATATTATGGTAAGTTAAATAGAAAGGCCTTTTACTTGATAGAAGAAATATAACAAAATTTGAATATCAAAACAAATTAAAATATGTTTATCTTCTACAATTTTAATTTAAAAAAAAATTATTCCATTTGACATTATATATTGAGTTTTGATTATATACGTCTATTAAATGTAAGCGGTGCTTGTTTTAGACATTAATTTAATTCTAAAAGTTTTTTGAATAAAAAATTTTTTCGAAATTAAAATTTTAGAAGATGAACATATTTTAATTTGTTTTGATATTCAAATTTTGTTATATTTCTTCTATCAAGTAAAAGGCCTTTCTATTTTATTTTATATAAAATATATAATTATATTTTGGCTTCAATAAATCTCATTATGGAATGTCAATAATTTTAAATAAGCCTTAAAAATAACTCACACTGTTCTTTGATTCTGTTAGAACATAGATCAATCTTGAATTATAAAGTTGATCTGTGTCTCGAAACATTATTCATTTACACGTGGTACGTTGTTTGATATAGGTTAGTTTTTTGATTTTGATATTTGGGATATTATTCAGGGCTGAAGAAGGAATTGCTTAGAATTATATTTGTTTTTTGAAGATATAGTGCATGTTTTGAGAGATTTCTGAATTAACTTATTCGAATATTTAAATATATTAAATATTTCAAATAAATTATATTCTTTGAGAAGTCCTTTAAGTGTGTTCATGTTTTTAAAAGGCAATTGGCGTTCTTAAAGGTAAGACCAGAAACAAAATTTTGTCTCCTTTAAATATTTATTTATTAATTTCATTTAATTTCGTATATCTGTTGGTTTATTTATTCCATTTGACATTATATATTGAGTTTTGATTATATACGTCTATTAAATGTAAGCGATGCTTGTTTTAGACATTAATTTAATTCTAAAAGTTTTTTGAATGAAAATTTTTTGAAATTAATTTTTTTGAATTAAAAAAAAAGAAGATAAACATATTTTAATTTGTTTTGATATTCAAATTTCATTATGGTAAGTTTTCTCATTTATCATTTAGTCAATGATTTCAGTTCTATAGTCATTGTTCACAGCTATAGTTTTGATTATATTGACTTCTTTTCGTCGAATATTTTTCTGATTCAATGGCGTCATTGTAGAAATAACCATTATTCCTTTCGTTTTTATTTATTTTTTTTCTCAAAATATGTGTTGAATTTAAATTTTTTTCTCACACATTTATAACGTCTAAATGGATGAATGAAGTAATATTATTATAATATGAATGAAGTAAGTTCACAATTTCAGAGTAATAATTTTACTTTCCTTCATATTTATAAGATTGTTCGGAAAGTAATTTCGTCTTTTCCCGACAGAGGATTTAATTGTATTTTTTCGAACCGAACTTCATGCTTAATCATTATATTTTTTGACAGCTGCTATATCAAGGCTTGTGTGTGAAAAAGTTCAATTAATTCTACGCAGTAGTTTTTGGTTGGTGCCCTTTTAAATATGGAGAGCAATAGTAGCATATTCGTAATCTTTTACTTTCTTACTATAGAAAAGATAAAAATGCTGTTCATGCCAGAAAGAAATTAACCGATGTGTATGGAGAAGATGTGTTGACAGTACGCCAGTGCCAGAAATGGTTTGCAAAATTTCAATCCGGCAATTTTGATGTACAAAATGGACCACGTTCTGGAAGGCCGGTTGAAGCTGATAAAGACACTATAAAGGCATTAATTGATGCAAATCGGCGAATAACAACACGTGAGATCGGTGAGGAGTTGATATATGGGTTCCCCATGTTCTCACAGAGAGAAATTTGTATCGTCGCGTCGACGTCTGTGATTCACTTATCAACATCAGGAAAATTATACATTTTTGAAGCGCATCATAACTGGGGACGAAAAATGGGTTGTATAGAACAATGCCAAACGCAAGAGATCATGGAACAAAAAAGATGAACCGGTTCAAAGCATTTCGAAAGCCAATATCCATCAAAAAAGGTAATGATGTCTGTTTGGTGGGATTTTAGAGGGATCATTTTCTTTGAGATTTTACCGGATGACACAACAATTAATTCGGAAGTCCACTGTAATCAGCAGGACAAACTGAATAATACACTTCAACAGAAAAGGCCACAATGAATTAACAGAAAAGGTGTAGTATTCCGAGACCTCATAGAAGTTGGGCACTCGCCACACCCACTATATTTTCCAGATCTGGCGCCTTCGGATTGTTATTTTCAGATCATTGCAAAATTTTTTAGACGGTTAAACCTTTACTTCAAATGAAGAGGTCAAAAATCACCTGCAACAAAGCAAAGCAAAAATCAAAAATTTTATGAGCGTGGAATCATGCTACTACCAGAAAGATGACAAAGGGTGTTGAACCAGAAAGGCCAATATATAATTTAATGAAATATTTATTCATTGTAAGATAATTGTCTTTCAGTTTCCCAAAAAAAAAAACGAAATTACTCTCCCAACAACCCAATATTTTCAACTAGAACCGCTTCTCGGACAGTCTTAACGTTAAATTGAATGATTTGTGAATTGTCATGAAATATCGTCAAATCATTACAGGATTTAATCAACACACATCTTAAGGGATTCAGGATTCTAGCATATTGATCGTTCAATAGATATTGTAATCGTTTCAGCGACGTAACTGATGAAAGCTTTGGAATCTCTGTGTAAACATATTTTAATCCGGTGATAAATTTGGAGTACCTTTGAGAAACCATGACATTCAACTCTCGTTTTCCACCTGGTTGAGTACTTTGAATTAAATAATTCAAATATACAATGAAAAATATAGATCATCTAGAATAAACAATAATGACTATTAATATGCTGAAATTTTGTGACCCGTCAAAAAATATCTGGAAGAATAACACGTCTTACATATTACAGCTATAGAAGTGATTTAAATATTTTAATATTAGCCTTCTACATATTTAATTTCGAAAAATTAAATTTAATAATTATAACTTCAGGAATTAGAATTGAAATAATGTCATATAAGTACAACTTATATCAACCGACATATAAAATAAACATTCATTATAAGACATCCAAATGATATAACAAAATCCAATAAATAAAAATTAAATTATTTATTATTATATCATTTGGATGTCTTATAATGAATGTTTATTTTATATGTCGTTTGATATAAGTGTTATATGACATTATTTCAATTTAATTCCTGAATTTATAATTATTAAATATAATTTTCTGAAATTAAATATGTAGAAGGCTAATATTAAAATATTTCAATAATTTTATATACCTTCTATCAAGAATTAACCTCTATTTATGTTATTTTATTTATAAGCTATAGAAGCGCAACGCATCATTGCAGGAACCTGTATAGTTAAATAAAATTCAATAATACCTCATGTTTTTCACATTCAACTTGTATCTACGTTGATTTTTTCAAATTATGAAACAACAAAATCTCTATCAGTCATGTTTCCGGACTATACAAACAATTTTGCTGATTTACACCTATTCTGAAAATTTCAAATCTCTCAGATTTAAATAATTGACTTGGTCGCATGGGTGACAAGAATAACTTCGGACAAATTTTGTGTTCTGGAACAAAAGTATTTTAGCTCAGCCGAATAAGTTTTATTCTGTTAGATTCTCTATACTTTCTTGAATTAGTATGTGAATTTTCAGTTTGATATTACTTCATTTTGCAGAGTGTTAGAATGTTAAACAAACGTAGTTCAATTTTGGGGCTCTTTCGTCAAGGTAAGCGTCAGTACGAAATTGATCGTTTGCTCAATGTGCCCCAACAAACCGTGTCCGTAAGTCCAAACAAACGTAGTTCAATTTTGGGGCTCTTTCGTCAAGGTATGCGTCAGTACAAAATTGTTCGTTTGCTCAATGTGCTCCAACAAACCGTGTCCGATAGTCCAAACAAACGTAGTTCAATTTTGGGGCTCTTTCGTCAAGGTAAGCGTCAGTACGAAATTGTTCGTTTGTTCAATGTGCCCCGACAAACCGTGTCCGATAGTCCAAACAAACGTAGTTCAATTTTGGGGCTCTTTCGTCAAGGTAAGCGTCAGTACGAAATTGTTCGTTTGCTCAATGTGCCCCGACAAACCGTGTCCGATAGTCCAAACAAACGTAGTTCAATTTTGGGGCTCTTTCGTCAAGGTGAGCGTCAGTACGAAATTGTTCGTTTGCTCAATGTGCCCCGACGAACCGTGTCCGATGGTTCTAACAAACGTAGTTCAATTTTGGGGCTCTTTCGTCAAGGTAAGCGTTAATACGAAATTGTTCGTTTGCGCAATGTGCCCCGACAAACCGTGTCCGATAGTCCAAACAAACGAAGTTTAATTTTGGGGCTCTTTCGTCAAGGTAAGCGTCAGTACGAAATTGTTCGTTTGCTCAATGTGCCCCGACAAACCGTGTCCGATAGTCCAATGTAATTTGCCATTTGAAGGAGCTTGGTTAGGATGGTCTTCATCCAGGAAGTGGAAGAAAACGCAGTGTCAATACGCCTAGCAATCGCAACATCGTCAAGAAGCGAGTCAATAGAAATCTGAGGGTCTCCATGAGAAAAATAGCCCGTGAGACCGGTATCAACCGTGAATCCGTTCGTCAAATGTCCAAAAAGGAGTTCAACCTCAAGCCATACAAGCTCCAAAAAGTTCAACTCCTCACGGATAGTAGTATTGAACTTGTCCACTAGTTTTTCATCCATGCGTGCGATCTTAAAGCATTTTTGCTCAAATTCACAAAACGCAGACATTCTAACAAATTAATACATGATCTGACACGAAAATGAAAAATTTTAAACACGCCTACTCCTTTAAAATGTATCTCACAAAGTTTAATTTCTCTGGTAGGCACTACCAAACTAGGATTGATCTCGAAATCGATTAAAATAGAATAAATTTTGCATAAACATTATAAGTACAGGTCCTCCTGCAGAAACACGCCTCTTCTTGGATCTTATCACAGTTTCAATTTAACCTGAAGGTCTTAGGCATACATACGACGGTCAAGGCGTTCTTACACTGCCCCAGACCTTTAGATCGATAATGTTAGTCGTGAAGAACTTCCTTCCAGAAAGGTATTCAATTCTTCTTGAAGTTGTGATTAATTCAAGGCGACAATACGCTAGTTCGAGTAGTATGTTGACCTTTGGGCCGGTTATTATTAACTGCGTTCTTTTTATGAGAACATTGATAAGAATGAACCGCAACGTCTATTATATTGTATACAAGGAGTGTTCAATAAATATAAAAGCGATTACACAACGAAAAAGATGACTTCGGAAGTCTCGGTTCTTAGGAAAAAGACCTAATGTATTAAATATTTATTTTCAATGTTATAACAATAATGTCTACAAACCTTTTGGTATTGTTAGAAAAGAAAGTATTCAGCAACAATACAGATTCCTTCCAAATAAATCAATCTTAAATAATCATTTAGTTAGTACAGAATATTAGGAATAGAAATAAGTTCGTTCGGTTTTGATAACAGATGTCGCTACTAGTTTATTATTCCATTGTTTCATCTGGCAACACCTTCATTTTGTAGTGTCATCAATAGGCTTCCTTTTAAGTATATTTAATTCGCTGAAGTGTGAAAAATATAGTATCTATGTGCTGTGTGAAAATGTCAATTTTTGTACCGAAAAATGTGTTTTGTGATGCTTCATTACTTCAATATGAAGAAAAAGGCTGCCGAAAATCATTGTATTTTAGTGGATGTTTATGGTGACCATGCTTCAGCTGAACGAACGTATCTGAAATGGTTTGCTCGATTTATTGGGTTTTTGGGAAAGTAATTTCGTTTTTTTTTTTGGGATATTGAAAGACAATTTTCGTATAATGAATAGATATTTCATTAAATCATGTATTAGCCATTCTGGTCGAACACCTTTTGCGATCTTTCAGGTAGTAGCATGATTCCATGCTCATTAAAAATTTGTTCTTTGCTGGCAAAAAACTGATCCAGGTGATTTATGACCTCTTTATTTGATGTAAAGGTTATACCGTCCAAAAAATTTTGCAAAATAATATTTCGGAGGCGCTAGATCTGAACAATATGGTGGGTGTAGCAGTGTATCCCATTCATGCTGTAAAAGCTTTTGGTGAGTGACCAAACTTGTATGAGGTCTGGCATTATTTTAGTGGAACACTACATCTTTTCTGTTGATTAATTCTGGACTTTTAAAATGCATCATTCAGTTTGTCCAGCTGATGACTTCTGAATTAATTGTTGTGTTATTCGGTAAAAGTGAAAAAAAAGATTCTTTTGAAATCCCACAAACAGACAGCATCACCTTTTTTTGATGGATATGGGCGTTCGAAACCTTCAATATGAAGCTGTACCCGTGAAATACCAAAACCAAGGTCGTGTAAATGGATTTATCCTCAGTTTTGTTGATCTGGAACTTCGGTTTTTCCGTACAGACTTCTTGATCTTTATTTCCTTCATCCGTATGCCCTCCGTCATCTGCATTTCGTCGACTCCCAATTTTCCTTCGATGTGAGGGTTCTTTTCTAGCAGGATGCATTTCTGTTTCCTCGTCAGAAGTCGCTTTGTTTCCGTGGTTCCACCATGATTTATGTCTCTTCTCCGAATCTTCGTACAACTGATTTTTGCGCGCTTCGAGTTCTTCTCGCGTTGGAACTCTGTACGCCAATTTGTCCAGACTTTCTACCGGAATGTATTCCACGTTGTCTTCCAAATCCAACTGATTATAAGAAGGAAATTATTCATGAAAAATTATTTATCAGTCGATTTAAGAACATTTCTTTCAAGACTCGAATAAAAAATGAAAATAATAGTAAAAATTATTTCATTTTTTTTAATGTATGCTTAGAAAATTATTCGACTCCCTCTTTGAGTCGGTTCATCTTTTTTGCTCCATGATCTCTTGCGTTTGACATTGTTATATACAACCCATTTTTCGTCACTGGTAATGATACGCACCAAAAATGGATTATTTCTGTAACGTTTGAGAAGAGAATCACACGACGACACAAATTTATCTCCTTGAGAACATGAGGAATCTATTTATCAAGCTTCGAAGTTGAACATAGGCTTTCGAAGTGGTCATAAACAGTAGAATTCGATGAATTACACCTCTCACTAATCTCATGTATTGTTATTCGCCGATTTGCATCAACTGATATCTTTATCGTGCCTTTATCAGCTTCAACGGGCCTTCCGGAACGTGGTGCACCTTCGACATCAAAATTGCCGGATCGAAATTTTGCAAACAAGTTCTGGCACTGGCGTACTGTCTACACATCTACTCCATACACATCGGTTAATTTCTTTCTGGCATTTTTACCTTTCCTATAGTAAAAAGTAAAATATAGTAGCACCAACCAAAAACTACTGCGTAGAATTAATTGAACTTTTTCACACACAAGCCTTGCTATATGAGCTCTCTAAACATATAAGGATTATGTGGCTTAATTGTGAAGTTGGGTTCGAATAAATACAATTAAATCCTCTGTTCGGAAAAAACGAAATTACTTTCCGAACAACCTTATAAAAGTGACAATTTTGATTTGGAAGACGAAGAACGAATCGGAGCGCCATCAAAGTTTAAGGATGAAGAATTAGAGGCATCAGAAGCACAAGAGGAACTCGTGAAAGCACTTGAAGTCATTCAAGCAGTCATTTACCTTCGTTTTGAAGCAATGGGAATGACGATGAATGGCTGTAGTTAATTTTTATTAATATTTATAATGTCAATTATAAATTAGTATCATAAAAATCTAACCGTTACATATGTTTCAGTTTGTGAACTTAAAATTCGCTTATTTGCATTCAGGAAAAATAAATCAAATAATCGATTTAATCTTGTTACTACCTTAAACTGAGAATCTCTTGTATTTAGCCACTTGGCCGAAAATTGTGGGAGAAAACTCTCCAAGACTTTGTGCTCCATGCGTACAAGATGATTTTATTGTTCAGCATGACCTAAATTTAGCACACACCTCAACTCTCTACCCTAGATTGTCACGTAGCGAGAAAACGCAATCTTTGATCATTTTTGCATAATTACTATGAGACTGATTGAACTTCGTGAATCAAACTGGCACGCAATTTCCTGAATGGAATTGCATGAACTGAAGTTTTCATGACGTTTGTATTGATTCGTATATCCAAACTGCATTTCCCCAAATATTCTACAAAATTTGTATGATTCCAAGAATACTCATTAATATTTGCAACTACTTACAAGTTCAATTTTCAACAAACTTCTAATTAAAGGCAGTATCTCTGGGTAGAAATGTTAATTGTAAAAAAAGCACTGACGTGAAGTTTTTGCGATTTCCCCTGAAAATTTAAAATCTTTGAATTACTCCTTAAAGAAACACAGAATTCCCGATTCTTTGATACTAAAATGAAGTTAAGATTTTTTTTTGATGTTTTAACAATTGTTTCTGAGAATGCTGAAAAAAAGTTTCCATCCTTCTCCGTTCAATCTGCATCGTTATACGAGGTGTCCCAACGAAAATATGACCCTTCACATTTCAGAAACGAAGAATTTTCGAAGATTTAAAAAAAAGGTCAACTTCTGTTTTGAGGGGGACAAATTTCCCTCATGAGTTTGTTCCGAAAAAACCATGAAGGTGGCATCAACCCCCAACATTTTTTTGAATAGGGAACAGATGTAGGGAGTTGGTTAGTTTGAAAGTTATTTATGTTCTGTGCACAACCCAGTTAAAACTCTCAAAATAGCTTCACAATTCACGAAATAATGTAGTATTGAACTTACCGTCAGAAGTCGATGTTGAACAGACAGTTGAACCGCCCAAACTCAAGAACCTAAGAGTTTTGAAGAATCCAAAAATAATTTTCAAGTTTTGTATTAGGGAGAAAGAATTTCTTTGACGAGATTGTTTCGAAAAAACACCTGCGAGTGGCAACAATCCCAAATTTTTTTTTGAATAGGAAAAAGATGGCGGATGTTTTAGTTAAAAAGCTATTTTTGTTCACTAAACATCCTAGTTGAAATTTTCAAATTCGGTGATTTTTTTAAACCATTTGATACTGAAGATGTAACTCAAACAGAAACCCAATACATTCAAATACACCATATCTGTAAGTAATGAGAGGGAACATCCAAAGACAAATGTAAACTTTTCAAAGAACTAACGTTTATATTGTTCAAAATGACCACCACCAACCTCCATACAATGAGATCTACTTTCAAATCCTTCTCTAACAGTTTCGAAAATATCTGGTGTCAGTAATCCGCGATGATTCTTTGTCGCAGTTCTGCAAGTGGAGTTGCACAGACGTTGGACTTCAAATGTCCTAACAAAAAAAAAATCTAATGGCGATAGATCGGGTGATCTTGCTGGCCTCTGTAGGGCCTCTCCTGCCAATCTAACGTCCTGGATAACGTTCGTTCAAAAATTGTCGGATACGGATATCGAAATGTGGCAGTGTACCATCCTGCTGAAATGTGAGTTCATTTCCTAATAAGTTGTCGTCGTTTTCCAGAATTTCAATAACCATTGGATCAATAATGTCATGAATTTCATACGTTTCACACATGTTCCTATCATGTTTTTAAAGTATAAGAAAAACAAATGTTAACTTCCGCTATTTTAAATATAATCAAATTTGAAATATTAATTATAAAATAGCGGAAGTTAACATTTGTTTTTCTTATATTGAAGATGAATTTCCGTCAAGTAAAGATCAAAAAAATGTTTTTAAAGTAAAAACATTGAAAAAACTCAAATTGTTCTGCTATTAAATGAACAAATTTGAAAATTTCAACTGCAACAGAAAAAACTTCTCGACTGAACCACATCCAACATCTTCTCCCTATTCAAAAAATGTTGGAGATTGTTGCCATCCTCAGGTGTTTTTTTCGGAACAATTTCGTCATAGGAATTCTTTCTCCCTAATACAGAAATTGAAAATTATTGTTGGGTTCTTCAAAACTCTTAGGTTCTTGAGTTTGGGTGGTTCAACATCACCTTTTGATGGTAAGTTCAATATTACGTTATTTCCTGAATAATGAACCGATTTAGAAGATTTTAACTGGGTTGTGTGAAAAACATAAATAAATTTGAAACTAACCAACAATCGACATCTTTCCTATTCAAAAAATGTTGGAGGTTGATGCCACCTTCATGAGGATGGTTTTTTCGGAACAAACTCTTGACGGAAATTCGTCCCCCTCAAAACAGAAGTTGATCGGTTTTTAAAATCTTCGAAAGTTCTCCGTTTCTGAATTCTGGGGAGGGTCAAATTTACGTTGGGACACCCGTATATGGGCAGGAAAGAGTGGATAAATAATGTACCTATTGCATAAAAGTTCTTATACTTTTCATACTTTTTTCCGAAATCAGATGAGAAAAAAGGTGAAGGACACTGACGTGAAATCAGGAGCTTTTTTGTGCTTGTTTTGGTTTTCTAACCAAACGATCTTCACAAAATTTTGCACAAACATGTGCCTTATTATTCTACTTCCAAATGCTGAATTTCATATCGATGGAATCCGTAGTTTCGAAAATATGTATTTATATGTATATGGCAATTGCTGGAAATAATGTATCGGGCGTTTTTTTAAGAGTGGCAGAACTTTCGATAGGGATAACTGTGATTTGACAGAAGGGAGAAGCCATGTTGTTTTGACATTTCTGTTCAGTAAGCATTGACAAATTATCATGGAAAGACTCACGCCGCAACAACGTTAACAAATTGTTGAAATTTAATTTCAAAATCAGTGTTCTATTCGCCAAACTTATAGAGCAGTTCGTGAAATTTATGGTTAACATAATTGTCCATCAGAGCAGCTTATTCGTCGAATGCAACAACAACAACAAGACAAAGAACTGTAAATACAGGAGAAAATATCGCTGCTGTAAGTCATAGTGTTAATGATGATCCAGATTATCTATTTGTCGACGATCACAACAAGTTGGACTCTGTGCATCCACCCTATGGAAAATTTTGCGTAAAGATCCTGGTCTACATCCATACAAGATCCAACTGGTTCAAGAACTAAAGCCACTTGACCATAATAAGCATCATTTGTTTGCTGATTGAACCCTAGAATAGCTTGAATTTGATCCACTTTTTTATCGTAAAATTTTGTTTAGTGATGAAGCTCATTTCTGGTTGAACGCCTATGTATACGAGCAATTTTGCCGTACATGGAGTGAAAATAATCCTCAAGAAGTTCTGCAGTTCCATTGCATCCTGAAAAATGCACTCACTGTATGGTGTGCTTTACACGCTGGAGGCATCCTCGGTCCATATTTCTTTAAAAACAATCCTGGAGCTAACGTTTCAGTGTTAGTTACAGATCGATGATCAATGAATATTTGTTTCAAAATTGGAATGGTATCGACCCAGAAGTGTTTTGGTTCCAACAAGATGGTGGTACACCTCATGCTGCTACCGTAACAATGGATTTATTGAAATAAAGATTATTTCGAGAAATGGTCCAATTAATTGGCCTAAAAAATTTGGCTTCAATCTTAATTTAAATGTGTTTTTTTTTTCAATTTAAAGTTCTATCACTCTAAAAAAACACCCTAGACATGAAATTGAATGAAAATGTGTATTTCAAAATAACAACTGTTACAGGAAGCTGAGCCACAGTGTTGAGGTTGATATTTATTTTTAGCACAATATTTCAACGTCTTATCTAACGAGTTTGATAACAAACGTTAAAAATAACTATTGTATCTGAAACAGAAGTGATTAGGGATCTCTGTTGAAAATTATGAGCTTTTATACCATCAAATTTTCCGTTCGATTTTACGTTGTAAATTTTATACTCGTACTATGCAAACGCTCTAAAACTTCTGATAAATGTGACATTGTGACGAAATTAAAGGCATTTTGAAACGAGCGAACAAGAAGAAAAATTAGGAGATAGATTTTCCCAAATAATTATAATAATATTTATTGATTATTTCGGACCATTCAGTATGGGACAAATCAATTTTAATGAAACATTAACAATTTTCATGTTCAATAATGGTATTATCTACCAATTAAAAAATAAATAAGAGACACTATTTCAATTTCCACAAAAATGTTTATAATACAACAATTATTTCACCACAATGTGGCTTCTTCATGTATCTACATTCTACTGTGTAACCGAGTTTAAATACAGTGTTAAGTACGTGACAAAATAATGGAAGAACAAGTCATAAAAACTTAAGGTGTTTATTGGATTTTGGCGCTAAAAAATGAAATTAGGGAAAGTTATTCAGTGATGGAGATTTGTCAACATCTGTTTGTTCATTCAAAAAAATTTCACGGTCTTTGTACCTGATTTGATTTCAAGAAATTCTAAAAGTGTTAATCTAGAACTTTTGCTTTCGACGTGGATAATTTCATAGTTATTGTTGAAATTATGCCTGAATTCCTTGACATGATTAGCATATGTCGAATGTACGGAATCCGATATGTAATTCCTTTGGTGTTTTTGGATTCTTTTCTTGAATGATCTACCTGTCGGGCCAATATATACTAAAGGGAAATCGTTGCAAGTCAACTTGTGGACTCCAGATTTATTTCCTTTATTTGTTCGATCATTATTGTCTTTTATATAAGTACTAAGGTTATTCATGGTTTTGAAAGCTGCGTTGTAATCGAAACTATTTTTGAAATATTTAGCAATTTTTTCAGATAATCCATTAACCTAAGGTAACGAAAAGTATTTCTGTATATTGTCCTCTTTTATGATTGGGTACACGAAATTTGATGCCATGTTCTTTTCTTTATTGGATACCATTTTGTCTAATAATTTGTTCTTATGGATAGAAGAATATAATATAGAAGACTTCAAATTTTATTTTTTATTATTATTATCCTGATACTCCTAGGTCTTCTGTGAAGATCCCTCAGAAGCTTATTCAGCTTGTGCGAGTTTGGAGTTCAGTTGTGTTCTGGGTAGGCTTTGTTACTGCGATCTTCGCCACTTTAGATCACAGCAATGTTAATTTTTGAGCCAACAGTGAAATGGTGGCAGATACCTGTCCAACTAGAAAATTTCTTTTCCACCTGAACAGGATTCGAACCCGGACCTTCTGTTCACGAGCCCCACTGACCTGTCCGGACTCATTTTAAATATTTATAAAATGTAGTATCACTACGAAACTCGAGTCACTGTATAATTAGTAAATGAAAATGATAGAAAACAAAGGAATTTCTCATTTCATTCCAATTTAAATGAACTATCAAATGAAAGTGTAAGCGCTTTTGGAATCAATTTACCCAGCGAAAGCTACTAATGTTATGAAAAGCATTTCCAATTTATGTAGAGATTGACATGAGAAAATGAATGTTTTTTGACAAAAATCATTTTATATGTATAGTTCCAAAATATCCAATTCATTACTTATATAATTTTAATTGAATGAAAGTGTAATCTCTTCTAGAGTCAAATTAGCCAGTAAAAGCAATTGAGGATTATGAAAAAGATTTCAAGATTACGTAGAGATTGTCATAAAAAGAAAATTAAATGTTTTTCTTGTCAAAAATCAATATTATTTTAATCTTATATATATTTTAATATACATAGTGAAAGTTTTTCAGATTTTTGATATTAATTTTCAGTTGTTTCACATTTTGTTGATGATTCAGCATTCTTGAACAGTGTGGACATTTTACTTGAATTACTAAATTTATCATTTTCTTAATTGGAATGAAATGAGAAATCACTTTGTTTTCTATCACTTTTATTTACTACATTTTCAAACTAAGAAATTTGAGTCACTGTATAATCTGTAAATAAAAGTGATAGAAAACGAATTAATTTCTCATTTTATTCAAATTAAAATAAACTATCACAAAGTAACGGACTACTCCATCCAATATACATTCTGTCAAGAAAGTACCGGCAATTATCGATTTAAATCTGGCGAGGCAATGAGGCAGGTAAAAATTTTTTTCCTAGGTTGGTACCACTGTCCTTAATTACTATGCCAAGCTTGAGCGGGATCTGTCAACTAATGTGTTTGCAACAGCTGATTAAGTCAGTCGATGTCAGAGTGCGTGCCGATTTTTACTATGGGTGATTACGTTGAGCAAAGAATTTGTTTAAAGTTTTGTGTTGCAAATGAATTTTCGTGTGCAGATGCATTGGAAATGTTGCAAAAGGCCTTTGGTGATAATGCTCTATCGAAAACTCGTGCATATCAGTGGTACAGAGCCTTCAAGGACGGTCGAAAATGAAGGCCAAAGCCGCTCGAAAATGAAGGTGATGCTCATTGTTTTTTCGATATCCGTGGCGTGGTGCACTACGAATTCGTTCCAGAGGGTCAGACGGTAAACAAGGAGTATTACCTAGGCGTTATGAAACGTTTGCGTGAGCGTATCCGTAAGAAGCGGCCAAATTTGTGGGCGAACAACTCATGGATTTTGCATGACGATAACACGCCTTCTCACCGAGCTACGATTGTGACTGACTTTCTCGCCAAAAACTCAACAAACATGCTTCAGCAACCACCGTATTCGCCGGATTAGGCTCCCTGCGACTTTTTCCTCTTCCCAAAACTAAAATTGCCCCTTCGTGGCACCCGTTTTGAGTCGATTGAAGCCATAAAACAAAATTCGGCGCGAGAGCTAAAGTCCATCCCGGAAAGCGTCTATAAAAAATGTTTCGATAATTGGAAGTGCCGTTGGCATAGATGTATTGGAGCAAATGGAGCCTATTTTGAAGGCGACCCAATAAATTTTGACGATTAAATGTAAAAATGTTGTTTTAATTGAAAATTCCCGGTACTTTCTTGACAGAGTAGTATTACCATTTTCTTAGCGTCTCTGCATAACTGATTGCACAAGAAAAAATAATATAGTGGGCTTAATCGCAAAGTAAATAATGAATTCTTCAGAACGATCTGCAATACGTTATAGAACTTATGCTGATTTATTAAACGAACTTTGAAGGAAAAGGCGCAAAAAGGCCCACCTTTAAGAACATTATATTATTTATTTATTTATTTATTTATTTATTTATTTCTCAAACAGATTATAACAATCTTTTTACATGAGAGTAACAGTGATAGCAATCACATTTTGCATGTCGAGGTAAGTCATGAACATTAACTTAATAAATAAATCAAGCAAATACATATTCCCTAAGGAGATCATTCAAATCTATATTGTGCATTTAGACATCTAAAAAACTGCTTGGGTTTGAGGGCAAAGCTGGTATTGGGCAAATTTAAGAAATCATTCGTTATTTTTAGCATTGTAATTACGGATGAACAATGCATCAGAGTGGTTGTACGAGGTATCTCAAAGAACTGCTTGAGTCTAGTATGTCGTGCGGGAATCCTCAATTTCATTAAATCCTTTATGTGCGGAGCGTCATAATACCGATTAAAAATTTTGTAGCAGAATTTCACGTTATCCCTGAGTCTCCTGTTCTCAAGAGATATTATTTGAAACTCCTTTCTGAGATCAGTTGATCGAACGATATTGTAATCAGGATAAACGCTATGTTTTCTCAAATAAAGGAATCTCAAATAATAATATTCAACTTTCCCCATACTGTAGAGAATACGTTGCACATAAATGAATTTATAAAGAAGAATAATAAAATTTGAATATCAAAACAAATTTATTCTACTAGTCTCCTATAATTTTAATTTGAAAAAATTCAGAAATTTCCAGAATTCAATTTATGTTATTTAAATACTTTAATATTTGCAGATATATTCTGTTAGCCTTCTAGATATTTAATTTCAAAAAATTATATTTGAAAATATAACTTCAGGAACTATGTCATATAAATACTATTCAATCTATCAAATGACATATAAAATAAACATTCATTATAAGACATCCAAATGATATAACAAAATCCAATAAATAAAAATTGTTAACCAAAATCTTATGAATTAAATATTTTGAGTAGACTAAATTTTGTTTCTGCTTATTCCTCTTATGAAAACAGATATCTCTCAAAAATGTTTATCATAATCTTAAGAATTTCATAGCTAAAAATATTACTTAGAATATTCAAAATTATTGGAAATCTAACTAAGTTATTTTTTAGAAAATCTCAAGATATGTAAAAACATTAATAAAAAACAAGTTTTAAGAGAGACTTTGCTTCGTCAGTACTCAATCATATTCATATTCAATAAAATATAACAACAAAAAATATTTTCTCACCTTTTAACAATTCAGAACGCTTCTTGATAAATTAATACTGAAAATTTGAATGTTAACTCTAAATAAATAGTTCTGTGGTTTACCACTGATCTAAAAGATTGAAGACAATTTAGCGACCTCTGTTATAGCACAAGGACCATCTGTATAAAGAAAGTTAAGGAAACCAAATAATTATATATTATGAATAAAATGAAATCAAAATTGCCTTTCAATCTTTTATATCAATGGTAAACCACAGAACTAAATTTCTATAATGAATGTTCATTTTATATGTCGTTTGATATAAGTAGTACTTATATGACATTAATTAAATTCCTGAAGTTGTAATATTAAATATGTAGAAGTCTAACAGAAATTAAATATGTAAAAGGTTAACAGAATATATCTGCAAATATTTAATTAATTTTATTACCTTCTATCAAGTATAAACCTCCATTTATTTTATTATATTAATGCCTTATAAGCACAGCTTATATTTAATAGACGTATAAAATCAAAACTCAATATACAAATGGAATAAATGGTGGTTTGAAGAAGAATAATTTTTCGAATTCAAAACTTAAGGTTATTCTGATTTTCACAAATTTTTATTGTTATGTTTACAACAATCGTTTCGCTATCACAGTAGCATCATCAGGCAAGATTACATTTTGAATAAGTAAGCTTGTTTCCGAAATCCGTTGCTATTTATATTACAGTAAGTACAATAAATTTTTATTGAGCATTAAAACCCAAAAAAGGGTCAAAAAATATTTGAAGAGTTTTCTCAATAATAAAAGTAATTCTACATATTCCAATCATTTGTTAGAAACAGGACATACTTTCAACCATAATTTTGAAATTCTACATATAAAAAGCAAAAATTATGCCTTAAATCTGTTAGAATCCCTAGAGATAAATAAACATAATAAAATTGGAATATCACTTAACGAACAAATTTAAATATTTCACCTCTGTTAAATATTTTCAGATAAGCTGGAATTTGCAGAGACCCTTTTTTGGGTTTTAGTGCTCAATAAAAATTTATTGTACTTACTGTAATATAAATAGCAACGCATTTCGGAAAAAAGCTTAGTTATTCAAAATGTAATCCTGCCTGATGATGCTACTGTGATAGCGAAACGATTGTTGTAAACATAAAAATAAAAATTTGTGAAAATCAGAATAACCTTATTTAAATATTATTTAATATGGATTTTCACCAAGTAAGGAATGATTCAATTCAATGTTCAAAACTTTTATTTGAATAATAAAATTAATCTAATATCTATAAAAAGATTATAGAGGGCACGTTTATCTTTTATGTTAATGAAAGGATTATTGACTTAAAGTTGTACATAAGGTATTTCCTAACTCATTGTTCTGAGAATATTGATCTGTCTATATCGGATAATTTCGTATCAGGATAATTCTCTCCAAGAAATTATTCTCGAATGAGTTATTTAAATCTCTAATTCTAAATATTGACAGATTTTTGATTAATAATCATAGATATTCTGAAGGCTAGAAATTCACTGCAGAAAACACTGAGTAAAATAAGTCAATTTATAAGTAACAATACTGATTTTGATACAATTTATAAAAAACTGGATATGGCAGATTTAAACTCAAAACGTCGCAAGGAAGTTGAAATGGCAGATAAAACACAACAATTGAGACATTTTTTTTTTTGAAATTCTAGACATTATAGCGACTCAAATAGAGGTTATGTTTTGCTATATTGAAAAACTACATTTTTTCGATCTTTTAAATAATTCAAAATTCTCCATTCATGATGAAGAATTTCCTCATAAGCTTTTGAAAGACTTGGCAACGCAATATAATATTTTTGATATAAATCAACTAAAAAGTTAATTAACTGTTCTATACGAAAACGATATAACAGAAAATTGTACAAACCCTTATGAAATGTTAACTTCTTTTCACGATACTGAATTAAAATTTTGTATGCCTGAACACTTTAAATTATTATGTCTTGTTGTTGTTGTTCTGCCAGTGACAACTGCTTCTACAGAAAAAAGTTTCTCCGTGTTGAAAAGAATTAAAAATTATATTAAAATCAATTGGACAGGCGCGGTTGAGTAATACGACAAAAATTCAAATAAACAATAATTTATGAAATCACAGGATGAGGACATTTTTATAGACGAGGTAATAGATCATTTCGCTGAACAGAAGAAACGCAAAATTTTTTTGGTCTATAAAAAATTCTAATTTTTAGAACTCATGATTTCATTTTTTATTTGATAGATTCGGTCTTTACTTGGTGGAAACTCATTTTAATTAAAAAAATGTATATAAGACAGTAATTTATTTCCACAAAAATGTTTGTACTAATACAACAATTGTTTCACCACGATGTGGCTTCTTCAGGTATTACATTGTACTGTCTGATGGTATTGAGTGTAACCGAGTTTATATACATTTTTAGGTACGTGACCAAATAATAGAAGCACAAGTCATAAAAACTCTAGCATATGTCGAATGTACAGAATTGTATATATAACCCCTTTGGTGTTCTTGGACTACTCTGTCAAGAAAGTACCGGGAATTTTCAATTAAAAGAACATTTTTACATTTAATCGTCAAAATTTATTGGGTCGCCTTCAAAATAGGCTCCATTTGCTCCAATACATCTAAGCCAACGCCACTTCCAATTATCGAAACATTTTTTATAGGCGCTTTCCGGGATGGACTTTAGCTCTCGCGCCGAATTTTGTTTTATGGCTTCAATCGATTCAAAACGGGTGCCACGAAGGGGCAATTTTAGTTTTGGGAAGAGGAAAAAGTCGCAGGGAGCCAAATCCGGCGAATACGGTGGTTGGTGAAGCACGTTTGTTGAGTTTTTGGCGAGAAAGTCAGTCACAATCGTAGCTCGGTGAGAAGGCGCGTTATCGTCCCATAGTAATCACCCATAGTAAAAATCGGTACGCACTCTGACATCGACTGACTTAATCAGCTGTTGCAAACACACTAGTTGACAGATCCCGCTCAAGCTTGGCATAGTAATTAAGGACAGTGGTACCAACCTAGGAAAAAAAATTTTTACCTGCCTCATTGCCCCGCCAGATTCAAATCGATAATTCCCGGTACTTTCTTGACAGAATGTATACCCCCTTTGGTGTTCTTGGATACGTTTCTTGAATGATCTACCAGTCTGGTCAATGTATACTAAAGGGCAATATTTGCAAGTTAACTTGTAGACTCCGGATTTATTTTCTTTATTTGTACGATCTTTATTGTTTTTTATGTAGGTACTAAGGTTATTAATTGTCTTAAAAGCCGCGTTATAATTGAAACAACTTTTGAAATATTCAGCAATATTTTCAGATAATCCATTGACATAAGACAACGAAAAATATTTCTGTGTATTGTCCTCTTTTATGATTGGGTACACGAGATTTAATGCCATTTTCTTTTGTTTATTGGATACCATTTTGTCTATAAGAAAGGGATTGTAACCGTTGTTTGACGCTATTTGTTTAATAATATTTAATTCTTTCATAAAGTTTTCTGAATTTAAAGGGACATTCAATAATCTATGAATAAAACTATTATATGCTGACATCTTTTTTGGTTAGTGGGGTGGTTTGAAGTTTTATGTATTGTGATGTCTGTATGTGTTGTTTTGTGAAAAATACTAAAATCATGTAAATTATTTAATCTTGTTATAGTGAGGTCAAGAAAATTAATACTTTGATTCTTTTCTTCTTCGATTGTGAATTTGATTTTTGGGTGGAGTTTCGTCACATCACCAAGTGTAAAATTATCTAGAGTTTTAATTTCTATTATTCAAACCGAAACAAACTTTTTAGCTAAATACGTTATTAAAAATAGCACCCAACTTATAGACAATATTAAATCCATCCAATTACCCAAAAATTGTAAATTCATTTCTTTTGAAGTACAAAATTTATTCCCTAGTATACCTCCAATTGAAACAGTACAAATTGTAAAAAAACTATTAATTAAAAATAATACCAATCCCATCAAAATTAATGATATACTTAATTACCTGGAAATATGCCTCGAACAAAACTACTTTCAATTAAACGGAACCGTCTATATTTCTGATAATGGTTTAATAATGGGAAATCCACTCAGTTCAATTTTCGCTGAAATATTCATGGATGATCTGGAATCAAAAATACACCTGAATCCTATAAGCAAATATTTTCTTTATTGGTACAGATATGTAGATGACATTTTTTGTTGTTTCAAAGGCACCGACCGACAACTACATATCTTCACGAATTTCGTTAATAAACTTCACCCAAAAATCAAATTCACAATCGAAAAAGAAAAGAATCAAAGTATTAATTTTCTTGACCTCACTATAACAAGATTAAATAATTTACATGATTTTAGTATTTTTCACAAACCAACACATACAGACATCACAATACATAAAACTTCAAACCACCCCACTAACCAAAAGATGTCAGCATATAATAGTTTTATTCATAGATTATTGAATGTCCCTTTAAATTCAGAAAACTTTATGAAAGAATTAAATATTAAAAAAACAAATAGCGTCAAACAACGGTTACAATCCCTTTCTTATAGACAAAATGGTATCCAATAAACAAAAGAAAATGGCATTAAATCTCGTGTACCCAATCATAAAAGAGGACAATACACAGAAATATTTTTCGTTGTCTTATGTCAATGGATTATCTGAAAATATTGCTGAATATTTCAAAAGTTGTTTCAATTATAACGCGGCTTTTAAGACAATTAATAACCTTAGTACCTACATAAAAAACAATAAAGATCGTACAAATAAAGAAAATAAATCCGGAGTCTACAAGTTAACTTGCAAATATTGCCCTTTAGTATACATTGACCAGACTGGTAGATCATTCAAGAAACGTATCCAAGAACACCAAAGGGGTTATATATACAATTCTGTACATTCGACATATGCTAATCATCTTAAGGAATTCGGGCATAATTTCAACAATAATTATGAAATTATCCACGTTGAAAGCAAAAGTTCAGATTAACACTTTTAGAATTTCTTGAAATCAACAGGTATAATGCCCGTAAAATCCTTTTGAACGAACAAGCAGATGTCGATCATTCTCCATTACTGAATATTTTTCCTTAATGGCATTTTTAGCGGCAAACTCCAATAAACACCTAGAGTTTTTATGACTTGTGCTTCTATTATTTGGTCACGTACCTAAAAATGTATATAAACTCGGTTACACTCAATACCATCAGACAGTACAATGTAATACCTGAAGAAGCCACATCGTGGTGAAACAATTGTTGTATTAGTACAAACATTTTTGTGGAAATAAATTACTGTCTTATATACATTTTTTTAACTCATGATTTCAATTTAGAATTAATATTTTTTTTACAACTTTCAGAATATATCCTACATTAGACGCTGAGGTCGTATTTTCATTTTGTTAACTTAGAGTTTATTTCATTGATTTAGAGTTCAAAGCTCAAAAATCATCTATTGTTAATACCAAAGAATTTTTTTTTAAACTGAAGATAAGAACAAATTTGTCAATATAACCATAATATAATGAGGATTTGTTTTTGGATTCAATAATTCAAATTATTAGTAATAATTTTTTTTTAATGATTATTATGCAACTGACAAAGTAAGAGTTCACTAGATAAACTTTTTCCGTAAACTTAAAATATATATATTATATTATTATACAATAATATTTTTTTTTGATGTGCTTCGCCAGCTCATACTGTCACGAGCCGCCACTGTCTGTTATTCATCTATGTTTCAAAAATATTTTTTTAACTTACAGAATCTCGGAATGTCCAGCATTTTTGAAATTAAGTGTATTCTGAAGTACGTTCCTACAGTGATAATTTTTTCATATATTCTCACCACTTCAATTCCAGAAAGCGGAATAAAACTATCTAAATAATGCAGCCTTAAACGACTGCAGTATATTTATGAATAATCCAAGAAGTCGATACTTGGTCGTAATATATTCATGCTTTATTTCTTCATGTTGCATCCGAATGTTCAACCTGATACATTATTAAATTTTTACGACAAATAAAATAGACATTTACGAGCTATGCAAGTCCAGTTAGCACTTTTTTTGTAGATCCTCACATATCATGACCTTGAAGGCCACGTAAAAGCCGGCTTCAATTATTCGATAAGGTAACTCACGTTCTGATATACACGTCAATTTTTCGTATATCAACTTCTAGTGATGAAAAGAAAGCAACATGTATATACAGGTTGTTTTCAAAGGTGAGTTTTTTATCAACAGAAGGTGGCATACATCAAAAGGAACCATTTAGACAGAAATTGCCTACATAAACTATTCGGGGGGATGAAGATATGAGGCATTAAAGTCGAATTAGATGCCGTAAAATTTCAAGTACGGTTCTGTTACTTCGAAGTCTTCGCGCGTATTGGACCGAAAACCAGATATCAATAATTTAGCACCATTTAGAGCACTTCAGAATTCACTTCAAACGTGAACATTGAGATTTACGAACGATTTATCCGTTAGTTTTTGACTTTTATAATATGTGAAAGATGCTGCTTATTTATTCAAATATTGAAATTGTGGACGGGTACTCACTGAATTATTCGTGTACAAAAGAACTTCTGTGATTTGGATGAATTCTGTTGGTGAGTTTTTGAATTTCATTATTTTCAATATTTTGATACGGGTGTTTTCAGAAGTGATTCTTCTTTTGTTAGGGGAAAACTCCGAAATTTCCACAAGTTAGGAATTTCGAGTGAAAATGGTCTTCAATTATTCGATAAGGTAACTCACGTTCTGATATATTCGTTAATTTTTCGTATATTAACTCTTAGTGATGAACTTTCGGAATCAGAGGGCAACATGTTTATACAGGATGTTTTCAAAGGTGAGTTTTTCATCAATAGAAGGTACCATACATCAAAAGAAATCATTTCGACAGATATTGTTCGTATAAAATATTCAAGGAGATGAATATATGAGGCATAAAATTCGAATTGGATGCCGTAAAATTCCAAGTACGATTCTGTTCCTTCGAAGTCTTCGAGCGTATTGGACCGAAAATCAGATATCAACAATGAAACACCATTAAGAGTAGCTCAGAATTCATTTCAAACGTGAACAATGAGATTCACGTACGATTTATCCATTGGTTTTTCTCTTTTATAATACTACTCTGTCAAGAAAGTACCGGGAATTTTCAATTAAAACAACATTTTTACATTTAATCGTCAAAATTTATTGAGTCGCCTTCAAAATAGGCTCCATTTGCTCCAATACATCTATGCCAACGGCACTTCCAATTATCGAAACATTTTTTATAGGCGCTTTCCGGGATGGACTTTAGCTCTCGCGCCGAATTTTGTTTTATGGCTTCAATCGACTCAAAACGGGTGCCACGAAGGGGCAATTTTAGTTTTGGGAAGAGGAAAACGTCGCAGGGAGCCAAATCCGGCGAATACGGTGGTTGCTGAAGCACGTTTGTTGAATTTTTGGCGAGAAAGTCAGTCACAATCGTAGCTCGGTGAGAAGGCGCGTTATCGTCATGCAAAATCCATGAGTTGTTCGCCCACAAATTTGGCCGCTTCTTACGGATACGCTCACGCAAACGTTTCATAACGCCTAGGTAATACTCCTTGTTTACGGTCTGACCCTCTGGAACGAATTCGTAGTGCACCACGCCACGGATATCGAAGAAAACAATGAGCATCACCTTCATTTTCGAGCGGCTTTGGCGTGGTTTTTTCGGTTTCGGCTCATTTTTTGCCACCCATTCCGATGATTGCTGGCATTTTTACCTGCCTCATTGCCCCGCCAGATTTAAATCGATAATTCCCGGTACTTTATTGACAGAATGTATGTGAAAGATGCTACTTATTTATTGAAATATTGAAATTGTGGACAGGGTACTCGCTAAATTATTCGTGTACAAAACAACTTCTGTGATTTGGATTAATTCTGTTGGTGGAGTTTTTGAATTTCATTATTTTCAATATTTTGATACGGGTGTTTTCAGAAGTGACTCTTCTTTTGTTAGGGGAAAACTCCGAAATTTCTACAATTTAGGAATTTCGAGTGAAAATAGTATTCAATTATTCGATAAGGTAATTCACGTTCTGATATCGTTAATTTTTCGTATATTAACTCTCAGTGATGAATTTTTGGAATCAGAGTGCAATATGTTTATACAGGATGTTTTCAAAAGTGAGTTTTTCATCAACAGAAGGTACCATACATCAAAAGAAATCATTTCGACAGATATTGTTTGCATAAAATATTCAAGGAGATGAAGATATGAGGCATTAAATTCGAATTAGATGCCGTAAAATTCCAAGTACGATTCTGTTACTTCGAAGTATTGGACCGAAAACCAGATATCAACAATTAAACACCATTAAGAATATTGAATTGTTTCAGCCGTTACTATTTGGTAGTTGATCATAATTAAAAAATAATGTAAAAAATAATGAATGACTGTATGGAGCTTTGTAAATCCAAAATTTGATATAAACAACAAAATAACGTAAAAATAATGAATGACTGTACGGAGCTATATAACACCAAAAATTATTTGAGATATTCAAATGGGTACCATCTGTTTAACAACCTTCTTTGTCGATTGTCGACATTCCGATATCTGTTAGGCCTTTTTTTCAACCCGGTTTTTTATCACGTTCCGATTGTAAACCTCTGTACCACTATTAGGTGTTACCGATAATCTTTTGAAATATTCAAAATATTTATCACTTTTGTTTAAATACTACTGTACCACTGTTAGGTTTTCAGTTGTCAGATGATGGGATAGTTCATTTCCCGAAACTCGAGTCACAAGAAAATGTGTAATATATATTTTTTGGTAGTAAAACATAGTAATTTCTACAATTTGAGTTAAGAGTAGTTCAGAATTAATTTCAAACGTGAACAATGAGATTCACGTACGATTGATCTATTGGTATCTTTCTTTTATAATCTGTGAAAGATGCTACTTACTTATTGAAATATTGAAATTGTGGACATTCTACTCGCTAAATTATTCATGTACAAAACAACTTCTGGGATTTGGATTAATTCTGCTGGTGAGTTTATGAATTTCATTATTTTAAATATTTTGATACGGGTGTTTTCAAAGGTGATCCTTTTCATGTTAGGAACATATTTCCAAATGTCCATAATTTAAGGATTACGAGCTGAAAATGGTCTTGAACGATTGGGTTCGACGTATAGGATCGTATCAGCTCTATGCGGCATCTTTCGAATTAAACGAAAAAGTCCGTTATTTGTTTATATGAAAATTTTTATCTTGATTCAGCGTTTGAATTGACTCATGCTGTTAATCGAGGCCTCATGCTCGCTGGCATTACCAGAACTAACAGAATCGGACTTAAACTGCTCAGAATTTAATTTTACTAAAAGAGCTTTCAGTTCTATCCTCTCGAACATTTTGAATAGACGGTTTTTGTTAGAATGGTTTATTTTGATGAGTTCTATCTTCTGTAAAAAAAAGTCTGAACTTTAAAAACATCCTGTATATAGAATTGAACAGCTAAAAATCTTTGTTTTTTCGATGGCAATAGAAAATCGTGACCATCTATACTAATAGGAAGCCAACATATTCAAAATAACGTTGAAATATTTCGAAATGTCCGGGAAGATGTGAGGCGAAGGGTGACAGCTTGTATCGAAAACAATGGTGATCATATTGAACATCAAATTTAATTTGCTTTTTATTGAAACTTCCTTAATTTTTCAATAAAAATCTGGTTAAAAATAAGGTAATCCTTTCATCATTCCATGAAAAAAATTGCGAAAATGTCAGTGTCATTCAAGTTTAGGATTTTGTATAACAAACAATCTTTCTATCTACGTCACTGAAAATATTTGAAACATGCAAGAGACATTAAAGGTCAACTTTCTACAAGCAGTATGTCGCATCGAAATATCTTCAGCCGTTTTGTAATCTTCGCAAAAAACGAGTTGTTTATTCAATTTTAACATCCTGTGTCTCGGAAGTGAAAGAGTGGCTTGTTTGCAGGAAATTAGTTCTTATTTTCATTAGTAAAGGGTGGGCCATCTAACGTTTGCATTTTGAAGTAGTGCTAATTTCGAGTCTAGCCACACTTCATGTTTTGACAGAAAGATACGAGGGGCGTTCAATGCATTCTCGGATCGGGGTGATTTGCTTATAATGTGTCATTTACTGATGACTCTATCTGAGGGTATAATATAAAATTCCACTCATTTACGATCATTAGTTTTCTATGTATACTCAGTGAAATACGACCAGAATGACTGACGCCACAATGATGAAGAAAATCGAGCATCGTACCGTTATATAGCCTCTCACTAAGAAGGACAAAAGTCAAAAAAGCATTCATGAAGAGATGGTTGCTGTTTACCAAGACTGTGGTCCGTCGTTATCCACCGTTCAAAAGTAGTCAAATTAATTCAAAAGAGGCAGAGAAAGCATACATGCTATCCTTCATGACCATCTTAACTTCCCAAAGGCCAGTGCAAGATGGGTATCTAGAATGCTCATCGCACCTCAGAAGCAAGTGCTGTAAAAAGTTTTTAGAGGTCTATGGAGAAGACCCATCGTTCATTTTCAACCGGCTGGTTATTGAAGATGAGAGTGGGTTCATCATTATGACCCTGAGAGTAAACAAGAGTCCACGCAGTGGATTGAAAAACGTGCACCATCCCAAAAAAAGTTGAAAATCACCCCATTCGCTGAAAAAATAAGGGCTACGGTCTTTGGGGATTCTAAAGGCATTTTATTGATAGAATGCACTAAAAAGGGTGAAAGCAACACACCTGGATCATACGCAACCACTTTGCGTAACTTAAGAGAAGCAATTTAAGGACTCAACCTCAATGAAGAACTGAAGGTAGCAATTAATACCTATTTTGAGGAGAAGCCGGAAGAATTTTTTTTACAAGGTTTAGAAAAAGTCATTTCTCGATCTACTAAATATATTGAAGTTCTAGGGAACTACATTGAAAAACAGAATTTTTCCAGAATTTTCTGAGGTTTTTTCATGCCTATACAGAGAATACATTGAACGCCCCTCCTATTTTAATATTTGACATTAACGAAATGCCCTCACGACAGTTTGTGAATTCTTGAAATTGGATCGTTGTTCAATTAAACAACCCGTTCACGTTCTCACCCGATGAGCACACCTGAAAACATTACTACTGTAGCCCATGATGTGGCTTAATTTCAATCAACTTCTCATCGTGTTCAAGAACTGAACATTTCTGGTACTTCTCTGACGAGAATTTTGCATAGAGATCCCGCTACGAAGGCTTACAAAGTTCAACTAGTGCAAGAAGTGAAGCGTGACCATCTGATGCATTTCCACTTCGCTCAACGGCCTAATGATCGCATGGCCGAAGATGAGCACTTTCACAGAAAAATTATCTTCAGCGATGAAGCTCATTTTCACCTCGGAGGACTGCTTTTTGTGAGTATCCAATTAATGACTTGAAACGCGAAATCAAAGTCGCCATTCATGAGATTGACACAAATTCGGTTGATCAGATGAAGTAGTAAATGTCAGGGTTCAATTTTTCTAATAAACTCACAATTTTGCAAAAATATTCATTAATTTTTTATTTTTAGCCGATCAACAATGCAAATTTCAAATGACCTACCCCTTATTATCTATCCTATCAGTTTATTACACCTTCCCTGGGACACCCTATGTAGATTAAATGTTTGTTGTTGAGTAAGTAGATGGAGATTAAAATATATTCAAACAATAATACTAATTTTCCAGGGAGAATGAAATTCCTGTAGAGAGACCTTGAATTTAAGCAAGAATTCAGAATTTTTCTCAAGAATTTGAATCATTACTGTCAGCAATCGATCCAAGAATAATTGAAATCAGTTGAATATCCCTGAGCCGTTTAAAACTTCTACAAATTTCGGGAAACAACCTGTATCGAAAACAAGAGTCCTAGCTGATTTTGAATGGCATTTCCAGACGTCCTCTATCTTCATCGTTATCCCATTGGTAATCAAACCCTCTGTATAATTTTGAAAACCTAGGTCTAGTATCTGAGGTTTATTTGAGAAGATGAGAAATCAAAATGTATCATATGAAATATCTCTTTGATCTAATAAATAAACACATAATCCTCAGTTGAATGTATGCTATCAAATATCCATTTCTGCTGATTTGCTCATGCCAATTTTAATAATTGTTAGCTATCAGCGCCATTTGAGTAAGGCTCACGATATACTTTTGTAATTTATCTCATTAATAACATCTGAATTAACACGTAATGTGATTTCCATTTCGCGTTGACATGGAGATAGATCTGCTTTTCGTCATTTGCCATCCTGCAGGGCTACTCAGTCAACTACGATTAATATCTAAACAAACATTTCACCACAAATGTTTCTATTAAACTTTATTGAGTAATAGATTATCGACCTAGAATGGGGAACTGCAGAGTTCAGTGTTAACAGAGATTGATGTCTCAAGAATTCGCAATCTTTCTTCCGGAATGCAGAACTTTCATGAAGTGGACAAGTTAACTGTTAAAGGAAATGAAGGCATTCCGATAGCGGAATAAATTTGAATAATTCATCGTGACGTTTCTTGTACATATGGAACGGAATTTTATGACTTTCCTAGATGTTTACAAACATCAGCTGACTGATCACTCACCAGCAAGAGCTTTCAACTCGAGGTGTTTTGTTCGAACCACCAGAAGCCCTCTGCCTCAGGAATGCCTGTAATTTATGTTTGACCTCCGTTGAAGCCACCGCGCTCTCCTCGTGCTTTTCTTTTTTCCTGAGAGCCTCGAGTTGTTCACGTTGTCTCAATTCCTGCAAATGCTTTTGACGTTCCCAAAACTCCTTGTAATATTGTTTGAGCTGGAGATCATGTTGCTCCGCTAGGTGCTGCTGCTGTTGCTGAAAATGCTGCAATAAGATTTGATGTTGCAGTTGATGCTGCTTCTTCATTTGTAAGATTTGTTGCTCCAGTTCTCGTTCTGGAGCATCGCGTTGCTGTTCAGCCATCATTTAGGAAATAACGTTTGCGATCACTGAACACAAACACACCAAACTTAATCCAAGTATTTCAATGGGCCAACACTGGAATATGTCAGAAACAAATAGTCTATAACGTGTTCGAGTGAGGTCATTTCGGTCGCACTACTGACAAACAGCAATGGGCAAAATACACTCAACCACATTCAATTCGGTTTAATGCTGTGTTGTCGGATCGCTTCAGAGCCGATATCGATAAGAGACTCACAGTGGACTAAACGGAGCTAAACTTACGGCTAGGCTCTGCTACCACGGCAACCGACTAAACCACTGTCGTTTACTCATCGCTACTTGCCGCGGTTGCCGGATCTCATTCAGAAATTTCCTGGAATCGTTTATCTGACACGTTCGCATCGAATGGAAAATTTCGAATCTGAAATTCGGACATAAATTATTGATGACATACGTGCCCAACATAATAATTATGTAGTTCAAGACCAACTGTTTTCAATAATCCCTTGTTGAACTCGACAAATTCGAACGTGTGGGTTGGTTGATATCACAGGTCATGGTTATGAACATATTAAATTCGATTGTGCTTGAATTATATATTCTGGGGAATTTTTATAGGCCCCGTTTCAATAATATTTATGTAACGAACTCATAAAAATTCTTCTGAAAAAAAAACCTTCGGTATATGTAATTCACAGAATTTATAAACTTGATACGTGTTTGCTCTAACGGATACAAATAGTAACTAAACCTAAAATTACAGATTTTCCTATTTATCAATATTTCCGACCTATGTTAAATTAAATAGCGCATGCTTAAAATAGTATCCAATATGTTTCTGATGAGTATTTATCAATAAGTTGGATTTTCTTTATATTCAACAAATATTTTAATGGATAAAATTTACAAATCATTGATCAATTCACCTTTTTGAACATTTTATATCGAAAAGTCATGTTTTTCATTGATAAATGGCTATTTTCTATACAATGCTGTGTATAATCGGTTCAATTTTGGTTTTATAAGGTTAACATCTAATGCTTTCTGATTCTTGTTTGTTATAGTCGATATAGATTGGAAGTATTGATATATCCCCGATTTGTAAGTATAAGGATTTGTTCATTTAATGTTCAGAAACATTTAAGCTAACTTATTCTTACTTACACCTGAAAAGAATTAAATCTTTTTTCATGAAGACTGTTTATAATCCTACTTCTGGTAACTTCTTTATAATTCATAGAGGAACATTTTCAGTTTCGAATTCACAACAAGTTGAAATAAACTAATATATTCTTTTAAACAACAAATAATAATGAGATTGTTTATTTACAAGTGTTCAAACTTCTTATCATGTTCACTGATATCTCGATTTCGTTTTTCTCAGAAAATCATTCGTGTTTCCCCAATGATCAATAATATTTTGAAACAGATAACGCACTTTATTTTCACTCTTAAATTTCCAGTAGCTACTGGAACTCTTCGTTCAGAAAAACCGAAAAGAAGAAATTTAATCGCTTGCTAAATTTTCCTTGAAAATAGGGAAATAAGAACGATCGTGATACCGCGAAAGCTGCGTTATTCGTTGTCGCACACGCTCTCATGCAGACACACCTTTGGCTGTCTCCCTCCGCGGCGCAATGGAATCACCTAATGGCCTTGTTTTGTCCGCCAGTGACGTAACACGTATTTTTATTTTTCCATGAAATCGAAGAAATCGCACAGGAGGGCAGGCACGCACCATCGGCGGGAAATTATAGGAAACCTGAAAGGTACCGACTGGGTACATTTTGCAAATTGGTTTGATGTCATGATTCATTTAACTACACGTTTTGATAAAGCATTGTTGGACTTTGACCAATTATCTATTTACATGCTCTATGTAACATCAGGGGAATCCGTGATATTTCTTATTAATTAGGACTATCAAGCGTTTTCGAATGTTTGGATTGAACACAACAGATGAGTTATTGCAGCACGCTTCCCGGATAACGAACAAATGTAGTTGAATTGTTGTATTTTGAACTGTTGATAGTTAAGCAGGAAAAATTTTCTCTTTGTTGAACAATGTTACGCATGAAAATAGTACATTCAGCTAAAGAGTACCAGGAATTGATCATTTAAAGGAATTTTTGTTTTCCTATACTCATGCGAGGTTTGAACGTCATCTGTCATTAATTTTTTTTTGTTTGACCGCTCGAAGAAAAGGAAAGCTATGTCATCTAGTTGACACCTCGAACGGAAAATGGTGTTCTGTTAACTCTCGTCTTGCACTGTTGAAGATAATACACCGAAAGAAACACTTCAGCTGACACCGTGTTCCACAACTGGTCAGTTCGGTGAAAGAAGAACTTCTGATATACAGAAGTTCCCAAAGTTGTTAATTCAACAGCAAAAATATGTACTGTTGCGCAGCCCTAGAGCAGCGTGCGAATCTGGCGGCATCATTTCCTTCAATTGCGTGGAATATCAGCCGTGATAATATCTACAGAACAAGCACAAGTCGGTAACTCTTCTTCTTTGTTCTAACGACTGAAAACTGGCTATTATATTATGTTATAGTTGGGCAGTCAATCAGTCGTACTGCTCCATTTTATGGAATCCAGAAGTCATAACGAATGCTTGAATGCAGAGTTCCAAACATGAGAGCAATAAATGATTTGAAGTAAAACACTTTATTTCCGCTTATTTTTATTTTTCAACGACAATTGTTTCGTCAATTACATATTGACTCCGTCAGGTGAGTATGGTAACTAACTACTTTTACAAAATCTTTCTCCTTAAATACAAGTTTCACTAAAAATACGTGGTAAAATGAAGTTTACAAGGAATTTATTGAAAAAGGTTCAACAACGGAGAACGGTTCACATCTGTTTGATCGTTCAACAAAATATTCATTTTATGATGCCAGTTTATTTCCATTGCTTCTTAAAGGTCCAATCTATTGCATTTGTTCTCAAAATGGAGAACTTCAAAGTTATGGTCAAAATCATGTCCGGATTCTTGTAGATGTCTGGCATACGTGGAGTTTGATTTATTCTTAACGAATGAATTCCGGTGTTCCTGGATCCTACTCTCAAAATATCTACCCGTTTGACCAATGTATACATATGGACATGTACCACAATTTCACCTATATACGCCTGATCTCTTGTTCTAATTGACGATATCTTCATTATTTTGTATTAATTTACCTAAAGAATTTATTGTTTTATATGAGATATTGACATTTCGTTTTTTCTTTAAATATCTAGCTATTTGTGCAGATTTTTGTTTTGCTTACCATACATAGGACAAAAATCTGCACAAATAGCTAGATACTTAAAGAAAAAACGAAATGTCAATATCTCATATGAAACAATAAATTGTATGTATGTTTTGCTTACCATACATAGGACAAAAATCTGCACAAATAGCTAGATACTTAAAGAAAAAACGAAATGTCAATATCTCATATAAAACAATAAATTCTTTAGGTAAATTAATAAAAAATAATAAAGATATCGTCAATAAGAACAAGAGATCAGGCGTATATAAGTTAAATTGTATACATTGGTCAAACGGGTAGATCTTTTGAGAGTAGGATCCAGGAACACCGGAATTTTCGTTAAAAATAAATCAAACTCCACGTATGCCAGACATCTACAAGAATCCGGACATGATTTTGACCATAACTTTGAAGTTCTCCATTTTGAGAACAAATGCAATAGATTGGACCTTTTAGAAGCAATGGAAATAAACCGGCATCATAAAATGAATATTTTGTTGAACGACCAAACAGATGTGAACCGTTCTCCGTTGTTGAACCTTTTTCAATAAATTCCCTGTAAACTTCATTTTATCACGTATTTTTAGTGAAACTTGTATTTAAGGAGAAAGATTTTATAAAAGTAGTTAGTTACCATACTTACCTGACGAAGTCAATATGTAATTGACGAAACAATTGTCGTTGAAAAATAAAAATAAGCGGAAATAAAGTGTTTTACTTCAAATCATTTACGATGAATTTCCGTCAAGTAGAGACCGAAACAATCAAGAATGAGAGCAATATTCGAGTGCCGGTCTGATCTGGGCTTTATACAGTAAAAAAACTTGATCTGCAGAGAAATATTTCCTAGCCATGAACAAATATCCCCTTTTATTTGCAACAGACTTCGCAATGTAAGTCAAATGTTGCCTCACAACCAACCGAAGAGTTGCTAGCTGAAGCACTTGGTAGTCACGAACTGAGTTTTTCGAAAAAAAGTTATTGTTTAGGTCTTCGAGGTATTGAATTGCACTAGATTCCATTAACCCCATTCATTTATTTTTTTTAGATCTTCCTTCAGGGTCGTCTCAATTTGCTAGCATCTAAGGTGGTGAAACTCAATGGTGCACTGGTGAAAGAAGACATCAGCGTGCTATTATCCGCGATACTTTCAATGCGGTTTTCGGTCGTGCTAATAAGATCGTTTATATGGATCTGGAAGAGGGTGCGCGACAACACTGAGCCTTGGGGCACTCTGCGTTCACGTTGAAACCACGGGAACCGACAAGCTGTCGAATTAAACAGACTCTTCCACAAGAATCGGTGATGCAGAAATTTTTGCGCGCTTGTTCTTGGGTACGTCGTGCTATTGTTTCGTCAAAATATCTGTGATTGTCAATTTTTGAGCGGAAAAGGCTCTCAAGTGACTAATTTAGAGTCACTGATGAAGAATCTGAGGTCGAAAGTAATCCTATCCGGCCGTTCAGTCCGTGAACACTCTAAATCTCTGAACAGAAAAAGCTAGAGACTTCAAACTCTCAGAGTAGGCTTGAAGCCTGAGTAGCTCAGACGAGTTCGTTGCTGTTCGAAACCGGTTCAATGGATCCACAGTTATTCATATTTGAAATTTTCCTCCATTTCTCGGGAACTTTTTCAGTTATTATATTTTTATATTCTAATTTTGTATTTATTGGTAAAATCTACAGAAAAATCAGGGTTCTTTTAAATTCAATTGAAATCGTCTAACAATTCGGGAAACTAATGAAGATTAGGAAGAACCAGAATACATTGATATCTTCAAAAATATCTCTCCGAAAGAACAAGAATTTGACAATTGCGCAGCAGTTATTTGAAATTTTTGGCATAAAATATGTTTTTAAATCAATAACTGTACTGTTAATTTAAAATATTAATCTACCATGAAGCCTTCGAAATCTATAATCAATTATTACTAAATGAAATTCAAAGCCAGATACTTCATGATCTATAAATACTTTTATTACGTGGGATACTTCACTGCACCATGATGGTACTAGTTTGCACCGAAATTGCACGTGTATTGTGATAAGGTAAGCAATAAATCTATTTCTGTATTTTGGTAGATATGCGATAATGACTTTTATCCCTGCTTTTTGGGACTTTCAATCATATTCGTCACAAAAAGTATTGAAAAATCGATTAGTGTAGGTTCAAAGAGGTTGTATTCGGTTAATAACAGCATTTATTATTCTTATAGCGAGAATAATTCAATCTCATTATGTTGCCTTGGTGTCAATAAACAAGCTGAAGAAAAACTCGGTAAATTTTACCGAAAAATTTAGAACAAAGACGAACGGAAGCAAAAAATGCAATTTTCTGTGAAGTAGAACATTTAATCATTCTCAGTATATGAATCAATCTATTGGTGCTGAAGAAGGATTTAGGTTCGCAACCATTGAAAATTCAACTGACTCAAGAATCAAAGCCTAACGATCATCATTGTGGACGTTATTTTGCAGCTTTCTTCATCTTACAATTGACTGAACATTCGTCTTTTCCTTTCAATTACATTTTCAGCGAAAAGCCTCAATTTTGTTCAAATAGCTGTGTGAATAAGCAGAATTGTGGGACTTATAGCGAAGATAATCCTATTTTATTTGGAGAAGCATCGTTATATCCGTAAAAGATCACAGCGTGATGAGTCATCCATGTTCGTCGCACCATAGGACCTTATTTTTTTTTAAATAGCCAAAAAGAGTAAGTCACCGTAATCTAAGTTCATTATCAGACAGTGTCGAACGATTATTCCTTCCCAATTGTCATTGAAAACTTACGGAAGCACTTTTGGTTCCAACAGGACGGAGTCATATTGCCAACGAAACTATGGTGTTACTCCAGAATCGGTTCAATGAAAACGTTATTTCCAGAAAGAGTCCCGTAAATCATCCTGCTAGATCTCGTAATTCGACACTCTGGGCTTATCTGAAGTCTTAAGTCTAAGCTAATAATCCAAGAGTTATTCAGGATTTATAATGCAATATTAAAGTTGTGACATACCTTAACAAATGCATGAAAACTTCATGATTAATTTATTTGATGGGGTAACTTATTGGCGACAAAATCGAAAGGCAAAAATTGCAATGTGCTGTTACCAAGAGTTAACCTTAAGTTCAAGACTGAATCATAGAAAAGTGTTTCATAGTTACTTGTCAGATATATGCCAAAAGTTGATCTCCGGTTTATTTGACTCAAGAAAAATCCGATAGTTAAAAGCTACCAGGCGTGGGAAGCATGAAATCGGAATTTTTCATGCCAATACACGTTTATTGTTTGAAAATGATAGAAAATATTGTATTCAAAATAATCTTTATTCTCATTTATCCATTTTCCCTCCTATTCGGCAGTTTATGAATGCTATGCCAGAAAAACAGTTCTTCTTTTGAAGCGAAACAGTTATTGAGCGAATTTCGTACATGTTGATACGAATTGAAGCGTTGTTCACTGAAAATGTGTCCCAGTACTGCACCTAAATGATGATCGAATGAAAAAGTCTGGAGAATAAACCGCATGAGCTAAAATTTCCCAACTGAACGCCTCGATCGTTTCCCTGATTCATTTATCTGTATGTTCGTTATCATGGAGCAAAATGACTTTGTGTTACCTTTTTCCTTATTCCGGTTGTTTTTCTTGTGATGCTCGATCTCAACCGATCGTTTGATGTTCGTAGTGATCAGTGTTAACGGTTTTACCAGGTTTTTGCAGTTTTCAATAGATAACATCCTTCTAATCCTACCAAACAAAGCACATTGTCTTCTTTACAAAGATCTTTGGTCTGACAGTGGATCTCTATAGTTTGACTAGATTCACCCATGATTTATGACGTTTGGAATTTTTAAAATATATCCTTTCTCTAATCATCTATCACCTTTCGATAAAGAAATGACAATCTTCGACAAGCATTGAATACGATTCTACATCAGTTTTCTTCAATTGATAACAGAAAACCAACTAAGTCAGCAAATCAAAGTTTGTAGGCACAAAACCCGGCATGTTTAAGGTAAAAAAAATATACCGGTTTATGGAACCTGGGTTGTTTGTTGAAAATCTTCGCCAGCTGTTAGAGGGAGATGATGGCGCAGCAGAAGCGGTCTTATGGTTCCTAAACTGGCTAGCACTATCTATAGGAAAATTCCGGTTTCATACTTATACACCTGGTAACCAGAGTAACATAGCACTTGTCAATGTTTTTACGCAGTTGGGAATAATGTTGATGTATCATTGAATGGAAATGTGAATAATATCCATATTGAAAATGTACTATATAGAAGTTTTTTGGATATTACAGATAAAAGCTGGAATTCACTCTCCGGAACCGCTACAGATTTAAATCACAATAAATCTCTTGAAAACTTTTAGAATTAAATTTTTAAAAACATGCCCTAGATAACATTGTATGTTTATAGACATATATATTATCATCACATGGGATGGAAATTAACTATATAGAATCAGAAGAAATATAAAATAATGACCAAATTATTTAAATATCACTTAATACAAAATTCTGTTTCGATTGGATGTTAAAGGATTAAACGTTCAATTACCAAAAAATGTTCTACATAGAATTCAAAAAGATCTTTGTTTATTTTCCCTTTAAAAAAGGATGGCACATTCTCCAGAAAAAGATAAATTCGGACCCAAGCTCCTCAGTTAGGAGTTATTTGAATAAATAAAATAACCAATAATAAATATAAATATAAAATACCTCTCACTAGATACTCAGCAAAAACTAACCAACTTTTTGATAAGCATGGCCTATACAAAAATTAGGTTATATCACAGAAATATATAATGAAAGAAGATACAACTTAGACTCAGCATTAGAAAACTGCCACGAGGATGTGTGATAATAGAAATAATTTCTCAAACAATATATATATTGAAAATTTACTTTGAAGAAGTTTTTTGAATATTACAGATAATATTTGGAATACATTCTAAAAAACCTTCACAGATTTAAATCCAAATAAAACTTTTGAAAACATTTAGAATTAATTTTTTTAATATTTCTTCTGTTTCCTTATCAACTTATTTCCACCACATGTGATGATAATATATATGTCTATAAAGTGATACAGTGTTATCTAGGGCATGTTTTCAAATATTTAATTCTAAATGTTTTCAAGAGATTCATCTAGATTTTAATCTGTAGATCTTCCGGAGAATTAATTCCAGCTATTATCTGTGAATAATATTGTTAGTTTAGTAATTTGATTTATTATTTAACAAATTCATAATGTTTTCTGAACACAGTAGCAGTTGAATTTCTCTTCAAGATTTATATCCTAAGTTGTTGGGAGAGAATAACACTTTTTTGAGTTAGCATATTTATGAAGTTGTCATTATTACATTGAGTATGTTCAACCACCACATTCGTGCTTTGTCTGAATTTTTGGGAGGCAAACTTTTTCAACTGTTTTCCACTGTGGTTCAAAGATTCAATTATTAAATAATTCAATACTGCAATACTCACAAATAAAGATCATTAGTCGAACTGTCAATTCTAATGAGTACAATTGAGGTTATATGATATTTCTATGGTTCTTAACTGAATTACACATCTGATCTGATGGCAACCTCAAATAAATAATAATAACAGATAATAATTTGAACAGCACCGACATTCCTTGTTATAAACACTCTTTCTCCTAACTGAAAGATAACCAACTAGTTTTTTCAAGTTACCCACATATGAAGTATATAATTTTCGAAAGCTTTTGATTTGCTTTGAATCTAATGCATTCAGCTATTTGTTTTTCAAAGCACTTTCTTCAATTTTGTAACAATATCGAATGCTAGACTAGCTTACAAGTAAATATCGTCACTTCAAGATAAATTGATATTTTCGACAACACTGTTTAGGTGAAAGCAAGACACAGTTATATTTTGTTTTTATACATGATTCCACGACACGTGGCAACCCGGCATGGAATGTAAAACACCAAGGTTGGTTTAAAAATAGAATAAGTTTATTATAAATAAATCTATTTTTTACGATGGAGATACATAAATAGCACTTGGAAAAGCTTCGCACATGGCACATGTGCCACATCGTCATAATAGAGGTGAAGAATTTTACGCTTATTTCATTATTTAGGACATTACGAAAATTTTCAATGGATTGATTTATTGAAGTATGAAAACATAAGGCCAGGAAATCATCTATTGAAACTCTTGTCTTTACTACAGAGGATTCATTAACATCCTCTGGATTTGAATAATCATATTTCATTTGATTAATTCTAAATAATAATAATAATAATAATAATAATAATAGTTTATTTCTGAAGTAGGTACAGTATAAACAGTTTTCACGAAGGCATTGCCTGTACGTGACTCATAATACATATAACTTATATAATCTCAGAATTCATTAAAAAATCATTAACAATCATGTTTAGCAAGTACAAAAATGATAGGAAACTTCAGTTATTGAGGGAATTAAATCTAAACTTCCTTTGAAAATTTCATTTCACGTTCTGAAGTAAGTCTTTAAATTCTAAAGATCGTATTAGATATACTAACTGACAAAGAAACTGCAACACCCAGAAGGAGCTGTTTAAATTTTAATTTTTTTTTGGTAAAACATAGATAGTATAGCAAGGAGTGAATGATTGAAATTTGAAGAACAAAAATGAAGGGTTTACATTTTTTTTTTCAATAAATTTGTTAATAATGTGTTTATCCACAGCCATTATCTATACACTCCCCAAAACTTCTTGGCATTGATGCAATGAGATGTTCTATTTCTTCCTGAGGGATACTATCCCAAGCTACCTGTAGTTCATTTCTCAAAGCCGCCAGAGTCCGTTGCGGCTCGAGAAAATTTCCAAGCCTTCTTCCCATGATGCCCCAAACATGCTCTATGGATGAAAGATCGGGGGATCTGGGCTCCCATGGCAAAAGATTCACATAATCTAAAAAAGTTTAAACTAACCCTGGCAACATGAGGTCGAGCATTATCTTGCTGAAATATTGGATTCTTGAGCCGGTTAAGGTAAGGGAGAACATATGGCTTCACTATTTCTCGAAGGTAACGCAGCGCTGTCATGTTACCTCGAATAAAGACTACAGGTGATCTACTTGAATGTGCAATAGCACCCCATACCATGACGCCTACTGTCCAGTGTACATGACGCTCAATATCAAACTGAGGTTCACATCTTTCTCCCCGACGGCGTCTTACCATTCTTCGGCCATCATGTGCGCCCAAAGAGAATCGAGATTCATCAGAAAAGATGACCTGCCATTCCACATGCCAATGTTGACTTTCTCTGCACCACTGTAATCGTTGCCGGCGATGCTCAACCTTCAGAGGTAACACAAGATGTGGTCGATAATTCTGCAGTCCTTGTTCTCCTAACCACTCATCAGCCAAAGATCGAGTTGTCGTAAATCGGTCTCTGATAACCATAAGTCTTAGACGTCGATCTTGAACATCATTTGTGCCCCTTCGACGTTCGGTGCCTACTCTTCTTCGATTTTGGGCATTATCAAACAACGCTTGACAACATCTCATGACAGCAGTTGGATTTCTGTTCGTACGGTTAGCGATTTCTCGAAATGACAACCCCGCCTCCGGCAGACCAATAATTCGACCTCTTTCAAATTCACTTAGCTGGCGACAAATTCCGCGTACACGTGCTCTAGGCATTTTAACAACAACTAAACATAGACTTTGGATCTCCTCGAACAACTGGTTTGTTGTAAAATTCAAAAAAATTGCAAAAAACGACTACATATTTAAGTAACGAAAAATGTTTACATGAAAAGACCTTACGATCTATGTTTTACCGAAAAAAATTTTTAAATTTAAACAGCTCCTTCTGGGTGTTGCAGTTTATTTGTCAGTTAGTATAACAATAAAAATTGAAGACTCAGGTTAATCATTTCAAATATACGGGTATTGGGCGTTGAATTTCAATCTATTGATGGATCTATATGAATGTTTTCCATTGAAATCTTGAATTTTCAACACGAGTCGACCCTGTACAACATCATAATACAGGGTTATCCATTTGGTGCTTCCGAAAGTAAACGTAAATAAAACACTTTTTCATTTAGAACAACGATCAAATTTTTATTTCAATATAATGCTTGGTATTATGTGCGTAGTATATCATTAAAATGCCCTCCACCTGATCTCTTACAGGACTCGATCCTTGTGAGGTAATTTTCGAAGATTAGCCGGCACCTTTCGGGCAATATATAACCGATAACTTGATGGATGTTGGTTTTCAGATCGTCAATATTTTGAGGAATCGTGAATTTTACCAGTTAGTGTATTGGCATATAAGCATAGCTCTTTCACAAAGTGACTATTAGCTGTCTTCACAATCTGCTCCAAGAAGCAGAAAGTGTGATAATGGTTACGCCTTATCATCGCGCATGGCGATAACCATTCCGAAGAGCTGAACCCACCAGCTTCCAGTTTCGGCTTAGTTTGGAAAACCTACACCGTATGACTGGTAGCAACAAAGCACTATCCAACCCCTACTGGCTCTGCATGGTCAGTATCCGAGTTCATGGGACGCAACTCACTCGCCGAATGGGTTTCTTATCTATCCATCCTAGCGCAGTCTCATGAACCAAGATTGATGCCTCAATTGATCCTGGTACGAGCACCGTCAATCTGGCCTGTACAAACCCTTCTGAAGTCTTTCAATTGATCCTGGCTTCAAGCAACAACGGTCTAGTCGTATGATCGAGATCCACAAACCCCAGAAGCGTCTCGCAATCGATTCATTTGAAATATTCAAATAAGTTACTTCAAAAATCTCTCAAAACATGTAGCACATCCTCAAAAAACAATTTGAAATTAAATAAAATCTTCGTCAGTCCAACTTCACATTCAAAAAATAAAATCAATTAACAAGAAATAACTTACCAAAAAAGCCTCTTGGTATCCTTGTTGAACAATAGAATACCTTGGATTTTTTAAAGTTCTCTAATTTTATTGTTTGTTCAACAAGGATACCACGAGGTCTTTCTGCTAAGTTATTTCTTGTTAATTGATTTCATTTTTTGAATGTGAAGTTGGACTGACGAAGATCTTATTTAATTTCAAACTGTTTTTTGAGGATGTGCTACATGTTTTGAGAGATTTTTGAAATAACTCATTTTAATATTTAAATATATTAAATATTTCAAATAATTTAGTTTTGGAGAAGTTCTTAAAATAATGTTTTGCTTTTTTGAAAAAAATTTTGTTTTCATAAATATAAGATCAGAAACAAAATTTTGTCTCCTTCAAATATTTATTTATTAATTTTAATTGACAATTTATATTTGTTGGGTTTTTTCATTCCATTTGATAATATATAATTAGTAAAATAAAATAGAAAGGCTTTTTACTTGATAGAAGAAATATAACAAAATTTGAATATTAAAACAAATTGATATATGTTTATCTTCTACAATTTTAATTTTAAAAAAATTTTCATTCAAAAAACTTTTAGAATTAAATTAATGTCTAAAACAAGCACCGCTTACACTTAATAGACGTATATAATCAAAACTCAATATATAATGTCAAATGGAAATAATAAATAAATATTTAAAGGAGACAAAATTTTGTTTCTGGTCTTACCTTTAAGAACACCAATTGCCTTTTAAAAACATGAACACACTTAAAGGACTTCTCAAAGAATATAATTTATTTGAAATATTTAAATATTCGAATAAGTTGATTCAGAAATCTCTGAAAAATGCTCTATATCTTCAAAAAACAAATATAATTCTAAGCAATTCCGTCTTCAGTCCTCAGTAATATTCAAAATATCAAGATTAAAAAACATAACAAACAACTCAACACGTGCACAAGGACTAATGCTTGGAAGCCTTTCTATTTTATTTTATATATAATATATAATTATATTTTGGCTTCAATAAATCTCATTATGGAAATGTCAATGAATTTAAATAAGCCTTAAAAATAACTCACACTGTTCTTTGATTTTGTTAGAACATAGATCAATCTTGATTTATAAAGTTGATCTGTGTTTCCGAACATTAGTCCTTGTGCACGTGTTGAGTGGTTTGTGATGTAGGTTATGTTTTTTGATCTTGATATTTTGAATATTACTGAGCACTGAAGACGGAATTGCTTAGAATTATATTTGTGTTTTGAAGATATAGAGCATTTTTTAGAGATTTCTGAATCAACTTATTCGAATATTTAAATATATTAAATATTTCAAATAAATTATATTCTTTGAGAAGTCCTTTAAGTGTGTTCATGTTTTCAAAAGGCAATTGGTGTTCTTAAAGGTAAGACCAGAAACAAAATTTTGTCTCCTTTAAATATTTATTTATTAATTTTAATAACTTTCGTATATCTGTGGGTTTATTTATTTCCATTTGACATTATATATTGAGTTTTGATTATATACGTCTATTAAATGTAAGCGGTGCTTGTTTTAGACATTAATTTAATTCTAAAAGTTTTTTGAATAAAATTTTTTTTGAAATTAAAATTGTAGAAGATAAACATATATCAATTTGTTTTAATATTCAAATTTTGATATATAATTAGTTTTAATTTTATATTATATGTCTACTAAATTTAAGCTTATAAGACATTAATTTCATTATAAAAGTTTTTGAATGAAATTTTTTTGAATTAAAATTTATAGAAAGCCAACAGAAAACCTCTGTTTTGGTATTTCAATTTCCATAAAGTAGAAAACCTCTTTCTATTTTTTTATTATGATATTTGAAATATCTTAATTTCATTCGATTGGAAGTCTTCTCCAAGTGAACTAACTCAAAATTCACTTTAAATTTAAAGAGAGCAGCTCAAAATGGACAATCACACATGTTTAAGAATTTTTATAAGATTTTAGGTCATATTTGCTAAGTATAATTCAACTTTGAATTCAGTATTATAACTTATTTCTAAGGTTAATTCCTTTCTATGTTCTAGCTTAGCTCAATTGTTTGTACTTTTAGATTATCTCATTCTGCAAAAGTTTTCACTATGTTCTTTTTTTTATCTAATTATAATGTTCCTCTTTCAATTCTATCAAATCCGACAGAAAATATTCAAAATCTAAAGTGTTTCCCATTCGAAATCAACTCAAATTGAAGAGTAATGAGTTCCTACTATGGAGAAGTAATTGTTGTTATTAATTAATGAATTTATAAAAGTTTATTTTCGAATTTTTTTCAAGTACCAAGAATTTCCATCATACAAGTACTAAATCAATTGAATTATTTGAAGACGTATCAAAGCACTATTAGTGATTAAGTTTTCTTGCTCGCTAGACACCTAGACACTCTTACAGCTTAAATGAAATGAGTTCTACTAATGTTCTTGTTGAAGACTCATGGAATAACTCATCATTATGATTACTCATAAGACTGATGTAGACAGACTTACACATTCAAATTATGAGTTCACATGACAAGTCTTCAGGCGCCAATCCGTGTGTCTCATTGTATTAATTTAGCGCTACTTGTGATATCGAAAAGAAGTAACCTAAACTGCAGTCATATTACTCAGAACATGACAAATTGAAACTTAATATTAGAAATAGACGAAGCGTTAAAATTTACAACTATCTGGATTAATTCTATGAAACCTCTACAAATTTAAATCTAAAAATCTCTTAAATACTTTTTTAAACTGAATTAATTAAAATGTGTAAGAAACACTTTTTATTTTTATAGGCATATAGCATTATCAACACATATGTGTGGCAGTTAACTAATAACTAATCAATATAAAATATAAAATGTTGACTGCTATCATCCGGCAATCATCCAAGGCAGTCTGTTTCGATTGAGTTTTCATGAATAACAAATTACATTCCCAAAAAATGTTCCATATAGATTTTAAAAATGTTGTTTTCATTGCTTTTTCGAAAAAATATATAGCAGAAAAAGCATTGAAATTCCTCTCATTTTCTCAGCAGTCGGAAGTTATTTGGATGCTTACTAAAAACGATCAATAAAAATATACCTTCCATTCTATATATTGTGCTTGAAGCGAACTGCAATAAAAATGTACTGAACAGCATTCTAGGTTCTACCATAAAAAAATCTCGGGAACAATATATGATCACAGACTCAACATCTGAAAACTGCTATGCGCAATTATAATTACTATAATTTAATTTTAAAAAGTTTTTGATTTTAATGATATTTCATTCACCTTTACTTTCATTTAAACTCAAAGGTAGGAAGCTCTTAATGAAAGACCTTAAATATTGAATGAATTTATTAATTACTGATAGCTTAATCTTAAAAATGTTTGCCATAGTTTGTGACAATTCTTGATGACGATGTTCATATTTATTCTTACTTTAATTACTTATTATTGAAGATATATTTAAATTAATTCTAAAAATTTTCAATTAAACATTTGTTGAAATTAAAATTACATAAATAGGGGTTATTACTTGATAGAAGGTATATAAAAATATTTAAATATTTTAATATTAACCTTCTACATATTAAATTTCAAAAAATTATATTTAATAATTATAACTTCAGGAATTAAATTAAAATAATGTCATATAAGTACCAACTCTATCAAACGACATATAAAATACACATTCATTATAAGACATCCATATGATATAACAAAATCCAATAAATAAAAATTGTTAACCAAAATTCTATAAATTAAATATTTTGAATAGACAAAATTTTGTCTGATCAATATTATGAAAACAAATATCTTTCGTAAATGTTTAACATAATCTTAAGAATTTCATCATAAAACTATTTTACTTAGAATATTCAATATTATTGAATATCTAACTAAGTTACTTTCTATAAAATCTCAAGATATGTAAAAACATTACTGAAAGACAAGTTTTAAGAGAGACTTTGCTTCGTCAGTATTCAAATAATTCATATTCAATAGAATAGGATCAATCAACAACAAATATTTACTCACCCTTCAACAATTTAGAAAACTTCAGATAAATGATAACTGAAAAATTTAATGGTAGAATAAGTTTATGTTACAAATAAATAATTCTGTGGTTTACCCTTGTAGCATAGCAGAAACAAAATTTTGTCTATTCAAAATATTTAATTTATAGAATTTTGGTTAACAATTTTTATTCAATGGATTTTGTTATATCATTTGGATGTCTTATAATGAATGTTTATTTTATATGTCGTTTGATATAAGTGGTAATTTTATGACATTATTTTAATTTAATTCCTGAAGTTATAATTATTAAATATAATTTTTTGAAATTAAATATGTAGAAGGTCAATATTAAAATATTTAAATAATGAAATTAAAATTTGTAAGAGGTTAACAGAATAAATCTGTATGATATTTGAAATTTAAAAAAATCATTCTATCAAGTCAAAAACCTCTTTTTATATATTTTGGTTTACACTTATAGCATATTATCATTTGGTTTCAAGGGCGTCCATAAAGTAACTTGCAATCTTTTTGTAGTTTCTGTGGCGAACATAGAATACGTAGGATTTTTAAAAATTCACTTCATTCTAGTGTTTGTTCAGATATCATTCAGTTTGTTTGGCGAGATATATTTTGTTAATTATTTTTATTTTTTAAATGTGAAGTAAGGCTGATGAGTTTCCGTTGTGATGATTCTAAATTGCTTTTCAAAGATCTTCTGCATGTTTTAGGAATTTTTTTGAAGGAATTTATTTTGAGCAAGTTTTTTTTGAAAAAGTTGTTGAGGTTATATTTAGCTTTTGGAAGGAATTTGGTTTCAATAAAATAAGGAACGAAACGAAATTGTGTCCCCGTCAAGTATTTATTTAGTGGATTTAATTGATAATTTATATTTCTTTGAATTACCTCCCTTTGATACTACGTGATGAGTGTTTAATTCTATATGTCTACTAAATTGACACAGTGTACTCTTAGACATTCATTTGATTTAATTCTAAAAGCTCTTGAATTAACATTTTCTGAAATTGAAATTTTTAGAAGATTAACAGAGTAAATCTGTATGATATTTAACATTTTTCAAAAATCCTTCTGTTGAGTAGAAAACCTCTTTTTATTATTTAATTGTATATATTCCTGTGAAATTTTGCAATCACAAGATTTTTTCTCGATTTTGGAAAACACATTGATAAAAAAATAAAATAAATGGAGGTTTATACTTGATAAAAGGAATATAAAATTATTTAAATATTTTACTATTTACAGATATATTCTATTAGCCTTCTACATATTCAATTTCAAAAAATTATATTTAATATTATGACTTCAGGAATTAAATTATTGTCATATAAGTACTACTTATATCAAACGACGTATAAAATAAACATTCATTATGAGATATCCAAATGATATAACAAAATCCAATAAATAAAAATTATATTATTTATTATTATATCATTTCAATTGTTAACAAAAATCTCATAAATTAAATATTTTGAGTAGACAAAATTTTGTTTCTGCTCATCCCTCTTATGGAAACAGATTTTTTTCAAGAATTTTTAACATAATCTTAAGAATTTCATCATAAAACTATTTTAGAATATTCAGTATTATTGGATATCTGAATAAGTTACTTTTTAGAAAATTTCAAGATATGTTAAAACATTACTAGGAAGCAAGTTGTAAGAGAGACTCTGCTTCGTCAGTACTCAATAAAATATAACATCAATCAACAAAAAATATTTTCTCACCTTTAACAATTCAGAAGCTTCTTGGTAAATGAATACTGAAAATTTAAATGGAGTGTAATGTTAACTCAAAATAAATAGTTTTGTGGTTTACAATTGACCTTAAATATTGAAAGGCAATTTAACGGCCTTTATAATAGCACAAGGGCCATCTGTATAAAGAATGTTAAGGAAACCAAATAATTACATATTATGAATAAAATAAAATAAATGGAGGATTATACTTGATAGAGGATATATAAAATAATTTAAATATTTTAATATTTATAGATATATTCTGTTAGCCCTTTACATATTTAATTTCAAAAAATTAAATTTAATATTATAACTTCAGGAATTAAATTAATGTCATATAAGTACTACTTATATCAAATGACAAATAAAATAAACATTCATTATAAGACATCCAAATGATATAACAAAATCCAATAAATATAAATTGTTACCAAAAAAATTTAAAAATTAAATATTTTGAGTAGACAAAATTTTATTTCTGCTCATCCCTCTTATGAAATCACATATCTAGCCAAAAAACAATATTTAAATAAATAAACACATTGATGCATAATTTGAATATTTCTTTGAAAAGTTCTTTGAAATATTTCAATCATTAACTACATCAGTTCTCTGAAACCTATATCAATTTTGAACTGAAAGCAGTAAGGGCTTTGATGGGCTGCAGAAATCTAGCTGGTAGGCTGTAAGCCTAATTTATGCGATGGATATACCTCATAATTGTGAAGAAACCTATCATTACATATGGGTCAATAGTTTGGCAGACTAAAGCAAGTCTTAGTATAAGGAAAACCCTCCATGAAGTACAAAGACTTACCTGCGCTAGCGTCACTGGAGCTATGAGCACATGCCCAACTGGAGCTCATCACTAATATCACACCTCTCTATCTAGTGATAAATAGATTGGTTCATAAGGCCATTCTCAGATTATCCAGGGAAGGCACAGTTACTGAGCGAGTTAAAAAACAGAAATCCTGGTTCTCTCTTACCAAATACATTTAATCACTAAATATTTCCTGTGACGTGATAACAAAAAGTTATCATCAAAAAACAATTGGTCTTCATCAGTCCAACTTCACATTCAAAAAATAAAATTAATCAACAATAAATAACTCACCAGAAAGACCTCGTTTGGTTTTCATAAATATAACTTCAGAAACAAAATTTTGTCTCCTTCAAATATTCATTTATCAATTTTAATTGACAATTTATATTTGTGGGTTTTTTTATTCCGTTTGATATTATCATTATTATCATTTTTTAATATATAATGAGTTTTGATTTTATTTGTTTACTAAATATCGGGTGATTATATATGATTATAGTGATAGAACTTTAAATTGAAATAACACACATTCAAATTAGGATTGAAGCTAATTTTTTTTTATTTGAAAGATAATTTTCTAACATTTATGTTTTGAAAATAATTTCCGGCATATGTCCATTAGGACTAGCTCTCAGGAACCGCATTCGACCAGACCAATTATGGACCACTTTTTCAAGTAATTCAGGCCTTATTTAATCAATAACACGAGTTATGTTGGCTTCCAAAGTGTCTATTGTTTCTGGTTTATCAGCATAAACCAATGACTTGACATAACCACAAAGAAAATAATACAGTGGAGTTATGTCGCATGATCTTGGAGGCCAATTAATTGGACCATTTCTCGAAATAATGTTATCGCCACATCTTTCTTTCAATAAATCAATTGTTAGGGTAGCAGCATGAGGTGTAGCACCATCTTGTTGGAACCAAAACAATTCTGGGTCGATACCATTCAAATTTTGAAACAAATAATCATTGATCATCTATCTGTAACGAGCACCATTCACTGTAACATTAGCTTCAGCATCGTTTTTAAGGAAATATGGACCGATGATGCCTCCAGCGTGTAAAGCACACCATACAGTGCATTTTTCAGGATGCAATGGAACCTGCAGAACTTCTTGAGGATTGTTTTCACTCCATATACGGCAATTTTGCTTGTTTACAAAGCCGTTCAACCAAAAATGAACACAATTTTACCATAGAAAAGTGGATCAACTTCAAGGTGTCCTAGGGCCCAATCAGCAAACAAACGACGCTTATTATGGTCAAGTGGCTTTAGTTCTTGAACCAGTTGGATCTTGTATGCGTGTAGACCAAGATCTTCACGCAATATTTTCCATGTGGTAGATTATAATTAGCATTATGACTTGACAGAAGCGATATTTTCTTCTGTACGTACAGTTCTTTGTCTTGTTGTTGCTGCATCGAGTAGAGAAAATTTTGTCCGAAATCTATCGATAGTTCGACGAATAAGCTGCTCTGATGGACGATTATGTAAACCATAAATTTCAGGAAGTGCTCTATAAGTTTGGCGAATAGAACACTGATTTTGAAAATAAATTTGTATACATTGTTGCGGGGTGAGTCATTCCATGATAATTTGTCAACGCTTACTGAATAGAAATGTCAAAACAACTGGCTTCTACCTCCTGTCAAATCACAGTTATCCCTATCGAAAGTTCTATCACTCTAAAGAAGAAACCTAATATAAGCAGTGCTTATAAGACATTAATTTAATTCTAAAAGTTTTTGAATACATTTTTTCAAATTTAACTTTATAGGAGGCTAACAGAATAAATCTGTTTTGATATTTAAAGTTTTTTTTATTAGATAATTTATTGTTCTATTTAAAATTGAAAACCTATCATTATTAATGAAAAACCTTTTACCTCATGTAAGATTCATCATAATCTGCTGTTATATTTTCATGATAAGAAATAGCAATGAATTGGTGGCCGCTCTTACTAGCTAAAAATTTTGGTGTTCACTTCCTGGATAGAAGATAGCTAATAGTTTTTAGAGGATCTAATGAGACATGTTCTTCTATTATTCATGTAGAAGACTCAAAAGGATTAGTAGCGATTTGGGTGATACTTCTGTGTGAGTTTTTTAATGAAGTAGTTTGAAATAGTTTGTATATTATTACGCAAATATTCTTCTAGAACTGAATAATGACTCTATTTTCAATATTGAATAATAGAAATATCTCTGAGAATTGAGATGAAACGCATATGATCGATATATGTGACCAGTCATACATTTATGAAAATTTACTATTATTGGGTGAAATAACTAATTCATAATTTATTTAACTTATGCTATAAGAACTTCATTAGGAACTTCATGTAATTGCAGTTACGCCTCTGGTATGGTAATCTTATCTAGGAGAAAATAGAATGAATGATATATTTCTCAACTTACCTTGACCATTCAGGATTTGTATGTACAGATATGATGGATGGATGTTATGAATAATAACGGTTCCTATTTTTACTTGATGTATATCATAATTCAGTTTATGTTGCTATCTTAAAAATAACTCCCACCTCGAATTCAGTACATCGCATAATAATTTCCGGAAGCCTAGATCACACCTTGCAAATATTTTGTGAATAAGCCATTTTGGCTAGACGCCAAAATAGTTCACCATCCTGTTGTGTGATATTATTGTCTATAATCATGAGATGAATCGAATATTCCATATGATATGCACTTACAGAAAGTGAGGAAGAAAATATCTTATATTAATATGTAAACTTTCCAGATACTGAACTGTTTCAGCCGTTACTATTTGTCAGTTGATCATAATTAAAACAAGTTGTAGAAATTACTATGTTTTACTACTAATTAATTGATATTTTACACATTTAATTGAATTGTCTGAAGATGAGATAGTTAATTCCCGAAACTCGAGTCACAATTAAATGTGTAAAATATCAATTTATTGGTAGTAAAACATAGTAATTTCTACAACTTGTTTCAATTGTATACTTTTTGACAACCACCACAAACTAACGTCTATACTCCTATTTCATTATCTTTGGATATGATATCTTCAATGTTTTTAAAGAATTCACTGAGGTTAAAATATGTTTTAAACGAGGTTCTTGGCCTACACTTATTTTTAGCAATCTTTTCAGAAATACTATAATATTATATTTCTATATTTCGATTAAATATACTCAAATATATTTTTTACACTTAAGTTTTAATGATACACATATATATGTTGATTTATATTTGTTATTGTGAGTTGCTTACATGACGCGTTTCGTTTACATAGTAACTTTCTCAAATGCTTATAAACAACTAGTCAGAAATTTGATAACATACTCTATTTAAATATTTTCTATTTTAAGATAAGAGTACAATAAGAAGTTTTTATTACTTTGTTAAAACCACTGGGTCCTTAGTTGAATAGATCAAATAAAGGTGAACTGGAAAACTCTGTTTGGTCATTCAAAAGATTCCCCGAATTTCTGAAATGGAGTCCTCTTTTAGCGGAAATCTTCATGGATAGTTTGGAAAAAACAATTTACGAAAATAGTAATAGAATCGTTAACAAGATCATTTATTGGTATAGATATGTAGATGACATCATTGTTTGCTTTAAATGTACCAGTAGACAACTTGAAAGCTTTCTCCATTACTAGGATTCATTAAATAAAAATATTGAGTTTACCATGGAAGTATCGGATTTTTTTTAGAGTAACTTAAAATTGAAAAGAAAAGAAAAATTTAGATTGAAGCCAAATTTTTTTTTATTTGAAAAATAATTTCATAACATTCATGTTTTTGAAAATAATTTCCGGCATATGTCCCCCATGACTAGCTCTGATGAACTGCATTCGAGCAGACCAATTTTGGATCACTTTTTCGAGTAATTCAGGCCTTATTTCATCAATAACACGAGTTATGTTGGCTTCCAAAGCGTCTATTGTTTCTGGTTTATCAGCATGAACCAATGACTTGACGCAACCCCAAAAAAAATAATCCAGAGGAGTTAGGTTGCATGATCTTGGAGGCTGATTAATTGGACCATTCCTCGAAATAAAGTTATCGCCAAATCTTTCTTTCAATAAATCAATTGTTACGGTAGCAGCACGAGGTGAAGCACCATCTTGTTGGAACCAAAACACTTTTGTATCGATACCATTCAAATTTTGAAACAAATAATCATTGATCATCAATCTGTAACGAGCACCATTCACTGTAACATTAGCTCCAGCATCGTGTTTAGAGAAATATGGACCGATGATGCCTTCAGCGTATAAAGCACACCTACAGTGCATTTTTCAGGATGCACTGGAACCTGCAGAACTTTTTGAGGATTGTTTTCACTCCATATACGGCAATTTAGCTTGTTTACATAGCCGTTCACCCAGAAATGAGCTTCATCACTAAACACAATTTCACATTAAAAAAGTGGATCAACTTCAAGGTGTCCTAGGGCCCAATCAGCAAACAAACGACGCTTATTATGGTCAAGTGGCTTTAGTTCTTGAACCACTATGATCTTGGATGGGTGTAGACCAAGATCTTTACGCAAAATTTTCCGTGTGGTGGATGCCCAGTGTCCAACTTGTTGTGAACGTTGACGAATAGACAAATCTGGATCATCATTAACACTTGACTTACAGCAGCGATATTTTCTTCTGTACGTACAGTTCTTTGTTATTTTGTTATTGCATCGAGGAGAGAAAATGTTGTTCGAAATCTATCGATAGTTCTACGAATAAGCTGTTCTGATGGACGATATAATAAACCATAAATTTCACGAAGTGCTCTATAAGTTTGACGAATAGAACACTGATTTTGAGAATAAATTTCAACAATTTGTAAACGTTGTTGCGGCGTGAGTCTTTCCATGATAATTTGTCAATGCTTACTGAAGAGAAATGTCAAAACAACTGGCTTCTAAACGGTCTTCGAAACGGAACATTATCAAAAGCTTTCTCAAAGTCGGGATATAGTCCGTCTAGAAAGTATCCGGAAAAAAACAAAGCTCAATCGTTATTTACTACATGTTCTTAATTCTTCAATTAAAAATTATAACAAAATATTCATCTTATTTACTTATATAACCTCCATTTAACTGCAAACACTTGACTTAACGTCGAGGTACACGCAAAACTAGATCACCTCCATAGTTTTCGTTGATGGTAGTCCAGGAGTGTAAAAATGACTGAATTAAATCATCTTTAATTCGTGGCGCTGCTCGTTCAACTTCAATCTTCATTAGTCCCCGTATGTTTTTCATGGGACTAAGATCTGGTGAAGCTGCTGGCCATGAAATGGTTGTCACTTGGCATTCTTGCATCCAAGCTTGAGTATAGACCGAAGTATACCATCTTGCATTAGCCTGCTGAAAACGCCACCTGTCTTGATATAAAGTATGCGCCGTTTCGAGGAGAAAATAATTCAGAATGCCACAATACTTTTCACTATTAATGGTACCATCAACTATACAGGGAGACGTAGCACTACGATGAGATATTGCTCCCCAAACCATAATTTTGGTGGGAAATTTGAACGGTAACAGGTTGTTTTCATAGGATTTTTAAGTGATGTCCACCAAGTTGGAAACAACTTTGATCAGACATAAGGACTTTATTGAAATTATCTTCTTGAAAACGTTGACAAAATACTATCTTTCGTTCCTTTTGTAAAGATGTCATTATAGGGATTTTTTTGGTTTCCTTGATATGTAGCATTGTCTTTTCAGTGACATACGGACAGTTTCTAGACATACTTTTATTTTCGTTTATTTTCGCACTTTTTTCCAGTTCAGTCAATTGCACTAATTTTTTAACGTTTCGAAAACCTTTTCTATACAAATATTCTACCTGTTTTTTTTTTCTAGTTGCGACGCCATTTCATAAATTGTATACCAACAATATTTGACAAATAGTGCTGCCAGCAACTTTCGCCATAGCCGACTATCTAAACAACCTTATTATACATTACTTTTGTCTTAGAATGTTACAAAAAAGAAGTATATTAAAATTATGAAAAATAATAAATTGCGGATACTTTCTAGACGAATATATTATATTCAGTTAGTATGCTCTGATCGAAAGCTGTTGTCCAGTTATTTATATATTATATGTTAGTATATTTGTTGTGGTGAAGTTCCTTTTGACGAAGCCATCTTATGATGGTATGTCTTCAGCGATTATCGCTTCATAACTTTGGATGGTATTGACAAGAGACTTATCAGGCGGCAGTGGGGTGGGCAAAGTTGGTCATCTTTTTCAAAAAAGCTATCAATGCTTTTGTCAATGCTCTAGAGGTAGGGGTGCTTGTTGAAGGATGCAGACATGATTACGGATAAAGGAACGGACAGACTCCCCGCATTATTTTTCAGAAGAAATGGATCCAGTCCGTCTAGGCATGGTAACTGGAAAGTCATGATGAAGAATATCATTTTAATTGGATTTACATCAAGTAAAAACCGATTCAATTAAATAATTGCTTTCGAGTTTTTTATGGATGCAGCTTTAGCGTTTTTATATTTCTGTCAAAACAGTGAACTTCATCTAGGAGCTACACTCAAGAATTATGGTGAAATTACTCAAAGTACGTTTTCCTCTTCTACAGGAACTTGCATTCCATTTGCTAAATGGCGAATGCGCCGGTTATTATTCGCCATAAAACTATTGACGATAATAATTCAGCATAAGTTTTTCGATCTGGCAGTTAGTATTGTATTATAATTCAGACTTTATTTCTGAGCTGAAAGAAATCCATATATCTCTCACTTGTTTAGAAGGTATTTTAAGTTTGAATTCATATCAAAATTTCTACGTAACGGATAATTGACCTATAAACGTGATAATGGAAAAAATTATATTTAATTCAGGAAATTCTATTCCATATTCCAAGAAAAAAATCTTTCGAAATTGAAATATTTCTGTTCTTGAATAATTGATTGAGAACTCTCTTGAAAAAATTCAAAACTGGTGATGTTTCAAGACTTTTTCTATACATTTAATCAACTCAATAAAATGAATGGAGAACTCAGACCAATATTTTCATTTTTATCTCAAAAATAAATCACTAAATTACAAGAAACATAAATCAGAAGTGGATCCACCGAAATGAAAATGATATTTGAATTTAAAAGTTCAATTAAATGTTAAACAACGGCAAAGAAAACATAAATAGTTTGAAATGAGATTGATTGTATCGTTTCAATCAATATATTTTCTTACAAAATAGAGCTTGTTGTTTTTATACTTTCCTCACTTCTACTCCTCGTACAGTTGTTCGGTTGGAGAATTCTCAGAATTTTCGAGCAGTGATTCTGAAACAAGATGAAAATATTGAATAATATCACAAATTTTTGGACTACCAGAGGCACAAAAAAGTTCTACAGCGAAAAAAGGGATAATTCTCAAGAAAAAATATCGAAGTGTAAATTTACGGAGGATGTTATACTGGGTGTTTAATTTTTAAAGATCCAAACTTCAAGTAGAGATCATTCAAGTTATTTTCTACAAAAGATTTCATAGATATGTCATAAAATAAATGGAGGTTTTACTTGATAGAAGGTATATAAAATTTTCAAGACAAACAATCCTATTAGCAAATACATCAAAAACAATAACAACAGTATGAATAAACTTCAATTATCAGGTGTATACAAACTCACTTGCCCAGATTGCCCAAAGATTTATATTGGTAGAACAGGTAGAAATTTCGGTACACGCCTAACAGAACATAAAAGAAGTTTCGATAAAAATAAAAAAGATTCACATTATGCTAAACACCTTCTTGAAAATAACCATTCTTTCACAAAAGAAATAGAAATTCTACATGTTGAAAATAGAGGTCTAAAATTGAACTTATGGGAAATTTACGAAATAAATAAACATAAAAACAGCAATAACCTAGTAAATGAACAAATAGATTTTTATTACACCCCTCTATTCAATATTTACAAGGGACCGAGTGAACACGATTCTGAAGGGAATATTCTTTGAGAAAACCAACCCGACGAACAATTAAAAACACATGTACACCTTCTGTAAAAAATCTTATAAATTCATTGTTCAACAACTGTTACTTCGTATTCTGATGAAGTCTTTCAAGCAAAGACGAAACGTACGTCAATACCAAAAATAAAGTAGAAAATGTAAACAAGTGTTTTATTTTATAATGACAATTATATTTAATATTATAACTTCAGGAATTAAATTAATGTCATACAATTATCACATATATCAAACGACATATAAAATAAACATTCATTATAAGACATCCAAATGATATAACGAAATCCAATAAATATAAATTATTAACAAAAATCTTATAAATTAAATATTTTGAGTAGATAAAATTTTGTTTCTGCTCATCCCTCTTATGAAAACAAATTTCTCTTAAAAATGTTTAAGATAATCTTAAGAATTTAATCATACAACTATCTGACTTAAAATATTCAATATTATTGGATACCTAATTGAGTCCTTTTTTAGAAAATCTCAAGATATGTAAAAACATTATTAAAAAAAAAGTTTTAATAGAGACTTTGCTTCATCAGTAGTCAATCGTATTCAATAAAATATAACATCAATCAACAAAAGTATTTACTTACCCTTTAATTCAGAAAGCTTCTTGGTTACTGAATACTGAACATTTAAATGGAGTCTAATATGGCTCGAAATAAATTATTCTGTGGTTTACCATTGATCTTAAAGATTTAAAGCAATTTAACGGCCTCTGTTATGAAAGATATTTGTTTTCATAAGAAGGATGAGCAGAAACAAAATTTTGTTTACTCAAAATATTCAATTTATAAGATTTTTGTTAACAATTTATATTTATTGGATTTTGTTATATCATTTGAATGTCTTATAATGAATGTTCATTATATATGTCGTTTGATATAAGTGGTGCTTATATGACATTAATTTAATTCCTGAAGTTTTAATATTATTATAAATAAAATTTTTTTTGAAATTAAATATGTAGAAGATTAATATAATATATCTGTAAATATTAAAATATTTAAATAATTTTATAAACCTTCTATCAAGTATAAACCTCCATTCATTTTATTTTATTCATAATATATAATTATTTGGTTTCTTTAACATTCTTGATACAGATGGTCCTTGTGCTATAACAGAAGCCTTCAAATTGCCTTTCAATCTTTAAGATTAATGGTAAACCACAGAATTATTTATTTCGAACCATATAAGACTCCAATTAAATGTTCAGTATTCACTTACCAAGAAGCTTTCTGAATTCTGGGGGAAGTAAAAATACTTTTGTTGATTGATGTTATATTTTATTGAATACGATTGAGTACTGACGAAGCAAAGTCTCTCTTAAAACTTGTTTTTTAGTAATGTTTTCACATATTTTGAGATTTTATAAAAACTAACTTAGTTAGGTATCGAATGATATTGGATAATCTAAGTAAGATATTTTTATGATGAAATTCTTAAGATTATGTTAAACATTTTTGAAAGATATGTTACCATAAGAGGGATGAGCAGAAACATAATTTTGTCTACTCAAAATATTTAATTTATAAGATTTTTGTTAACAGTTTATATTTATTGGATTTTGTTATATCATTTGGATGTCTTATAATGAATGTTTATTTTATATGTCGTTTGATATAAGTGGTACTTATACGACATTAATTTAATTCCTGAAGTTATGATATTAAATATAATTTTTTTAAATTAAATATATAGAAGGCTCACAGAATATATCTGTAAATATTAAGATATTTAAATAACCAGACATTTTGTATGTTAGCCAGGGGCATTTCATCCAATATGTATGTTAAGCTGCTTTGGATTAATGTAATGAATTATTCAGCGTTGAGGCGATCGGGAAGTATAACTGGTCCGATAATTTCATCTCTCACGACTTCCAACCACACATTGACCCTCAACTCATGTTGGAAATGAGAAACAATAGTCGCATGGGGGTTTTCTCTTTTCCATGCATGACTATTTCGAAAATTCATCATACCCGATTTCGTGAATGTGGTCTCATCAGTCCATAATATCCTATCGCCTCACCACTCTCCCAACTTTTTCAGGTACCACGTACAAAATGTTAGTCTCGTCTCAGCATCTACAGGTAACAGATCCTGCACCTCTTTCAAATGATGTGAATGTAACTTTTTTTTGAGTTCTTGTTGTACTGCAGAATGATGGATACTCAATGTACAACCAATTCGACGAGTACTTGTTGTGGGTTCCTCCCGGACAGCTTGAAGTATATCAGGTGCTTGATGGCCTTGCTGATTATTTCAACCACATTCTCTGATTCGGAAACCAGCAAATTTCACCTAATCGCCTGAACACTTGTACGAATGTCTTTCTATTTAGTTGTCGTCTGTTGGGAAAACGAAAACCATTCTCTGGAACCGCCGTGCGAGCATTTCCATTCACAAATCCACAAAAGAACCAATATATCGCGATATTCGATGTTTGAGAAAACAGGCATAATTTTCTTGGTTTTTTCTACAATACTTATTATCAATTGGTTTAATTCATTAAATCCAATAAAACATACTAATACCCAAAATCATTAAGCAATAGAACTGTCACATTTTAAATCCAATGATTACTTTGATATAAAATCACGAGGAACTTCAAGTTAAGAATATTTAAACTTTTCGTTGTTATGTTCTTAGCCATGATATTATGGCAGAAGACAAGCAGCTAGCGCAAAAGTTGATACGCCTTTAGAACCACTAAATGAGGTTTTTTTTGTTGAAAAGGAAACATATCCATAATTAATAATTTTTCATCGATAAAACCATTAGAGAAATATAGCAGATTTTGTCCACTTTAGAATCGTGATACTCATCTCCTTAGCGCGCCCGCAATAAGAATATTTTGCCATACAGAACTTCTTATCTTGTAGCACATTTAATGCCGTTTTCAAATATGTGGTCAAATTTGATAAGGATTCAAGGATAACTGAAGTATATTTGATTTTATGGAAAAATTTAAAATATTTCCCGAAATCGAGAAATGTTAAATTGAAAAATAACCATCAACATTTTAAACATGTGTTATATGACATTTTTTGTTGCAAATAACTTGTATGATCTACCTCCTTTTAAAAGTAGACACCCTGTGTAATTTAAACGTGTCAAAATTTAGACGGATATCTTGGGAAATTCAGTGCTATGTGGAAAAAACTATGAGAAAATTCAAATTTCAATACCTTGCATCTTTAAAACGAATCCTTTCACCATACAAGTAACATAATGTATATATAGTATATTTGTAGGTAGTATATTCAACTTACCATTTGATTAGCATCACCATTTCGCATAAAAAAATTCTGGATTTCGGAGAAAGGTATAGTAGGTTGTAAAAACTTCGGGTATTTCCTTAATTTCTTCAGCCATAAAATAATGAAAACCATGAATATGCGAGAATTTTCTGTATCAAGTTGTTCACAACACCATAGTGATATAAAATTTCCGATACTCCCACTGAAGGATAACCAATCGTAGTTCTTGATCAATAGATGGAGGCACTTTAAAGCATTCTCCTGGGTATTCTTATCATCGACGAAATTCAACATTTGATAAAACAATGTGAGCTTAGTATCATCCTTGAACTTCAGCAGGGGATCGACTTTTGCGCTGAGTATAATAGGGAATAATTTGAGGGTACGGTTGGTTTGTCGTGAAGAGCCTCTCAAGAACATCACTGGATCTATCTCAACACTGCGTTCCAATTCTATCTGGTACTTCGCCTTGATTGAAATTCAATTAAAACAATTCATCATATACGTCAATGAAAATTATGTAGTTTAATATAAAATTTGAATGACACATACGGAAACAGAAGAACATTTGAGAAAAGTTGTAGGATACAATATAATACAAGTATACATTCCACGAAAAATCGGAAAACCTTACCATATGCTGCCTTATTTAGCCTTATCGATGGAATCATATAATCCATGCACTGTTATTTTGTATAGATTCATAATTATGTTGGATTGTTTGAGCAGTTCACAGGGTTCCTAATTAATAGCTCATTCTGGCAAGCTACCGGTAGGATAGTTTCGGGTCAAACATTCCGAAATAGGATTTAAAATTTCATTTTAATGCTAGCAGATCCACTAGGCATCCGCGATTGAGTAAAGAGCACCGGGCTGTCATTAACCGAACGGATTTGCCCGCTGTCTCTTCAGACCAAATTGTGTTGAACATGTATGGTCTGCAATGTCACAGCAATTATACCGCTTCCCTGACCCACCGCGCTGTTACCATTTCAGGCAGGTTAACCACCGTATGCAGGCACCTAATCTTATACATCAGTACAAATACAAAATCGTTTTTTTCTTTATATATTATTTTATGTACGCGTATTATTCACTTCAGTTTTTGAGCAGTGTATTTTGTACTAGGACATAGTTTACAATTGTTATCTATAAATATAATATAATATAAATATGCAGGGTGTCCCCCATGAAGGTGCCATCGACCCCCAACTTTCATTGAATAGCGAAGGGATGTCGAGTGTTGCTTAGTTTGAAAGTTATCTATATTCTGTACACAACCTAGTTAAAATTTTCAAAATCGGTTCACTATTCACGAAATAATGTAATATTGAGCTTACCGTCAAAGGGTGATGTTGAACACACAGTTGAACCGTCCAAACTCAAGAACCTAAAAGTTTTGAAGAATCCGAAAATAATTTTCAAGTTCTGTATTAGGGAGGAAGAATTCCTAGGACGACATTGTTCGGAAAAAAAGTTTTTTCTGTTTTATAAACATGGCAGTTGAAAATTTCAAATTTTTTTATTTAGTTGCATAATAATTTTGCTTTTTGAATGCTTTTACATGCAATTTTCTTGGGAAAACATGAAATTCATTACAATGTATATTATTTTTTTTAAGATCTGGTGTATTTGAATGTATTGGGTTTTTGTTTGAGTTACTCTTCTGATAATGTTCAATATCAAATTGCTCAAAAAAATCTTCGAATTTGAAAATTTCAACTGCTATGTTTACAGAACAGATAAAACTTCTAAACTAAACCACATGCAACATCTCCTCCCTATTTAAAAAATGTTTGGGGTTGTTGCCATTCCCAGGTAGTTTTTTCGGAACAATGTCGTCATAGGAATTCTTTCTTCCTGATACAGAAGTTGATGCCAGCTTCATGAGGGTGTTTTTTTCGAAACAAACTCATGATGAAAATTCGCCCCCATCAAAACGGAAGTTGACTAGTTTTTTTCAAATCTTCGAAAATTCTTCGTTTCTGAGTTCTGGGAGGGGTCAAATATTCGTTGGGACACCATGTATAAAATAATATATATATATTATAAATCATTCATTCATTTCAGCGTGAAAATTATATGTTATATTCATCTTCGTGTACTGATTTATATCAAATAAAGTTATTATTATTTAAATGTGGGCTACTGTGTACAATTCTTTTCAAATATTTTAATTTGAGATCACTACGCATAAGGTGTGTTTCTTCTAAAGAAATGTTTATTATCATTTTCGAATTTTGAGTAATTTTGTTGATCAATCATTCACGACGAAGATAATGAAAACTCGACCATCTTAAAGTTTTTGTACAGGACGTTTTCAAAGTTGAGAAAGTTGAAATACTTAAGCAAAGAAAGTTGTTCAGCCTATTACGTTAAATCGAAATCTTGAAATTTCAGAAAATTTCAAATCCAGTTCTGTTATTCAAACTCTTCGATATCGGAATATGTCATATGTCAAAATTGACAATCAAAAATTCAATATGAACATTGAATCTTACGGGGTACAAGTAGAAGATCGTATAGCGTCCTATACTTATATTAAATGCGGCATCTTTCAATTAATTAACGGAAGTCAGAAAACAATCCAGTCCGTTGAATGTCAAAGTTCATAATCTGAATGCGTGATTTGAATTGACACATGCTGTCAATCAAGGCAACACTGCCTCTATGAACTGTGCGTCGCCAGAATCGACAGAACGGAACTTAATAGCTCAGAATCGAATTTTCTATCTTTATCCCATTGGTCATTTTATATTGGCGATTTTTATTAAAATGGTTTATTTCGATGTGTTCTGTTAAAACCTTCGAAAATACACTGTATAGAGATGAATCTTTTTTTACTGAAGAAAGCATTAGTAAATTGTGGAACATTCTGCAAAACCTCAAAATCTTTTCAGATGTTTCCATGAACATGATGAAAAAGGAATCAGTACACACACACACCTGTATACTCGCCAAATTCTTGAAAAGGAAAAGTATCTCCTTAGAAATATCTTCTTCTGCTCTATACGAAGCATGAAGTAGAAACTTGATTGTGGATGTATATTTACTGAATGACACGAGACATTTGGGTTCCCTCTTTGTGTCTTCAAGTATATCGTTACTGAACATACATGCAGCTCGTAAAATCGTGTCATCGGCCAAAGATGGAATCATGACCGCTATCACCTCTAGAAGAAGGATTCTTTCCTCAATCTTCTCCGGAATTCCCGGATTTGAAAGAAGGAGACAATTGAAAAGATTTGGCTCTTTCGATGAGAACGGTAGCATTCTAGCAATTTCTTTTGATAATTCTTCATTCTCAATTTTTCGTAAGAATCTTGAAGCACTAAAAAAGAACTTAAATTGAAACCTCGGTCACATAAATGAGATGTATTCATAACTTTCACATATTTTGATGCTGAATATCTGTTTTAATCTTTGTTAGAGTTACGAATTGATAATCACTTTCATAGAAACTTTTGCACGATTTTTATTTTCGGAGGAAATATTCTATGGTAATATGCTAGATAAAAAAAGTATTTATTTTTTTTTAATACGAAAACTCTTCGTTCGTTTTCTAACACTTCTCTATTATTCAGGAGTCAGTAACCCGACCTGAATAATCTTACTACATTTTCCAAGTGGTGTATAATAAGTTGTATTTCAAGGGTTCTTATATATTTGATGAATGCTGAATGTTTATGTAGGTAGAACTTCGGTATTCCCTACATTTCGAAGATCTACACAAACCGAAGTATTCCTCAAATATATAAACCGTTTGAAATAGAACTTGTTATAGATCACTTCAAAATTATAGTAAGACTACGAAACTCTGGTCGCTGTGTCCTCGGTAATGAAAGAGTGATATAAAACGAGATAATTTCGTACTTATTTCCTTTTCAAAAGAACTACAGATATTCCACTTATCCTTTTACAATCTTTCAAGTATTTGCTTCGGAATCATCTTCAAACTAAACTTTTGAAATATTGAAAAAGGGTTTCTAAAAAGAACTATTGGTTTCAAAGGTTATTGTTGTTCTAATGTCTACTGATTTGACATATTTGAAATATTTTCAATGTATAAAATGTCAATATCATTTGAAATAGTATATTATATAACAAAAGTTGTAAGGAGCATATTACGCATGACTAGAAAAAATTACGCACGTGCGTAAAAACTGAGGATTCTATTAAGTGACAAAATGACAAAATGTTATCGGCTGCGCGGCTTGATATTTGTTTCCATGGCAACTATTGAAGGGTCTATCTTATTGGCTATACACCGTGCGTTTACTTTACAGATGCTACCGTATTGGTTGTTGATCGTGCTTTCTGCTTACGATAAAGTATTACGGTAAAGTATTAAAGAATTGTACAGTTTTATGTTGCACAGTGCACAAATAGACAGTTATACACGAGTTGTACAAATTTCGTCATTTTCTTTAGGGGGAGTGGAGAAACGATGTTTTCTACTCCCCCTAAAGAAAATGACGAAATTTGTACAACTGGCCAGCAATCTATTTAAGAACATAAGACTGCTCAATTTAACTTGTAAAGTAAATCGCATGGCCTATAAGATAGACCAAACAGTAGTTGCCATGGAAACGAATAGCAGCCCAGGTGGCCTATAACATTTTGACGTTTCGTCACTCTATGGAATCCTAAGTTTTTATGGGAATTAATGCGGTTGAAAATAAAGTATAATACACAACTCGAGTTCTAAAAAAACTTACACACATCTAGAATTACGCACTCGCCACTTTGCGACTTCTGCGCAACTTTTTCTATGCTTCTTACAACCCTTGTTATGTAATATATCGGGTGTTTTTTTAGAGTGATAGAACTTTAAATTGAAATAAAATACATTTAGATTGAGATTGAGGCCAATTTTTTTTATATTTGAAGGATAATTTTATGAAATTTATGTTTTAAAAATAATTTTCAGCATATGTCCACCACGACTAGCTCTGAAGAACCGCATTCAAGCAGACCAATTTTGGAACACTTTTTCGAGTAATTCAGGCCTTATTTCATCAATAACACGAGTTATGTTGGCTTCCAAAGCGTCTATTTTTTCTGGTTTATCAGCACAAAACAATGACTCGACATGAACCCAAAGAAAATGATCCAGTGGAGTTATGTCGCATGATCTTGGAGGCCAATTAAATGGACCATTTCCCGAAATAATGTTATCGCCAAATCTTTCTTTCAATAAAACAATTATTACGGTAGCAGCATGAGGAGTAGCACCATCCTGCTGAAACCAAAAGACTTCTGGGTCAATACCATTCAAATTTTGAAACAAATAATCATTAATCATCGATCTGTAACGAGCACCATTCACTGTAACATTAGCTACAGCATCGTTTTCAAAGAAATATGGACCGATGATGCCTCCAGCGTGTAAAGCACTCTAAAAAAACACCCGATACCATTTTGAATTAATCATATATCTATTTCTTTCAGTTCATTACTTCAACAATATTCTTTAGATAAAGAAGGACTTTTGCGTTATGGAAGTCAGATTTTATTTAATAAAATACCAATGAGACCGACTTTCATTACCTAGAAAACTATAATTTATTCTCAAATTATATTGATAGTTCTCAATTAGAATTAGAAGTATGAAGTTGAATTCATGGGAAATATATGAAACCAATAGACATGAAAGTTATAATAATTTCAATATTTTAAGGGATTTGTTTGAACGTTAAGAGTACTTGAAAGTTAATGGCAAACCCCCATTTCTTAGAAAATTATTTTAAGTGAAAAATTAATGAACTATCTGTATTCCTTTCTCCTTCTTGAAACAACTAGAAGAAGAACATCATTTCATTAATTTTTGGAAACTATGAATCCATTGATTCTAACTGGATATATTGTACTCTGATGAGGTCCACCACTATGGACTTCATAACCATTAAAATATAGAGGAAATAGATACTTTCTATTAACTGTCTATTAATTAAAACAACTAAAAGATTTATATTCTCGTAAAGTAATTTCCCAAAACAAATAACACAACTTACATTCTTCCTATTTTGTTATTGCAGTCCTGTATAATTAAATTCAGTAGCAGCTTTTCAGCTTTGCATGTCGTAATTACGTCTTTCAGAGTTCTTTGAAGTTGTGGTTCATTTAACCAGTGTCTAAGTGTTTCCATTTTTATGATTTGATGACCCATTTTTAGAATCCATGCGAACTGAATCTGGCAGAATGATAATATTTCCGACAGAGAAGGATAAGTCAGCATCATATTGAGCATCTCTCTACTCCATGCTATATATTCCGGCCGAGAGGAAGAAATTGCTAGTCTGGGATAAAGGAAAAGAAATGACTTGAAAATGGGTGCGTCAATTTCCGAACGTTTGTTGTAAAACCAATCGCTCATGCCTGCAAGAATGGTTTTCGGAGACCACATCAATCTGAAATGAGTTAACGATATAACACTTATTGTATTATAATGAGTTTATCCTTCGTACCTTCGAGTAACTCATTGAAAATAGATGCGTAGATATATCTAGAAAGTATCCGGAATATATTATTTCTCATAATTTTAATATACTTCTTTTTTGTAACATTCTAAGACGAAAGTAATGTATAAAATAGGTTGTGCAGATAGTCGGTTATGGCCAACTTGCATGGCAACTCTATTTGTCAAATATTGTTGGTTGTCAACAGGTATACAATTCATGAAATAATATCGCAACTAGAAGAACGAAAACGGGTAGAATATTTGCATATGAAAGGTTTACGAAACGTTAAAAAATTAGTGCAATTGACTGAACTGGGAAATGCTGTATATAAGACAATGAAGAGGATAAAAAATAACATGGTTATGAGGCATAGACCAGTTTCAGGAAGACCATGTAAGAATTAAAGGAAACAATTCAAACGCTTTATTTGCACAATCCGCACCTGGGGTTACACAAGTTGCCTAAGAAATTCGGGAATCAATGAAATTTAAAAGTATGTCCAGAAACCGTCCGTATGTCACTGAAAAAACAAGGCTACATTCCAAGGAAACCAAAACAATCCCCATAATGACACCTTTACAAAAGGAACGAAGGATAGAATTTTGTCAACGTTTTCGAGAAGATAATTTTAATGATGTCTTTATATCTGATGGAATTTGTTTCCAACTTAAAAATCACTTAAAAATCCAATCAAAACAACCTGTTACCGTTCAAATTTACAAATTTTCCATCAAAATTGGGAAGCAATACCCCAGCGTGGTGCTATGCCTCTCTGTATAGTTGATGGTTCCATTAATATTGAAAAATATTATGGCATTCTGAATTATTTTCTCCTTGAAATGTGGCGTTATCAGCAGAATAATGCAAGATGCCATACTTCAGCCTTTGCTCAAGCTTAGATGCAATAACCCCAAGTGACAACCATTTCATGGTCAGCAGCTTTACCAGATCTTAGTCCCATTGAAAACATACGGGGACTAATGAAGATTGAAGTTGAACGAGCAGCGCCACGAAATAAAGATGATTTAATTCAGTCAGTTTTAAAGTCCTGGACTACTATCACCGAAAATTTTGGAGGTGATCTAGTTTCGGGTGTACCTCGACGTTTAGTCAAGTGTTTACAATTAAATGGAGGTTGTTTAAGTAAATAAGATAAATATTCTGAAATAATTTTGTAAGACAAGAATTAAAAATATATACTAAGTAATTACAACTGAGCTTTGTTTTTTCCGGATACTTTCAAGGCAGACTATGGATTTGGCAGAAAAGTTAAATTAAGAAAAAATCCATCCTTAAATAGGGAGGCATTTATTAAACTCATTGAAAATCATCAGTTGTATAAAGATAATATTTCAAGGTTATCAAACGAATAAGAACACGGCAAATGGAGGTTGAACGCTGAAAGTTTTTAAGAAGTTTCTTCACCAATTATGAACGGATCTACATAAATCTCGAATATCTTTGCAGGTATCCACTAAGAACAATTCTAATACCACTGAAGACACCAGCTTAGTGGAGAAAAACCATCAGAATATCTTTAAAACACAAGAAAATTGGCAATTTGACGAAGTCACAACAGAATAAAACAAGAACTTCATAAAAACCTAAACATCGAGACAGCTCCAAGAAAGGATAAAATTACTGACAGAGCATTCAAAAACTTACCTGAAAATCAAAGCAGAACATAAGAAACTTATGCAACGGAATACTAACAGCAAGACTCGACCTAAGCAGATAGAAAATAACGGAGACGAAAATGACACTGAAACCGGGAAAATCGAGAAGAGACCCAAATAACTACTGACCGATAAGCCTATTGAGTAGACTTAGCAAAATAGCAGAGAAAACAGCACTTAAGAGACTGCAGGCAGTCATAAAAGAAAAGGACATCATTCCGGAAGAACAACATGGATTTAGAGAAAAATTTGGAACATGAATTCAACTCGCAAGAATAAAAGGAATAATATCAAAAGAAAAACAAAAAGGATACAAGACGGCGTTATTACTGATTTATACATCCAAGGCCTAGGGTGAAGTATGGCATCAGCGACTTGATAGGACAAAAATGTAAATACCAACCACATACATAAAACTAACAGATCAACAGAAAATTCTTTATAAGAGTGAAAAAAGACGAATCACAAGTTAAGAACATAGAAGCAGGAGTGCCACAAGGCTCACTTCTAGGACCAACCCTTAAATATATATCGGGTGTTTTTTTAGAGTGATAGAACATTCGGTAGGGTTAATTGTGATTTGACAGGAGGTAGAAGCCATGTTAATTTGACATTTCTCTTCAATAAGCATTGACAAATTATCATGGAAAAACTCAAGACGCAACAATGTTTACAAATTGTGAAAATTTATTTTCAAAATCAGTGTTCTATTCGCCAAACTTGTAGAGCACTCCATGAAATTTATGGTTTACATAATCGTCCATCAGAGCAGCTTATTCGTCGAACTATCGATTGATTTCGGACAACAGTTTCTATACTCGATGCAACAACAACAAGTCAAAGAACTATACGTAGAGAAGAAGTGTTTTGATTCCAACAAGATGGTGCTACACCTCATGCTGGTACCCTAACAATTGATTTATTGAAAGAAAGATTTGGCGATAACATTATTTCGAGAAATGGTCCAATTAATTGGCCTCCAAGATCATACGATATAACTCCACTGGATTATTTTCTTTGGGGTTATGTCAAGTCATTGGTTTATTCTGAAAAACCAGAAACAATAGACGCTTTGGAAGCCAACATAACTCGTGTTATCGATTAAATGAGGCCTGAATTACTCGAAAAGTGGTCCAAAATTGGTCTAGTCGAATGGGCTAGTCGTGGTGGACATGGTTAAAACTATTTTTAAAACATAAATGTCATAAAATTATCTTTCAAATAAAAAAAAAATTGGTTTCAATCATAATTTAAATGTGTATTATTTCAATTTAAAGTTCTATCACTCTTAAAAAACACCCGATACATGAATGACATACATGAATGACTATTCGCAGATGACACAACGGTTCTAGAAGCAAAATGACAGGAAGAGCACTCAGATGACTGCAAAATCAACAAGCTTCAATAGACATAGATAGGCGATAGACAAAAAACGAAGATAAGAGCCAAACAATAATGTTCGACTACAAAAAAAAAGGAACCCAACCAAGAAATCAAATGACAAAACACCCTGAAATACCTAGGATAATAATGCATAAGAATTTAAACTACAACAAACACATAGAAGTAGCAGAACGAAAAGCGAGAAGAATCAAAAGATATATCATCAATAGAAAGAGCAAATCAGAGAATGAAGTGAAACTAAGAATTTACAGAGCTAATAAGAGACCGACGATGACAGATGGCAGCGAAATACTACTAATGTGTGAGAACAAAATCAAAGAACTAGAATGAATACTAAACAAGTCAAGAGAGGCAATAGACGCACCATGATACACCAGAAACGAAGGAAAAAGGCAAATAACGAAAACACCGAAAGGAAAAGATTTCATCACTAAATATGCAAGAATAACGTGTGAAAAAAAAATGGAAAAACTCAGAAACACAGGCGCGTGAAATATTGCAAACTATGAATCTGAAGAGGAAAGAAAATCAAAATGGCCAAAAACCAGCCTAAAAGGAGTGATGGAGAATATATGAACAGATCTACATAATAATAAAAACGACACAGTCAACAAAAACGAAGACGCATAGTTAAAAACTAACATCATATAGCAGCGAAATGAGAAATTCTAGTCTGCACAAATTGAAACTTGAACTGGAGGTCGATACCGCCGCGACAAATGGAAAAAGGTCGAAGAAGTCATTAGGATGCTTATACCCAACAGACAATCTGAAGAATTCAGGATATTATCTGAAACGAAACACTTACTTTCTGAAATCAAGAGGTGAAAGTTGAAAGCTCCCTCATAAAATCGCATTGCAAAGATCTTCAGTATGTCTGACAGAAAGATGGTTGCAGAATATTGTATCGGGTGTTTTTTTTTAGAACGATAGAACTTTAAATTGAAATTAAACACATTTGAATTAAGATTGAAGCGAAATTTTTTTTTTATTTGAAAGATAATTTTACGAAATTTATGTTTTAAAAATAATTTCCGGCATATGTCCACTTTTTAGAGTAATTCAGGCCTAACTTCATCAATAACACGAGTTATGTTAGCTTCCAAAGCGTTTATTGTTTCTGGTTTATCAGCATAAACCAATGACTTGACATAACCCCAAAGAAAATAATCCAGTGGAGTCATGTCGCATCTTGGACCATTAATTGGACCATTTCTCGAAAGAATGTTATCGCCAAATCTTTCTTTCAATAAATCAATTGTTACGGTAGCAGCATGAGGTGTAGCACCATCTTGTTGGAACCAAAACACTTTTGGGTCGATACCATTCAAATTTTGAAACGAATAATCATTGATAAGCGATCTGTAACAAGCACCATTCACTGTAACATTCGCTCCAGCATTGTTTTTAAAGAAATATGGACCGATGATGCCTCCAGCGTGTAAAGCACACCATACAGTGCATTTTTCAAGATGAAATGGAACCTGCAGACTTCTTCAGGACAGTTTTCACTCCATATACGGCAATTTCTCTTGTTTACATAGCCGTTCCACTAGAAATGAACTTCATCACTAAACACAATTTTACGATAAAAAAGTGGATCAACTTTAATCTGTTCTAGGGCCCAATCAGCAAACAAACGACGCCTATTATGGTCAAGTGGCTTTAGTTCTTGATTCAGTTGGATCGTGTATCTTGTAACCAAGATCTTTATGCAAAATTTTCCATGAGGTGGATGCACAGAGTCCAACTTGTTCTGAACGTCGACGAATAGACAAATCTGGATCACCATTAACACTATGACTTAGAGCAGCGATATTTTCATCTGTACTTGTTATTATGTTGTTATTTATGGCGAGCGGGCTTCTGTCCACCCTATCACTGCGTCCGCACGGACTATTGTGGTTCACCCCTAATTCATATCTCCCCGACGAGATCCAGTTTTTGGATAAAACCGATAATCTTGTTCAGGGGTAATTTTTCAGTTTGCTGTGGGCTATAAAAGCCTAGCCAAAGACATCGAATCTGATGCGACTCACCGCTGGGCACTCTGAGACGATGTGCATGGCTGTTTCAGTGTCCTCAAGACACAGCATGCATTCATCGTCTTCTGCCAGACAGATTTTGTGCAAATGCGCTTTGAGTTTGCAGTGACCTGTCATAATTCCGACAAGTGTTCTTAGTTTGGCCATATCCAGACCTAGCTTCTGTACTTACAGTTCTTTCTCTTGTATTTCCATGATACTTTGTCAATGCTCACTGAACAGAAATGTCCAAACAACATGGCTTCTACCATCTGTCAAATCACAGTTATCCCTATCGAAGGTTCCATCACTCTAAAAAAAACACCCGATACATGATTGTGATAATTGTTTCTCCCGGTTATGATGTTTTAAGGTTTATATAAAGACCTTGTGGTTACAGGTGAATCGACAGGTGACGTCATTCTTAGAACCAAGATACCAGAAACCCCGGTGGGTACCCGGGGTCTAGCAAACAGTGGTGATGGTTCCTAAATCTAGTATTCCAAACAAACACCAAAACGAGTAGCAATCCAAAATTTACTGATGAATCACTACAGGTCAATAAATGGACTGGTTTATTCAGGTAGCTTACAATCAAGTGGTCGAAAGCAAATTTAAGAACTCAAAGTTGCCGCATTACAAAATTCTCATGAGAAAACAAACTACTTCAATCAATAACTAACAGAAAAAATCAATTGGTACACCTGGAATCTAAGCTCACAATATATTTTCGTTCAGAGTTGAAATATTGAATTGAATATATTGTCCATATGAAAGGTCTTTCATTAACAGCGCCTCATTTGTTTTGTAAATAAAACACATTATTTATTTGAAAGTTATTGAAATTTTTATTTCATTATAAAGTAAGGTGGATACCATTAGTTATGAAACAAAACATCATTTAAATGTCCTCCACGAAAACGTTGGTAAGAATGAAGTCGTTAAACCCAATTTTCAATGACTCTCTCGCACAAATCAGGTCGTATGCTAGCAATTACTTGTTCAATATTGATCTGTTAATCGTCCAAATTTTCTGGGTGATTTCCGTAAGCCAATGACTTAATGCAACCCCAAAGAAAAGTCCAACGGAGTTAAATCGCAGGAACGAGGCGGATAATTTATCGCTCCATTTCTTGAAATTATCGAATCACCGAATTTTGTTTTCGATAATGATCTGTTCGTTTAAGTTCTTGGGTTAAAACAATTTTGATTGGATGTAAACCAAGGTCTGTTCGTAAAATTCGCCACAAACACGTCTGGGAGATGCTTACTTCTTGTGAACGTCGAGAAATCGATAAATTTTGGTCTTTACGAACACTTTCACGTACGGCAGCAATATTCTCTTTTTGCAGTTCTTTGTCTCACTGGCACTGTAACATTATGAAGTGTAAAATTTGTTTCAAATTTCTTCACTAAATGTTCAACTGTTCTTTTATCCGGACGATTATAACGATCAAAAATTGGAGTTAAAGCACGTAAGGTTAGAGTAAAAGATCGCGATTTTTAATAATAAATTTGGATTCTTTGTAAACTTTGTTGGAATATGTACCTTTCCATGATTAAATGGTAGACATTGACAAATATAACTGTCAATATCACAAATGAACAATGGCTGCCATGTGTGAGTAATGTCAAAAATGGGGCGTTCCCATTGAAAGAGCCTTTATTTTTACATATTTAAAATATATAAAAGGCTCCTTAGATTCGGATAGAACTAGGTATCAAAATTTAATGCAGGGAAAACAGGAATCGATATTCAATAAATTCTGCTATAGGCAAAGCGTAATTGAGATGTTATTCTTAAACTGGCTAATTTAAAAATTTTACCTACCCACAATTCATTTCTTGCATGTGCCATATGAAGAAACAGTATTTTTCTGGAAACTCTTCATCATTGCCAGTATTCGAATGGAACTTTCGCATATCATTGATAACACATTCCTCATCAGAATTCATCAAACCCTCCTCAATGAGAAATCGCAATAGTGTTAAGGTAAAAACTTCCTGCGCTAGGCAACTGATTGAACTATTTTTTTTACATAGTCTCCATAAAGTATCAGATATTTTCATAAACTGTAACCAGATACTTCTCAGGTCGGTTTGAAATGAAGAATATTTTGCTTTCATAATGGAATTATTCTTTGATTTCAAATCCAATATCAAAGACAGGACTTCTTTTTTTATTTCTAAATCACCATTTTTCTGAAAAATTTCAAGAAATATCAATAAAAAGAAAAAAATTTTTTCTGAATATGACAGACCCCTTTAATGTATGGTACACTTTCTTTAAAAACCCATTGTAAAATTTGCTGGACATTTTTCTCATCTATATTCGGCAGCCTGTGAACATTAAACATTTAAATTTTTTAAACAGATTCGGTCTAATGGAATATACGCCAATACGTATACTGGACTTTTTACTGCAGATTTTTGATTTGAATCGAATTTTGAATAATTTCAATGTGATGCTTTACACTTTTAGATAGCCACTGAGAGAGTTGTCATCGACACTGCAACTTTTACAGGTAACAACAATAAATTTTAATTGTATTGCACCAATGAAGTAAATAATATCGGGTGTTTTCTTGGGCGATATAACTTTAAATTGAAATAAAACACATTGAAATTAAGATTAAAGCCAATTTTTTTTATTTGAAAGTAATTTTATGACCTTTATGTTTTAAAAGTAATTTCCGGCCTATGTCTACCACGACTAGTTCTTAGGAACAGCATTCAACCCGACCAAAAGATTATATTTAATGATTATAACTTCTGAAAATAAATTGAAATAATGTCGTATAAGTAGTTGAAGAGTAAGTGAATATTTGTTGTTAATTGATGTTATATTTATTGAATATGAATTATTTGAATACTGAAGAAGCAAAGTTGATCTTAAAACTTGTTTTTCATTAATGTTTTACATATCTTGAGTTTTTATATAAAGTACCTTGGTTAGATATCCAATAATATTGAATAGTCTAAGTAAGATAGTTTTATGATGAAATTCTTAAGATTATGTTGGATATTCTTGAAAGATATTGGTTTTCATAAGATTGATCAGCATCAACAAGACCAATTTTGGACCACTTTTTCGAGTAATTCAGGCCTTATTTAATCAATAACACGAGTATGTTGGCTTCCAAAGCGTCTATTGTTCCTGGTTTATCAGCATAAACCAATGCCTTGACATAACCACAATGAAAATAATTCACTGGAGTTATGTGGCATGACCCTGGAGTCCAATTAATTGGACCATTTCTGGAAATATTGTTATCGCCAAATCTTTATTTCAATAAATCAATTGTTACGGTAGCAACATGAGGTGTAGCACCATCTTGTTGGAACCAAAACAATTCTGGGTCGATACCATTCAAATTTTGAAACAAATATTCATTGATCATCCATCTGTAACGAGCACCATTCACTGTAATATTAGTTTCAGCATCGTTTTTAAAGAAATATGGACCGATGATACCTCCAGCGTGTAAAGCACACCATACGTGCATTCTCTAGGATGCGATGGAATCTGCAGAACTTATTGAGGATTATTTTCATTCCATATACGGCAATTTTGCTTGTTTACATAGCCGTTCAACCAGGAATGAGCTTCATCACTAAACACAATTTCACGATAAAAAAGTGGATCAACTTCAAGGTGTTCTAGGGCCCAATCAGCAAACAAAGGACGCCTATTATGGTCAAGTGGCTTCAGTTCTTGAACCAGTTGGATCTTGTTTGGGTGTAGACCAAGATCTTTACGCATAATTTTCCGTGTGATGGATGCACAGAGTCCAACTTGTTGTGAACGTCGACGAATAGAGAAATCTGGATCATCATTAACACTATGACTTATACCAGCGATATTTTCTTCTGCTCGTACAGTTCTTTGTCTCGCTGTTGTTGTTGCATCGAGTAGAGAAAATGTTGTTGGAAATCTATGGATGGTTCGACGAATAAGCTGCTCTGATGGACGATTATGTAAACCAAAAATTTCACGAAGTCCCCTATAAGTTTGGCAAATAGAACACTGATTTTGAAAATAAATTTCAACAATTTGTAAACGTTTTTGCGGCTTGAGTCTTTCCATTATAATTTGTCAATGCTTACTCTAAAAAAAACGCCCGACACTTTGGGTGCCAAGTTTTTCAATTTATCACTCGTGCACATTTTTGTACAATATTAAAAATTCAAAAGCTATACCTGTCAAGAATCAGTTTCGCCAAAAGACACAAATTCTTCACATCTTCTTTAGACAATAATAAGTTCATTATCATATCAATCAAACTATTGATGTTATACGTGAGTTTTCCTTCCATCTTCAGAAGAGTGTTTAAAATTTTCAGAACATTCACAGCAATTTCTGTATCCTCGTTTAGTAACAAAGTAATTGTTTCGAGAATTTGCTTTTTATCCAGGAAATTTTTAGAATGAATTGGTTTGGTCCTAAAAAACAAATAATAAGGAACTTAGATTCGAAAAACAAAAAATAAAATAATTGCAGTCAAAATAATGGAGAATCAATTTATGATATATTATATACGGGAATTTGAAAATTATTTTTCATCAAAATTTCACCAATTCTACCCAGACAAACGTGGGTCACGCTGCTGATTAAAAATCGATAATATACTCACAACAACTTAAAAACGAAATCAATGCATGATATAGAAAACGGACTTTTTGCTTTAATAACCTCAATTCATTGCATTTTTCTCACACAAATATTACTGGATATTTTCTCATATACAACGAAAATTTAACCTCCAGAACTCAGAAACGAAGAATTTTCGAATATTTAAAAAAACAGGTCTGGTTCTGTTTTGAGTTGGACAAATTTCCATCATGTGTTTGTTCCAAAAAAACTTCCCCCATCAAAATGGCACTAACCCCCAACATTTTTTGAATAGGGAAGAGATGTCGAGCGTTGGTTAAATTGAAAGTTATTTATGTTATGTACACAACCCAGTTAAAATTTTTAAAATCGGTTAACTATTTACTAAATAATGTAATTATTGAACTTACCGTCAATAGGTAATCTTGAACAGACATTTAAAACGCCCAAACTGAAGAACCTAAGAGTTTTGAATAATCCAAAGAACTAATTCCTATGATGGCATTACTCCGAAAATAGCACCTGAGGATGGCAACCAGCCCAATCATTTTTTGAATATGAAGGAGATATTGGATGTGGTTTAGTTGTGAAGTATTTTCTCTTTTCTAAGGATCGCAGTTGAAATTTTCAAATTTGATGTTTGAATGTTTTTACTTTAAGAACATTCGTTTTTCTTATTGTTCTTGATAGGAAAATGTGTGAAACGCATGAAATTCATTACAATATATATTATTTTTCTGAAGATTAAGTAAGTCCCAAACCCAATTATGATGTAGAAACGAAAGACTGAAATACATTTGAGAATGAATCTTAAAAAAAATAGTATATATTGAATTGAATTTCAAGCATTTCACACATTTTCCTATCATGAATGATAAGAAAATCGAATGTTCTTAAAGTAGAAACATTCAAGAATTCAATTTGTACTGCCATTAAATAAACAAAGTTGAAAATTTCAACCGCGATGTTTAGAGAACAGAAAAATCTTCTCAACTAAACCACATCCAACATCTCTCTATTCAAAAAATGTTGGGGATTGTTGCCGCCCTCAGATGGTTTTTTCGGAACAATGTCGTCATAGGAATTCTTTCTTTCTAATACAGAACTTGAAAATTAATTTTTGATTCTTCAAAACTCTTAGGTTTGGGCGTTTCAACTGTCTGTTCGAAATCACCTTTTGACGGTAAATTCAATAATCATTTTATTTCGTGAATAGTGAACCGATTTTGAACATTTTAACTGGGTTGTGCACAGAACACCATCAAACTAACCAACACTCTATATCTCTTCCCTATAATAACATAAATAGTGGTTAATACTTGATAGAAGGTATATAAAATTATTTAAATATTTTAATATTAGCCTTCTACATATTTAATTTCAAAAAATTATATTTAATAATTATAACTTCAGGAATTAATATGAATTAATGTCATATAAGTACCACTTATATTAAACGACATATCTAAGTTACTTTCTATAAAATCTCAAGATATGTGAAAACATTACTGAAAAACAAGTTTTAAGGAAGACTCTGCTTCGTCAGTACTCAATTAATTCATATTCAACAAATATAACATCAATCAACAACAAATATTTACTCACCTTTCAACAATTCAGAAAACTTCTGGTAAATGAATACTGAAAAATTTAAATGGAGTGTAATGTTAACTACAAATAAATAATTCTGTGGTTTACCCTTGGTCTAAAAGATTGAAAGGCGATTTAACGGCCTCTGTTTAAATAATTTTAGATACCTTCTATCAAGTATTAACCTCTATTTATATTATTTTATTCATAATATATAATTATTTGGTTTCCTTAACATTCTTTATACAGATAGTCCTTGAGCTATAACAGAGGCCGTTAAATTGCCTTTCAATCTTTTAGACCAAGGGTAAACCACAGAATTATTCATTTGTAGTTAACATTACACTCCATTTAAATTTTTCAGTATTCATTTACCAGAAGATTTCTGAATTGTTGAAAGGTAAGTAAATATTTGTTGTTGATTGATGTTATATTTTATTGAATATGAATTAATTGAGTACTGAGGAATCAAAGTCTCTCTTGAAACTTGTTTTTCAGTAATGTTTTTACATGTCTTGAAATTTTATAGAAAGTAACTTAGTTAGAAATCCAATAATATTGAATATTCTGAGTAAGATAGTTTTATGATGAAATTCTTAAGATTATGTTAAACATTTTTAAAAGATATTTGTTTTCATAAGATTGATCAGCAGATACAAAATTTTGTCTTCTCAAAATATTTAATTTATAGGATTCTGGTTAACAGTTTTTATTTATTGGATTTTGTTATATCATGGATGTCTTATAATGAATGTTTATTTTATATGTCGTTCAATATAGGGGGTACTTAGTATATGACATTAATTTAATTCAATTCCTGAAGTTATAATTATTGAATATAATTTTTTGAAATTAAATATGTAGAAGGCTAATATTAAAATATTTAAATAATCTTCCATATAAAAAAATGTTGGGGGTTGATTCCACCTTCATGGGAGTGGTTTGTTCGGAACAAACTCATGATGAAAATTCGTCCCTTTCAAGACAGAAGTTGACCTGTTTATTTAAAATCTTCGAAAATTCTTCGTTTCTGAGTTCTGGGGGAAGCAAATTTTCATTGGGATACCTGTATACTATTGATTACTTTCTTATTTTATTAAAGTCGATTGTATATTGGAGAATTAAAAATATATTTAATCCAAATTTCCCTAATTTATTTACCATAACACATGACGCGTTTCGGTCATTTAGAAAGACTACAATTGATAAGTTACCAATTATGCAATCTAGTTTTGTCCACTTTTATATTATATCGTATGCCTCATGTATGTGCAGAATATCTACCAAATCATACTCATTAGTAGTCTATTTAAAGAGTCAAAATGTCTTTGCAGCTCATGGTCGTCCTTCACCTAAAGAGGTAGGTGACTGGGTGCAATTGCATAGACACTGAGTGCAATTTCTATGAAAAGGATCATAGGAAAAGATCTGATTTGACCACCATTCTATAATTCGACGTTTGGTAAAATTATATGAAAATTTGTATTTGAAATATTTTTGTCTAGCCACGGTTTCTTTGATCTTTAATAACCAAACAGTCCATCGAAATATGATATTGAAAATAGATTTTATTCTATACTACATGCCTATGATGTTGAGAAATCAAAATCTATGATCAAAATTATACAAAGGAACAATTAATTTTCTCCAATTCAAATGTTGTTTTATATTAATTTATATATTTTAAATTACCGCGTACAAAGTTCCGAATTATGCAACTTTTGTGATCAAATTTGTACCGAGTGTTTTTTTTAGAGTGATAGAAATTTCGATAGGGATATCTGTGATTTGACAGAAGGTAAAAGACATGTTGTTTTGACATTTCAGTTCAGTAAGCATTGACAAATTATCATTGGACGACTCACGCCGCAACAACGTTTACAAAGTGTTGAAATTTATTTTCAAAATCAGTGTTCTATTCGCCAAACTTATGGAGCACTTCGTGAAATTTATGGTTTACATAATCTTCAACATCAGAGCAGCTTATTCGTCGAACTATCGATAGATTTCGGACAACATTTTCTCTACTCGATGCAACACTAACAACAAGACAAAGAACTGTACGTACAGAAGAAAATATCGCTGCTGTAAGTCATAGTGTTAATGATGATTCAGATTTGTCTATTCATCGACGTTCACAACAAGTTGGACTCTGTGCATCCCCCACATAGAAAGTTTTGCATAAAGATCTTGGTCTACACCCATACAAGATCCAACTGGTTCAAGAACTAAAGCCACTTGACCATAATAAGCGTCGTTTGTTTGCTGATTGGGTCCTAGAACAGCTTGAAGTTGATCCATTTTTTTATCTTGAAATTGTGTTAAGTGATGAAGCTCATTTCTGGTTGAACGGCTATGTAAACAAGCAAAAGTGTCATATATGGAGTAAAAACAATCCTCAAGAAGTTCTGTAGGTTCCATTGCATCCTGAAAAGTATGCACTGTATGGTGTGCTTTACACGATAGAGACATCATCGGTCCATATTTCTTTAAAAACGATGCTGGAGCTAATGTTACAGTGAATGGTGTTCGTTACAGATAGGTGATCAATGATTATTTGTTTCAAAATTTGAATGGTATCGACCCAGAAGTGTTTTGGTTCCAACGAGATGATGCTACACCTCATGCTGCTGCTGTAACAATTGATTTATTGAAATAAAGATTTGGCGATAACATTATTTAGAGAAATGGTCCAATTAATTAGCCTCCAAGATCATGCGACATAACTCCACTGGATTATTTTCTTTGAGGTAATGTCAAGTCATTAGTTTATGCTGATAAACTAGAGACAATAGAAGCTTTGGAAGCCAACATAACTCGTGTTATTGATGAAATAAGGCATGAATTATTCGAAAAAGTGGTCCAAAACTGGTCTGGTCGAATGCTGTTCCTCAGAGCTAGTCGTAGTGGACATATGACGGAAATTATTTCTAAAACATAAATGTCATAAAATTATCTTTAAATTTAAAAAAATTGGCTTCAATCTTAATTTAAATGTGTTTTATTTCAATTCAAAGTTCTATCACTCTAACAAAAACACCCGATATTAGTGTTCACCGTAATGTAATAGAGATTCACAATAAATGGGAGAAAAAATAGAAAAACCTTGAACATTTCCTGCCTCACCTTTCTAGAATTAGTAGTAGCAAATCGAGCAATTTCAATGTGAAATGTTGCTGCCCGCCCTCATTTTTAACTGCTAAGTTTAGAAGAATAAAATCAATTAAGCTCCTCATATTCATCCACTCTTCGAATATCTCATTTTTATTTAGAAATGTTTCAATAACTCTGAGAAAAGAACTGAAAATTCATCTAAATTTTATAAGCTCGCAGAATAAATTATATTTATGGTACTTACTTGAACTTGGAATAATCGAGTACTGTAACATTATAACTAGACAAAGAACGAAATAAAGAATTCGCAATGCGTAAATACTTTTCCTTACTTATTCTATACCATTCTTCATACTCCACATTATGTACATCTAAATAATTAACTAATGCATTTGTATCCATTGTTTGTGAAATTTAATATTTACTGAGAAAATGCCAAACAAATAAATATGCATACATAAGCAAGGAGCAAAAAGTAAAATTCACCCACTCGATCTATTAGTCTATGATCCTTGTCACAGATTAATAAATAGAATTAAATGCGGGATTATATTAGTAGTTAGTGCCGTGTCATGTAGCGCACACTCGAGGTAGGCACTGATTTTACTTGTGTTTCGTGTCGAGTGTATACAGTTATTTCAAGTGTATACGTTATTTCAAGTGAAAACAGCGTGGCAAAGAAAGTATCCAATTACGAGTTCTACTGTTAAGAGTAGCATAAGGAAGATTAGTTTATGTTTCTACGATAATTTTCATCTCTGTGGCATTCTGTGTTCTAACCTATAATAGTTGACAATGATAGCGAGTATAGAATGTGAAACGAATGGAATATTCTATTTGGTTATAATAAATAATATTTAAAGTTGTTATCAAGTTTTATTAAATAAATCACGCTCCATCGAAGTGTATACTTCTCATCAAGTTATCGGCCCAGAACACGACAAACAAGTTGGAAGGTATTTTACTGGAATTCAAACTGAAAACGATACATATCGGAAAGCACACGGCAAAATATGATGGAAGCGGAAAAATACAGAATATGTCAATTCGATGGTAAAAATTTTGGAAGTTTTAAATTCAGACTGGATGCATTACTTGAACAGCACGATCTCAAAAATTTCACGGAGGTAGGCATAGACAGTTTAACCAACAACAAAACAGCTCAAGAAAAGGCTGATTTGGAACTCCAAGAAAAGAAATGTAGGGCAATTATTATGAATCACAGTTCGGATGATCAGCTGGAACATATTAAAGAGTAAAAATCTGCGAAGAGCATAATCGATACGTTAAAGTATATATTTGATAGGAAAACGATTTCAAGTCAATTATTCTTGAGGAAGAAACTACTGACACTGAAATACCAAGATAGTGATGACATTGAAAGGTCGACAAGTTTGATTAGAGAAATGAAAGATTCAGGAGCAAACGTAGAAGATGCAGATGCTGATAGTAGATATGAAGCAGTTGTAACAGCTCTAGAAACAAGTCAAAGCTTACATTAGATTTGGTCAAAATTCGTTTATTACATGAAACCAATAAACGTAAACTCATTGGACGTTTAAACGTTTTACAAATCTCCAGCGCTTTCCATGCACAAGGAAACTACATATTACAGTGCCATAACTATGGAAAATTTGGTAACAAACGTTCCGAATGTAGGAATAGGCAAGATCGTAGCTTACAAAGACGAAATTTCAACAAAAATCCAAAACTCAGGGAGGAGACAGTGGGATGTCAAAGGTCAATACACGTGAAACTCTTTCGGAGAATTCCAATGGGGAAATTTGCTTTATAATTTGGAACAAAGACATGGATGTGACTGGAAATAATAAGAGAATAGAGTGGTTCTTAGATTCAGGTGCTACTGAACATATGGTTAATAATGATTGTTATTTGTTTGAAATTTATTTGAAATATTTAATATGTTTAAATATTTAAATAAGTTACTTCAAAAACTCTCAAAAACATGTAGTACATCCTCAAAAACAAGTAGAATTCAGATAAGGTCAGTTCAACTTTACATTTGAAATATAAAATCAATTAAAAATAAATAAACTTGTAATCTTACCCAACAATTTCGGGAAACTCTGTGAATGCAATTCAAACTAGGTAGGTACATGGCGCGGCACGGAGCGCAATTATTGAATACTCCAATTGAAATCGCAATAGCTAAAAATGGAAGCGAGGTATCCTCAAAATGTCTCATAATGGAAAAATGATAAATGTGAAGAATGTACTATTTGTCCCGAGTTTAAAGTACAACTTAATGAGTGTCCGTAATTTAGGAGAAAAAGAATTTCAAGTTATCTTTGGAAAGGGAAAAGCTATTATCACACAAGATAATACAACTCATCTAGTTGCACAAAAAGCTATGAAATTATATAAAATAAACCTTCCATTTATAATTGACGGAAAAGCTTAATTTGTTCAAGAATAACATGGTTGAGAGTCTCCCAAATAATTTAAAAGGAGAATTTCAATTATGTTAATCATGGGTTGAAGCCAAGCAAACAAAATTACCATATTATGCGATTGATAAGCCAAGATCAAATAGGCTGTTAGAACTTATTCAGACAGATATTTGTGGACCTATTAATCCAGAAACCAATGAAGGCTTCAAGTATACGATAACGTTCATTAACGATTGTACGCATTTTATAACTGTTTTTCTGAGTAAACAAAGAATTCTGTTCTTAAGTATTTTCAACAATACAAAGCAGCCTGTGAATCTCAATTCGAGAGAAAAATATCTAGATTGAGGATGGACAATGGAGGGGAATACATACTAAATGACTTTGTAAATTTCTGTAACAATCATGGAATAAAGATGGAATACACGGTTCCTTATAACCCACAAAAAATGGGGTAAGTTAACGCTTTAATCGAACCTTGTCAAAAAGAGCAAGGGCCATGATCCCATATAGTCATTTATCGAAGAATTTTTGGGGTGAGGCTGTATATATCACAGCGTATCTGATGAACTGATCTCCTTCCAAAAGTCAATTCGTAGAAAAGTATAAAACGCCAGCAGAATTGTGGTACAATAGAAAAACTTGAGAGTTCTTGGATCTGTTGGATATCATCATATTCCTAAATGCAAAAGGGGAAAACTAGACGACAAATACGAGAAGATGATAATGGTTGGATATGGTACCAATGGGTATAGATTATGGAACCCAAAGATAGGGAAGAGTATGCTAGTTTAAAGGGAGAGACCCTGTGCTGCGACGGACTCCTGTCACTGTTAATCAACCGGTTCAGCCCTTCAGTCCACTATAACGGCAAAACGGGCCCCATCCGGTGGATCTTCCACCACACGGGTCCAGCGACTGGCGCGAATGGCATAACTTTAGGCATCGAGACTTAACTCTCCTCTTCACCGGGATGATACTGGGGTCCTAGTCAAGACAAGAGCCTCCATCGCGACAATGGAGGGCGATCCGATAGGACACTCGGAGATCGGAGGCATTCCGATGTGACACTCGCGTGTGGTAAGATTTGTAGGGGATTAAACGCAGATCGAAGTTATCCAAGATACAGGTAGGGTTGGGTGCCAGATGTCCGGTTATCGCGCAAAGTAAAAAAGTAGCTATTGCCGAATTAACTGAGGTTAATCATAGTATTGGAGCTATAAACTGAAACGGGTGTTATATGAGAGAGCTTCAACCTCATAGTTCGAGAGGTGACGTTTCGTTCCGAGTTGAACCACCTGAACTCATCAGATTAAATAATGGGGAGCAACACTGCCTATGACGCCAGTGACCTTGTTCCACGTTGGAACTCGGCTGTAGGAACTCTCGCACTCTGCTCAAATTGAACCCAGCAAGGACGGTGAGCTCGATATTCGGAAAATGGTAGCCTCCTTTATATGCTACGCAAGGAAGCTGTAGCAGAGCAGAGTAGAATTCTGGACAAGGAAGGACGCTACAGTATCAAGCATAATATTTTTTATGTTGCTCAATGTTGTTCGTTAAAAGTATTGAAACATTGATTCAAATATCGTAAAGCAAATGACAAGAGGACGCACTAAATGTACGGCTTTGGTCTACCACGTTTTATTGTCACATCCAATGGAACTGGTGCAGGAAGATTTGAGGGAAGAAGTTCCCTTTTCCGTCACTACTGATGCCTCAAATAAAGGAAGTAGTAAATACTTTCCAGTAGCTATTCAATATTTTCCCCAAAGAAAAAAATTTGTCCTAAAATCTTGGATTTTTACAAACATTCTTTCCAAGATTTATTATCTATTAAGAAACATGTATGTGAAGTCATTGAAAAATCGTGTCTTTCATGGAGCAGAGTGACATATAGGAGTGGACAACGCCTCTGTAAATTTTGGAGTAAATAAATCCGTTTTTCAAAAATTGAAATCCGAAGAAAACAACGATATAATATAGTGTTGAAAGTATTTGCAGAGTTCTCTTGTTCCGCGAAGAAACGAGAAGAGTTGAAGCAGAGTTTTGATTACTTCAAATGCGAATACGGAGAACTTATCCGTCACGTTTCTACTACAAGGTGGCTTAGTTTATTTTTTGATAGAATGCATCATAGGGGGCCATTGAAAAGGTACTTCTCAGAACAAGGCTCTCGTTTGGGCCATTTTATCAGACTAAGAAAACTCAATTTCAACAGAAGCTAATCCTACTTATAATGAGCTATATTTGTATTTTACTCATAACTTTACGGCTTCCTTTCAAGAAATCATTCTGCTATGAGAGAAACGTACCACAGCAGCATACCATCTATAAATTATTATGGCGAAATTTCGGGACACCATTTCAAAGAAAATAAGTGACGAATATTTCGGAATGAAAGTCCACCTGGCATTGGGTAAAGGCAATCTTTCAGACAATGAAATGGAAGAATTCATCAAAACTGCAACAAATGTTTACAAAACAGCACTAGATTATATAAAGAAGTGGTACCAAATTGAAAATCTGAATCATAAAAAAACATATTTACGAAGAACTGGCTGTGATTCAAAGTATTTTTTCTTCACTTGAAGGCAATTTCATTAATATGTGGTGCAATTTTTTCAAAAAAAGAAGAAGCACCAAATTTATTGAAAATTGTGCAGTTTGTCTGCAGTATTCCTGTATCCAATGCTTTTGTGGAATGAATCCTTAGGGTTTTGGAAAATCTGTGGACTGACGAAAGGAATCGTCTAGTCGTTAACACTGTAAAAAGTGAACTGTGTGTACTTCAATATTAATGCTAGTTGAAAACAGTCTCATCAAATGCTAAGTAAATAAAGATGTAGACTGTAAGCTTTTTCGTCATTTTCCGTAATATGTAATATGAACTGAGAAAAAAAGAAAAATTTGTCGGGTTTTTTCCTCAAATACATCTGGCAACCCTAGATACAGGTTGGACATCATCGCGATGGATCTCTCGATCCGGTAGGTCCACGAAATTTGAAATGCATTTTTTTTTTACTTTAAATTCACAATTATATATTCTAACTTCTACAATATACATTGAAACTATATCCAAAAACTATCAAAATTGAATATTAAAACAAATTGAAATATGTTTATCTTCTACAATTTTAATTTCAAAAAAATTTTTATTCAAAAAACTTTTAGAATTAAATTTTTGTCTACAACAAGCACCGCTTACATTTAATAGACGTATATAATCAAAACTCAATATATAATGTCAAATGAAATGAATAACCCAACAGATATACGAAAGTAATTAAAATTAATAAATAAATATTTAAAGGAGACAAAATTTTGTTTCTGGTCTTACCTTTAAGAACACCAATTGCCTTTTAAAAAACATGAACACACTTAAAGGACTTCTCAAAGAATATAATTTATTTGAAATATTTAATATATTCAAATATTCGAATAAGTTATTTAAAAAATCTCTAAAAAATGTGTACTATATATTCAAAAAACAAATATAATTCTAGACAATCCCGTCTTCAGTCCTCATTTAATATTCCAAATACCAAAATCAAAAAACTAACCTATATCTCTCCACGTGTTAAAAGACTAAAGCTTCGAAATATAGATCAACTATATAATTCAAGATTGATCTATGTTCTAACAAAATCAAAGAAGAGTGTGAGTTATTTTAAGGTTTATTCAAATTCATTGACATTCCATAATGAGATTTATTGAAGCCAAAATATAATTATATATTATATATAAAATAAAATAGAAATTTGAAATTAAAATTGTAGAAGATAAACATATTTCAATTTGTTTTAATATTCAATTTTGTTATATTTCTTCTATCAAGTAAAAGGCCTTTCTATTTTATTATATAAAAAACTATCAAAATAATATCCTTATATATTATGAATATAAAATATTTTCCAATTTCTCAGAAAATACTTTTTACATCCCGATATGGAACATATTGATACAAATGTATTAACAAAAACTATATATATATATATATATATATATATATATATATATATATATATATATATATATGTATGTATATTAACATACGAATACAAGAAGATCCACCATTTCGAAATTATCTAAAATTCTCAAAATAAAGGATCAAATAAAAATAATTGAACGAGAATTCCAACATTTGATAGCTATTTCTGTCTCTAGACCACTTCAGAAATTCATTGAATTATTATTCAACTATATCACAAGATTATTATTATTTTTATTTGATACTTCATTTCGAGAATTTTAGATAATTTTAGAATAGAGGATTTTCTTGTATTTGCATGTTAATTTACATACCCATATAGTTTTTATTAATTAAATTATTATATATTTATTAATTTGTATTAATACGTTTTATATCGGGATGTTGAAAGTTTTTTCTCAGACAATGAAAAATATTTCAGATTAATTATATATAAGGATATCATTTTGATGGTTTTTGTATATGGTTTCATATATGGGGTGTTTTTTTCAAAGTGTTAGAACTTTAAATTGAAATAAAACACATTTAAATTAAGATTGAACTCAATTTTTTTTTATTTGAAAGATAATTTTATGACATTTATGTTTCAAAAATAATTTCCCGCATATGTTTACCACGACTAGCTCTGAGGAACAGCATTCGACCAGACCAATTTTGGACACATTTTTCGATTAATTCAGGCCTTATTTCATCGATAACACGAGTTATGTTGGCTTCCAAAGTGTCTATTGTTTCTGGTTTATCAGCATAAACCAATGACTTGACATAACCCCAAAGAAAATAATCCAGTGGAGTTATGTCGCATGATCTTGGAGGCCAATCAATTGGACCATTTCTCGAAATAATGTTATCGCCGAGTCTTTCTTTTAATAAATCAATTGTCACGATATCAGCATAAGGTGTAGCACCATCTTGTTGGGACCAAAATAGTTCTGGGCCAATACCATTACATTTTGAAACAAATAATCATTGATCCCTATCAGTAACGAGCACCATTTACTGTAACATTAGATTCAGCAACGTTTTCAAAGAAATATGGACCGATGATGCCTCTAGGGTGTAAAGCACACCACACAGTGCATTTTTCAGGATGCGATGGAACCTGCAGAAATTCTTGAGGATTGTTTTCACTCCATATACGGCAATTTTGCTTGTTTACATAGCCGTTAATCCTGAAATAACATTCATCACTAAACTTAATTTTACGATAAAATAGTGAATCAACTTCAAGCTGCTCTAGGGCCCAATCAGCAAACAAACGACGCTTAAGTTCTTGAACCAGTTGGATCTTGTATGGGTGTAGACCAAGATCTTTACGCAAAATTTTCCATGTGGTGTCCAACTTGTTTTGAAAGTCGACGACTAAACAAATCTGGATCATCATTGACACTATGACTTACAGCAGCGATATTTTATTCTGTACGTACAGTTCTTTGTTTTGTTGTTTTTGTTGCATCGAGTAGAGAAACTGTTGTCCAAAATCAATCGATAGTTCGACGAATAGGCTGCTCTGATGGACGATTATTTAAATCATAAATTTCAAGAAGTGCTCTAAAGTTCGGCGACTGGAACACTGATTTTAAAAATAAATTCCAACAATTTGTAAACGTTGTTGCGGTGTGAGTCTTTCCATGATAATTTGTCAATGCTTACTAAACAGAAATGTCAAAACAACATGGCTTCTACCTTTTGTCAAATCACAGTTATCCCGATCGAAGCTTCTATTACTCTAAAAAAAACACCCGATATAAGTCAAAACGTTTATGACGGAAATCAACGCATAATTTCCTATTTGAACACAGACGTCGTAAAAATACCTATTTGAATTATTTTTATCCGGTTATTTCTAATGACCACGAAAAATGAAATAAAAATCAGCTTTACAAGCAATATTTTATTTTATTTCTCTTCTTTATTTATAATGATTATACATAAAGTCAAGCCGTTGGCCTAAAGGGGTACTATAATAATTTTTTACTGGATATGTTACCATGAGTACTTGAAACAAAAAGCTCTGGAAATTTTGAAGTAACTGGGCAGAGAGCATGTAGATATGCTTTCGAAGTCTTATTTTAATTTAATAATACTCGAGTTAATGGATATTTTAGTTTTTCAGATCACTCATTAGAGACAATTTGTGAAACAACTTATATAACTTCAATTTCACATTCTGAAGTAAAGATAGCTTAAAAAATAATTGTTACTTCATAAGAGTAATCAATTGCTTTGGACAATTTTTCATATAATTTCGCTGTACTAATGATTAGGCTTCTTGAGTAGTACTTAGTAAATTCTAATAACTCTTAGGGTCTAATGGGAATGGAAGAATTAGACAAGCCCTCAGTTAAAGTTGCATTCAAGTTGAAGCGATATGACAACCGTGAATGAATCTTCACTGCATATATCTCTTATCCTGAAAAAACAATTGTATCGACCAAACATGTTTCAAGACAGAATCAACTTTGTTTCCGAAGTGGAATTCGAATTTAGTACCGACGTAAAAAATTACGGTCTATATTTGGCACGAAATTTTTATTTCTCACCTGTATGATTAGCATGGAATATGAAAATTATGTCAGGTAGGTCTTTTTGAATGACTATTTCAGTGATTGATATTAGAATCCAATTTTACGTACCCAATACAATTTGATAATTTCCATTTATTTTTCTTTAAAATTCTTTCAATAAGTTGAAATTTTGTTCCTGAGAAAATATTTAATTGTGAAAAATTCTTCAAAGAGGGGCGAAATTTCATAAAAAGGTGTTAGTGATTCATCTTATACAATTTTGCCATATCTCTTATATGAGGGTCCCATACGAATGGAAATATATAAGTAGCAGCTGACAGTTAAACTTTGTATGCACTAAGTGAACGGCTGGAAGTATAGATTTGGTACTTAGTAATGAATCAGTTCATTTGAATGTTGTGTATAAGCCGAAAAAATATAAAATATTCCAGTTTAAAAACCAAATTAACAAACATAATTATTGAGTAATATTCTAAAATGTTGTATTCATTCTCAGTTATCATATCGCTTTCATGATAAACATGCTATACCGAATTCGAAGGTACATTATTGAACAAATATATGTAGGTTATATGAGTATAAATTGACTATACTAAATGATATGTCCTTTTTGTTGCTTTGGAACACTAAATCACTCCCATTGAGTGGTATGGATATTATTTTTACATTCAATCTCGACATCCTCAATCTAACATCTTATGTAATCCTTATTTACGTGCACCTCACAAACCCTTCCTTTCGGATCTGAACTTCGATCGCAATTTCTGTTCCTTTATTAATATTATAAATTTTCAAAGCGATTTATAAAAATTTTCTAGTCGAAATCATGGGATCAAGGCCGGTTATGCTCTAATGAAGCCTAGTTTGAAATAGCTTCATTCTAATAAGCCCCAGTAGTACGTTTCACGACAACAAATATCACTATTTTCTAAACCAAAACATGTTCGTTAAACCAAACCAACTAACAATTAGTGTATTTGGTAAGTTATATCTTCGGAAACTCATAGGTGTGAGCAATTGAGGATTCATTGATTTTCTCGTTATAATTTAAAAAAACAATAACTCTGATGTTACAACAAGACAAACAATATATAATATTTTAAACATCAAGGGAACTGTCATATCAGTTCCTACTGTTTCAAAGAATTATGGAGGGCCCGGTTAGATATTTTCTATCAAGGTATAACATCTTACCAACAACGAATCAACATATCACGATTGCGAGACAGCATTGGCTGGTGTGGTTGACAATTTTTTTAAGGCAGCCGACAATTATATGGTCACTGCACTAGTTTTCAGCAAAGCATTTAATCCCCTTTCGCGTTCGTTAATGCAGGAAATGCTTCATTATGTGAAAAGCGCTAGAAATTTAGTTCAGTTTTTTCTGTCCGGGAGATCTCAACAGAAGGTTTCTCGCGGACAGCATTCATCACCTTCAGATCTGAGAATTGGAATCCTTCAGGGAAGTATTTTAGCCCTCTTCTATATATCAACTTCCATGGATCCTTTAAGAACTGCAAAATTCATTGTTATGCTAACGACATGCTTCTCTCATTTGAGTCAGATCTTTTTGGTCAATGAATCAATCAATTCTGATTCAAACCGGTTTCATAAGACTCCTAAAGATCACCTCCTCAAACTAAATTCTGAGAGATATTTCTATTGATGTATTTGGTGACAAAAAGAGCCCAGAACTTGTGGAAATTGAAATTAAATATATAGCTCTAGCTTTCTCGAGGACATGTAAAAACCTAGGAGTTGTTATGGACTATCAGCTGCACACATCTTTTTTATACACATTTTCAGTTTCACTGAATTTTGTGCGAAATATAGATTTTCAACAAAATGACTCCTCATTTAGGAGTCATCACAAGAAACATTAGCTCCTACAATGATAGGTTGAAGATTCCATATAGAATATTGTTCTGAAGGTGATAGAGATAAGATCCTTGCCAATTGTGCTCCTCTTATACAAATCCTGATACTCTCTCATTCACAGTCAAGGAAAATGTTTAGTTTGAAATTTTTGCGCTGCTCTCATTTGCTCATCAATATAATTGTTAATGGTTATATGTAAGGTTATAACAGACTCTTCAACGGGAAATCTGAATTCTTTATGCGTTTTATTACTATCTGTTGTTATAACAATAAATGTTTGTTTTCATTTGTCTAACGAGCGGAATTAAATGACATATTAGGAAATTCGAATGACAAGTTTGAATGTTGTTTATGATAATCTATAAGGCGCCGATAAGAATATTTATTCTCACTAATTGTTTATATCATAAATATAATGCATATTTTTCCATACAATAACAGTTTTGTTATATTATTTGTATACGTGTTTATGAAACCAAGAGTTACCGACTACAAATTAAGCCTTAACGTTAATTATTTCGACTAATTTCATAAGTATTTCAACTTTATTAATTTTTTTCTCACACATGTGAATCTTTTTTCATTGCTTCGGTTTTTTACTTGACGTAAATTAATTGATAAATCAAAAACAATTGTCTAGACAACAATTTTCTCGCCATATCATGCCTTCATCAGGTGAGTATTTAAACCGAGTACACAATTACAGAAATGTTTCTAAAGTACTAAAATCTGTTAACAAAAAATTAAAAGGGGCTAGTAAGAAATAGAGGTGTGAAGAAAATAGGTCACATCATCAAGGAATTTCAAAATGAATATTTTTAGTGTGGTTTATCGTTCAATAGGGAATTTAAAAAAATAGAATATCAGGAATTTATAGGTCAACTTGTATTTGTTCATATTTATATATTGGATAGACTGGACCTTCATTTCAGACAATTATTAGGGAACATGAAAAAGATTATATTAATGATTTAAGATATGCAAATCATTTGCATGCGTTTTATCGGGGGTACCCCAGGGTACAGTCCTGGGGCCGTTGCTGTTTCTCGTCTACTTAAATGATATTTTTCAGCTGAAAAACATTTCCGACAACATCATATCTTATGCCGACGATACAGCAATTGTTTTGGTGGGTGATTCGTGGGATGCTTTATATCGAACAGCTGAGATTTGTCTAGCTGACATTTATGAATGGCTGAATCTCAATTCAATGTCCTTAAATTTCAAAAAAAGTAAATTTGTAACTTTTTCTGTTACTGTTGATGGACAGCCGGACGATGACCTTCTCTTTGTTCATGATGAGGAATGTGTTCCGCGGGGGTGCACGTGTCCATCGATTGTTAGGGTTGATGAAATCAAGTATTTGGGCATTATTGTGGACAAATATTTGAGGTGGGAAATGCAGGCCACGGTTTTGTCGAAGAAGTTAAGACGGCTCATGCATACCTTTTATCTCTTAAGGGATATATTAAATAGGAAAAATTTATTTTTGGTCTATAATTCTCTGGTGGAATCAGTTTTGCGATACTGTGTGATTGTGTGGGGGGGTCTTACTGAGAAAGCTCAGAAATGTTTACAAACATCACAAAACACTTTAATAAAAATAATGCTCAGAAAAGAATGACTAACCCCTACGGAGGAATTATATCGTGAATCGGGCATTATGAGTGTCAGAACCATATTTGTTTATCAATCTCTCTTATACGTTCACTTCCGGGATCGTCATTCCATTCAGAGAGAATGTAGATATGTGACTAGGGCAGTACAAAATGAAGTACTTGAGATCCCTTTTTTTAAAAAGGGTTGCTCACAGCGTCTGTTATTTTACATAGGACCAAAATACTATGGCAGAATTCCACTAGGGATTAGGAAAATTGGGAATATCAGAAGATTCAAAACTGAGCTCAAAAAATTTTTGTTTGAGAGCCGACACACCTTCGACTTGTGAATTTCACCCTCGTGACTTTCCTGTTTTCGCTACAGTGTATATGTGTAATTTGATATTTTTAGTTTTATTTGTCAGTCGTCCACACCTCCCTCTCTCGTCTTGAATTCAATTTGTTTTGTTTATTTATATATTTTTTTTGTTTCTGCTTCAAGTGCTCAAAATCCTCGAAAGGTGCAGACAACAGAAAACAAGCATCTTTGCTTAGTTGTTGTTTCGCCCTGGAGAGGATAATTATTAAATCTTTCATTTTATATATGAATATATGTTTCATATTGTATAAGCACTGTCAGAATTTATTTATGTTAGAATCTGAATAAATTTATTTATTTATTTATATTTGCAAAACACAGGGCATAATTTTAATAACAACTACAAAATATTACAAGTTGAAGATAAAGGTCTCTTGAGAACCCTATAAATGAATAGAAATAAAATATAAATTCCATTAAAAGATCGAACAGACTTAAACAAATGTATATTGCTTTAAATTTTTTAATAACATTTCAAATTACCCTGATAATTTTGAACTATTTTCTTCACTCCTCTATCTGTAATTCTTCCTTCTATATTTGTCGTGAAAAGCGTTTAGTACATACATTTCTGCAATTGTACACTCAGTTTAAGTACTCGCCTAATGAAGTCGTTGTATGATGAAAAAATTGTTGTGAAAACAATAAAATTTAGCGGAAGTTGAAATTTTCTTTATTTAAAAATTTCAACACGTGAAAATATTAAAGGAATGCCTGAACAAATATCATGCCAAATATGTTACTCAGACTTAAAACAGTCAATCATTGTATAGCGGAAAATATTTTCCTTTCCTTTGAGAAAACATATGAATCCTCAAAATTCAACACCTGTAAGTTCATGAAGCGTGGATCCAGAAATTCAAAGCTTTTAACACCTTTAATGCCTATTTTAGAAATAAATGTTCTTGAAAATCGACTATGCGATACCTAGAATCTACCAAGTGCAGATCTTACTTCCTATACAAAATTACTGGTCGACTGAAGACATTATAACACCAAATATGTTTCAAACACATTCTCGTAGTTGCAGTCACTTTTGTGTAAATATAACAATTTCGCGATTCCCAACTGGTCACGTTCATTTTATAAAGAAACAGCTATTCTCATCGAAAAGCTTCAGAGCGTAGGAAGCACATCAGTTATTATAATCATGATCGGCTTAAATCTATTCTTGAAAAAATATTCTCTAAAAATTTCTCATAGGAAACATGTAGCAGTAACTAACGAATTGCATTGTCGATTATTAATACTGTATTTATTATTCCAAAAAATCTTAGGCTGATCTATAAAATATCCAACTCCCGATTCAGTCAGAAACAAAACCGTCAAAAATAATATATTATTCATTTATCATAATATTTATATTTTTGGCGGCTACCTTTCTAAACTATGAAGATAACTTTTTATATTCATTGACCAGTTGGGTATCATCTTCTTTTAACATTTTAACTATACATATAAATAAGTATTTCAACTTTATTCTTTAAATGAACTAACACTTAAACTACTACAGGAAACTAACAAGTACAGGTACCTAACAAATCGAATGTAAAAAGTATTCGATTTTCCAGAAATTTTTCACATAAATATCTAAATTTTAGTGCCATATGATTCGTGCGCTTCAAATAATACAGTATTATCGGATGCCATCTTCATAGTAGGAAGTATATTGTTGATAGGGTATGAAACACTACTGAGAAAGCAGAATAACTAGGCTATTCTGTGAAATAGCCATTCCCCAGTCTAAAGTATTCAGAAACAGTAATAAAAAAATTTTGAAAAAACTCAAGTGTTGTTTTCAATTGAGATATAATTCAAATGGACAAAATATTACGCCTGTGAATTTTCAAACATATAAATTCATACTGTCAATAATTGAATAAAATCTGAATTTTGAATTTCGTACTTACAGAGGTGTTGGCTGAGAAATTTCAGGTAGATAATAATATATTGAATTGTATCAGTCCTTACTTGGTGAAAATCCATATTAAATAATTTGAAATAAGGTTATTCTGATTTTCACAAATTTTTATTGTTAAACTCACAACAATTGTTTCGCTATCACAGTAGCATCATCAGGTAAGATCACATTTTGAATAACTAAGCTTGTTTCCGAAATCCCTGGCTATTTATATTACAGTAACTACAATAAATTTTTATTAGGCACTAAAACCCAAAAAAGGGTCCCTGCAAATTCCAGCTTATCTGAATATATTTAACAGAGGTGAGCTATTTAAATCTATTTGTTCGTTAAGTAATATTCCAATTTTATTATGTTTATTTATCTCTAGGGATTCTAACAGATTTAAGGCATAACTTTTGCTTTCTATATGTAGAATTTCAAAGTTATGGTTGAAATTATGTCCTGTTTCTAACAAATGGTTGGAATATGTGGAATTGCTTTTATTGTTGAGGAAACTCTTCAAATGTTCACACATCCTATGACGGAACGTTCTTCCAGTTTGACCTATGTAAATTTTAGGGCAATCACCGCAGGTTAACTTATAAACCCCAGATTTATCATCCTTATGTGTGTAGTCTTTATTATTTTTGATAAATTTACTCAAGTTTAAATTAGTTTTGAATGAAGTTCTCAAATTATATTTAATTTAAACTTGAGTAAATTTATCAAAAATAATAAAGACTACACACATAAGGATGATAAATCTGGGGTTTATAAGTTAACCTGCGGTGATTGCCCTAAAATTTACATAGGTCAAACTGGAAGAACGTTCCGTCATAGGATGTGTGAACATTTGAAGAGTTTCCTCAACAATAAAAGCAATTCCACATATTCCAACCATTTGTTAGAAACAGGACATAATTTCAACCATAACTTTGAAATTCTACATATAGAAAGCAAAAGTTATGCCTTAAATCTGTTAGAATCCCTAGAGATAAATAAACATAATAAAATTGGAATATTACTTAACGAACAAATAGATTTAAATAGCTCACCTCTGTTAAATATATTCAGATAAGCTGGAATTTGCAGGGACCCTTTTTTGGGTTTTAGTGCCTAATAAAAATTTATTGTAGTTACTGTAATATAAATAGCCACGGATTTCGGAAACAAGCTTAGTTATTCAAAATGTGATCTTACCTGATGATGCTACTGTGATAGCGAAACAATTGTTGTGAGTTTAACAATAAAAATTTGTGAAAATCAGAATAACCTTATTTCAAATTAGATAATAATATATTATCAATTTGACATGACGTTCTGAATTTCACAAAAAGAATAATTAGGTTTGGACATCTGTTTTTAAGTACTATTCTTATGATTTTGATTTAAATATCTCCTCAAAATTCACTTGACTGTATCACTTGAATAATCATTATTTCAACATTAGGTCCTTCATCGATTGCTTGAACTCATTATTTATTGTTTTTAAGAACTGCATTTATCTGAAATATCAGAATATAGTGAATCATGTTGGATTATATATTTGATGGTTTTTCAAATTTTTTTTTAATATTATACAGATTTATTCTGTTAACCTCCTACAAATTTTAATTTAAAAAAATTTGTGATATTTTGTTATGTACGAAGTTAGCAGAATAAATCTGTATAAAATTTAAATTCTTTCAAATAATCAAGTAAAAAAATTTATCAAGTAAAAGAATTATTTTTATTATTATATTTGATGATCATTGTCATCAGAGTACAGCTTCGCATAAAATAAATTAACCCAACATTTCAACGTAGAGAGTATTGATAACTTTTTCATTATTTGTATTATAATTATTGGAATTAAACAGTTTATTTTCAAAAATTTATTCAAAAGAGTTTACGACCATCGAATCAGTTGCATGTATTCATTTAAAAAGGTTTTTTGGTGTTAAAATTCACCAAATAAATTAAGGAAAGGTTGGAAATGAATAAACTACATATAAACCTGGGTAGAGAAAAAAATTTAACCAATTTTAGTTGAACCTCTTCCTCCAACTCAACTGTATCCATTTCAAGTTATTCCCTTTTTTTATCTTTCATCTTCCCTTATTCAACTATTATTCCCTTTTTTTTATTTAACTTTTAAAACCTATATATCGTATTCTATCGATACATTAACGGATTCAGATGTTTCTTCGAATAAACCTGTGAAAGTTAAAATATATTATTTTATTCCAATACATTTTTTCCTCATAGTCGAAATTCACTAACTCAACAAGAAGAAGTGGTATTTCACATTCAAAGCAGCTTAATGAGATACAGTTCTAAGTCAATATTATTTGAATTTGAATTATAGCATATTCAGTCGTTGCACCACTGTAGACCAATTCATTAATTTTTACAAAATCAACTGATCACGAATGTTTCTTCTGAAAGTTAGAAAAAATTTTTTTCATACTTCATATTTAATTGAAAAATATTGTAAAGAATAATTGTCAGTTAATAGGAATTTTTGTCATCATGAATTTTGGAATTAGATAGATACACATGGCAGAAGTTTCAATTGCATACTGAAATGTTGTGCAGATAGATAGCTTGAATAAATAATCTGCCTATATCAAGAAATGTTTCTCTTTCAATGAAGATAATTAGAATTTGAATGGATGAGATAGTGAAATCTATCAAATATTTAATTCAATCAACTAATTTGAAACCAATGTGGACACAATTCAATCAGAACTGAATATTCGAGGAGACCCTATTGATTTTCTTACTATAAGAAACATGCCCACTCTACTCTTATCCTCAGTAATGATTTTTCCTTGGTGAATACCTGAGTTAGAGCAGCGTTGATTTGAAAAGCTGTAAATTTAGGTTCAAAATTGGAAGAGCCACTTCTTCATATACACGTAATAATTCACTTATATAAAAAAATCTATTGAATTTTTTAATACATTAACCTAATAATATGAAATTTGAATATCAAAAATGATTTATTCAGATAGCCTTCTATAAATTTTAATTTCAAATAATCTTATTCAAAAACTTTTAAAATTAAATTAACGTCTCATAAGCGCTGCTTATATTTAATGGACAAATAAAATCAACTCATTATGTAATATAAAAAGGAATAAAAAAATCCAACAAATATAAATTGTCAATTAAAATTAATAAATAAGGCTGTGCTTAATGTTTTGAGAGATTTTTTAAGTAACTTATTGAAATTTTTAAATATATTTCGAATAAATTAGTTTTGCAGAAGTTCTTAAAATTATGTTTTGCATTTTTGAAGAGAATTTAGTTTTCATAAATATAAGATCAGAAACAAAATTTTGTCTCTCTCAAATATTTATTCATTAATTTTAATTGACAATTTATATTTGTTGGATTTTTTATTTCATTTGATATTATATAATGAGTTTTGATTTCATATTTCTATTTAATATAAGCAGTGCTTATAAGACGTTAATTTAATTCTAAAAGTTTTCGAAAAAAATTTTTTGGTATTAAAATTTATAGGAGGCTAACAGAATAAATCTGTTTTGATATTTCAATTTTTTAATAGTCCTTCTATCAAGGAAAAAACCTTTCCTTATTATTCTAATAATAAGAGTTATATGAGTTATATCGGGAAAATAGAATTACTAAACAATTTCTTGATATAGGAATCTCCTATTCATTTGGTTTCCACAAATTCGTGGAAATAGGAAGATACTGTCAAAATATTTCGACTCATCGAATCCTCCTTTGGAGGATTTAAGTCCTTATTTCATCTCACTCTTCTGGGGGAGAGATAACACCATCTGATATTTATATAGATTCTGTTAACTAGTATATAGCCATATGGCCACATAATGATATGCATTTCTTCATAATCAGATCACAGTATAGATTAGTTAGTGTTTGTAGTTAGTAGAAAATATAAAAGTAAAGAGTTACAGCAATAATCGCTACATATTTAGGTCAAACCGCTAATATGGTTCCAAGTAATATATATCTAGAGTTCAGTTCAATATAACTGTTTGAAAATTGTCATAAGCTTATACTTTCAGCGACTCTCTTCTCCCTACGTGATAAAAAGCCTAAGATCGCATCTTCCAGTGAATTCTTGAAGGCGGTTTTCTGTCTAAGAACCATAACTCCACGGACTAAATAATCTTGGTACTTGAAAACGTTCCACTACTTCAGTTTATACTTAGTTGTCAGATGATTCCACTGAAAAATAAAATGAACACAATTGTGCCCAACGATGCCCTTCTGGAAGCCGCCTCGCTGGTCTCTGTGCAATTTTTCTTTGATGGTGCGTTTTGTAGTTCATCTGAAAAAATGATTATGTAGAAGTTTCACTAAGTGATCGGGAATTGCTTATTTAAAAAGCTCTATTAATTATATTGTCGAAATTCTTTTTGCCGCTGAGTTGGTCTTTGGCACCGACTTGGAGCTTAATCTATCATTTAGTATTCGAACTTCGTATCGTACTGGCCTTTACTTGGCAGAAATCCATTGTACACTTTGGTTGAATGAAACACATATACAGGGTGTTTCACCAATGATTATTCAGGCTTTTAGGGCAGATGCAGGACATTTTGGTGAGTCTGGATCTGTGCTCGAAATATGTCCTAACTATATTTGTTTAAGAGTTACAGGATGGTTTATGTATTTTATCAAAAACTTTCAATCGGCATAACTCTTGAACGTCTGCATGGATCTTCATGAAAAATTGAGAGAATGAGTATAGGCCAATGCCTAATATTTGTACTTGTCGATAGGGCAGGTCTGGACTGGGAAAATTATATTCTTTATCCCACATCTTGTAAAACACCCTGTACATCAAATTTTCGAAAAGTGAAATTCACAATGAATACTCTTTCAACCAAACTCATTTGAAATAAAAGCACAGTTCGCATCCATATTTTATGAGCTATTGAATATCTGAATTTAACCCATTTCAAAATCTAAATGGCTCATGCTAAGTATTTTGACATTTCAAACCATTGTCGGGTAATTATTGAAATAGAAAAATACGAAAGTCGTAGATTGTTGTGTTTTTATAAAATTTTCATTAAGAGAATTATCGAAATGCCGTCATTTACGAATACTGAGTATACTGATATGTTGTTAGTTTATGGATTTTGTAAGTCAATGGTCGTGAAGCTGCAGGGAAATATCGAAGGCTGTATCCGGATCGACGAATTCCTAACATTCAAACATGTTACTCGCTCACTTCGTGAAAATGTACACTTTCGTCAGTAAGTAAAGAAGAAAGAGCAAGTTCGATGGTAAACCATGAAGAGATAATAGGAGCTGTCCAAGAAAATCTCTCAACTAGCACTCGGCGTCTTGGTCCAGTTTTAGGTTTGCCACATTGTCAGGTCTGGCGAGCTCTGCACCGTGAAAAGTGGCATCCATTTCATTAACAATCCGTCCACACCTGGGAGCCAGACGATGAACTACCGAGGATGCGATTTTGCAGATGGGTTTTGCGGAACCAGCGAGCTATTTTCAGAACGCTTTTTACTGATGAAGCGACCTTCACAAAATATGGCATTTTGAATGTTCGCAATACACATATTTGGTCCAGAGTAAATCCGAAAGTGACTGGGAAACGAAATTCGAAAAATCTTTTTTCAGTCAATATTTGGTGTGGAATTTACAATAATCGCCTAATTGGACCATATATTCTTCCACACAGGCTGAATGGAGTGACATATCTACAATTTTTAATCGAGCATTTGCCAGGGCTGTTAAATGATGGAAGCATCATTCCAAGGGGAATGTACTTCCAACATGATGGAGCTCCGGCACATTTTACCCATGATATTGTAGAGTATTGAAATGAAATTTATCCAGATCATTGGTTTGGTGGAGGGGGACCTCATGACTGGCCTGCAAGATCCCCAGATCTTACATTTTTGGATTATTTTCTCTGGGGGCACTTAAAAAATGAAGTTTACTCTGAAGAAAACATAGACAGGGAGCATCTGATTAATCGTGTTCAAGCTGCATGTGAAACAATAAGAAATCAACCAGAAATTTTGAAGAAAGCTGTAGCTCATTTGATTACAAGAGCTAAAAAATCTTTAGAAGAGAGAAGGAGTACTTTCGAAAACAATTTATAATTTTTTCTCTTATTTATTGTCAATTTTTTTCAGTTCTACACATGTTTATAAGATACATTTTATATTTTTATTGTTAAGTCCATTTTATAATAGTCCAATTAAATGTCCAATGTTAATTCGAGTTTTCGGTTGAATTTAGTTTTGCTAAAAATATTTGATGTTGCCCCTACATTCATGTATTGGATGGAATAAGATACAGCTATATCCGGATCGTCGAATTCCTAACCACCAAATATTCGAACATGTTAATCGCTCACTTCGTGAAACTGGACACTTTCCGTCAGTAAGTAATTGGATGGAATAAGATACAGCTATATCCGGATCGTCGAATTCCTAACCACCAAATATTCGAACATGTTAATCGCTCACTTCGTGAAACTGGACACTTTCCGTCAGTAAGTAATTGGATGGAATAAGATACAGCTATATCCGGATCGTCGAATTCCTAACCACCAAACATTCGAACATGTTAATCGCTCACTTCGTGAAACTGGACACTTTCCGTCAGTAAGTAAAGAAGAAAGAGCAAGTTCGATGGTAAACCATGAAGAGATAATAGGAGCTGTCCAAGAAAATCCCTCAACTAGCACTCGGCGTCTTGGTCAAGTTTTAGGTTTGCCACATTTTCAGGTCTGGCGAGTTCTGCACCGTGAAAAGTGGCATCCATTTCATCAACAATCCGTCCACACCTGGGAGCCAGACGATGAACTACCGAGGATGCGATTTTGCAGATGGGTTTTGCGGAACCAGCGAGCTATCTTCAGAACGCTTTTTACTGATGAAGCGACCTACACAAAATATGGCATTTTGAATGTTCGCAATACACATATTTGGTCCAGAGTAAATCCGAAAGTGACTGGGAAACGATATTCGAAAAATCTTTTTTAAGTCAATATTTGGTGTGGAATTTACAATAATCGCCTAATTGGACCATATATTCTTCCACACAGGCTGAATGGAGTGACATATCTACAATTTTTAATCGAGCATTTGCCAGGGCTGTTAAATGATGGAAGCATCATTCCAAGGGGAATGTACTTCCAACATGATGGAGCTCCGGCACATTTTACCCGTGATATTGTAGAGTATTGAAATGAAATTTATCCAGATCATTGGTTTGGTGGAGGGGGACCTCATGACTGGCCTGCAAGATCCCCAGATCTTACATTTTTGGATTATTTTCTCTGGGGGCACTTAAAAAATGAAGTTTACTCTGAAGAAAACATAGACAGGGAGCATCTGATTAATCGTGTTCAAGCTGCATGTGAAACAATAAGAAATCAACCAGAAATTTCGAAGAAAGCTGTAGCTCATTTGATTACAAGAGCTAAAAAATCTTTAGAAGAGAGAAGGAGTACTATCGAAAACAATTTATAATTTTTTCTCTTATTTATTGTCAATTTTTTTCAGTTCTACACATGTTTATAAGATACATTTTATATTTTTATTGTTAAGTCCATTTTATAATAGTCCAATTAAATGTCCAATGTTAATTCGAGTTTTCGGTTAAATTTAGTTTTGCTAAAAATATTTGATGTTGCCCCTACATTCATGTATTGGATGGAATAAGATACAGCTATATCCGGATCGTCGAATTCCTAACCACCAAATATTCGAACATGTTAATCGCTCACTTCGTGAAACTGGACACTTTCCGTCAGTAAGTAATTGGATGGAATAAGATACAGCTATATCCGGATCGTCGAATTCCTAACCACCAAACATTCGAACATGTTAATCGCTCACTTCGTGAAACTGGACACTTTCCGTCAGTAAGTAAAGAAGAAAGAGCAAGTTCGATGGTAAACCATGAAGAGATAATAGGAGCTGTCCAAGAAAATCCCTCAACTAGCACTCGGCGTCTTGGTCAAGTTTTAGGTTTGCCACATTTTCAGGTCTGGCGAGTTCTGCACCGTGAAAAGTGGCATCCATTTCATCAACAATCCGTCCACACCTGGGAGCCAGACGATGAACTACCGAGGATGCGATTTTGCAGATGGGTTTTGCGGAACCAGCGAGCTATCTTCAGAACGCTTTTTACTGATGAAGCGACCTTCACAAAATATGGCATTTTGAATGTTCGCAATACACATATTTGGTCCAGAGTAAATCCGAAAGTGACTAGAAAACGCAATTCACAACATAATTTTTCAGTCAATATTTGGTGTGGAATTTACAATAATCGCCTAATTGGACCATATATTCTTCCTCACAGGCTGAATGGAGTGACATATTTACAATTTTAATCGAGCACTTACCAGGGCTCTCGAATGATGGAAGCAATATGCCAAGAGGAATGTACTTCCAACATGAGGGAGCTCCGGCACATTGAACCCGTGAAATTGTAGCGCATTTGAATGGAGTTTATCCAGATCATTGGTTTGGTAGAGGGAGACCTCATGATTGGCCTGCAAGATCCCCAGATCTTACATGCATGGATTATTTTCTCTGGGGGCACTTAAAAAATGAAGTTTACTCTGAAGAAATCATAGACAGGGAGCATTTGATTAATCGTATTCAAGCTGCATGTGAAGTAATACGAAATCGACCGGAAATTTTCAAGAAAGCTCATTGGATTACAAGAGCTGGAAAATGTTTAGAAGAGGGAGGAGGTATTTTCGAAAACGAGTTATAATTTTTTCTCTTATTTATTGTAAATTTTTTTCAGTTCCACACATGTTTATAAGATACATAATTTTTTATTATTAAGTCCATTTTATAATAGTCCAATTAAATGTTCAATGTTAATTCCAGTTTTCGGTTAAATTAAGTTTTGCAATAAATATTCGATGTTGCCCCTACATTCATGTATTGGATGGAATAAGATGCTGCACAATATCAAGTCATGTTACTGAGAATTTCAATCGATTCAATATGACTAGACGCATTATTCGGAGATTCACGCAGGTCCGTGTTTACTATAAATTGAATATTCCTAATATTCAATGGTTCATAAAATGATGGTGTGAAGTGTGCCATTGATTCTAATAGGCTTGTTTGAAAGAGTATTTATTGTAGATTTTGATGAGAATCTCGCTTTTTGAAAATTGGATGTACAAAGTGTTTTACAAGATATGGGATAAAGAATGTAGTTTTCTCAGTCCGGACCTGTGCTATCGATAAGGCATTATGAGCAAATATTTGGCATTGGCCTATACTCATTCCCTCAAGTTTTCGTGAAGATCCATGCAGGAGTTCAAGAGGTATGCCGATTGGAAGTTTTTGATAAAATACATAAACCATCCTGTAACTCTTAAACAAATATAGTTAGGACATATTTCGAGCACTGATTCAGACTCACCAAAATGTCCTGCATCTGCCCTGAAAGCCTGTACAATCATTCGTGAAACACCCTGTATATGTAGATTTCTATTTATTACCTTGAGTTGTTCATATGATCCGTTTCGTTATCATAGTTAAATTCTTCAGATGCTTACAAAAAACTAGTCTGAAATTCAGTAACATGCAGTATATAAATATTTCCTGTTTAGAGATAAGGGTACAATAAAATATGTTTATTACTTTTGGTAAAACCACCGGGTCCCTAGTTGAATCCAATTAAGGTGAATTAGACAGAATAGTTTGCTCGTTAAATAAATTCCCTGAATTTCTATAACGGTTTATTTGATACTTTCTAACATATTCGATTTGAGACCTTCATTTTCTTTATGTAAAATTCTAAAATATTTGTCAAAATTATGTTTCTCTTTTATTAGATGTTGGGCGTATGTAGAATCTGACTCATTATTGAGAAAGGAACGTTTATGTTCCATTATTCTAATGTCGAAAAGTCTTCCACTATAACTGATACATATAATTGAACAGGTAACGCATAATAATTGATGAATGCCTAACAGATGTGATTCTTTCCTTTTTAGTTTTGCGTTTTTTAAGAGTTGTCTGTTCTATAAGATGTTTATAACTACACACATCATCAAAAGTCTTGGCCTCCCCTATCAATTCTCAACTTGTTGAATGTAACATGACGATTTTTTGTGTGTGGAATCTTCACTATCTTATCACTTGAATGAAAACAATAAATCAGCAAAAAATGTTTCCTTTTCGGGAGAATACAGGTGTATTCGAAGTTAATCAGTTTTCGGCGAATAACGAGAGTTGTAATATTGAAAATATTCCGTGGAAAATGCCGGGACATCCAATTTCTCAGTTTGACCGTGCAATAATAAAAGCCCTACATCAAGAAGCTTCGTCGAATCACCAGATTACGCAAAGTATGAATATTCCACGGACTTCAGTGAGGCGCATAGTTACCCTTGTCCTGGGAACTTGCAGCGTTGCCCGAAGACTAGTTCCTGATCGACCCAGAGTAACATCTGCAAGGGATGACCATTATATCGCAAATTTTACTTAAAAGAATCGAACGGTGTCTGTAACAGCCCTTCAAAGTAATTTTTTGAGGATCTATAGACGGTAGTCACAACTAGTACCATAAGGAGACGGTTGCATTCCTCAAATTTAAGGGCAAGAAGACCTTTAATAGTACCTCGTCTATCCCTTGGACATAGAACTACCCGACGACAATGGGCAGAACACCACCAAGACTGGCTTTTACCACAATGGCGCAACGTACTTTTGTCAGACGAGTCACGATTCGGTTTACAAAGTGAAAGTCGGAAAGAAAGGATTTGGAGAGGTTCAGGCAGACTAAAGCGGCTCAGTTTCGTCCTAGAAGTTGTGCACTTTCAAGGCGGATCAATAATGTGCTGGGGGGGGGGTATAGTGTTCAGTCGCCTTACCCCTTTTATTATCATTGAAAGAAAATTGACTGCTGTCATCTTCGTAGAAAACATCATTGAACCAATTATTGTTCCTCTGCGTAACGAATTTGGGGATAGTTTCATTTATCAGGATGATAATGCCCCATAACACCGAATACGAAGAGTTCAAAACATTCTTCAAGAGAACAATATCCAGAGAATGAACTGGTCAGCAAACTCACCAGACATGAATACAATTGAGCACGTATGGGATTACTTAGGGAGAGCAATATCCAATCGTCAAAACTCACCTTCAACTTTTCAGGAATTGAGTTTAGCCCTTCAGGAAGAATGGAACGATATGCCTGAAAATTTCATTAATGACTTGATTCGTGGGATGCCTAGGCGTATTGTGCAGTTGATTGGAAGAAGAGGTGCTAATACGGACTATTGAATTTGGATTCAGTTGTGGAATAACTATAATTAATCGAAAATAAATAATCGATAAATTTAGATTTTTTTCCCATTTTTCCTATTTTGTCCCATCCTGCATAAAGCAAAGAGTAACAAACAAATATTTTTGATCAAATATATTGCAATTGAAATGGAGGAAAATATTCATCTCATTTCCAGAACATAGATTGTTTATTTCTTGAGAAACTTAGGGGGGCCAAGACTTTTGACAATGGGTGTATATTATTGAGAAATTTTTTCATTCTTGACAATGGTTTTCCATAGTAAGTTAGGGAATTATATGTTTTCCCCGGTTTTAAGCATAGGGTATTTCATTTTAGCATTGTCAAAACATCCTTTTTTTATTTATATTATTTCTAAAAGCTCACTTCATTCTAGTGTTTGTCTAAATAACTGCATTCAGTTTTGTATGGTGAGATATGTTTTATTTTTATTTTTTAGATATAAAGTAGAGCTGATGAGTTTCCGTTGTAATGATACCTAATTGCTTTTTACAGAAGTTCTGCATGTTTCAGGAGTTTTTTGAAAGGAACTCATTTTGAGCATGTTGATTTTGAAGAAGTTCCTGAGGTTATGTTTTGCATTTTTGGAACGAAACAAAATTTTGTAGTCTTCAAGTATTTATTTAATTATTCTTTAATTGATAATTTAAATTTCTTTGAATTGTTTCATTCCGGTTGGTACTCTGTAATAAGTTTAAATTCTACTAAATTAACACAGTGTGTTCTTAAGACTTTTATTTAATTTAATTCTAAATGTTCACAGAATATTTGCATGATCTGTATGATATTCAAAATTTCAAAAATAAATTTAGAAAATTTATTTGCAATTTCCCAGTACTTTTGTTCATAGTTTAAATTTAGTTGTCATACGAACTTGATTGATTCGTGTTATGATGAAATAATTGTTGTGAATCTAAATGAATGTTAACTGTATTTCAATGGAAATCTTGATCAAGATGAATTTTCGTCAAATAAGGACTAACAAAATCGAACATCAAATGATCAAAGGCTTCTCAGTGTACCATAAAATATTATTCACCCCTTCACTTGTTACAAATTATGCATAGAAAACCACCTGTCAAACTCACATTTTGATCGATGGGGGGTTTTGAATAAATAATTGATGGAAAATTCGTTATCTATGTACACTGTCACTTGAAATGAGCCATCATATTCTATAATATACAATACACCTCAATTAGAATACCCAGGTGACTATGTGAAATCGATGCGAGAATAACACCGTTTTAATAGAGGCTCACCTGTGAGTTGTTGAAGCTGAGGTAGATATTTTTTCCAGAATGCACACTGCTTCAACCGGGGTCCCCGTCCTGTTGCTGTAGAATTGATATCTAGCGTCAGATATTCCCGTCCAAATACGGTGTGTAGTGGCCAGAACGTGGGCGTCCAAACGCCATTGGGAGATAAGCTGGGATTGCCAGTTTTGGCGAAATTGGCCCAGTACCTCATAATTCGGCGACTGAGATCAACCTGAGAAGAGAAATAATGTAGGAATCTGCAAAATCTTACTGCTGTTACATATTTTGTATTATTTGATGTTTCCTTGAAAGTAAATTGAAGATATTTGACTAATTGGCGATGCAGTAATAGGTTATAAAAGAAATGAGGGAATACCTCAGCTTGTGACAAATGAATTATTTGGCAGGTTTTTCAGAGTTAAGCGACAGGAAACATCATTGAAATCATTTAAAGTTATTGTTTACGCGATATTGGCGTTAATACGCATTGTCCTTTTAGCTAGTTAATAGCAGTATATTGTGCTAACATGCGAGAAAGGTCCACTGCTCTGAATAAACTATGAATGGTATGAATTTTCTATGCGTCGAGACGACGTAGCCTGACCAGAGAGGAGTCTACCTCAGTCTATCGTCTTTAAGTCTTTCGTCTTAACGGCTTGGTAGTCGTACCTGGCTGAGATAACGTCACGTGTTCTAAAATATAAGTTGAATGTAAGTTTCGTTCATACAGGGTGTCTACTTTTAATAGAACCAAAGTTCAAGAGGAGACCATACAAGTTATTTGCAACAAAAAATGTCACATAACACATGGTCGAAATGTTGATGGTTGTTCTTCAATTTGAACATTCAGGAAATATTTCAGGTTTTTCCATAAAATCAATCATACTTCAGTTATCCTTGTAGCCTCATCAAATCTGGAAACGGCATTAAATTTGCTACAAGATAAAAAGTTCTGTGTTCCAAAAATTCTTATTGCGGGCGTGGTAAGGAGATGAACATCACGATTCTGTAGTGAACAAAATCAGTCACATTTTTCCAATGGTTTCATCGATGAAAAATTATTGATAATGAACATATTTTCTTTTCAGCAACAAATAGCTCATTTAGTGTGCCTACGAATGACATATCAACATTTGTGCTAGCTGCTTGCTTACTAGCTAACTAATATCATGGCTAAGAAGATAACAACGAAATGTTGAAATATTCCAAACCTAAATTTGCTCTATCTTGAAGCTCGTCCTGATTGAATATCAAAGTAATGAATGAATATTTTGGGGTGCAATGTGTTGGAAGGTACGGTCCGGTAAGATGGCCACCAAGGAGCCCCGACCTTACGCCTTTGGATTTTTATGTCTAGAAGACTTTGAAAGAAAAAGTATATCAAATTCGCGTTCAGACTCGAGAGGATCTGATCGAAATAATAAAATTGTGTTATGCGTCAGAAACATTGTGAACTTCGGAGTGTTGTAGATTCAGTGCGAAAACGATGTGTGAAATGTAATGATGGCTGTGAAGGCGGTGGATATTTCGAACAATTCTTATAAGTAGTAGCTAGTAGTAGCTAGTAGTCTGTTTTCTTTACATTTTTCCATAAAATCTGTATCATTAAAATTCAGTCCATTCGTTCGAATTATTTTGATTCGACAGATGAATTCATGATTTCCATGAAAATTACTTTAATATTTAATCATAAAGAGCTTCAAGATAGAGCAAATTTAGGTTTGGAATATTTCAACCTTTCGTTGTTATCTTCTTAGAAATATGGCTGATTTTGTTCACTTCCGAATCGTGATATTCATTTCCTTACCACACCCGCAATAAAAATTTTTTGTCACACAGAACTTCTTTTCTTGTAGCAAATTCAATGCCGTTTCCAGATATATGATTAAATTTGATGAGGGTACAAGGATAACTGAAGTATAATTGATTTTATGAAAAAGCTTGAAATACTACGTGAAATCAAGAAATGTTAAATTGAAGAATAATCATCAACATTTCGACCATATGTTATATGACATTTTTTTTTTGCAAATAACTTCCCTTGAAGTTTGGCCCTCTTAAAAGTAGACACCCTGTATGATGGGTTGGGAAAATGTCCATTATTTTTGCGTGAACTTCAAGACTTTATCTAACATGTTTCTCCTTGATGTTTTGTTCCTTATTGGCGAAAAACTAGTAATCAATTTTCACAATCTTCTCTTGATGCCAATTCCTTCGTACTCAGGAAGTTTCAGCAATACGAGAAAAGGATGGTGAATGCTTGGTGCCAGGTCCGGACTATAGGTAAACGCATTAGAACTTCCCAACCAGGCTCCCGGAGTTTTTGGCGAGTCACAAAAATGGAACACAACACCACTTCTGTTGGTCAATTCTGGTCGTTTCTGGTCAATCGCTAGCTTCAAACGGTCCAGTTGTTGGCAGTAGAGATACAAACAAATTCATTCTTTGGCCATATGAAAGCTTATGAGCATAATAAATCTTTCCTTTCAAATGCACAGCAGACCTTCCTGGCATTCAGTCCTAGTTTGAACACAGTTTGAACTGCTTCACAGCGATTTGACCACGATCGTTTTTGCACAATATTGTCGTATTTGACCTATTCCTCTTCCCCAATCACCATCAATCACCAGTTTAATGAATTACGTATAAATTGTTAAGAAGTGTTCACATATAGTTCAATTAAGGAAGCTGGAGTAGAATGATCAGGTTCAACACTTCGAAGGAAATAACTACAAACGATTTGATCCCAATAACCACGTTTTTTGGCACAATCAATCGATTACGTTATTCCACTTATTATCGAAACCATATCTCTATAAACATAACTTGACGTGGATCAAGCAGACCTCTAAGTGTTTCCATGACTCAGCGTCTTCAAACCATTATCTTTAGTTGGTATAGTTTCAACCTACTATGCCTTATGCTCAGAGAAAAATTAATTATTCGAATATAATTCATATCATAATCATACCAAAAAACTCGTACATCGAAATCCTATTGCAACTATGCAGAATGAGAACCTACAATTATAAACAATTCACTTAAACACACAAAAAGTATTCGACCACAGACATAAGTTATATTAATTGGTTTGTCCTTTAAAAGATTTGGCAATTACTCCTAAACTTTTACAAAGATTCTGCAACCATATGATGGCTTATTTGTGACTAGTAGCACAATGTTTACATTCAAATCAAACTCTCGGTGAATCTACTTGGAAAGGGCATTCATTCGAATTAAAATCAGAAGGATCAGAAATTCTGGATACCTTAACATTATGTTGTACATCGAAATCAGTCTGGAGGTGATGCAAAGCTTTAAAAAAGGCTCGGTATCACTCTTGTTTGGATACCGAGCCACTCAAACTATTTGGGTGATGAAGAGGCAGATCGGCTGGCGTTTGTTGGAGCTGCGCTGTCTCTAGTAGGTCCGAAACCATTCCTGGGAATACCACAAAACGTGGCTAAGCGGACGATAACAAGCAGAATGAACTCAAGACTAGAGTCTTTCTGGCTGAGCCATCCTGGCCAGAATTATTCGAAGGCGTTCCTTGGAACAGCTTCGAACAAAAAGATGACGGACCTAGCGCTAGGTCTGGATAGGGCCAAACTAAAAACACTTGTCGGAATTATGACAGCTGAAACATCCATGCACATTGTTTCAGAGTGCCCAGCAATAAGTCGCATCAGATTCAAGGTCTTTGGTCAGGCTGTTATAGCCCACTGCGAACTGAAAAAATTAACCCCGAACAAATTTTATCCAAAAACTGGATCTCGTCGGGAAATATAAATTATAGGTGGACCACAATAGTCCGTGCGGACGCAGTGGTAGGGTGGACAGCTGATATTTAAATAATTGATTTATTCTTCAGTTTGAAGCATAGTATGTTGAAACTGTACTTAATAAACATATCTTAAATAAAATAATGTAAAGTTATACAGAATTTCCTTTGATTTTGATTCGATTGAAAACCTCTACCTAATAGACTCACTTAAAAATCCAAATTCAATTAGAATAAATGTATAACTGAGAGTCTCAAATCACCCGTCATGTCGTTTCAGAACCTATATAAAGTTTCAGGAAATATTTGGAAAGTCCAGTGTAACTTAAAACTGAATATTATAAAGTGTTTCTTTGGTTAATTCGATTTTATGTGCCTAAATAAATTGTTTGTGGTTCTGTGTTACCTCATAAATAGTTTTTTTTTATTTGATAGTAGTTTTTTTCAATATCTTGAATATCGAATAGAGTAATTCTGTCATACCTACAAATCTTAGTTTTATAAAACTTTCTAGAAAAATTTTTAAATTAAATTGAACAAATGAATAAACACGGTATCTTTTTAATAGAGATAGAGAAATAACACTTATCACGCAGTCTCAAAAGGAGATGAAAGACTCCATAGAAAATATAAATAGAATATTGATCGAATTTACTTAACAAACATCAAGTGGAGTCAGCACTGTTTCATACCAGAATTATGAAGAACAAGTTCCACTCTAACAATGCCCAAAATAAACTTGAGAAATTCTTTGGTTGAACAACCTCTCTTTAAAAAGCTCCTTCAAAAAAATCCTTCAAAAATATCCATTTTTTGAAGCTTTTTAAAGAGGGCTTGTTTCGAAGAATGTATCAAGTTTATGTTGGGCATTTTTAGAGGGAGTTTGTTTTTCATAATGCCACTATGGATCAGTGCTGTATCCACTGAATATTTGGTGGGTAAGTTCTCCTTTTGATACTGTGTGATTAATGTCTCTCTAAAAGAAACACAGTTTCTATTATTTTATTATTAATTTAATTCAATTTAAAAAATTTTCAAGTAATTTTATGAAACCAAAATTTGAAACGAGGTATAACAGAATTAATTTATCTTATCTTATAGTGCGAAGTCGAAATGTGATTGTGATATACGAATTGTTCACAGTGATTATGGTATGAATTATTTTTTTTAATGAATAATAATATAAAAATAATACAATCTATTATAATAATACAATATATGTATGTTCTCATTAATTGTATCTATAATAATGATACAATATAAATTCTCACTTCATCGGGTGAGTCAATATGTAATGACCAAACAATTGTTGTGAACAATAAATATAAGTGGAAATAAAATGTTTTACTTCAAATTATAAACGATGAATTTCGGTCAAGTAGAGACCGAAACAATCAAGAATATATGTTTTGTATGGTGAAAAAGCAAGGCAAGTATAAACACGAAACAATAACGTTATCGGTCACGTTTCAAAGTTAGAGTTAAAAATCCTTCATTCCATTTATCTTCGATATCATTCGTTAGTAAATTAAAATTGGAATATTCGAGAATGTTTCAGCATTGTAAGTACTCTCATAACTCATTTCTAGATACTAAAGAATTCCCTGTCGTTTAACAATCATTCATGAAAATGAATATCTATTTGTGTCCGATTATACTGGTCCTAACCCCCTCTCGAAAGGTAAAATTGATTGACTACAGTGATTATTGGTGAACTTGAATTTAATGATGTTCAATCAATGAAATTCAATAGGAAAAATAATATATTTTGATGGATATTAAAACGAGCCGGAGTACATGAAATGAAATATTAATTTCCAATAAACTTGATTATTGGAAACAGTAAGGAGTATAGTTATACTTTGGTTCCGCCGTTTTCCTCCTATAGATGTTGATTTCCGTGAGTAATTGTAAAGGTGATAAACTACCGCTTCGTAAAATTAAAGGTCAATAAAATGAAATTCAACCATTAGTGAATATCAGCCAGACACCTATTTGCAGTTCTATAAAGAATTACCAATAATCGCCCACAAGAACAATTGTAATATCGTCGGCGAATAATATGATCCAATAGAAAGTTTGAATTAAAACAAATTGTAGAAATTACTATGTTTTACTACCAATAAAAATATATATTACACATTTTCTTGTGACTCGAGTTTCGGGAAATGAACTATCCCATCATCAGACAACTGAAGACCTAACAGTGGTACAGAGGTATTTAAACAAGAGTGATAAATATTTTGAATAATTCAATAGATTCTAGATAACCCCTAATAGTGGTACAGAGGTTTGCAAGCGGAACGTGATAAAAAACCGGGTTAAAAAAGAGGGGCCTTCTAACAGATATCGGAATGTCGGCAATTATTTTTTAAATTATTTTTATTGTGAACGAATTTGAAAATTTCAATAATCAAGTTTTTTTTCATTTGAATCTACATGTGAAATTTTTCTTAAGATTATTTTTGTCGAAAGGAATTACTGTTTTCTAAAGAATGAGTGGCAAAAGTTGAATTTTTGTTTACTTTTCATTAAATTCATTTTATGTTCGTTGGAAAAGGTTTTAAACAGATGTTACTTTTTGAATATCTCAAAATTTTTCGATTTACAAATTCACATATTTACATTCATTATTTTTACATTATTGTTATTGTCAACTAATTTGAAAATTTCAACAGATTCTAGATAATCGAGTTTCTTCCCTTTTGAATTTAATGAAAAGTAAACAAAAATTCAACTTTTGTCACTCATTCTTTAGACAACAGTAATTCCTTTCGACAAAAGAAAATCTTAAGAAAAATTTTACATGTAGATTCAAATGAAAAGAAACTTGATTATTGAAATTTTCCAATTCGTTCACAATAAAAATAATTTAAAAAATAATGATTGACTGTATGGAGCTATGTAAATCCAAATATTTGAGATGTACAACAAAATAACGTAAAAATAATAAATGACTGTACGGAGCTATGTAACCCCAAAAATTATTTGAGATATTTAAATGGGTACCATCTGTTTAACAACCTTCTCTGTCGATTACCGACATTCCGATATCTGTTAGAAGGCCCCTCTTTCTTAACCCGGTTTTTTATCACGTTCCGCTTGCAAACCTCTGTACCACTATTAGGTGTTATCTAGAATTTATTGAAATATTCAAAATATTTATCACTCTTGTTTAAATACCTCTGTACCACTGTTAGGTCTTCAGTTGTCTGATGATGGGATAGTTCATTTCCCGAAACTCGAGTCACAAGAAAATGTGTAATATATATTTTTATTGGTAGTAAAACATAGTAATTTCTACAATTTATTTTAATTATGATCAACTACCAAATAGTAACGGCTGAAACAATTCAGTATCTAGAAAGTTTGAAGTTGACATTGATGTAAACTATAAATAGCAATGGGCCAAGTATTGTACCCTGGGGTACGCCTACAAACATCGTTGATGTCTCTTTGGGTTCTATTAATCAGGTAATTGCCTCTAATTCCTACAATGCAATATTTTCAGCGTCGAAAGCTACCTGCCTCAACTATTATTCTATTATTTTGTTTTCTGTAACAGGTTTAAGAAAAATTGAAGCCTGGATCAGCCAAGTGAATGAACAATTCGTTATATTATGAATCTAAGATTTCTACTAGAACAGATGCTTCGCAAATAAAGAATTTTACCTGTAAATATGTGGAAAAATGAGTGTATGTTTAAATGCTTTATAATCAGTGTTTCTTACCATGGTTAGTTTACCGCGGTATTTTGCCTATTATTTCAGTTTTTCAAGTAACAGTCAATTGCAATTTAATTAATCTCGCTGATTAATTACGATAAGTTTATGGACTGTATCTTTGTTGAGTAGCGGTGATTTCAATTCCAAAGAACATTCTGTGTGCAGTAGTTTCCAATTTCCTTTATCCAATAATGATGAACCACAACGACGATGAGGAATTGAAGTAAAACACTTATAACAAAAAACGATTATATTTTGGTATCACTGTATATGATAAAGCTAAAGTTATGACAATTACACTACGAACAAGTGTAAAATGGATTGCTACGTTTGTAGCAATCGCGGTAATCTCAAGCGCGGATCCAAAGGGGGTCATGGGGGTCATGACCCTCCCGTGGGCTGAGTCTAGATTGACTAGTGATAATTTTTCTCTTCTTATTGATTAAACTTCTAAATCTAACGCAACGTACATCAGCAAAACTGTGCAAAATGAGTTGATTGATGCAAGGAAATCATTCAGGAAACAATATTACAGAAAATGAAGGAAGCTGAATACTTTTCAATTTTATTCGATATCTCACAGCTGAGACTATCATTTAGATATCTTCACAATGGTATCATAAAGGAAGATTCTGTGACTTTCTGTGATACATACGATACCCTTAGATGTGATGAAGTGGATGAAAATAAAGACGTTATAGAGCCTCAGTTGTTAAGTGTTGTACTAGCGAAAATCGTTGAAAAGCTCTGTCTCAAATTTAATATAGACTTAACATGGTGTGTGAGTATTGGGACTGACAGCTGCTCGGTTATGGTCTCAGATACAAGGGGTGCTGTACAGGAGTTGTCAAAAAAAAGCTGCATATACCAAACGTTGCCCGTGCAGCAATCACGTTCTCAATAATACATTAGCTACACCATCCAAAGTTATTTCTTGCCGCAACACCTCGAACACAATGAGAAAAGCTGTGGCATTTGCCAGTGCATCCGCTAAGAGGCATAAAATTTTTTAAAAAGAACTTGGAGTTACAATGCAAAAATCTTTTAGGCGCGCTGGGTCGAGAGGCATGATGGGCATCTACAATTTCAGGGAGACAACTCAGTGAAAATTTGTACCGCTCTGGAAAAGATTTTTACTTGGCAAGACCACAAAACTTTCAATGACGCGCATTGCTTACTGCAAATGTTGCGCAGAGTATCATAATCTTGTACAATATACAAACCAAAAATTTGACAATTACGGAAATAATAGTAGCATGTAGCAAAGGCTACATGCGACAAGTTTGATTATACGAATGATAATTCATAATGTAGTAAAAGCTACATACGACAAGTTTGACTACCCGAACTATAATGCTTAATTTAGCAAAAGCCATATACTACAAGTTTGTCTACCCAAACGATACTGATTCTACAGTCTGTTTAAAAGACTGACCGTTAGAGGTGTTCGATGCATCCCTTCTAACAAAAAAAGGGGAAATTTACGAAATTGATTGGAAGGTCTATTTGGAGATGTACTGAATGAACGAAATAAACCTTCTCATTGGTTACAGAAAAATTATGAGATTAATACAAGTAAAGAAGGATAGAATCAGTTTACAATTCCTAATGCTGACATCGAAATGCACATAGCAATAAATATATCAAATTGCTGTAAAATACTTTCTATGTTTTCTAAGGCCATATATAATCCTTAAAAACAAATAATCTGAAGTGTCGAATAAAACTAAACAGTTTGAACGACTAATACCAAAACTGCTAGACAGTAATATCAACAGGAAAGACCTAAGTATCGATGACAAAATAATGTCGAACGTCAGGGCCTTCTCTAATGAGACGGAACAATGAGCCAATAATATTTTGTAGCGTTTTTCCCTCTTTTTTATTAAAATAAATGCAGCTGTATTTGACGAACCAATTAATTATCAAATTGTGTGTCATCTGAGATTATCATATACGATAATGTTACGATAATAGCTTTGTCGCATGTCTGCACGCATCTTTAAATGGATGTGTTTTCATGGATTACGATTAACGAAGAAAGTAAGTGAACATTCGGAGATTGTTCCTCTCCATTGTAACAAAGATTAACGAAAAAGCTTTTCGACCTGTGTATGCACGAAAGCTTGGTTAGCAAATGGTGTTTTAGGTACGTTTAGCACAATCTGAAATACTGAAAATCACAACAATATCCAATTTCTTTTGATACTCGTATCTAGGTTAGTTCGCCTTTTAAAATCTGAATCCAATACAAGTTTTATTATAAACTTTGAAAGATGATAACTGTGACTATTTTTAACATTTTTTACTCTGAACAGATATCCAATTGATTTTCGTTCAGAAGAAACAGGCGTTTGAAAAAAGACATTTTCTTGTTTAATCCAGAACTGTGTTTAAACTTTCAACATTGTATGAATCCCTTCTAACAATTAACTATTATTATTTATAGTCGGCGGGCGTCTGTCAACCCTACCACTGTGTCCGCATGAGCTATTGTGGTTCACCTCTAATGTATATTATCCCGACGAGATCCAGTTTTTGGATAAAACCGATAATCTTGTTCGAGGATAATTTTTTCAGTTCACACTGGGCTATAAAAGCCTGACCAAAGACCTCGAATATGATGCGACTCACCGCTGGGCACTCTGAGACGATGTGCATGGCCGTTTCAGTGTCCTCAAGACACAGCCTGGATTCATCGTCTTCAGCAAGACCGGTTTTGTGGAAATGCGCTTTCAGTCTGCAGTGACCTATCATAATTCCGACAGTTTTCTTAGTTAAGCCATATCCAGACCTAGCGCTAGGTCCGCCATCTTTTTGTTCGAAGCTGTTCCAAGGATTTCCTTCGAATGTTTCATGCCGAGATGGCTCAGCCAGAAATACTCTAGTTTTGAGTTCATTCTGCCTGTTATCGTCGCTTAGCCACGTCATGCGGTATTCCCAGGAATGGTTCGGCGTTACCAGAGGCCATATAGCTTCAGCAAACGCCAGCCGATCTGCCTCTTTGTTACCCAAATAGTTTGAGTGACTCGGTATCCAAGCAAGCGTGATTCTGTTATATGGTATGTATATACCGAGCCTGTTTAAAGCCGTGCTGCAATTCCAGAAGATGTAAAACAGCTGGATTCCACAGGCTTTAGTACTGATTGAGTATCAGTAAATGTTTTGATTATTCCGTGGTGGATTTGCCGTTGTATCAGGTATAAGCAGATCTGCCGCGATCTCAATAGCAAATAGTTCTGCCTGGAATATGGTTGCGTATTGAGCGAGACTCAATGAAATGTTGATACTCTGATTGCTCCCATAGACTCCCGCCCCCATTCCGTTCGTCGTTCGCGAGCCGTCTGTGAACAAGCCAAGGTCAGTCCTCAATAGAACCTCAGTATCCTGGGTCCTTTCGCCCCGGCTGAGGATGATTACATTGCCGTTCTTGGCTCGTGACTTTTGACATCAGATCCCAGAAAATCTATAGGGTGCTGTTCGTTAAAAGCTCATCCAGCAACCCTGAGCCTGCCATCACTATTGTCTCTGGTCTGTCGATCACCAGTTGATGTAATTTGTATGTGATCCGTTTCGCCTCCCTCTGCACTAGTAGGTGCATGGGTGGTAGATTTAGTAGGACCTCCATGGCTGCCGTGGGAGTGGTGCGAAACGCACCTGTAATTGCAAGGCCAGCCTATATCTGTAGTTGGGTGAGCTTATGTTGGCCAATCGTTTGTTGGCCCTTCTTTCACCAAGCTACAGCGCCATACATTATCTGTGGTCTAATTACCATAGTGTATAGCCAGTACATCTGCCTGGGCTTAGGCCCCAGGTTTTACCGCAGATTCGCGTTCAGGTCAGAATCCCATTCTGGATTTATGACATACTTGGTCTAGGTGTGCATTCTAACTGAGAATTTTGTCCAGGACTATTCCCAGGTATTTTGCTTCGTTAGAGAATTGTATTGTTTTACCACGGATTCTCGGTGGTTCTAAACCATCCAGCTTCCGTTTCTGGGAGAATGGTACTATAACTACCTTTTGTAGATTAAGAGACATATACAACATTCGTCGATAGTGTTCAGTATCTCTTGAACGACGATCGTTATCGTCACCTCCGATTTACCTTTCATTATGATTGCCAGGTCATCAGCAAATGCTTGAACGTCAACTCCCCACAGCAAGATAATCGCTAGCAGGTCATCGATGAGAAGGTCCAAACAATTAAATATAGCGTGTCCAAAAAGCGTATTGGGTATTTGTTTTGGCGCTGCATTTGAAACTGAGAGACGGTGGGTAGTGAGGAGGGGATCGTGATGTCCGTTTTTGTGGAGCAGTACCTGGGAACGTATGGCTCATTTTGCGTACGAGCGTATTATCGCAACGTGATTCAATAGTAGCTTCTCAACGTCTGTATCGTGCGGAATATCGTACACGCCATGCAGCAAGTGACGACAGCATTAGAAAATGGATCCGGATGTTCGAGAATACAAGTGCGACGGTAAAAAATCAACACTCTGGCCGCCCTCTTTCTAGTCCGCAACAAAGGAACGATTCGAGAAATGAAGGCGTCAGTTTGTCAAAATCCGTTTTTATCCATTCAAAAGCGAGGCCAATCGTTGAACATCAAAAGTCATCCATGCATTTGATTTTGAAGAGATATTTGCATTTAAAAGCCTATAAAATTCAATTGGTTCAAGAATTGAAAGATACAGACTATGTTTATCGATTGAATTTTTCCAACGAAATATTATGGGGGTTCATCAATTTTGATAACATACCCTTCAGTGATAAAGCAAACTTTCATCTGAATGGTCATGTCAATAAACAGAATTGTCAGAGAAAAATCCGAGACGAAAGCATAAACGACCCCTGAATAGTCCAAACCTCGTTGTTTGCAGCTAGATCTGCTAGAGGCATAATCGGTACTTATTTTCGTTTTTTTATTTTCCTTTATATATTATGCTACAAGGGACGTTCAATATATTCTCGGTATCGGGGTGTTTTGCTAATTATGTGATTCATCTAATTATCTCATTTTTTAATGACCACTATCTTAGGGTATAACTATAAAATTTCATTAATTCACGATCATTAGTTTTCTCAGTGAAAAACGACCAGAATGAATAACGCTACATAGATGAAGAAAATCGAGTATCGCGCCGTTATAAAGTTCCTCACTAAGAAGGGAAAAAGTCAAAAAATAATTCATAAAAAGATGGTTGCTGTTCACCAAGACTGTGCCTCATCGTTATCCACCGTTTAAAAGTGGTCAAGTGAATTCAAAAGAGGCAGAGGAAGCATTGAAGACGACCCTGGCTCGAGCGGGCTCATTAGCGCCACCACTGAAGAAAATAAGAAAAAAGGGGAAATGTTGGTACTTGAAGATGCCAGAATAAAAATCATGATGTTAGCAGAGATGGAAAACCTATCTGTGAGTACCATACATGCTATCCTTCATTAAAATCTCATCCTCTTGAAGGTCGGTACGAGATGGGTACCGAGATTGCTCACCACGCCTCAGAAACAAGTGAGAGTCGAGGGCTGTTAGGAGTTTTTAGAGATCTGTGGAGAAGACCCACATTTTCAATCGGCTGGTTAGTGGGGATGAGACGTGGGTTCAACACTATGACCCTGAGAGTAAACAAGAGTGCATGCAGTGGATTGAAAATACAGCCCCCAAAGAAGTTTAAAGACACCCCATCCCCTGGAAAAATAATGGCTACGTCCTTTTGTAATTCTAAAGGTATTTTATTGATAGAATACCTAAAAAGGGTGAAAGAATCACAGCATCATCATACGCAACTACTCTGCGTCATTCGAAGAAGCAATTGAAGGGAAAAGCCGAGAAAAACTAACAGCGCTAGTATGGCTGCTTCACGATAATGCGTCTGATCACAAGGCCTCCGTGACGAATGATGCTGTTCGGGAATGTGGCTTCGAAAAAATTACTTATCCTGTGTACAGTCCAGAATTGGCCCCTCAGTAACTACTACCTATTCCCAAATGTGAAAAATTATCTTCATGGAAACCGATTTTCCGACGATGAAGAACTGAAGGTAGCCAATATTATCTATTTTCAGGAGAAGCCGGAACAATGTTTTTTACAAGCTTTAGAGAGGCTTATTTCTTGGTCTAACAAATGTATTGTAGTTCTAGGGGAGTGTATTGAAAAATGGAATTTTTCCAGAATTTTCCGAGTTTTCTTTCATGCCTTTACCGAGAATACATTGAATTTCCCTTGTATGTACGCGAATTGCCCACTTCAAATTTTGAGCAGTTTAGATATGTTTTGTAATGCTTCATCGAAATTTTACTATTGTAATTCTTTGTTAAGTAATAAGAATTCATGAAAAATCATGTTTTCTATAACACAAACTCATTAAGTTATATCTGCCGTTCAATAGAAGGGTATAACTCTTTGCACTAAAGACACCGTGTTCAAATATCCTTTCGTCAGAGTTGATTCCCTTTATTTTTGTTTTTGTAAATAATAAAGCTTTCTGTGAAATCAAATTTTCATAGTTTCAAGTTGAAACCTATATACAATTACTGTGTAGAGATAATTTATAACGATATTTCACAAAGAGAAACTCGTAAGTGCAATTTTTCATCTTACCTCTTGATTAGTATAACTCTTCGTAGGGTTTAACGGCTCACCGAAGACATAATTGATTTCATCGGCATGCATCACTCCTGTCCACGAGGGCCATGGGTTCGCAACAGTTCTGTGTTTGTAATAATACATGTAGACGTTATTTCCAGTCTCGGCGTAACGATGGGCGAATTCGTTCACGTTACAAGTAAAATGATAATCACCAACCATCTTATCTAGGGCATCTCTGTTGCTCACAGGATCATCCGGATTCAGCCAGTCTGTATATTCGAATACTATGGCCTGTCGCGCAACCGCACTGAAATAAGGGTTCAGTTCAGTAACAGCACGAAGGAATTCCTGCCGGTTGACGTAAACGTTCTCCTCCTTCCTGAATAATTCGGTGAGATAATAAATGATGAAGTAATAACCTTCCTCGGTGTTCGAGCCCATGAGGATATTGGTCTTTTTGAAATTCTTATTACTCATAGCTCTAACGGGATGCTCGTCGAGAAAAGCGCCATCTATTACAGGAACAAAGGGGAATTCACAAATACCCAATGTGCCCCATTCGTTATTCACCAGCTCCGTCGGATCTCTCTTTTTCAGACATTCGATAACGGCTCCGAGCTGACTTCTATCGTGAGGACACTGAACAGCTTCTGCGAGTCGAAGACCCCGGAGGATGCTTTCTTCCCGCGATATTATGGCCCAAGGAGCGGTTGCACTGCCCGATTCCATTATGGCTTGAGAAAATAAATTTCTGGACAAAGGCGACAGGAGGTGCAGGGAAACAGACACGGCGCCCGCAGATTCCCCAAAGAGAGTGATGTTGTTAGGGTTACCACCGAACGCGGCTATATTGTCTCTGATCCATTGCAACGCCATCATCTGGTCGAACATTCCAGCATTACCTGGCACGTCAGGCGTTCCGAAATAGAGGAAACCTAACGATGCCACACGATATTGCATTGACACTAGAATTATATTTTCTTCTGACACTAAAATATTGTGATCGTACACGTCCAAGGTATTTGTTCCCGAATAGAATCCACCACCAAATATCCAAACCAAAACGGCTGCCTTTGTTGGACGAGGTTTAGGCACTACCACATTAATATACAGGCAATCTTCGCTAAGGGGAGTGTTCGGGTTCCACATAGTAGCACCAGGAAAGTCACCAAACACAGTATCTATAATTTGAACGCAAGAATTAGGTTGGCTAGTTGTATTCATAATACCTTCCCATGCCTCCACTGGTCTTGGATGTCTGAACCTTAAGTTTCCAATAGGTTTTTGCGCGTATGGTATCCCCATCCAGGCATCCACTTTCTTTCCAGTGGCAGCACTCATCGTAATACCTCTTACTTTACCCTTTTTAGTTTGTATCACGAGTGAATCTTCTCCCTTGTTCTCCTTGTGAGAGAAATCTCTTTTGTCGTCTGGTGCATCCCTTCGAAACTCTTCTGAGTCCCTGTGAGGATCGAAGGGGTCACGTGCCATGTGATAAGCTTCAGCATGAGGCTCTGGAAGATGATGTCGGTTTCTGTGGGGTTGGGCGGTGCACGGAGAGAGTGCGAAGATTACCAAGAAGCAGGCGACCCACGGCGTCGTCATCGTTTTATCTGAGATCTGAAAAATAAATAAGAAAATCAAATATAAGTACGAAGTTTCTGTGAATGGATATTCGAAATAAAAAATCAAGAGAAACAAACAGTGTTTTTGTAAAAGGCAGAAATATTTCATTTCAATTCAGAGTACGAAATTTGAGGTAAATGTTAAAACATAATATCTCCTAAATGTCCGCTTGGGTTCTTCTTAAGGACGTACTTTTATTCGATTAAATTTTTCATGCCGTTTTCGTATGACTGACATTTGTTCACCAATAGCAAGTCATCATCACGTAAATCATTGCTTCAGTATTGGCATAGATCTCATCCTTGACTTAGCCAAAGACAAAAAAATATAATGGCGTAGAACCGCACAATCTTAGCAGACAATTGATGTCTCCATTTCGAAAAATTAGACGAACTTTTTTCACAAGCACCGTGACATGTTGCGCCATCCTGCCGAAATTAAACGTTTACCACATTCATGGCATCAGCTGTGGGCTAAAAAATCATTTGTTTTTCGCGGAATAAAGTCACAATTATGCGAAAACCGTCTGCAGGGATATCAAAAGCGGTTATTTGGCAGATATTCCATTATCAATTTCTTCGGAATGTACGAGAGGCATTCAATGTATTCTCGGTATAAGCATAAGAGAAAACTCAGAAAATTTTGGAAAAATTCTATTTTTCAATGTAGTCCCCTAAAACTTCAATACATTTGCAAGATCAGGAGATAATCTTCTCTAAACCTTGTACAACCGACGCGTTGTCGTGAACCAGCAACAACTCAACTACCAGGAAAAAGAAGACAGGAGAGTCAAGAGACTTAAAACAATGCTGAGCGAACTATAAAAAATGACAGATCCACCCAAAACGAAAAATAAAAACGACCGATAAACCTAAAACATGATGACAGCAGACAAAGAATTTACTTATTCTAAAACTGCAAACGCACAGTCATACGGGAAACAGGATTTCAAGAATTAGCTCAACATGTAAACTTGAATGAACTACAGTTTTGGCGAAACAATTGTCATTTAATTAATAAATTGTGGAAATAATCTTTATTATTTCAAAAATAATAAGAAGAGGTTTTTACTTGATAGAAGGATTGTTACAAAATTTAAAAATCAAAACAGATTTATTCTGTTAACTAAGACCATAAAATACCTTACAAGCTTTGTGTGATGAACATAGAACATAGAATATACAATACTTGGATTTTAAATGGTCTCTAATTTTACTGTTTGTTCAACAAGCATACCATAAGGTCTTACGGGTAAGTTATTTATAGTTAATTTTTGTTATTTTTTAAATGTATAAGACGTTAATTTAATTGTAAAAGTTTTTGAGCAAAATTTCCTGAAATTAAAATTTATAGGAGGCCAACAGAATGAATTTGTTTTGATTTTTAAATTTTGTAATAATCCTTCTATCAAGTAAAAACCTCTTCTCATTATTTTATTGTATATATAATAATCATATTTAGGTTTACTCGCATAATATAAATATCATGTGGTTTAATTAAGACCATAAAATACCATATAAGCTTTGTGTGATGAACATAGAATATAGAATACCTGGATTTTTAAAAGTCTCTAATTTTAGTGTTTGTTCTACAAGCATGCCAAGAGGTCTTACGGGTAAGTTATTTTCTGTTAATTGATTTTATTTTCAAATGTGATGTTGGACTGACGAAAACCTTATGTTGATTTCTAAAGGGTGTTTCAGTAAGAGCGCAAGATTTCAATGTTCAATAAAACATGGTTTTATGTAGCAAAGTATTGAAATATTTATTGATTTAGAAAATATACATTTGGGAATTATGTTTGAAACAAAATATTTTGTAAATGGCCTCCACGGCTTTCCTGGCACATGCGTACCTTTTTGACAAAATTTTCAATAACTTTATTGATTACATGTGGTGGTATTTCATTGATACAGCGTCTAATTTTGGATTTCAATGCATCGGTGGTTGCAGGCTTATTGGCATAAATCTGTGACTTCAGATAACCCCACAGCCAGAATTCTGAAGGCATTAAATCGCAAGAGCGCGGAGGCCAATTCTGGTCACCGAATCGGGAAATGACACGATCAGGAGCAAACTCGTGCAATAATGGATTTTGTGGGCATGCAGTTGTAAATCTTTAGTGAGAATTCGGTGAAGAGTGCCTGTTGAAATGTCCAATGGTGGCGAATTGACGTCTCTGGCGAATTGACGTCTCTGGCGAATTGACGTCTCTGGCCTTTCTGTCATATTATCCCTAACTGCCATGATGTTCTGTTCTGAACGACCTCTACGAGCTCGTATCGTATGTTTCACATCATTAACCCAACCAATACTTTCGAACTTTTTGATTATTCTCTTCACAGTAGATGAATTAGGAACATTATTTCGACAGAACATTATACGCACTTAAGGAATAGGTGCAATTAAACTTTCACCATTTTGATAATAATTTTTGACAATCAGGACGCGTTGTACTACTGTGTAATGCTCCATGTTTACTAACTCCTATCTGTCAACTTTCGATCTGTCACGTCATAATCATGTGACATTATGACTGTCAAACATGGCGCGATGTTCTCTTATTGAACACCCTTTAATTATTTTTTGAGGATGTGTTACATGTTTTGGGAAATTTTTGAGGTTACTTATTTAAATATATTAAATATTTCAAATAAATTAGTTTTGGAGAAGTTCGCAAAATTATAATTTGCATTTTTGGAAAGGATTTAGTTTTCATAAATATAAGATCAGAAACAAAATTTTGTCTCCCTCAAATATTTATTTATTAATTTTACTTGACAATTTATATTTGTTGGAGTTTTTTTCCACCAAGTGTAGCCCATATTTCACATTTTTTTCACCGTACTCATAAGGGCCGAAAGCCCGAAACACGTGTCTACGTTTGAGTCCTTATGAGGGTTATGTCCATTAGCTTGTTTCAATTGTTCCAAGCAATTCCTTCCTTATTCCTTTTAGTGTTGGATTTTATATGTCTATTAAATATAAGTAGTACTTATAATACCATAATTTAATTCTAAAAATTTTTGAATAAAATTTGTTGAAATTAAAATTTATAAGGGGCTAGCAGACTAAATTTGTTTTAATTTTTGAATTTTATTATATTATTTAATTTTTGCTCGTCTCTAAATGATACTTCAAATATCTTCATTGAATATAATGATTTCAATACATTCATTATAAGACATCCAAATGATATAATACAATCCAATAAATAAAAATTGTTAACCAAAATCCTATTAAATAAATATTTTGAGTAGACAAAATTTTTTTTCTGCTCATAAATCTTATGAAAACAGATATTTCTCAAAAATGTTTAACATAATCTTAAGAATTTCATCATAAAGCTATCTTACTTAGAATATTCAATATTATTGGATATCTAACTAAGTTACTTTTCATAAAATCTCAAGATATGTACAAACATTACTAAAAAAACAAGTTTTAAGAGAGACTTTCCTTGGTCAGTACTCAATTAAAATTCATATTCAATAATATACAACATCAATAAACAAAAATATTTTCTCACCTTTTAACCATTCAGAAAGCTTCTGGTAAATGAATACTGAAAATTCAAATGGAGTATAATTTTAACTCAAATAAATAATTCTGTGGTTTACCATTGATTGAAAGGCAATTTTTTGTTGATTGATGTTATATATTATTGAATATGAATATAATTGAGTACTGACGGAGCAAAATCCATTTTTGAAAGATATCTGTTTTCATAAGATTGATGAGCAGAAATAAAATTTTGTCTACTCAAAATATTTAATTCATAGGATTTTGGTTAACAATTTTTATTTATTGGATTTTGTTATATCATTCGGATGTCTTATAATGAATGTTTATTTTATATGTGGTTTGATATAAGTGGTACTTATATGACATTAAATCAATTTAATTCCTGAAGTTATAATTATTAAATATAATTTTTTGAAATTGAATATGTAGAAGGCTAATATTAAAATATTTAAATAAGTTTATATACCTTCAATCAAGTATAAACCTCAATTCATTTTATTCTATTAATGATATATAAATATTTGGTTTCCTTAACATTCTTTATACAGTTAGTCCTTGTGCTATAACAGAGGCCATTAAATTGCCTTTCAATCCTTTAGATCAATGGTAAACCACAGAATCATTTATTTGAGTTAACATTACACTGCATTTAAATTTTCAGTATTCATTTACCAGAAGCTTTCTGAATAATTTAAAGGTGAGAAAATATTTTTGTTTATTGATGTTGTATATTATTGAATATGAATATAATTGAGTACTGATGAAGCAAAGTCTCTCTTAAAACTTGTTTTTTAGTAATGTTTGTACATATCTTGAGATTTTATAAAAAGTAACTTAGTTAGATATCCAATAATATCGAATATTGTAAGTAAGATAGTTTTATGAAGAAATTCTTAAGATTAAGTTAAACATTTTTGAAAGATATCTGTTTTCATAAGATTGATGAGCAGAAATAAAATTTTGTCTACTCAAAATATTTAATTCATAGCATTTTGGTTAACAATTTTTATTCATTTGATTTTATTATATCATTTGGATGTCTTATAATGAATGTTTATTTTATATGTCGTTTGATATAAGTGATACTTATATGACATTAATTCAATTTAATTCCTGAAGTTATAATTATTAAATATAATTTTTTCAAATTAAATATGTTGAAGGCTAATATTAGAATATTTAAATAATTTTATATACCTTCCATCAAGTGTAAAGCTCTATTTATTTCATAGAACTTTAATATCTCTTTTTAAATTATCAATTTAGAGAGGGATGTAATGGAAGTTCAAGGAAGGTGTATTTGTCTACCTTATCAATATCTTCATTGAGTATAGGTATGACTTTTAGATGAATTGATTATGGTGCTTTATTTTGTACATTTAATGCTAAATTTTGTTACTGAACACAAACTCGAAAATATTTCATTATAATATTCTTCATAAAATCTCATTTTGTTCAACTTTTCACTTGAAATTTTCCACTGTATTACGTCAAATCTGCCCGTGAAATTTCGGGATTCTACCCCTAGAACGAATTCATCCCTGAAAACAGTCACCGTCGCCGCATAACGGGAATTTTCTATAGAAATAGGGCTTATGTGCCCCGAACAACGATTTCAACTTAATGAGATTCCCGGAGTTGCCTCTCTCTCCCGTATATGACGAGCTTGCCGTCATAATTGACGGCAAAAAAGCAAAAGCGCCCTGACTTTTTGAAATCGACATCCCTCCGGCCTTCGCAGGATTTTCCTGGGCGTTTATCGATATTATTTCCACGGAGAAAAAGGGGGAGTGGCTCTGCTTCGCTTTTGATCTTCCCAAGACAAAAGCCTAACGGCCGAGAAAAACTTTCTGTGCGGAATCTAACGAGTTGCGGTATCGGGGGAATTGCATATTTATATGTGGAAAACCTACGAAGGCTCAACACTGAAGGGTTTTTGAATAAAATATATACTTCGGCTTCATTCGAATGAATGAATTAGTATTCATCCTCCTCAGTTAGTTGCGAACTCGTGGCCTCATAAAAATGCAAGAATTATTCGGTGGTGATACTTTGTTTTTATCAGTATGTAAAACTCCTAGGAATAAGTTATTCAATTCATATTTATTAGATCTGGAAATAAATTAAAATGAGAATGTTTACTTGATAGAAATATTTAAATACTTTGCACCTCGACCCAATACAGCAGAAAAGTAATATGTAGAATATATCAAAAACTTCAAACAAAGATTTCTATCAGGAGGAGAATAGAACGCACGGCATACTCACTGGGGATCAAGACCTATAACTCACAAAGGACGCAATTTGATAACAACTAGAAATCTAGATGTAGTACACACCAACTTACTGACCGACTGATACCAATAAAATCCCAGACATCTTGAACTTTTTCGTCACAAATGATATAAGAAACAACTCCATACAAATAGACTCGACTACAGATTTTGATAACCCTCAGTTCAGCAGCCAAAGACCGGGAGGATAGAGCAAGGCTTACAACAAGTAAGATAGACTGAAACCTCTTTCAAGAAATAACAACATAAAACTAGATATTAAACTAAAAGATTCTAAAGACTTGGACGCAGCTTCAAAGCATATAACCGATGTGATTTTGCACGCAGCAAGGGAAAACAAACCATCTCAACCAGCAGAGAAATCACCGTTGCAAATTCGTGAACTGATAGCTGCGAAAACACAAGCTAGAGGCAGATAGCAGAGATCTCACAACCTGTTGGACAAAACAAAATACAATTGCTTGGGTAGGAGACTTCATAAAAAACTGCAAGAATATTTCAACTCACACATTAAAAACATGGACAACAACGGCAAACATAATATTTGGAAGGCTGCATAAACACAAAAGCCATGTACAACGAAAACCTCCGATCAAACAAACAAATAGAGAATGGAGTGAATCTGATGAGGGGAATTCAAATTTATTTGCAACACACTTGTCGCAGGTGCTCAATCCAGATAATCTCTATCTGCTTGTCAGATGTCTCTTTCCATGAAACCTTTTAAGTCCAAAGAAGTTTTTCACGAGATGAAGAAGTTGACGAACAAAAAAGCATCCAGTTCTGATCTGATAACTGAGGAGATTTTGAAAATCTGCCACAGAAAGCTATAATATTGCTCAATACAATATATAACCGAATGATGAGCATATCTTATTTTGCACTATCTGGAAATATGCAGAAATAATTATAATACCAAAATTAAACAAACCTGAATACGATTTCAGATCATATAGACCAATAAGCCTATTACACAAACTTCTACTAAATCATCAACTAGGATTCAGAGAAAACCATTCAGCAACACATCAAATATACCGGGTAATAAACACCATTTCAACAAGCCTTGAAGAAAACTGCACTGCTGTATTTTGAGACTCATCTTAATCTTTTGACAAAGTTTGAGTAATGGATTACTCTTCAAATTGATAAAACTTGATTGACAGCCCTACTATCTGATTCTGAAATCATACCTATCTGATCGATACTTTGCTGTGAAATATGGCGATGCTTTATCTAACACAATTGAAATTAAAGCAGGGGTTCCACAGGAAAGTATACTGGGTCCACTGCTTTATCTGATTTATACATCCGACATTCCAGAAAAGCAGAACATTACACTAGCCAATTCTGCTGACGACATAGCGACCTTGATAGCCGATGAGAACGCGGCAACAGCTTTCTAAAACCTTCAAGAATATCTGAATTAACTGGGACAATGGTACCGCTAAAGGCACTTTAGCTTCAACGAAACAAAAGATATATATGTCCGCAAGTTGAAATACATGAAAAACAAATTCCAGTCAAAACAGTCGCAAAATACCTGGGTATTCACTTGGACCAACGCCTCACTTGGAAACTACACATTCAAACTAGCAGATATAAATATTTATCAAAGCTAGATAAATCTATTAGCTAATAGGTAGAAATTCGAAACTATCTCTCTGAAATAAGTTATTGATAAAGCCATTATAAATGCACATAGGAAATCCAATTCTGGGGATGTGTTAAGACTTTCAATGTTCAAATTATACAGCATTCATTAACAAATGCACCATGGTATGTTTCTAATTTGACAATACATTACAGACGACTTGTTTGGCGTGAGGAAACTATATGTGTATCATGGCCTGATTTGGACACTGGGTTCTCCGATGGCACGGGCACCTCACAGTATATAATACTCATGCATGTAGCACAAGAACTACTAAGAACGCCACTATCATAATTTCTTTATTCACAAAAAGTCGGACACAACAGTTTATTCCCTTATAGACCAAAATCAGTGAATGAACTCCCCTTGTATCTAAAAACTATGCAAAATAAAAAAGGTATGAAAAAAATTTGAAAATCAATGATGTTAAATATGATGCATTACTTCTCAATTGTATTGTCCGCAGCTTTTTCATTTCTATTATCCTCCATAACTTTTTCATTTGTATTATTTTTATACTTGTTATGTTTTAATGTTGCAGGTTTCAAACTGATATTTGTGTATCCTGGGATGTTTTTTGTACTTATACCATCTGAATAAAACATCTATCTATCTTTATTATTATTTCTAAGCAATGAGAACAAAAATTACTAGAATTAAAAAAAAGGCATAAATAAGGAATTTTTGCATATCTTCGACTCAATATGAAATTAATTGATAATTTAAAAAATGTATTAAAATGCGAGTCGATACTGGATAGAAGTTATTTAAATATTTTAATATTAGCCTTCTACATAATTAATTTCAAAAAATTATATTTAATAATTATAACTTCTGGAATTAAACTGAAATAATGTCATATAAGTACCACTTATATCAAACGACATATAAAATAAACATTCATTATATCATTCAAATGATATAACAAAATCCAATAAATAAAAATTGTTAACCCAAATTCTATAAATTAAATATTTTGAATAGACAAAATTTTGTTTCTGCTGATCAATCTTATGAAAACAAAAATGTTTAACATAATCTTAAGAATTTCATCATAAAACTATCTTACTTATATATTATTGGATATCTAAGTTACTTTGTATAAAATCTCAAGATATGTAAAAAAATTACTGAAAAACAAGTTTTAAGAGAGACTTTGCTTCGTCAGTATTCAAATAATTCATATTCAATAAAATATAACATCAATCAACAACAAATATTTATGCACCATTCAACAATTTAGAAACTTCTGGTAAATGAGTACTGAAAAATTTAAATGTAATATAAGGTTATCTTACAAGTAAATGAATAACTCTGTGGTTTACCCTTGATCTAAAAGATTGAAAGACAATTTAACGGCCTCTGTTATAGCACAAGGACTATCTGTATAAAGAATGTTAAGGAAACCAAATAATTATATATTATAAATAAAATAACATTAATAGAGGTTAATACTTGACAGAAGGTGTATAAAATTATTTAAATATTTTAATATTAGCCTTCTGCATATTTAATTCCAAAAAATTATATTCAATAATTATAACTTCAGGAATTAATTTATAGAATTTTGGTTTACAATTTTTATTTATTGGATTTTGTTATATCATCTGGATGTCTTATAATGAATGTTTATTTTATATGTCGTTTGATATAAGTGGTACTTATATGACATTATCTCAATTTAATTCTTGAAGTTATTATTATCAAATATAATTTTTTGAAATTAAATATGTAGAAGGCTAATATTAAAATATTAAAATAATTTTATACACCTTCTGTCAAGTATTATGTTACTGGATAGAAGTATTCAAATAACTTTGAATTCAGATTTGTATGTGGAAACTTCCACAATGTATATTAAAATATCAAAATAATATCACAATATATATTAAATCAATATAAAACAAAAATAACTGTTCTTTATTGACAATAAATTATCAACAGGCCATCGATCAATATAAAATATTTTTCAATGCCTAGGAAAAAACTTTTTTCACTTTACGACGAAGAATCTCTTGTATTAATATGTTTTATGTCGTGAAGTGGAAAAAGTTTTCTCCTAGATAATGAAATATATTTTATATTGATTATATATATTCTGATATTATTTTAATCTTTCAACACATAATTTTCAATATATATTGTAGAAGTTTCCAGATGTAATTCTGAACTTGAAGAAAGAAATTTTTTTCTTCATTATATACCCGAATAATGAACATTCGCAATCGGACAACAAGAAAACATTTCATTGTCTGTTCTGTACTGTAACACGAATACTTCATAGAAATAATTAAATAAATTAAATGCACACTAACACATCGAGTAAAGATATAAAAGTTTCTAAAATTCTGTGTCAAGCAAAAGACAACGATGCAATAATTTTTCTAATTCTAATTTTTCAGAATGTATTCCTAGAATAGCTGTAGATTTAATTTCTATGAAAATTTCTTCTTTAAATTTTAACTTTAATCAAGTAAATACTTAATAAATTTAGTTTTTTTCTATTTATTTGGTAAGAATAATTTCACTTTGAATTGAATTCAACTACTGCATAATTTCACGAGTTTCTGAAAATTCTGAACGCAGCCTATTTTAACACGTGGTCTTTACTTGTTTTACAGTATTTCGGGATCTTTTCTATGTAATTCGATTTGTTATTGTGTATTTAGTTGATTTAGTTTATTTCTCTGAAGTGTTCGTATAACAAGTATGGATTTTTATGTGAGTAAGTCTTTTGCTTATTCAATTATATAATTCATTTTTTCAGGAAGAACTTTTTATTTTTTAAGGCCGTTCTATTGTGCAAGGGCAATTTTTGTCATTTGTACAATCTGAATAGGTAAATTTTGACGAAGAGGTATGACTCTTTGTGTAAATTTGCAGAGTCTCTATCTATAATACTTGGTCAAATATCGATTAGCAAAAAAATATAAACACACGAAGTTGCCGTCGTGGTCCAGCGGCTACGTTTCCAATTAAATTCTGCAGAATAAACGGTTCGTTCGTTCTACGCAAAAAATTTAATACAACAACGTTGGAAATAGAATAATGCTCTGGTCGGCAGTGAAGTCTGATGATCGATTTCAATACAGTCTTGTATTCAAAATTTTTTGAAAGTGCTCGTTTCAGCTAGCTATAAGATTCAATTTTATCCATACCAGCTTTCTCAGCAGTTAAACAACAAGAAACTATCTGGAATTTATGCGTATCTGTGTATCTTGAACTTGCTTAAACAATCTCCGGAGAGATATTAACCATAATTCCAAAAACCTATTACATTCATACAAGAAAGGATAGAGGAATATGCTGATTTAGAATTTTAATTAGGATAAAAGTGATGCAGATGAAGAACGTTTGTTTTAAAGGCAAAAATCATTACTTAAATGAAACACAGGAAAATATTCTTAATATCCATGAAGTTGGCTCTATTTCAAAGACTTCAAAGCATTAACATTTGAATATGATTTCAGACTTTTGAGGTGATCCGGCGGTTCAATCATAAACTCTTTTCATCAATCAGGCCGTATTTAGGAAATTATACGTCAAACGCCAGCCAGTTGCTCAATTATCATTCAACAGTTTTTCTCAGTAAATAATCTGTAATTTTGATGCATTTCAATCAAAGCTGAAAATCTTACTCTTTGTATCTTTGAATTTGTATCGTACCGCGGTTTGATTAACGCCATACTTTGCTTATTGTTCTAGTATTTTGAAGCAAAAAACAAGAGCAAGTTTATTAATTGCAATGATTAATCTTAATCTGAGTACTGTGGCGGTGATAAACTTTCAAAAACACTTTGTAGGTGGTTATCTCGATGATGAGTTAGCGTTGCTTATCTACGGAACAAGATAAATCGAGGTTAAGAAACTTGAACACTTTCACGATTACAAATGTATTTTTGGATGCCAATACAATAATAATAATAGCGATAATTCGTAGGTCACAGGCCACAGGCGACAAAGGCGATTATATTAATTCCTATAAATATAATAATACGCGATATATAAAAATTAGGAGCAGATATGAAATTAACCTATCTTTTCTAACAAAAAGAGAAAAATAAGAAAATTGCTTGGAAATTTAAATTGTGGAGGTTACAGTTTTAATAAAGGAAATTTAAGATCGAGCTGCTTATAGATAAGGATAGAATGAGCTTTATTTAATGTTTTTGTCCCTTTTTAAGCATAGTATTTTCACAGTAAAATGCACTATGCACATGTGATTGATGAAGAACATGTTGTGTATTCCAATAAATTTTCATGTTTAGAACAAGATGTTTGATAGAAACAAGTTGAAAATGTCATGACTCATTGTAAACAGACAGATTTCAGTGTTTGGTGGCTGCAGACGCACAGGGCAAAGAAATTATTTTCTAATGCAAACAAAAACATCTCTAATCAGACGTAACAGGCTATATTGTGTAACTTCCTCCAACTGGTTGAAAACTCTTGCTCAAATGAATATCTCAAGGTTACTTGAATAAAAAAATTCTTTGAAGTTTCTCAATTGTATTGAACAATTAGTAATAACTGAAGGGTAGGCCTTCTAGGTTTTGAATTTTGAAGAAGTGATTATTTCGAGTCTGGTAACATATCTACCATTCGTATCTTGATAGAAAGTTAGGTTAATAATTGACATTAACAAAATGGGTCGATTTATGCTTGAGCAAAGCTGGGAAATATTAAAACCTCATTTTCAAAGTAGTGAATCTTTAATCCAAACTGATGAAACAACACATTCACGTTCTCATCCCGTGAGCACACTTGAAAATATTGCTGCTGTAGCTCAGAATAAGGCTGAAACTCCATCAACATCAACTGGTTATCGTGCTCAAGAACTCAATATTTCTCGCACTTCTGTGAAGAGAATTTTGCATAAAGACTTCGGTAAGTTCAACTAGTGCAAAGAGTAAAACCTTGTGACCATTCAAAGCGTTTCCATTCCGCTCAATGGGCTAACGATTGCGTGGCCGATGATGAACATTTCATATTTAGCGATTAAGCTCATTTCCAACTCGGAGGACTATTTTTTATGGGGATCCGTTAAGGATAAGTGTTATGCTAAGCATCTAGAAACGATCGATGTTTTTTTGATTTATGAGATTGAGTTCCAAACAATCGACAATGTACGGAAAAATTAGGTTGATCGGATGAGATACTATAGCCAGTTGTGGCGGTCATTTGAAAGATATTGTTTTCCATTCGTAAATATTAAGGTTCCACCTCCCTAATAAACTCACAATTTTGGAAAAATATTCATTAGTTTTTCATTAATAAATAATTAAAAATGCAAATTTTAAATGGTCCACCCCTTACAAGAGAATACAAATGAGTATGAATTCAACACTCGAGTTTGACCTAAGAACAATAAGAACCTATAATGTTCAAGAGTACTCAGGGTCGAAATGAAACATCAATTTTTTGGAACGAAACTATAGGGTGGATTTATTTATTGCGAGATAAAAAGTGAAGTACGCCACTCCCGATTTTACTTGGACACACATTAATGGTCGTATGAGGATGTTTTCTATCGATAATTTCAATAAAACAAAACTTAAAATTCACGCTTACTGATATAATAGGGGGACCCAAAAATTAATGTCGTTTCTGCACATGTCGATATTTGATTGTCATTTGTCAGCCCTTTATGTACTTTGAAGTCGAATTTCGAAGTTATTGTGACTTGTCCACTTTTAAATAATTAAATATATGATTTTTTTTGCAGTTTGGAGTGAAATGGCCCGCCAAATACCAGAAGAGCATATCCGGCATGTGTGCTTTTTGAGTTTCGCAAGATTAGTGCGTCGTACCACGGTTAATTAATCGCAGTATTTTGCTATTATTTCAGTATTTTAAAATAAAAGGCTTATTGATTAATCTCGATAGGTTAAGTGGACTGTATTTTGAATTAGTGTAGCGAAGAGTTTTACTTCAAGGGCAATTGTATGTAGTTATCTCGATGGTCAACTAGCTTTGTTCATTTAATAACCAACGAAAATGAGGAAGAATAAAAGTGAAACACTTGCAATACACTATAATAACAATGATCTATAATCCTTGGTTTACGGTATTCAAACCAAGTAAAAAGGTATGATTATTACACTGAAAAAAATTGAATGAATCTGCCAATCAAGAATATATGGATTACTATACAGAATGTCCCAACGAAAATTTGACGCCCCCTCAGAACTTACAAACGAAGAATTTTCGAAGATTTAAAAGAAACGGGTCAACTTCTTTTTTGGGGGGAACGAATTTCTAGCATGAGTTTGTTCCGAAAAGACCACCCCCATGAAGGTGGCATCAACCCCCAACATTTTTGAATAGGAAAGAGATGTCGAGTTGGTTAGTTTGAAAATTATTCATATTTTGTATACAACCCAGTAAAAAAATTTTCAAAATCGGTTCACTATTCACGAAATATTGTAATATTGAACTTACCGTCCAAAGGTGATGTTGAACAGTTGATCTGCCCAAACTCAAGAACCTAAGAGTTTTCCAGTTCTGTATTAGGAAAAAAGAATTCCTATGACGACATTGTTCCGAAAAAACCACTTGAGGATGGTAACAACCCTCAAAATTTTTCGAATAGGCAGGAGATGTTGGATGTGGTTTAGATGAGAAGTTTCATTTCAACAAGGATGTTTAGAGAACAATAGATGCTTTTTAACTAATCACATCCGCCATCTCTCTCCTATTCAAAAAAAATTGGGGGTTGTTGCCACCCTCAGGTGATTTTTTCGGAACAATTTCGTCATTGGAATTCTGTCTAACTAATACAGAACTTGAAAATTATTTTTGGATTCTTTTAAACTCTTTGGTTCTTAAGTTTAGGCGGTTCAACTGTCTGCTCAACATCCCTTTTTGACGGTAAGTTCAATACATTACTTCGTGAATAGTGAATCGATTTTGAAAATTTCAACTGGGTTGTACACAGAATATAAATAACTTTCAAACTAACCAACACTCGACATTTTTTCCCCATTCAAAAAATGTTGGGGTTGATGACACCCTCATGATGGCGGTTTTATCGGAACAAACTCATGATGGAAAATCGTCCCCCTCAAAACAGAAGTTGACCAGTTTTTTTTAATCTTCGAAAATTCTTCGTTTCTGAGTTCTAGGGGTCAAATTTTTATTGGGACACCCTGTATTAGCATTAATAATCGCAATAGCTTGCACCAAAATATCACAAGCGACGAGTTTGACTATCCAAAAAGAGTGCTTAATGTAGCAAAGGCTTACAGGCGACAAGTTTGACTACCCGAATGATAATGATTTTAGAGTCTGTTCAAAGACTGAACGTTAGAGGTACTCGATGCACTCCTTCTAACAAAAAGATGGAAATTTACGAAAATGATTGAAAGGTCCATTTGTAGGTGGACTGAATGAATAAAATAAATCTTCTTATCGGTTATAGAAAAAAATAATGAGATCAGGTTACAATGCTGAATGCTGCATCGTCGGAATTCTCAAGCGATAAATAAATCAAAATGTTCTACAGACTTTCCATGTTTTCTAAGTGTCGAATAACACTTCAAGTTCGAATGAGAAAACTCAAAACTGATAGACTGAAATTGTCAACATGAAAAGATCTATGGATCAATAAGAAAGAATGAATTATGTCGAACGTATACAGGGCTGCCTCTAATAAGACGGAAGAGTGAATAATGCAATAGTTGCCATCAAAAACATTTTGCGATGTTTATCCAAGTGCATTAGACGTTCCTATAGCCCAAAGATGGTTCTATGGGTTCAGATCCGGCAATTTTTATCTCTCTGACTCCAATAGATCAGGAAGACTAACAACTTTAGTTAACGACATGCGAAGGGCAGAGGTGGAAGCAAATCCATGTCAGACAATCGAGGAACTCTCAAACGACCTTAAACAACCTTGATCGACTATCCAAGAACAATTGCAGCAGATTGTAAAAATGAGCAGAGCAGGTGTTTGGGTCCACCATTATCTGTCCGAAGAGATCAAAGCCAACCGATCCACCACATGCAACGTAATGATTCAACGCACCGTTTTTTGATTGCTTGTTCACTGGAGATTAAAAATGGGTTCTATATGATAATCCAAAACGCAAAAGGCGTTTTTTCATTCTATTTAATATTGTATAGTAAATTTTGATTTTTATACGTCTATTAAATATAAACAGTGCTTATTATTAGACATTAATTTAATTCTTAAAGTAGTTCTGAAAAAATTTTTTTAAATTAAAATTGTAGAAGACTAACAGATTAAATCTGTTTTGATATTAAAAGTTTGTAATTATCTTTCTATCAAGTAAAAAACCGCATCTTGTTATTATAAAAATTAATGAATTGAACCATAGTCGCCCGATATTGCACTCTTGGATTTCCATTTATTCCGATCGCTACAACATTTTTTTAGTAGTAAAAAATCTGAGAATTTAGATGATGTCCAAAATGCCATCTTCAGATATTTTACTCTTAAACCAATTGATTTTCATCGGTCCGTCATTGAAAAGTTGCACACTAGATGGCAACGAAAGTGATTACATTGATTAAAAATAAGAAGTTGTTAATATTTTATTTGTTTGAATTCAATTCAAAAAAGCGATATTTATTCCAGTCCACCTTATAGAAACTGTATAAATTAAAATGACGATAATCGAGCATAAAGGTAGGGATGAATTAATTTTATGGCACTGAAACCGACGGAACGGTTTTCTCAAAATTCGCTTCATAATTTCGTTCGCATCACTTGGCCCATCCGTCCTGGATACGGCACCACCATAATGGTTATTCCGCAGAGGATACCTAATGTCCCATGTATGGATTATGGGTGCTCCCCAGGCTTCCCAAATTGCATGATGCGAGATTATTCAAGAGAATCTAACAAGGTTGTTAGCTCAGGCCTCACATCAGCAAAATTAAACTCCATCGAGGTATTTAATATTTTAATTAGGAGCCATTATACAGACTCCATATTAACCAGTAAAGCGCGAAAGTGCTCTAGTTTCAAATAATAAAACCGAAGATTGCATTTGGTACACAAGATAAGGCACACCTCACAAGAGCAGAAGCGTGCTCGCGCTTAATTGGGCGCCCTATGCCTAACTGTATCAGAACGATCGTATCACTTACGGTTGAAACGATGGAAAAACCTGAGTTCGGATGATATTAACGTGCTACTGAAGTGACTCGATTTAATTCATGAAAATGTATCACATTATCTCCCGTATATGGGTGAAAATCGACTAGACAGCCGTAAGAGGTATGTGGAATTCAAAATGAGTGGCGAACATACTAGGTGCTGTACACGGCGCCATTTTTATCAATCATATTATATTTTTACCTTCAATTCAATAAGTTATGACAAAATATTCAAAAAATAAGAGAGTGTTTCAAGGCATCAATCGTTCTGGACACAAATAGTCCTCCGAAGTGAAATGTACTTCATCGCTAAACATAATTTTTCCGAGAAAACGCGATCCTAAGCTTATGGAACGAAGTGAAAACGCATTGGATGGTCATGAAACTTCACTTTTTGCACTAGTTGAACTATTTAAGCCTTCATGCAAAATTCTCCTCAGAGAAGTGCGAAAAATGTCCAGTTCTTGAGCACGATGACGAGTTGATGTTGATGAATGTTCAGCAATGTTCTTAGGTTTCCTTACTGAACGAGAACATGTACGCGTTGTTTTACCAAACAACGATCCAGTTTTCACGAACAAATTGAGCCACAAATTGCCGTTAAGGCATTTAATTTCTATTGAATTTTCCGCATAAATTTCTAACAGTTTTGATAGAGGATTCACCCCTTTGAACATAAGTTTTTGATATTTTCCAGTTTCGTTCAAGCGTAAATCGACCCATCTCGTTAATGTCAAACATTAAACTACTCTTTTGTCACAACACGAACGACAAAAGTGTTGCCAAACTCGAAATAACCACTGCTTCAAAATGCAAACTCTAGATGGCCCGCCTCTTATCTGTAGTTTGGGATTTTAGGCCGAAAATGGTTTTAAACGACTATGATAGGTTCACTGATGAAGAATCCGAGGTCGAAAGAAATTCCGTCCGTAAATAAGCTAACTTTCGAACGAACAGTTTGGGATTTAAATATCTGAGTGAGTTCATTAATAGGCAAGATCGGTTAAGAAATTTCACATTTATCCACATCTGAAAATTTTCATACATATAAGGAGTATAAATAAGTTCGTGCGGTTTTTTCGAAAATTGGAGCATTATTATGAAAATTTGACAGCATTGGTAATTCTTCTGGTAGTTGGTCCTGCATTTTCCCGGTCTACGACACTTTAATCTAAACCATTCAAAAATCTCACATGTTCTTTAGAACCCTTAATGGGATAACAGGCACGCAGAAATGCAAATAAACGAACGCTGCTTCAACATTAGGAGTAGAATTTGCCTGCCTCACAATATAACTTCGAGTTCAATCCCATCCTGGCACCCTCGATAGTCATATTGCTACAGTCTGTCTTCAGCAGCCACCCTATTCACTTCTCCGCAGTCACTCTTTGCTCTTGGAACAAGTGAGTTCTATTCAACTATCTCTCTGCTTTTTGGAGAAGTAAGTCCTTTATTTCTGCTCGTGAACAAGTGTACACTCACTTTCATTTAAGTCAGTCTTATCTCTCTCGCATTCACTTCACAAATTTAATCTCAAGGAACAAAGTGTGAAGTGAACCCAATGAATGTAAACAACGGTGACGAAGCGGAGCGAACAAGACAATATTTTCACCACAATTACAGATTAAAATTACACCGTAACAATTCCCTCAATTTTGGCTAAAGCAATTCAAAATATGCACTGTGGTATATATATATATATATATATATATATATATATATATATATATATATATATATATATATTTTAGGAATATGAACATTCCAGGTTGGACCGCGTCTACAGTTAATAAGTGTTCGATGTTTCGGCTCCGATTTTGAAGCCATTATTTAGTTGAATTTAGTGATCCAACGCCAGGGCCTTAATCTACCTACTCCCTAGGTCTCATCATCAGTAGTCTCGGAGATCACACTCCAGCAAACAGTTCGCTGGTGTATGCTGATCCGAGAATTTGCATACTAATTGATTAATGTTTAATCAATTACAATGAATTTTATTTAAATTAAACTCACGCAGTTTTTATGTTTCACAGTTTATTCAGAATCCTGACACGTGCTTCGGTCTCTCAACCATCTTCAAAGGAATACAAAAAGTAACTGAATTTAAAATTGAAGAAAGGTCCCCTTATTACACTTCGGACATCTATGTATTTTTAAGGCGCATGGAAATAACAGCATCCAATATAGGGGTGTTCCCAAAGAGTATTTGGGAATTTGTTAAATTCTCCTTTTTGTCAATGGCTTTTCTGATTGAAATAATCTCCAAATAGTCCATCAATTCGCCCTATTTTACATTGTGTAGTAAAGTAACATCTTTCTTATTAAAAAAATATTATTTTCTATACAGTGTTCTGCAGAATCGGTTGATTTCTAGTTTTTCAAAATAGACATCCTATGTTCTTTGATTCTATGATGTGAACATCGGCATGTCTGTCCTATATATACATTCTGTCAAGAAAGTACCGGGAATTATCGATTTAAATCTGGCGGGGCAATGAGGCAGGTAAAAATTTTTTTTCCTAGGTTGGTACCACTGTCCTTAATTACTATGCCAAGCTTGAGCGGGATCTGTCAACTAGTGTGTTTGCAACAGCTGATTAAGTCAGTCGATGTCAGAGTGCGTGCCGATTTTTACTATGGGTGATTACGTTGAGCAAAGAATTTGTTTAAAGTTTTGTGTTGCAAATGAATTTTCGTCTGCCTATGCATTGAAAATGTTGCAAAAGGCCTTTGGTAATAATGCTCTATCGAAAACTCGTGCATATCAGTGGTACAGAGCCTTCAAGGACGGTCGTGAAGTGGTCGAAGACTTGCCTCGTTCCGGACGCCATACTAGCTTGAGAGAGATAGCACATGATCTTAAGATATCCCACGAGTCCGCACGTACGATTTTGATTGATATTTTGGGCATGAGAAAGGTGGCCGCACCACTCGTACCGAAAGACCTGAATTTTCTTCAAAAACGTCATCACGAACAGGTTGCTTCAGACATGCTGGATCGCTGTAATTCCGATTCTACATTCATGGAACGCATTATAACTGGTGATGAGACCTGGGTTAACGAGTACGATATGCAAACAAGCCAGCAATCATCGGAATGGGTGGCAAAAAATGAGCCGAAACCGAAAAAACCACGCCAAAGCCGCTCGAAAATGGTGAGGCTCATTGTTTTCTTCGATATCCGTGGCGTGGTGCACTACGAATTCGTTCCAGAGGGTCAGACGGTAAACAAGGAGTATTACCTAGGCGTTATGAAACGTTTGCGTGAGCGTATCCGTAAGAAGCGACCAAATTTGTGGGCGAACAACTCATGGATTTTGCATGACGATAACGCGCCTTCTCACCGAGCTACGATTGTGACTGTCTTTTCCGCCAACAACTCAACAAACGTGCTTCAGCAACCACCGTATTCGCCGGATTTGGCTCCCTGCGACTTTTTCCTCATCCCAAAACTAAAATTGCCCCTTCGTGGCACCCGTTTTGAGTCGATTGAAGCTATAAAACAAAATTCGGTGCGAGAGCTAAAGTCCATCCCGGAAAGCGCCTATAAAAAATGTTTCGATAATTGGAAGTGCCGTTGGCATAGATGTATTGGAGCAAATGGAGCCTATTTTGAAGGCGACCCAATAAATTTTGACGATTAAATGTAAAAATATTGTTTTAATTAAAAATTCCCGGTACTTTCTTGACAGAGTAGTATAGCATTACAATCATTATATTCAATTCTACAGATCACGCTTTTTGATAATAAATTTGGTTTATTTGTAAACGTTGTTTACCTATTCATGATTAAATGGTAGTCATTGAGAAATACAACTGTCAATGTCACAAATAAACAGTGGCTGCCATGTGTGAGTAATGTCGATTTAAAAATGCGGCGTTCTTATTGAAAGACCCTTTAGAGTTTCAAAAATTTTGATATATATATATAAATATAAAGAAATATATATTGTTATATTCACCATAAGGCAATCATTGCAATTCAACTTATAAATTCCAGATTTCTTGGTTTTATTTATTTCATCTCTATTATTTTTTATATGAATTAATAATCAATAAGTTAATAACTAATGAGTTAATAAATTTAATTAATAATTTGATCATTCATAATAAGGACAATAAATCTGGAGTTCATAAGTTAACTTGCAATGATTTTCCTATGGAGTATGTTGGTGAAACAGATAGATCCTTTATCCCAATTTATTTTACGGCCATTTGTATTCCTTTTTCTGAATCGGTATTTCCGAAGATTGATGGTGATTTGTAACCCATTTTTCGTATATTTTAGCATCTAGATTTCTGAATTTTTTTCTTGAAAATATTCTTTATTTTTTTATACAATTGAAATTATTCAACAGTTTTTCAATACAACTAAAGAGGTTGCTTTCAAATCTGAATGATTCCAACGACATTTCCATCCATTTTGTCATCAATTTTTATCATCCTTCGCATCACGTAGATCCTTCAGTTTTGTATAAAGCGACTAAACGTACATATAAGAATAATTGCACCTTCTCGGACTAAGTGCCCCAACTCGATTTCATGAAAAACTTGTTCCACATATCCATCCGATAATTTCCTTGCGATATATAGGTGTAGATATAGCCTAAATTATCGTTCTTTTGGATCGATTCTAAAGAAACGGAATATAAAGACGTCGGGGAATATGACCCCATTAACCTCGAAATTGGGCCAGATGAGGTAGTGAGAGGGGGATCGTAATATTTGATAGGGCGAAATGAGCAATCAGCTCCTTCGATCCTTGTAAGTCACAGGAGTGAAATATGCCCTTTCTCGGTATGGCGAAGTGGTAATTGCCTGATGAAATCTTTGGCCGTTTTTTTTAACTTGTACCCTTCTCAAGTTCAGTTGATCGATAAATGGGCTAACATAAGTTGTATACTTCTAAAACTATATTCTCTGTTAAAAATAGTCGTTTGAAGTTTGGTTTCATTGAACCTATAAAAGCTTTCTTCTTGGTAGTCAAGCCCGTTATCAATCTTGTCTACAAAATTTAAAGCATATAGACAACTTATGTGGACTATAAATTAATTCAGTCCGATTTCAAAAGATGACTCCAAAAACATTAAATTTTTAAATAGTAACAGCTGACTGCCGCAGTTTTAGACAGATTGGACATCTGCCGATAACATCCAGTTTAAATTGATTTGAGATTCATATAAAAAATTTTTTGCATGTGGAAGCTCAGGGTTACAATTCTCCGTTGCCATCGACAAGAAAATCAACACCAAAGCTGAACATTTATGGTTCGAAAGTTATGCTGTGTACCTGGTGGAACCATACGGGCGTTCTCTACTACGAGCTTTTAAAAACTGGTGATTCCATTACGGGTGATCGTACAATTGCAATTACTTCGTTTGAACCGTGCAATACGAGAAAACGGCCGGGACAGGCATGATGAAGTTATTTTTGTGCCAAGGAACTTACGTATGTAAAGCAGATAGAGTTTTCAAAACAAGACAGAAATGGCATCTGACTACAGACAAAAAGTCGGCCGTCTCTAACTATATTAAAACTGTAAATCACCATACAGATAGAGGCAACCTCAAAATACTTCATAGATGTCGAAAAGAGTAAAAAATCGATTTATTAGATTGTTTGGAAATGAACAAAGTCCATAAAAATCCCGATCCTCAAACACTGAAGTACCATTTAATCATTCCCCCTATATAGCCCAATCTGTAATCCTATACATAATGATTTTATGATAGAAATGCGTCAATGTATGACAATCTCATTGAATAAATTGTGAATATTAGATAAAATATAGTGTTATTTTCAATACATAGTTCGCCTCCCCAATTAAAGAAATTTGCAACTTCAATACCAATAATATTGGTTTATTTATCTCTGTATCTGTATTGATTACGATTCATGAATAATATAATCGATTACAGAGCTGCCATGATCATTAGCTGCATAACAAGAAATTTCAGGTTATTGAATTTTATATACGGTTCGTCAGAAAAAAGCAATATTTTCAATTAAACGTATTAAAAGGAAAGAAAAATTATATTCCGATTAATCATTACTCTCAGGGAAATGAAAATATGATTTAAATTTCATTATAATTAGGGAGTGCAGGGTTGTATTTGGAAAATTTACAGTGTTTCAGTGTGAAAACAAAATTCGTAATTGAATTAATTTAACTGATTTGAAATCACAATTAGTTTAAATACTTTGAAATTTAGGTTCAGAGTTTAGCCCCACATTTCTACGATTTTATTGGATATTATATGAATTTATATCAATAAATACAATTACTCCCCGAAAATTCTCCAATAAGTTCAGTTTATTATTTTATCGAATATTGAGTGAGGTCGAAACAACAATTTTTGGACAGCTCACTCCAGTTCTACAATGAAATTTTGAAAATTTACATAACTCCTTCAATTCTTACGGAAGCGACTCTTTTTTGATGACATGTATCTCGTTCTATAAGAAACTGAAGTGTTGTTTTTTGTTTGTTTTTGGATATATTTTGTGAACATTTCGATTTTTTGTAGATGAAACCTTACTGAAGCATATTCGCAGTTTTATGGTTCTAGAGGATAATTATCAAGGCCATGGGTAGAAGGCAGTTGTCAATATAAATAATGTTCACCGAAACTTGTGAATTATTAATTACAAATAAAGAATTTACTGCAAAGAGTAGAAATTCTGGAAAGACTTGTGGTGGATGATAATTTATAAGTGAGTTATTTATTCAAGTGTATCATACGTTATCTCCAGCAGAGTCCGTTTTCCTTAGGAATTTCCTTTTCGTGACCTCAGCAAAACGAAACTATCAGGTAACATACAGGGTCGGCATAATGGGTTTCATAGCTCTGAAGTTATTGAACCAAAAGTTCCTCGAAATAATATTCCAATTTACTAAGTATTAACCAGTGAAATGAAGATGAACACATGTGAACTATAAAACTCAAAGAAAATGTATGTCAAAGTGTATCCTGCCAGTTTAAAAAAATAATAATATAAGGGTGTTACTCTTTTAGAGATATCTTTGTGTAACAAAATCCTTGATAGTTTACCACTTACAGCAGTTCTTTCTGTGCCACACTGAGTAATTTGTTCACCTCCATATTAAAAATATACTTCAAATATTTTAGAGGGAAAATGTGACATTAATTTTTGTTAGAAGTTTCAGGAAAGATACTTTCTTTACAGTACTCATTTCAGTAGATAATGGTTTTCAGCTATATTACTGCTTCAAATCATATTAATGAATAACCTATTTCATGGAAATTGTTGAAAAAATATAAGTGATTTTCTATGATATTCTCATCAAAATGGGAATTTTTCTAGGTTACTCATATTTAATATCACCATTTGCAGTAATGACTGCATGTTTAATTTAAAATGGTCACCTCCCTCACGTAAATCCTGTAAGGAAAAAGTTTACTTCTGTGTTTCCACTGCCTAAGTTTGAAGGTTGACTCTTTATCATTGCTTATATGTTTTAAATGTACTTTGTTCTTCAAGTCACTCCGATAATAAATATCCAAATATTTAGGTGGTGTGATCGAGAGCGCTACAAAAGTTCTGATTCACTGAATGGGATGTATAAGATTATAAAGTGCTATTACTTAACGACCGCACTGTTATAAAATCCCAGAGAAAGAAGTAAACATGAAGATCCCTCTAAATGTGAATATCGTTGTATTGTATTCAATTGCAACACTATGATAAGAAAGTGAGATGAAAATCAAGCGTGTAAAATTGACAAGTGCTGGTGCATAAAGCAATATATTGTTGTAGTGTTCCTTATATGGGTAAATATTAAAAAAATTGATATTGAAAAAATACAAAATGAAATTGAATAAAGCTGAAATATTAGGGTAAAGGGATTTTGGATGAAGTGAAAGATATGGTTATTCCTAAATCTACAAATTTGTATTATGACTAATATTGACCAAGTGTGAGCTGGGCCTGTGGAGTTTGACATGATTCGATTACTACCCACCATGAAAAAACACCGTATATCCCAATATACGCAGCTCACATATAAACGCTCAAAAAGCATGAGTCAGAGTCACCAGTCTCAGTACCGCTTCAGATGATCCAAGACAAAAGTTTCCAACCGTAAGCGTTCTTGAAATGGCTCCTGGGATGTCTAATTTCCCGTGTCACATTCTTAAGCAGTATGTAAAGCATATAAAGTATGGTTCTTCTAGTGGTAAGGATCAAACGAGGTTTCGTATTCACTACATTGCAAAGCAGCTGAAACCTGGTAGGGTATACAGCAGACAAAGGAGAAATCAGTTCTGGATGTTTATGGTAAAATATAAGTAGTTTCATCGCTTGGAGTTGAAGTGTGAATATTTTGGTGCTGCTGAAAAGTCGCACAGTTGGAAAATGGCGAGGTTTTCGAAATATATTTTTTATAATTGTCCTCTGCAGGTCAAGAGCTTTTCGATATGAGCGTGTACAGCTTCGCCCCAAACATGAATACCATATTACAGAATTGACTGCACTAGAGCATAACACACAATATTGGCATGTTTAATATCTAAAACTGATCGAAGCTGATAAAGAAATTGTGTGAACTTCATGAGTCTGCTGCGCACTTCGCTGATATGCCATTCCCAGCTCAAAAAAGGATGACTTCGAGGTAGTTATATTCTGTAATGTGCTAAATAGAACTACATGAGCATGACCTTTCACATCGTTAGTTCGTATGGATCTTTAAATAGAGAAGTTCAGAATTCCTTGAGCTCGAAACAACTATATATTTAAATTTTCTGAGGTTGAGTGTTAGAGTTTTATCTTTAAGCCAGTCATCAATGAGATTTAAAGCGTAACATACAATCTAGCTGGTAAACATAGGTGAAACATCAAGTTTATTTTTACCAGGAAAAGCAGCGGTTCGATGAATCAAGAGAATAGAGGGATCATTAGTAATATTTTGCAAGGCAGGACACCATCGCAACGTTAGACCGCCATATGTTTTGCGTTTCGGTCAGTTAATTTTTTTATTTATTTATTAGTTTTACAAAATTAACATAACGGTTATTACATGCAAAGACTTATATCTATTAATATAAACATAACAAAGAAACAAAAAGACAACAAATAACAATATCACATACAAATAGGGTTTAAATCCTAATACAGCAATAAGATGTACTTGAGCTCATGAAATTCAATATTAAATAGGTAATTTCTGTTATCAATATGAAAGATATCAAATGACACTATTCTGAAGCCAATTTAGTGCACCCTAAACTTCCATTCACCAATCAAACCACAACCAGAGTATTTTAAATAATTTACAATGTTAGATATAAATATCGAGTGTTTTTTAGAGTGATAGAACTTTCGATAGGGATAACTGTGATTTAACAAAAGATAGAAACCATGTTGTTTTGACATTTCCGTTCATTAAGCATTGAAAAATTTTCATGGAAAGACTCAACAACGTTTACAAATTGTTGAAATTTATTTTCAAAATCAGTGTTCTATTTGCCAAACTTATAGAGCACTTCGTGAAATCTATGGTTTACATAGTCGTCCATCAGAACAGCTTATTCGTCGAACTATCGATAGATTTCGGACAAATTTTTCTCTTTCTACTCGATGCAAACAACAACAACAAGACAAAGAACTGTACGAATAGAAGAAAATATTGCTGCTGTAAGTCATAGTGTTAATGATGATCTGTCCATTCACCGACGTTCACAATAAGTGATATCATCATGATAAGTGTGCATCCACCACATGAAAAATTTTGCGTAAAGATCTTGGTCTACACTCATACAAGATCCAACTGGTTCAAGAACTAAAACCACTTGATCATAATAAGTGACGTTTGTTTGCTGATTGGGCCCTAGAACAACTTGAAGTTGATTCACTTTTTTATCGTGAAATTGTGTTAAGTGATGAAGCTCATTTCTGGTAAACAAGCAAAATTGCCGTATATGGAGTGAAAACAATCCTCAAAAAGTTCTGCAGGTCATTGCATCCTGAAAAATGCAATTTATGGTGTGCTTTACATCGGTCCATATTTCTGTAAAAACGATGCTGGAGCTAATGTTACAGTGAATGGTGCTCGTTACAGATCTATGATAAATGATTATTTGTTTCAAAATTTGAATGGTATCGACCCAGAGGTGTTTTGGTTCTAACAAGATGGTGCTACACCTCATGCTGCTACCGTAACAATTGATTTATTGAAAGAAAGATATGGCGATAACATTATTTCCAAAATGGTCCAATTAATTGGCCTTCAAGATCATGCGACATAAATCCACTGAATTATTTTCTTTGGGGTTATGTCAAGTCATTGGTTTATGCTGATAAACCAGAAACAATAGACGCTTTGGAAGCCAACATAACTCGTTTTATTGATGAAATAAGGCCTGAATTACTCGAAAAAGTGGTCCAAAATTGGTCTGGTCGAATGCAGTTCCTCAAAGCTAGTCGTGGTGGACATATGGCGGAAATGATTTCTAAAACATAAATGTCATAAAATTATCTTTCAAATAAAAAAAATTGGTTTCAATCTTAATTTGAATGTGTTTTATTTCAATTTAAAGTTCCGTCACTCTAAAAAAACACCCGATATCACAGTCTGAGTCGTTCTTCTAGTGCACAAAAAACCCAAATGAAAAGTTTCTACCGTTGATATATAAGAGACCATAAATGGATATAGCCCATTTCTTAACATACACATAACCTAGGAAGCACTTTTAAAACTTTTACAATATGAAAGAGGCATACTCTAGATGCTGTCTCACATGAGAAGTATAAAGCTTAATGATCGTTTGAATTTTAAGATCTTTACTATTACGTATAACGAATGCAAGTACTTTCTATGATTTAGTTGTAATGCATAATGAACTTAAAGTTGTCCTGAAAGACAACTCCAAAGCCTTTAACCTCCCTGCACCGTTTAACTTAGTACTTTCCAATGTAGTAGTGTCCAATAAATATCTTCCGGCAAAACGAAACAACACAGCATTAAACTGTATTATAAACTATTTCGTTTTCCGTACAACAGTTCATTTCTAAATTCAAATTACTCTGAAGAGCAATGACATCATTTATATTATTAATGATTCTAAAGAGTTTAAAGTTCCCAACAAACAACAACCCAGAGTAGGTCCGCAGATTCTCTGGGACAACATCAAAATTTAAAAACAGTAGAGGTTCCATTATACCACCTTGGGGTACACCACAGTTAGCAATTTATTGGTAGGCCCAGATATTACCAATTATTTCTCATGGGACTGGTGAGTATTAGTATGAACCGTCGGTTTCTTTATCTGAAAACTATGATCCAGCCTGCCGTATGTACTTGAGCAATCAGTAGATATGACATCATGCTGCTGCTTGCCTAAAATTGCTTCCGATACATGTTCATACAAGATACAGTTAAGACTGTGCATTCATCAGGTAGAAACCCAAGCTGGTACTTTAATTTTGCCATATGTGTAATTGTATTGATATAAGATTGTTCGGAAAGTAATTTCGTTTTTTTCCGACAAAACATTTAATTCTTGATTGTTTCGGTCTCTACTTGACGGAAACTTAATTGTATTTTTTCGAACCCAACTTCACACTTGAGCCGCATATCCATTATATGTTTTGAGTGCTAATATAGCAAGGCTTATGTGTGTAAAAGTTCATTTAATTCTACCCAGTCGTTTTTGGTTGGTGGCCTTTTGAATATGAACAGCAAAAAGCAGCATTTTCGTCGTATTTTAATTTTTCATTAAAATGTACATTAAAAAAAAATCTGGATCTTCATTATGTTTTCGCAGCATATAGATTGAACTTAGGTAGCAAGCTTTGAACTCGTTGTACGTGGTAGGGATGATAATTGTGCCGCTTCCATGGACACTTGATTCGGGTATACCAGCATGGAGTTCTATTATTCGAGCAGAAATTGATGGATCTTCTTCGAGTTCATCTGAAACGATGTCATTATCCATGGTTGAGAGGCGGCTACTGCTGTTACGACCCCCAAACTCTGCCTTCAGTGATTGCGTTGTGTGTTTGGATAAATACTTTGTAGTTGGGGTGTCGGCGATTAGGGTAGCGTCCTGAATGCAGCTTCGCCACAGCTTGAGCATTAAGGACCGCTTCTCCGTAAATTAAGTGGATTTCGGTGTATTCTCGAGATGTACATGGAACGTTTCCTTTCACCATTTTTTTAGCAAAATAACGTTAAAAACAAAAAAGCAGATTAGAATTATACACGTCAAATTTCCCGTTATCATTTCACTCAAACGAAATATATACAATCTAATAGGAAAAACCATGTCCTGGTCTGAAGAAGAATGAAAAAATACGTGAACGACAACCAAGAAGCGAAAGTACACGCGAGCCAGGCAGAGTCAAGTCAAACACTGAAGCATTATATTGTTCTATTGGAACATTACAAAAAAAACTTCAAGTGAATAACTGCGAAATAATTAAACCGATTTTGGCCATGTGAGAATGTAACCGAGATATTTGGGACCCAAACCTACCCTAAAAGTGTTACATCTATTACTCTTTCCTTACGAAAATTAAAGTGTTCACGAACATTCCAGACGGAATTACTTTTTACCTCGGATTCTTCATCAATGCGTCCAACCTAGTTCTTTAAGTTCATTTTCGGCTCAAAATTCGATGAAAATCAGAGAAGACTGTTACTTCTGCATTATTCCTCTATTCTGTAATTAGGCTTTAATTCACTGAAACAAGATACAACAAATACAAACCTAATTTATCCTTATTTCTTATTTCATTCATTACAACTTGATATGAAAATCAATTATCATTAATAGGAAATATGAGCTATGGTAATAGAAAGTTCTACAAATCAAGGCAATGTAACATATGTCTTTATACGTTCCTATACTCAAAGAAACTCGATGAGGTTTTGTTGATTCAAGTAAAGAAATGTATTGTATGCGTACAACGAATGTAGATACGGAGAAGATTTATTTTTATGGTATCTATTATTTTCAAAAATCCCAACATATTGAGTTTAGGACTTTCATTTTCAATGTGTAATATTTCATCATTTTCGTCAAAAATATGTCCACTTTCCAACAACTGATTTACGTATGTTGAATTTTGTTTCTTATTAATATAACATTTTTCGTATTTCCTCATTATTATCTGGAATGATGATTAAAGTGAAACAACTTAATTTCCGCTAATTCATTTACTTTCACAACAATTGTTTCGTCATGACAACATGACTTCGTCAGGTGAGTATGGTACTACAGTACCATAATCCAGTATGGTACTACTACAGTACCATACTCACCTGACGAAGTCAGGTTGTCATGACGAAACAATTGTTGTGAAATTAAATGAATTAGCGGAAATTAAGTTGTTCCACTTTAACCATCGAGATGTATTTCCGACAAGTAGAGACCGATACAATCAAACATTATCTGGAATGATCATCCCCTTTGTCCGGTATATACATTCAGGCAATTACTACAGGCTTATTTATAAACTCCTGATTTCGTGTCCTTAGAATTAATATCTCTTTCATTCCATGAAATTATCTAATAGATTATTGGTATTATTTAATATATTCGAATTTTTGAAATTCTGGTTATTTTTCTTCTCATGGGACATTATTTGGGGTGAATGAGTTTTGTTATTGTTTTTCTGTGTTCCGAGTACAAATAGTTATAGGTTATACGTAACAATACGTTGATCATTTCTGTTTTATTTTGGATACTTTAAAGCTTACTGCAAGTTTATTCGTTCCATGTTTTATCTTATTTTGGTTAAGTTGAATTTTGATCTTGTTATATATTTGAATCTGAATTCAATACATATCTGATGAGGCCATATAGGCCGAAATAGCTATCAAATGTTCGAGTACTCATTCAATTATTTTTATTTTATCCTTTATTTTGATAATTTTAGATAATTTTGAAATAGTGGATTTTCTTTTATTTGTATGTTAATGTACATACTTATATAGTTTTTGTTAATACATTTGTATTAATAAATTTCAAGTCGGGATGTAAAAAGATTTTTTCCGGGACATTGAAAAATATTTTATATTGATTATATATAAGGATATCGATTTGATAGTTTTTGTATATAGTTTCAATATATAATGTAGAAGTTGGAAGATATAATTCTGAATTTAAATTCATTTAAATAGAAAAGAGGTTTTTACTTGATAGAAGAAATATATCAAAATTTGTAAATCAAAAAAGATTTAATCTGCCAGTCTTCTACAATTTTAATTTCAAAAAAATTTTTATTCAAAAAACTTTTAGAATTAAATTAATGTTTACATAAGCACCGCTCATATACAATAGAAGTATATAATCAAAACTCAATATACAATGTCGAATGGAATGAATAAACCAACAAATATAAACAGTCATTTAAAATTAATAAACAAATATTTGAAGGAGACAAAATTTGGTTGTGATCTTACCATTATGAACACCAATTCCTTTTCAAAAACATAAAACACAACTTGAAGACTTCTCAAAAAATATAATTCATTTGAAATATTCGATATATTGAAATATTCAAATAAATTAATTCAAAAATCTCTCAAAACATGCACTATATCTTCAAAAAACAATTAGAATTCCGATAATCTCTTCATCGACCCTAAATATATTATATACGTTATTATATACGTCTATTAAATATGAGCGGTGCTTATGTAGACATTAATTTAATGAAAATTTTCTTGAAATTAAAATTGTAGAAGACTGACAGATTGAATCTGTTTTGATATTCAAATTTTGTTATATTTCTTCTATCAAGTAAAAAGCCTTTTTCTATTTTATTTTATACATAATATGTAATTACATTTGGGCTTGAATAAATCTCATTATGGAATGTCAATGGTTTAAAGAAAAACCTTATAATATCTTAACAGTTTTCTGCGATTTTGTGAGGAACATTATCCATACAATTATCCGGTTACCACTTTGAGGTAAGATATAGTGATTGTTAGTTGATTTTTATATTTTGAATATTAATTAGAGCTGATGAAGAGATTATCGGAATTTTAATTGTTTTTTGAAGATATAGTGCATGTTTTGAGGGATTTTTTAATTAAATTATTTGAATATTTAAATATATTAAATATTTAAAATAAATTATATTTTTTGAGAAGTCCTTAACTCCTTTATTTATTAATTTCAAATGACTATTTATATGCGTTGGTTTATTTTTTCCATTTGACATTGTATATTGATTTTTGATTATATACGTCTATTAAATAAGAGCGGTGCTAATGTAGACATTAATTTAATTCTAAAAATTTTATACATGAATATTTTTTTTTAAATTAAAATTGTAGAATACTGACAGATTAAATCTGTTTTGATATTCAAATTTTAACGAAATATATTTCACATAGATTCTTCAATTTTGATATACCATTGTTATTGTTTGCTTGTATTGAATTATGCTCAGAAGGTAGATTATTTTCAAGTGAAGGATTAAAATAAATATTCGATTATTTGTTTAATGATATTCTTTGTCGAAATTTTCTCATATCACAGGTGTCTTAACTAATCTATAAAGTATACTATCTGATAATTTGTTGGAATATGGATGATTTGAGGTGAGATGTAAGTTGCTGTCTGAATCCAAAAATAACTTTCAAGTTTTATATTAGGGAGAAAGAATTCCGATGACGACATTGTTCCGAAAAATCCACCTGAGTTTTTACTTCAAAAACATTCGATTTTCTTATCGTTCATGATGGGAAAATGTGTGAAACGCATGAAGTTCATTACAATGTACACTATTTTTTTAAGATTCTTTCTCAAATGTGTTTCAGTCTTTCGTTTCTGAATTATAATTGGGTTTGAGACTTTGGATATTCCCTATCATTACTTGCAGATCTGATGTATTCAAATGTATTGAGTTTCTGTTTGAGTTACCCTTTTAAAAATGTTCAATTTTTTTAAGCAATTGCTTAAAAAAATCACAGAATTTAAAAATTTTAACTGAGATGTTCAGAGAACAAAAAAACCTTTTAACTAAAACACATCCGCCATCTCTTTCCTATTAAAAAAAATTAGGGGTTGTTTCCACCCTCAGGTGTTTTTTTCGGAACAATGTCGTCATTCTTTCGGCCTAATAAAGAACTTGAAAATTATTTGTGGATTCTTCAAATCTCTCAGGTTCTTGAATTTGAGCGGTTCAACTGTCTGACGGTAAGTTCAATATCACATTATTTCGTGAATAATAAACAGATTTGAAAATTTTAACTGGGTTGTGTACAGAACATAAATAACTTTCAAACTAACCAACTTTAAACATCTCTTCCCTATTCCAAAATGACAGGTGTTGGTGCCACATTCATGTGGGTGTTTTTTTGAAACAAACTCATGATGGAAATTCGTCCCCCTCAAAAGAGAAGTTGAACTGTTTTTTGAATTTTCGAAAATTCTTCGTTTCCGAGTTTTGGGGGGTCACACCCTGTATGTCTACTAAATTGAAAAGGTGTTTTCTGAAACATTAATTTAAATTCCAAATTGATTTTGGGAAAAAAATTTTATAAAATCAAAATTAAAATTTGTAAAATTTTTATTTCGAATAGAAATTATTTGCCCATAGTAAGGCTTTCGACGTCTATGTTACGAACTGGATACATTTTTTATGAAAATTATGAATATTGAAAATAAAAGTCGTACACTCAATTTATTGGAAACTTGAGGTCAATAAATAAAATAATAACAAATCATTTCAAACGACTAGATAGACCTAAACAGATCCCTCCTAATTAAGATTTTTGTATCACATTCAGGAATTCCCTAATAATTAAAAGTATTTTTCTCTACTTCTCCATATTTCTACACAGAGTTCAGTATTAAAGATCATGTTTCGCATTGTACATTTAGTTTAAAACTCTCCTGATTAAGTGATGGTATGACGAAAATAATCAAACGGAAAATATTAAAAATTAGCCGAAGTAAAAATTGTTTTTCGCTTGTTATATATTATCCTGATACTTCTAGGTCTTCCGTGAACATCGAAAGGTAATTTCGTTTTTTTTTGGGGCAAATGAAAGACAATTTCCGCATAAGTAATAAATATTTTACAGAATAATAGCTGGAATTAATTCACCAGAACCTCTACAGATTTTAATCTAAATGAATCTCATGAATACATTTAGAATTCAATTTTAAAAAACATGTCTTTATTTAATACACTGTATCACTTTATAGACATATATATTATCATAACATGTGGTGGAAATTAACTAATAAAGAATCGAAAGAATTATAAAATGATGATAAAATTATCAGATGAGATTTTGGGTCCGAATGTATCAGGTTTTTTCTCTGGAGAATGTGCTATATATTCTTTAAAAAAGGAAAAAGAAAAAGGCCTTTTTTGAATTATATGTTGAACATTTTTTGGTGATGGAACTTGTGATTCTTTAATATCCATTCGAAACATATATATGTATAAGGTGATGTCGAAATAATTTTATCATTATTTTATATTTCTTTTGATTCTTTCTTAGTTAATTTCCACCATATGTGATGATAATATATATGTCTATAAAGTGATACAGTGTATTTAGTATTACATGTTTTTTAAAATTTAATTCTAAATGTTTTCATGGGATTTATTCAGATTAAAATCTGTAGAGGTTCTGGTGAATTACTTCCAGCTATTATTCTGTAATATTCAAATACTTCTTCGTAGTAATTTTCAATTTATATACTTTAATGAATATTTTATTAAATTATATTAGCCATTCTGGTCCAACACCTTTTACCATCTTTCTGGTAGTAGCATGATTCCACGCTCATAAAATTTTTGGTCTTTGCTGGCAAAATACAGATCCAGGTGATTTTTAACCTATTCTTTTGAGGTAGAAGTTTCACCGTCATAAAAATGTTGCAATGACCAGAACAAATAATATTCCGAAGGCGTCAGATCTGGAGAACATGGTGGGTGTGGCAGTATATCCCATTCAGGCTGTAAAAATTTTTGGCCAGTGACCAAACTTGTATGAGGTCTCTCATTATCTTTGTGGAACACTAAACCTTTTCTGTTGATTAATTCTGGCCTTTTCTGTTGAAGTTTGTCAAGCTGATTTTTTATTTTATTTTTTATTTAGCTGATGACAGTAGACTTCCGAATTAATTGTAATGTTATTCGGTAAAAGCTGAAAAACAACGAATTCTTTAAAATCCCACCTAACAGACAGCATGAGTCGGTTCATGTTTTTTGCTCCATGATCTCTTGCATTTAACATTGTTATATACAACCCATTTTTCGTCCCCAGTAATGATGCGCTTCAAAAACGGATCGTTTTTGTGACGTTTGAGAAGCGAATCACAGACGTTAACGCAATGACACAAATTTATCTCTGTGAGAACATGGGTCACCCATATAACGAGCTTCGAGGTTAAACCCAAGCCTTTCAAGTGGTCATAAACAGTTGAATTCGAGAAATTTAAACTCCCACCGATCTCACGTGTTGTTATTCGCCGTTTTGCATCAACTAATGCCTTTATCATGTCTTTATGATATTTCTAATTATCGTCCCATATCCCTTTTTACGCACTTCATCAAATGTCATGGAAAAATTAATCTTCAATAGAATGTTGGAATATCTAAAAAAAATTTCAAGGTTCACAGACAGCCAGTAGATCGACTGAAACAGCAGCTGGTGACTCAATTAATTTTGTTAACGAATGTCTTGATAACGGATCCCAGGTGACGGGGCTGTTTTTCGATGAATCGAGAGCATTCGACTGCCTATGTTTATTTTGGTAAAGTTGTATAGCTTCGGTTTTGAGGTGTCTTCCTCAATTGGGTTGAGGATTTTCTGAATGAAAGATACTTTTATGTGAGTGTAAGCCAACAAGAATCTGTTGAGTATCCAGTAGAAATGTGTGTGTCCCAGGGTTCTGTCTTGGGACCTCTTTTATTCATTTTGTTCGTCAATGATCTACCTTTCCATGTTATTAATTACTCATCAATATCATCAATAATCTGAACGGCAATAAGACTGATCTTGTGCACTTTCAGCGGCGAGATATGGGTCGCCAGTTGACCTTAAGCCTTCTGGCGAGGGACTTGAAGGGTTCCGACTGTGTTGGTTTTCTCGGTTTGTAGGTTGACGGAATTTTGAGTTGGAAGTATAGGGTGTTTTTTTTTTAGAGTGACAGAACTTTCGATAAGGATAACTATGACTTGACAGAAGCTATGTTTTTTTGACATTTCTGTTCAGTAAGCCAGATAAATTATCATGGAAAGACTCACGCCGCAACAACATTTAAAAATTGTTGAAATTTATTTTCAAAATTAGTGTTCTATTCGCCAAACTTATAGAGCAGTTCGTGAAATTTATGGTTTACATAATCGTCCATCAGAACAGCTTATTCGACGAACTATCGATAGATTTCGGACAACATTTTCTCTACCCGATGCAACAAAAACAACAAGACAAGGAAATGACGTACAGAAGAAAATATCGCTGCTGTAAGTCATAGTGTTAATGATGATCCAGATTTGTCTAATCGTCGAAGTTCACAACAAATTGGACTCTGTTCATCCACCACATGGAAAATTTTGCGTAAAGTTCTTGGCTACACCCATACAAGATCCAACTGGTTCAAGAACTAAAGCCACTTGACCATAATAATCTTCGTTTGTTTGCTAATTGGGCCCTAGAACAGCTTGAAGTTGTTTCATTTTTCTATTGTAAAATTATGTTTAGTGATGAAGCTCACGGCTTTGTAAACAAGCAAAATTGCCGTATATAGAGTAATAACAATCCTCAAGAAGTTCTGCAGGTTCCACTGCATACTGAAAAATGCACTGTATGGTGTACTTTACACGCTGGAAGCATCACCGGTCCATTTTTCCTTAAAAACGATGCTGGAGCTAATGTTACAGTAAATGGTGCTCATTGCAGATCGATGATCAATGATTATTTCTTTCAAAATTTGAATGGTATCGACCCAAAAGTGTTCTGGTTTCAACAAGATGGTGCTACACCTCATACTGCTACCGTAACAATCGATTTATTGAAAGAAATATTTGGCGATAACATTATTCGAGAAATGGTCCTATTAATTGGTCTCCATGATCATGCGACATAACTCCACTGGATTATTTTCTTTGGGGTTATGTCAAGTCATTGGTTTTTGCTGATAAACCAAGAACAAAAGACGCTTTGGAAGCCAACACAACTCGTGTTATTGATGAAATAAGGCCTGAATTACTCGAAAAAGTGGTCCAAAATTGGTCTGGTCGAATTCAGTTCCACAGAGCTAGTCCTGGTGGACATATGCCAGAAATTATTTTTAAAACAAAAATATCATAAAATTATCTTTCAAATAAGAAAAATTTGGCTTCAATCTTAATTTAAATGTGTTTTATTTCAATTTAAAGTTCTATCACTCCAAAAAAACACCCGATACCAAGTTGATTCGGTATATAAGAGATTGAGCAGTGCATTTTCCGCCATGAGACGTCTTGAGCATATTCTACCGATAGAGTCCTTAATATGCGTTTATTATTCCTTTGTTTATATAATGTATATTTAACCATCTTCCTAAAAGACTGAAAGTTATGAAGTATAGAAAATTTCAGAGATATTAAAGAGCTAATGCTGACGAATTGTTATTACAGCGTAGATGAATACTTGAATAGCTGTGTACTTTAAAATATCTGAATTTTTGTCGCTTTTTTTCTTGTTTTCGTTTTCTTTCCTCATCATTTGCTATATTTTTTACTATTTTTTTCTCTAACGTGTTCTATATGGATGTATTCTGTCATAAAGAATGAATAAAAAATTGTTATTATTATTATTCATCAGCTTCAATGGGCCTTTCGGAAATTGGTGCATCTTCCACATCAAAATTGCCGGATCGAAATTTTGCAAACCATTTCTGCCACTGGTGTACTGTTAACATATATTCCCCATACGCATCAGTTGATTTTCCTTCTAGCTTGACAGCATTTCTACCTTTTCTATAGTAAAAAATAAAACATGACCAGAATGCTGCTTGTTGCTCTTCATAATTAAAAGGGCACCAACCAAAAACTACTGCGTGTGTAGAATTAATTAAACATCTTCACACACAAGTCTTTCTGTATCAGCTCTCAAAACATATAATGATTATGCGGCCTAAGTTTAAAGTTGGGTTCGAAAAAATACAATTAAATCCTCTGTCGGGGAAAAACGAAATTACTTTCCGTACAAGCTTATAATATGAATTCTGGTATATTGTTTTGTGATTTATCTATTTTAATCCAATAATTTATGAATAAATAAATAAACAGAAATTTACCGTTTTAGGATGGAAATTGCAAATGTCACGCTGAAACGGCGCTTGTGTTTTGCGACAATCAATGCAGTGAAAGAGAGATGAATAAAAAAGGATATACTTCGTTGTATAGTTCAGGTTCAATTCTAACCCCTCATTCGCACAATGAGATCCGTCTCTGTGAAAGGCCAAAGTGAAATAGGGTAGCATCCCTTAGTAACCGACTGCGGCAAGGACGAGTCAAGCACGCTATGTGGCTGTTAGGTATTTCAACTGTCCTGTGCTCGTGAGATATCGCCACAGCCGTTATCTTTATCGTATTTTTAAGTTTCTTACCTAAAGTTGCGACGGTGTACGATGACATGGCAAAATTCGAGTGCGGCGGAATTATTTTCATGTGACCTTTCCATGGCCAAGGTTTCGATTTCACGATATTGTCCGTGTCTTTTATTCGAGAAACTTTTTTAATTAGGGCGTGCGGTTAGATAGAAGAATTCTTAATCTTAATTAGTATCTCGGTTGCCTAATTCTCATTGTTTTCGAATGACACAAAATGCCACGTTTTATGAAAGGAAAATTTTGAAACTAAAGACACTAATTATTTTGGTTTATTTTCTCAGACAATAAATCTTTGTGATCGGCAAGGAAAATTAATTGAGACCTTCGAAAAATTACAGTTTAGTTATAAAATGAATAGATTGCAAAAACCCAATAAAAAATATTACACGAAGGTATATTAATTCACATAAAGACCGGATTATGAATTTTTGTGAACTGTTTCAAATAATTTCAAATATGCAACTGTATCAGCCAGTACTATTGTAATCTAGAGTTTGTATTTTGAAGTAATAGGTTATTTGGGATCTGCCAACGGTTCATTCATTCATGTTTTGACAGAAAGTAAGTTTAATATTTGACATAACGAAATGGCTTGAACAAAACTAAGAAATATCAAAAACTTATTTCCGAAGTGGTGAATCTTCTGTTCAAATTTTTCTTCTGTACAAATTTGGGTGGAAATTCAATAGAAATGAAATGTCCTCACAGCAATTGGTGGATCAATTTGTTCGTGAAATCTGTAAAAAAAATCCGTTCATGTTCTCGTCCAGTAAGCACACATGAAAAAATTGCTGTTATAGACCAGAATATGGCTGAATATCCATCAACATCAACTAGCATTTCTCTGAGGAGAATTTTGCATGAAGACCCCGGTATGAAGGTTTACAAAGTTCAACTAGTACAGCAAGTGCGACGTGTTTCCTCTTCGCTCAATGTGCTAGTCATCATGTTCGAAGATGAGCATTTCCCAAGAAAATTCATCTTTAGCAATGAAACTCATTTTCACCTCGAAGGACTATTTTTTCTGGGAATCCGTTAAGGATAAGTGTTATGCTAACTATCCAAGAACGATTGATGCCTTGAAAAAATGAAATCGATGTTGCCATTCATGGGATTCTGCCCCATACAATCGACAAAGTACTGAAAACTTGGGTTGATTGGATGGGGTACATGAGCCAGTCGTGGCAGTTATTTAAATGATATTGTTTTCCATTCGAAAATGTCAAGGTTCAACCTTCCTAGCAAACCCATAACATTGAGAATATATTCATTCGTTTTATTTATAGCCGATTAGAAAATTGTAAGGCCTAGCCCTTACAAACCTTGAGTCCAAAATGCCTCATACATCATAACAGAGAAAAATTAAATGCTTTTCAAATACGAGTCTGACAACATCTGCAACTTTGAGAAACTGAATGAATGTAGGATGTTTACTGCAACCAAATTGTCAACTATATGTTCAAAAAACATAGAATTATGTTCTGGCAATTACATCAATATCCTAAATAAAGGGTACTCCTACAAACAATTAGTCTGAAGTTTTGTAACATGCGGTATATAAGTATTTTCTGTTTAGAGATGAGGGCACAATAAAATATTTTTATTACTGTAAAACCACCATGTCCCTAGTGGAATAGATTCAATAAAGGTGAATTATGAGGTCGTTCGGAAAGTAATTTTGTTTTTTCCCGACAGAGGATTTAATTGTATTTTTTCGAACCCAACCCCCCAACCCACTTAAGCCGCTAATCATTATATGTTTTGAGAGCTCATATAGCAAGGCTAGTGTGTGAAAAAGTTCAATTAATTCTACTCAGTAGTTTTTGGTTGGTGCCCGTTAAATATGGAGAGTAATGAGCAACATTTTCGTCTTATTTAACTTTTTCACCATAAAAAAGATTAAATGCTGTTCAAGCCAGAAAGAAATTAACCGACGTGTATGGAGAAGATGTATTGGCAGTACTCCAGTGCCAGAACTGGTTTGCAAAATTTCGATGTGGCAATTTTGATGTGGAAAATACACCACGTTCTAGAACGCCGGTTGAAGCTGATAAAGAAATGCAAAAGATGCAACTCGGCAAATAACAGCACGTGAGATCAGTGAAAGGCTAAATTTATCGAATTCAACTATTTATGGGCATTTAAAAGGCCTGGGTTTAACGTCGAAGCTCGATATATGGTTTCCCATGTTCTCACGGAGAAAAATTTGTGCCATCGCGTTGACGTCTGAGATTTGCTTCTCAAACGTCACGAAAATGATTCATTTTTCAAAAACATCATTACTGGGGACGAAGAATAGGTTTTATATAACAATGTCAAACGCAAGGGATCATGAAGCAAAAAAGATGAACCGGCTCAAAGTATTTCGAAATGTCTGTTTGGTGGGATTTTAAGGAAATCGTCTTTTTTTGAACTTTGACCGGATAACACAACAATTAATTCGGAAGTCTACTGTCATCAGCTGGACAAACTGAATGATGTACTTCAACAGAAAAGGCTAGAATTAATGAACAGAAAAGGTGAAGTGTTCCGCCAAGATAATGCGAGACCTCATTCAAATTTGGCCACTCGTAAAAAGCTTTTACAACTTGAATTGGATACATAGCCACACCCACCATATTCTCCAGATCTGTCGCCTTCGGATTATTGTTTGTTCCGGTCATTGCAATATGTTTTGGACGTTAAAACCTTTACTTCAAATCAAGAGGTTAAAAATCACCTGGATCAGCTTTTTTGCTAACAAAAACCAAAAATTTTATGAGCGTGGAATCATGCTTCTACCAGAAAGATGGCAAAAGGTGTTGGACCAGAATGGCCAAAATATGATTTAATAAACTATTTTTTTATTACACGAAAATTGTCTTTCATTTTAAAAAATAAACGAAATTATTTTCGAACAACCCAATAATTCAGTTCAACATATTATTCACAATATGAAATTGAACAATATAACCCTAAATTTTCAAATATCAGTTATCATTCCAGAAATTTCTATCTAATATCGATTTAATCGGTAAGACATCCATTAACTAATCATGAAGTTTCCATCTGCCCTTGATACTAATCATTCTGCAAAGTAATAAGTTATCATCCTCCCTTCAATCATGATCAGAAACAATTTCAATAGGGAGAAATAATCAATATTAGCCTCCTTTCTGAACATCTCCCTGCCAGATGTAGGTTACTTATTTTGAGAAAATGCTCTAGGATTCATCCGTTTATGCAACGAGCACAGGTTGGAATGGGTTTACTAAAAAATTCAAGCGATATATCGCTGAAATCATCATCGAACTTTGAGCTTTCTAAAAATGTCGTGATATATTTGTGATAAAAAGAAAAATTTTCTAAAAAATATTAACTTTATTAGCGAGGAAAATTTCAAATGAAAATCACTTTTAATATGTAATGTTTAAAGTTCATTTAAAAAGTATATAGGCGACAGTATTTTATTTCCACGAAAATATTTGCACTACAACAGTTGTTTCACCACGATGTGGCTTCTTTAGGTATTTACATTTTTCAAAAGGATTTTACGGGAATTGTACCTGTTGATTTAAAGAAATTCTAACAGTGTTAATCTAGAACTGTTACTTTCAACGTGGTCTTGTGGTTCTTGAAATCAATAGGTACAATGCCTGTAAAATTCGCTTGAACACCTTGAGTTTTAACATAAATAGAGGTTAATACTTGATATATATATATATATATATATATATATATATATATATATTGTTATGGTATTATTTAATGAAATTTTAGTAAATGAATACTAATTAGAATTTTGTGAATAAATATTAATTAGATCACCCTTGTATCTAGTAGCTGTTTTCTATGATTCCGGCTAGCTCTTAATATTATAATTTTGAATAATTGAAATTTAAATATTACTAAATTTGATTAATATTTGAGGGAGGGTTCAATTTGAATTTTCTAAAAAGATTGAATTTTTTAAATTATATTTTATGGAAGTAATTTGAAATATTATAATCAGTGAACAATAAGCTAAATCTAATTCTATGTTAACCTAACCTCATCTAAATAACCTAACGTAATTCTAATGTAAACAATGATTGCTATTTCTAATCTTCTTGTGGAAATATTAACTGGATTGAATTTGAATACCTTTGGTAAGTTTGTTCATCAATTTAGGATTGTTCTTTTTTTATTGTCTCTTCTTTCAGGAATAACGCTGGTTTCGTTGGAAACAACACTTCTAGAACGTTCTGAAATTCACAGGCTACTTGTTGATTTTCTTCAATATGTCCAATTCGTTTGAAACTTGTTTTCTATGTGATATTTTTCCATTCACATTCAGGTAATGTATTTTCTGGATTCAATTTCCATTCACAATAACCAAATAATCTTCTTTTTTCAGATGATGATATTTTTTTTTTGGCACTTTTTTAATTATGGACCGACATGGATTCTGCTCTGCATATAATTGGAGACTGCCGACTTTTTCTGTGTCTGCCCTATTTATAGTTTTCAAGAAAAGTTGAATTTCTAAGCTTACTAGCTTCTGTCAAAATTATATAAAAATGATGCTTTTGATGATTTTACAAAATTTACAATATCTCCTGGTTTGAAATTACTTTTGAAAATTAGCTTATTTTTTAAACTACATTTTGATGTATGTTTCATGTTAAACAGAACAGTAAAAGTCTTGCTTTTCCTTCGTAAAGTATTTCAAGTGTCAAAATTTAACAAATTTTAACTTCTAATGCTTATAACTTATAAAATACTTAATATTACTTATGAAATTGATTGAATTTCTTTAGCTTAGATGCTATTACAATACTACTGATGCCTAAACATTTTCAAGGATCTCTCTTACATTAATCATTTGAAAATATCTGACGTAGATGCTATCTTTCATTGAATTAAGTGAATTTTGATCAAATGTGCCCTATTTACATCATTCTGGTGAGTTATATTTAATTTAGCTTGTTCTTTGTCAACAATTTCACTAAAGTTTATATGTGATTCATTTTAATAACAAATCTTTTCAACAAATTCTTCATCAATTTCAAATTGGATATCTAAATTCAAATTACTTCTATTTATTGCAACTTTGGCTGGTTTTATATCGAATAATTGTAAATTGAAATCTCCCTGTGAATTCTATTTATTAACTGTCAACAAGAGTACTGTTTTTTGATTACCGTTCAAAGAATTTTCAATCGACTAGTCGTTATGTATCCTGAATATGCTTTTTCTTCATAATTTTAGCTTGTGAGTATTTTAATGAGTTGAATTATTAATATTTCTGTCAGAATGGTTATTATTTAATTAAATGTGCTCTGGTTATACTCTAACGAGTCAACTTATATACAAAGGTGAGTCTTTTCCTTAATATATTTATGTAATTATTTATTTTAACTGTAAATACCATGACAATATATATATATATATATATATATATATATATATATATATATAAAATATATCAAATTATTTAAATATTTTAATATTAGCCTTCTACATATTTAATTTCAAGAAATTATTTAATAATTATCAAATAGAAAAAGGCTTTTTACTTAATAGGAGAAATATAAAAAATTTGAATATCAAAACAGATTAAATCTGTTAGTCTTCTACAATTCTAATTTCAAAAAAATTTTAGAATTAAACTAATGTCTAAAATAAGCACCGCTTACGTTTAATAGACGTATATAATCAAAATTCAATATATAATGTCAAATGGAATAAATAAACCAACAGATTTAAGAAAGTCCTTAAAATTACTAAATAAATATTTAAAGGAGACAAAATTTTGTTTCTGATCTCACCTTTAAGAACACCAATTGCCTTTTAAAAAACATGAACACAACTTAAGGACATTTAGAATATTATCTAGGACCGAAGAAGAAATTACCTAGAATGTTTTGAGAGGTTTCTGAATTAACTTATTCGAATATTTGAATATATTAAATATTTCAAATAAATTATATTCTTTGAGAAGTCCTTAAGTTGTGTTCATGTTTTTTAAAACGCAATTGGTGTTCTTAAAGGTAAGATCAGAAACAAAATTTTGTCTCCTGTAAATATTTATTTATTAATTTTAATGACTTTCTTATATCTGTTGGTTTATTTATTCAATTTGACATTATATATTGAGTTTTGTTATATACGTCTATTAAACGTAAGCAGTGCTTATTTTAGGCATTAATTCAATTCTAAAAGTTTTTTGAATAAAATTTTTTTGAAATTAAAATTGTAGAAGACTAACAGATTTAATCTGTTCTGATATTCAAATTTTAATAATTATAACTTCAGGAATTAAATTAAAATAATGTCATATAAGTAACACTTATATCAAACGACATATAAAATAAACATTCATTGTTATATCATTTGGATGTCTTATAATGAATGTTTATTTTATATGTCGTTTGATATAAGTTGTACTTATATGACATTATTTTAATTTAATTCCTGAAGTTATATTTATTGAATATAATTTTTTGAAATTAAATATGTAAAAGGCTAATATTAAAATATTTAAATAACCTTGAGTTTTTATGACTTATTCTTCCATTATTTGGTCACGTACCTAACAATGTATTCAAACTCGGTTACACTGAACACCATCAGCCAGTTCAATGTAAATACCTGAAGAAACCACATGGTGGTGAAAAAATTGTTGTAGTACAAACATTTTTGTGGAAATGAAATACTGTCTCCTATATATTTTTCAATTAAAATTAGTTTCCACCAAGTAAAGATCGAATCAATCAAATATTTAAAATATTTATAATTTTTTGTGAAAAAAATTGGCCGAGCAGTGTCCAAGAATGGACCATATAGGTCCTAGGAGGGGACATTTGAGGATTCTGAAATCACTAAATACTGAAGGCTTTCGTTCCCAAAAGATTCTGTGCAACTTGAGTATGACCTTGAGGCTAACTATGAAGTGATCATAGGTGACCGCCACGAAGAGATAGAAAATAAAAACATCTGATATATGATCGGTTCCTAAGGCATCAAGTAGCAGAACTATATGGTCCTGAATATAGGGAGTATAGGGAGTCTGTTTATCCAGATGGTACAAAAGAACATAGAATTTGTATTGCCTCAAATAATCAGATGGCATTGAAGCACCTGATGGCCGTTGAATGTAAGTCAAGGAGTTGTATCGGGTGTTTTTTTTAGAGTGATAGAACTTTTAATTGAAATAAAACACATTCAATTAAGATTGAAGCCAATTTTTTTTATTTGAAAGATAATTTTATGAAATTTATGTTTTGAAAATAATTTCCGGCATATATCCTCCACGACTAACTATGAGGAACCGTATTCGATCAGACCAATTTTGGACCACTTTTTCGAGTAATTCAGGCCTTATTTCATCAATAACACGAGTTATGTTGGCTTCCGAAGGGTCTATTGTTTCTGGTTTATCAGCATAAACCAATGACTTGACATAACCTCATAGAAAATAATCCAATGGAGTTATGTCGCATGATCTTTGAAGCTAATTAATTGGACCATTTCTGGAAATAATGTTATGGCCAAATCTTTCTTTCAATAAATCAATTGTTACGGTAGCACCATGAGGTGTAGCATCATATTGTTGGAACCAAAATACTTCTGGGTGGATACCATTCAAATTTTGAAGCAAATAATCATTGATCATCGATCTGTAATGAGCACCATTCACTGTAACATTAGCTCCAGCATCGTTTTTAAATAAATATGGACCAATAATGCCTCCAGCGTGTAAAGCACACCATACAGTGCATTTTTCAGGATGCAAAGGAACCTGCAGAATTTCTTGAGGATTGTTTTCACTCCATATACGGCAATTTTGCTTGTTTACACAGCTTTTCAACCAGAAATGAACTTCAACACTAATCACGATTTTACGATGAAAAAATGGATCAAGTTCAAGCTGTTCTAGGGCCCAGTAAGCAAACAAACGACGCTTATTATGGTCAAGTGGCTTTAGTTCTTGAACCAGTTGCATATTGTATGGGTGTAGACCAAGATCCTTACGTAAAATTTTCATGTGGTGGATGCACAGAGTCCAACTTGTGAACCTCGACGAATAGACAAATCTGGATCATCATTAACAGTATGACTTACAGCAGCCATATTTTCTTCTGTACGTACCTTTCTTTGTCTTGTTGTTGTTGCCTCGAGTAAAGAAAATGTGGTCCGAAATCTATCGATAGTTCGACGAATAAGCTGCTCTGAAGGACGATTATGGAAACCATAAATTTCACGGCTCTATAAGTTTGGCGAATAAAACACAGATTTTGAAAATGAATTTCAACAATTTTTTAATGTTGTTGCGGCGTGAATCTTTCCATGATAATTTGTCAATGCTTACTGAACAGAAATGGCAAAACAACATGTCTTCTACTTTCTGTCAAATCACAGTTATCCCTATCGAAAGTTCTATCACTCTAAAAACAACACCCGTTTTATTATTTTCTGTCAAATTATGTTTCGAGTTAAAATTCAGTATTCTTCCAGAAAATGTCGGTTTCTGGTACCAATCTGTTATTATTCTGTCCTTTCATTTTATTAGTAGTGTATTTGGGAAATGTAGTAAGTTGTTCTGTGTTTCTAATTCAATGGTGAATTCTAGTCGGGGAAGAATGCTGTTGAAAAGTGATAGGATTTCATCTACTCGGGTCAAAAGGAATAGACGTGACAATGTCATCAACATGTCACTTAAAGAATGGTAATTCAAAGCTTAATATTTCAATAGCTTTATTCTGAACTTCCACCATTACTACGTCGGATGTTACTGTGTGCCAAATTATTGGTATTATCATAACTCTAGACCTAAAACCTGTAAAAAATTATTTAATTATTGTATACATCTGTGAAACAATTCTAAACACAAATAATAAGCCATAAGTACAAATAATAAGCCATAAGTACAGACATGCATACGTTTCGAACTTGTTGGTTACACTGCCTCGATTTGTAGAACTTTCTATTGCCATAGCTCCTTCCTGATGATATTTGACGAATGATATTTAAAATAAAATAAAAAAAAGTTTTTTACTTGATGGAAGAAATATAACAAAATTTTAATATCAAAACAGATTTAACCTGTCAGTCTTCTACAATTTTAATTTCAAAAAAATTTTCATTCAAAAAACTTTTAGAATTGAATTAATATCTACATAAACACCGATCATATTTAATAGACGTATATAATCAAATCTCAATATACAATGTCAAATGGAATAAATAAACCAACAAATATAAATAGTCATTTAAAATCAATAAATGAATATTTGAAGGAGACAAAATTTTGATTCTGATCTTACCACAATGAGCACCAATTCCTTTTCAAAAGCATAAAACACAACTTAAGGACTTCTCAAAAAAATATAATTGTTTTTAAATATTTGATATATTTGAATATTCAAATAAGTTAATTCAAAAATCTCTCAAAACATGCACTATGTCTTCAAAAAACAATTAGGAATCCGATAATCTCTTTACGGCCCTAAATAATATTTAAAATATCAAATTCTTTGATTTTGTGACAAACATAGACTATCTGGATTTTTAAAGTTAGTCTGTTTAAGCAATTTCTGGTTACACTTTAAGCTAAGATATACTGATTCTTATATACTGAATTGTTTCAGCCGTTACTATTTGGTAGTTGATCATAATTAAAACAAAATGTAGAAATTACTATGTTTTACTACCAAAAAATATATATTACACATTTTCTTGTGACTCGAGTTTCGGGAAATGAACTATCCCATCATCAGACAACTGAAGACCTAACAGTGGTACAGTGGTATTTAAACAAAAGTGATAAATATTTTGAATATTTCAACAGATTCTCGGTAATACCTAATAGTGTCACAGAGGTTTACAATCGGAACGTGATAAAAAACCGGGTTAAAAAAAGAGAGGCCTTCTAACAGATATCGGAATGTCTGCAATCGACAAAGAAGGTTGTTAAACAGATGGTACCCATTTAAATATCTCAAATAATTTTTGAGGTTACATAGCTCCGTAGTCATTCATTATTTTTACCATTATTTCGTATATCTCAAATATTTGGATTTAGAAAGCTCCATACAGTCATTCATTATTTTTTACATTATTTTTATTGTGAACAAATTTGAAAATTTCAATAATCAAGTTTCTTTTCTTTTGAATCTACATGTAAAATTTTCTTAAGATTTTCTTTTGTCAGAAGGAATTACTGTTTTTTAAAGAATGAGTGGCAAAAGTTGAATTTTTGTTTACTTTTCATTAAATTCATTTTATGTTCGTTGAAAAAGGTTTTAAACAGATGTTACTTTTTAAATACCTCAAATATTTTCGATTTACATAGCTCCGTTCCGTCATTCATTATTTTTACATTATTGTTATTGTGTGGATAGTTCATTTCCCTAAACTCGAGTCACAAGAAAATGTGTAATATATATTTTTTGGTAGTAAAACATAGTAATTTCTACAATTTGTTTTAATTACAGATTGTTAGTTGATTTTGATATTTTAAATATTATTTAGGCCCGATGAAGAGATTATCGGAATTCTAATTGTTTTTTGAAGATATGTGCATGTTTTTAGAGATTTTTGAATTAACTTATTCGAATATTTAAATTTATTAAATATTTCAAATACATTATATTTTTTTGAGAAGTTCTTGAGTTCTGTTTTATGTTTTTGAAAAGGAATTGGTGTTCATTATGGTAAAATCAGAAACAAAATTTTGCCTCCTTCAAATATTTATTAATTTTAAATGACTATTTATATTTGTTGGTTTATTTATTCCATTTGACATTGTATATTGAGTTTTGATTATATACTTCTATTAAGTATGAGCGGTGCTTATGTAGACATTAATTTAATTCTGAAAGTTTTTTGAATAAAAATTTTTTTGAAATTAAAATTGTGGAAGACTGACAGATTAATCTGTTTTGATATTCAAAAGATGATATTTTGTATAGAATTGATTTATTTAGTTGAAAATTCGGTATGGATTCTGTATATGTGGAATAGTATTCACCATAATCTTTACTGTCTAAATGTGAAGTGTATATCGGAGTGTTCCAGAAGAAGTGACATTTCATTTATATTCATGTTGATGTCGGCGTCCGTACACGTCTATGTCTGTCGTCGATATATGCAGATGAGTCCGGCGGCGACAATAGGAGGGCTCCAAGTGACACTTGAATAGAAAGGAGCAGAATAGGGTTAACAATGTAATTGATTTTGACCATCCGATAACCTTCGAACTTCAAATTGAATAAGGATTCGGATATCTCGGTCAAACAAGCTTTATTTGCTCTAAAGCAAAAAAAATTAATTCTAAAATTTTGCTCCAGTGAAAGAATTATTTAGTACGTTGATTTACCTTTTACAATTTTTCTGTAACGTTAATCAGTTAGTATGCAAATTCTAGGATAAGCATACCTCGAGGAGAATATAGAGATATAAAAAATAATTCGTTTATGTATAGTTAAATATTATGTAATATAGTGTCAATTTTGAGATGTTTCACCCAAAATTAAGGAGATTATTGTTTTGATCTGCAGTTGTGTGTGTTTCGTTACCATTTGTATACCCCAGAAGTGGTGAAAAACGATCAAAATATGTGTCAGTTTCCCGGATAAATTGAAAAATATATAAACCGAATGTTTTCATCTTCTCTAATGTTTGAGATATTCAAAACAAAATTTATTATAGTTATATGCTCTGATTCCATAGAGTCAGATATTCATTTTTCAATCTATCTTATCTGTAAAATATTAGGTCTATCCGATATCTCCAAACCTTTCCCTTAATTTTATTTGAATTTATAAGTATAAAATGTATCATTAAAGGTATTTTCTTCAGTTCTGAAAATGGGTTAGATCCGAAAAATGATTTCTTTCACTTTATTAACCCATAAGGAAATTTTGCTGGATTTCAATCTTCCAGTTTGATGTTAATACTCCGTTTATGAATTTAAACTCTTCAAATCATTTATTTCCAAAAAAATAATCTGATCAAACGCAGGTGGATGACAAGAACACGAGTTCATTTTTTGTAGATTATTTAAAACTATTATATATTATGGCCCAGAATTAGAAAGATACATATTCTGATTCAAGCTGTAAAAATCACCAAATGCAACAAGACTCATATAATTGAATTTGACATCATGATTCACTCACCTTTTGAATTGGTCAATTTTTGAAGACATGTCCATGGGAACAAGGCAGCAGAAGGATCCCTTTAAATATCCATAATGCCGAAACCAGTAATTTTGAAATATTCTTGGGTAACGCTTTCAAGGCATCATGAACGGACGTACATTAAATACTGAAAAAAAAACTTTTATCAGTTAGGGAAACTCGCCTGAAACAGCGATACAATATTAGGAGACATTGAAATTACTCTCAATATATATGTTAACTAAAATACGCCATTCTCAGTTATCAGGTGTTTTTTTTAGAGTGATAGAACTTTCGATTGTGATTTGACAAAAGGTAGAAGCCATGTTGTTTTGACATTTCTGTTCAGTAAGCATTGACCTATTATGGAAAGACTCACGCCGCAACAATGTTTACAAATTGTTGAAATTTATTTTCAAAATCAGTGTTCTATTCGCCAAACTTATATATATCTTCGTGAAATTTATGGTTTACATAATCGTCCATCAGACCAGCTTATTCGTCGAACTATCGGTAGATTTCGGACAATATTTTCTCTACTCGATGCAACAACAACAACAACAAGGTAAAGAATTGTCAGAAGAAAATATCGCTGCTGTAAGTCATAGCGTTAATGATGATTCAGATTTGTCTATTCGTCGACGCTCACAACAAGTTGGACTCTGTGCATCCATCACATGGAAAATTTTGCATAAAGATCTTGGTCTGCACTGGTTCAAGAACTAAAGCCACTTGACGATAATGAGCTTCGTTTGTTTGCTGATTGGGCCCTAGAACAGCTTGAAGTTGATCCACTTTTTTATCGTAAAATTGTGTTTAGTGATGAAGCTCATTTCTGGTTGAACGGCTATGTAAACAAGCAGAATTGACGTATATGGAGTGAAAACAATTCTCAAGGAGTTCTGCAGGTTCCATTGGATCCTGAAAAATTTACTGTATGGTGTACTTTACACGCTGGAGGCATCATCGGTCCATATTTCTCAAAAAACGATGCTGGAGCTAATGTTACAGTGAATGGTGCTCGTTACAGATTGATGATCAATGCTTATTTGTTTCAAAATTTAAATGGTATCGTCCCAGAAGTGTTTTGGTTCCAACAAGATGGTGCTTCACGTCATGCTGCTACCGTAACATTTGATTTGTTGAAAGAAAGATTTGGCGATAACATAATTTCGAGAAATGGTCCAAGATCATGCGACATAATACCACTGGATTATTTTTTTTTGGGGTTATGTCAAGTCATTGGTTTAAACTGATAAACCAGAAACAATAGACGCTTTGGAAGCTATCATAACTCGTGTAATTGATGAAATAAGGCCTGAATTACTCGAAGTGGTGCAAAATTGGTCTGGTCGAATGCGGTTCCTCAGAGCTAGTCGTGGTGGATATATGCTGGAAATTATTTTTAGAACATAAATGTCATAAAATTTTCCAAATAAAAAAATTTGGCTTCAATCTCAATTTAAATGTGTTTTATTTCAATTGAAATTTCTATCACTCTAAAAAAATACCCGATAGTTGCTCAACTCAAAATTTTCCAAAATCTTTCTGCAATATCAAGTTCTGCTGTGAGAGGGGACGTATTGTGAAAGGAATTACACGTATCCAACTTCCAGTTACAGAATTTGAAGTGTATTTACGACTTATTTCAATAAATTATAAGAATTACAGCCTGAAAACAAAATCACCTCCTTCTTCAGTCATCTTGAAAACCACCTATAACCTCAAAATTGACAAGAACTTTCTGGAGAACATTTGATGTTAATAAAAATTTCTTTGTCATCATTTTGAAGAGGTTCGGATGAAATTGCGACTTGCGATGTTAAATGTCTGCTTAGAAAAAAACTGAAAAACCGACTGGATTCTGAACAATCTTTTCATCAAGAAACCCATTCGAGAATTTTCAAATGCGTATATCGCAATGAAGGGATACATCATTAATTTAGAATCATTTATAAAATATGGCTTATTCCAATATGTCCATCTTTCTGTCAGATGTTTTTTCGAACTTTTTTTCTCAAAAACAAACCGTTTACAACCATGCTAATTGTTTCTTCTCCCTTTTATATATAATGTTTTGAAGTCTTTATTATATAAGTTCAGTTTGTTGCTAGTTGAATTTTATTTAGTGTATCAATAATTCGCGAATTTACAAAATCGATTACCTGAGAGGTGTGTACATTTCACCATGATGTGTGTATCAATTCTCCTCTATATAATAAAGGGGAATTTTAAATTTGGACAAAAGAAAAATAATTCCGAGGTCTAGTCGTGCTTTTATCTGCTGCAGCCACCTTTCGTACATTATTTCCGTCAAAAATCGTGAAATTCTAGCTAAATTATCTACATTCCGATTCAAGTAAGTATTTTGCTGCTACAAAGTCAGCTGCAAACTTTCCCCGCCTTCATATAGTTGTAGCCTTTCTAGATATTTCATTATGCTTCTCAATGAAAAATATTCAGCATTAATATGCAAAAATACGGTAGAAGAACGTACTCGGAACTGATAATTCAAAAAGCCCGCTTAGAGTGATTGCCGAATTTTATTTTTATTTTTATCGCCAACACAACCAGACTGAAAGTTTGACCATCATCTATCATTCAGTTTACAGGACTACATTTTATCAATTCGTCCCAACTATGTTTTACGATTTGTACAATAGATGGAAATATCGAAGGAAGAATCTATTTTTAAATTGACATTGTAAATATAAAATAAATTAATCCGGCTGATCTGTACCAAAAATCATTAATAAGGACTATAAGCAAGGGTTATAAAAAGTTCTAGAAATCGAGACAGTGTAACATACATCTGTATAACAATTCTATACTCGAACAAACTCGACAAGATTTTGTAGATCATAGAGAAAAATTGCAGGCATGCGCACGTTTCAAACTGATTGGTTTTCGTCAGAGCAATGTACGCTAGTGACTGCAAATCTGTGCAGTATCTATATTCGCTATACACAGAGATTCCAAAGATATTACTGATACACTAACGCCATCTAAATTATGCAAAATACATACACACAGACTCTAAGATATTAAGAATACACTTACGCCATCCAGAGTATGGAAAATACATACAAGACATACTTTTGCATGTTACTTCAAGTAAAGAAATGTATTCTCGATATGTTCACGTTACGAACGCAGAATAAACATTCCTCATACTCAAATCAGACCATTAATTGCCCTAATGCTCAAAAATTAGGATATTTATGTTAAAATCAATTAATTAGAATCTTTGTGTACGTATATGTTGTACCTGGTTCAAGAACTAAAGCCACTTGACCATAATAAGCGTCGTTTGTATGCTGATTGGGCCCTAGAACTTGGAGTTGATCCATTTTTTTATCGTTAAATTGTGTTTAGTGATGAAGTTCATTTCTGGTTGAATGGCTATGTAAACAAACAAAATTGCCGTATATGGAGAGAAAACAATCCTCAAAAAGTTCTGCAGGTTCCATTGCATCCTGAAAAATACACTGTATGGTGTGCTTTACACGCTGGAGGCATCATCGGTCCATATTTCTCAAAAAACGATGCTGGAGCTAATATTAATGATTATTTGTTTCAAAATTTGAATGGTATCGACCCAGGAGTGTTTTGGTTCCAACAAGATGGTGCTACACCGCATGCTGCTACCGTAACAATTGATTTATTGAAAGAAAGATTTGGCGATAACTTTATTTCGAAAAATGGTCCAATTAATTGGCCTCCAAGATCATGCGACATAACTTCACTGGATTATTTTCTTTGTGGTTATGTGAAGTCATTGGTTTATGCTGATAAACCATAAACGCTTTGTAAGCCAACATAACTCGTGTTATTGATGAAACAAGGCCTGAATTACTCGAAAAAGTGGTCCAAAATTGGTCTGGTCGAATGCGATTCCTCAGAGCTAGTTGTGGTAGACATATGCCGGAAATTATTTTCAAAATGAAACGAGCCCAACGGGAGGACGTTTCAAATTCTCCGTCATTTCAGAAGATGATCTGAGAAAAGCTGTGATAAAGTTGAAACCGAAGAAATCTAATGGTCCAGATAATATTCCCTCCTATATTTTCAAGGGCTGTATTGACTTTCTAGTGGTTCCACTACTGCATATTTTTAATTTATCACTTTTAGAAAATACCTTTCCAGATCGTCTCAAGTCATCTATAATAACACCCGTCTATAAAATGGGACAAACAAATCTAATTGAAAACTACCGGCCAATCAGCATTTTGAATGCCCTATCTAAACTATTCGAAATAATAATTTATAATGATATAATTAAAAATTCCAATATTAAATTCGATATCTGTCAGCATGGTTTTGTAGAAGGGAAATCAACAATAAGTAACCTTTGTTCATTCGCTGAACTTGCAGTGGATGCAATAGAAGAAGGTTTACAACTAGATACGATATACACTGACTGTGAAAAAGCATTTGATAAAGTAAATCACAGACTTCTAATTGATAGACTTGCTAAGATTGACTTTTCGAGGGATGCTTGTGATTTCATTGAATCCTATCTGCATCAAAGAATGCAAGTTGTGAAAGTCGGTGATGAATTATCACAAGATATAAAACAGAGTTCAGGTGTTCCCCAAGGTAGTGTTTTGGGGCCGTTACTATTTCTTGTATTTGTTAATGATCTCCCTGCCTGTCTACGATTTTCCACTGCACTCTTGTTTGCGGACGATTTCAAGCTGTCTAGGAAGGTCTCGAGTTTGACTGATTGCTCTCTACTGCAGGAAGACTTGAACAGTGTGGGGAGGTGGTTCAAGGATAATAAAATGTCCCTCAACACAAAGAAGTGTCACGTGGTCAGCTTCACTCGAAGATCCAACCCGCTAAATTTCAATTATGTAATTGAATCGGAAATTCTTGAACGCAAGTCGGAAACTAAGGACTTGGGTATAATTTTTCAACAAAATTTTAAATTTAATAGCCACTTTGACTTCATCGCCAACAAAGCTTACAAGTTACTAGGTTTAGTTTTTAGAAATAGCGGAGATTTTGATTGTTCCACTACCATTTCACTCTATAAAGCCCTCGTAAGACCTCAGCTGGAATATGCTTCAGTGGTTTGGATGCCGTCAACCATATCTCATATTGACAGAATTGAAAAAGTGCAGAAAAAATTCCTTCGCTTTTTACACCTGAAAAAATACAATGAGTATCCTTTCATGAAGTCATATATTTCCATGTTGACAGATTTCGATATGTGCACTTTAGTTAATAGACGTAAGTGTAACGCAGTTCTTTTCATTTTTAAAGTTGTGAATAATTTAACATTTCAAGACTGCCAGTTTACTAATCTTTTGAAATTTAAGATTCCTAATTTATATCTGAGACTTAGAGATAGGGAAATTTTTTTTGTAACACCAGGTAGTTCATCTCCTATTAATAAAATGATGTCCATATGCAATGAGTTGATTAATAAATCTGATATAGATTTATTCAATACTAGTTTACAAAATGTGAGAAGACTGTTCTCCTAGGTTAAGTGATTGTTGATAGTATTTTGTTGTTCTCCATCTGTAATTACCCATTTGGGTGTTTGTGTAGAAGTAAATAAATAAATAAATAAAAAAATAAATAAAACATAAATGTCATAAAATTATCTTTCAAATAAAGAAAAATTTAGCTTCAATCTCAATTTAAATGTGTTTTATTTCAATTTAAAGTTCTATCACTCTATAAAGAAAATAACCGATATTATGAGTAATCGTTTGAACATGAAACTTATTGCCACTCAAATTGATTTTTCTGCAAAAAGCATAAAGGGCACTGAAGACACGCCAGCATCAGTCAATTTCGTCAACACATTCTTAAAATGCTAACTAGTGATGAGAGAGACATGGGTTAACTCGAATTACCACTTCGAGACATCTTTTAGACTAAAGAAGACAAAAGAGAATTGGCGGCGAATTCGTGCAAAGATCGCTGAAATTGTGCGAAAACGTGTCAATTTTGACCACACATTCATTTAAAGCATTTAAACTGATGCTGAGACCTAGCGTTACGAGTTTTACATGAACACAAGTCAATAATCTAAGGAAAGGTGCCTTCCAACTGACCCAAAAACAAAAAAATCATGTCAATGTCGATCAAAAATGAAGATAATGGTGACAATTCTTTTCGATTATTGAACTCGGAATTCTTACCAAATGTTGAGAAAATGAAAAAATAATATTATTTGATCTTTATATACCATTTAAGAGAACAAAAATTCATGGATTTCGCATTACGATGTCGCACCATCTGGCATGACTATCATTGTAAATTAATTTATGGCCAAAAACACAACGAATCTTATTGGACAACCGTATTCCCCTGATATGGCTTCGGCCAATTTTTTTTCTCTTTCGAAAACTCCAATTACAAAGTCAGAGGGGAATTTGAGGCGATACTGAAGTCGAATCCTGAAAATTGGTTGAAAAGATGATTTGATGATTAAATTTTTCTTTGTCGTGAGTGTATTATTCTTGAAGGGCCTACTTAAATTTAGATGAATAATAAATAATATCATATAAATGATAAAATAATATTAACCCTAAATATTTAATATTTTTCTACAACTAAATTTTGAAATTTCATACAAGAATATGACATTTTGGTTACTCTTCAATACAATCGGATATTAATAATGGATAAGGAAGAGAATATTTGGACGTACCAAAGAAGTTATATAGTAAGAAACTAATTTTAATATCAATATATGATTAATAGGAAGTTCTAGAAATCGAGACAGTATAAAATACATCTGTATAATAATTCTATACTCAAACAAACCCGACAAGATTTTGTAGATCATATAGACAAATTACAGACATGCGCACGTTTCAAACTGATTGGTTTTCGCAACCTTGTCGAGTTTGTTTGATTATAGAATTGTTATACAAATGTATGTTACCATAGCTCATACACCTTATTGATGATTTTTGGTACAGATCAGCCGAATTAATTTATTTGATCAATATATGAGACTTATATGTTTCCACTGAAATCATATAAAATAAACTAAGTAGAATGTCCTACTGATTAATAAGAAGTACCAAGTATTTTAAAATGAAACTTGACCGGAATGTAGCTCTTGGAACGGTTAATAATTCTGGAATTCATATAAAAGTAACAAAGATCAAAAAAATAATGACAATAAATCAGAAGTCTCTAAGTTGACTTGCAATGACTGCACTATGGTGTATGTAGATCCTTTAAGAAAATAATTCACGAACACCAGTGGAGTTATACGTCAGACATTTTAACTCAGCATATGCCAGTCATTTGAAAAAATTTGTACATGATTTCAACAAAAACCATGAAATTATCCATAATGAAATTATGGAAGCATAAGAAATTTGTAGGACAAAAAACTTAAAATTATTCACAACAACCAAACAGATATCGCCAGATCTCCTTTGTTCAATAATATAACAAAATTTGAATATAAAAACAAATTGAAATATGTTTGTCTTCTACAATTTTAATTTCAAAAAAATTTTTATTCAAAAAACTTTTAGAATTAAATTAATGTCTAAAATAAGCACCGCTTACATTTAATAGACGTATATAATCCAAACTCAATATATAATGTCAAATGGAATAAATAAGCCAACAGATATACGAAAGTCATAAAAATTAATAAATGAATATTTAAAGGAGACAAAATTTTGTTTCTGGTCTTACCTTTAAGAACACCAATTGCCTTTTAAAAAACATGAACACACCTTAAGGATTTCTCAAAGAATATAATTTATTTGAAATATTTAATATATTTAAATATTCGAATAAGTTAATTCAGAAATCTCTCAAAACATGCACTATATCTTCAAAAAACAAATATAATTCTAAGCGATCCCTTCTTCGGTCCTAAATAATATTCCAAATATCAAAATCAGAAAACTAACCTATATCCACAACGCACACGTGTAAAGAAATGAATGTTTCAGGAAATCCTTAAGGTGTGTTCATGTTTTAAAAGGCAATTGGTGTTCTTAAAGGTAAGACCAGAAACAAAATTTTGTCTCCTTTAAATATTTATTTAATAATTTTAATGACTTTCGTATATCTGTTGGTTTATTTATTCCATTTGACATTATATATTGGGTTTTGATTATATACGTCTTTTAAATGTAAGCGGTGCTTATTTTAGACATTTATCTAATTCTAAAAGTTTTTTGAATAAAAATTTTTTTGAAATTAAAATTGTAGAAGACAAACATATTTCAATTTGTTTTGATATTCAAATTTTGTTATATTTCTTCTATCAAGTAAAAAGCCTTCCTTTTTTATTTTATTTTATATATAATATAAGGTAAGGTCATTCTGATTTTCACAAATTTTTATTGTTATTTAATACAACAATTGTTTCGTTATCGCATTAGCATTATCAGGTTGGTGGTATCTTACATTTTGAATAACTAAATTTGTTTTCGAAATCGGTTACTATTTGCATTTGAGTAGGTAAAAAAATATTTATTGAGCATTAAAACCAAAAAACGGAATCTCTGTAAATTCCAGCTTATCTGATTATGTAAAACAGGTGGTGAGTTATTTGAGTCTAATTGTTCGTTAAGTACTATCTTTGGGGAATCAGTTTGAAAGGATAACTTTTACTTTCTATCGGGTGTTTTTTTTTTAATGATAGAAGATTGAAGCCAAATTTTGTTTTTGTCTGAAAGATAATTTAATGACATTTATGTTTTAAAAATAATTTACGGCGTACGTCCTTCACAACCAGCTCTGAGGAGCCGCATTCGACCAGGCCAATTTTGGACCACTTTTTGGAGTAATTCTGGCCTTTTCTCATCAATTGCATGAGTTATGTTGGCTTCCAAAGCGTCTATTGTTTCTGGTTTATTAGCATAAACCAATGACTTGACATAACCCCAAAAAAAAATAATCCAGTGGAGTTGTGTCGCATGATGTTGGAGGCCAATTAATTGGACCACTTCTCGAAATAATGTTTTCGCCAAATCTTTCTTTAAATAAATCAATTGTTACGGTAGCAGCATGAGGTGTAGCACCATTTTGTTGGAACCAAAACACTTCTGGGTCGATACCATTCAAATTTTGAAACAAATAATCATTAATCATCGATCTGTAACGAGCACCATTCACTGTAACATTAGTTTCAGCATCGTTTTTGAAGAAATATGGAACGATGATGCCTGCAGCTTGTAAAGCACATCATACATGCATTTTTCAGGATACAATGGAACTTGCAGAACTTCTTGAGGATTGTTTTACTCCATATACGGCAATTTTGCTTGTTTACGTAGCCGTTCAACCAGAAATGAGTTTCATCACTAAACACAATTTTACGATAAAAAAGTGGATCAACTTCAAGCTGTTTTAGGGCCCAATCTGCAAACAAACGACCCTTAGTATGGTCAAGTGGCTTTAGTTTTTGAACCAGTTGGATCTTGTATGGGTCCTTACGCAAAATTTCCATGTGGTGGATGCACAGTGTCCAACTTGTAGTAAACGTCGACGATTATCATTAACACTATGACTTACAGCAGTGATATTTTCTTCTATACGTACAGTTCTTTGTCTTGTTGTTGTTGTTGCATCGAGTAGAGAAAATGTTGTCCGAAATCTATCGATAGTTCGACGAATAAGCTGCTCTGATGGACGATTAGATAAACTATAAATTTGACGAAGTGCTCAATAAGTTTAGCGAATAGAACACTGACTTTGACAATAAATTTCAACAATTTGTAAATGTTGTTGCGGCGTGAGTCTTTCCATGATAATAGGTCAATGCTTACTGAACAGAAATGTCAAAACAACATGGCTTGTACCTTCTGTCAAATCACAGTTATTCCTATCGAAGGTTCTATCAGTCTGAAAAAAACACCCGATGTATGTAAAATTTCAAAATTATGGTTGAAAGTATGTCCTGTTTTCAACAAATGCTTCGAATATGTGCAATTATTTTTGTTATTCGTTTCAAATGTTCACAAATTCTATTTCGGAAAGTTATTTCAGTCTGTTCTATGTAAACTTTCAGGCAATGACCGCACTTTAATTCATAAACTCTCGATTAATCATCTTTGTGTGTAATGTCTTTATTATTTTTAATGAATTTACTCAGGTTTGAATATGTTTTGAATGAAGTTTTTAAATCATATTTATTTTTGAGGTATTTAGCAATTTCTTCAGAAATACCTCTAGTATATTTTAAGGAAATGTATTTAAAATTCCTTTGTTTAATTTATTTTTACTTAGTGAGGTATTTCCGAGAATTAGCCCCAATATATTTTACGGTTATTTGTATCCCTTATCGCATATTTTTTTTATCCGTATTTCTGTAAATTCAGGGCTTTTTGTATCACTCTTTTGCATGTGTTTTCTGATCTTTATTCTCAAAAATTGTTAGAAATTTGTACCTCCCCCTCTTTTCAAGTATTCATAGATATACAACAGGTGAAAGAGTAAGTTAAAAATGTCTATCTGAAGAAGCCACAAAGTTTGCAAAACAATTGTTGTTAATGTATAAATTGTGGAAATATTTTTTATTATTCTACTTAATTGAAGTGAATTTCCATCAAGTAAAGACCGATTCAATTAAATACTTCCGAAAATGATGGACCTAAAAATTATCCAGTGATCCATGGATCCCAGTTCATGGCAAGTGTTTAGAACGCTGTGTGGTACTCTGAACAGAAATATCAATATACCACCTGCATCAAATTTATGGCTCTGGCGAGTAGAATAAAGGTGATTTCGTGCCGTAATGGCTCATAATACCCTTCTGCGGCGGGTTTTGTGTAGGGCTGCAGCAGGGGATTAATGTTTAATTAGATTCCGCATATTGTTACCAGTTGACGTTATGAATTGCGCCTCGTTCACAGGGGTAATTCGAATTGCTTTCCACAGAATGGTGGAAATTATCGCTTCTCTCATTATGTCCTAGTAATTTCATCCTATTGAGTATCTGTAACGAGGGCATCGCTTTCAAATGGGCTTTTTCGTGTTCGAACCGTGGGTTGTCATTGTTTAGTGTTGCTAGTGTATTTTCTGCCAGCTTTTAACTGACTGTTGCTCACTTAGGCCTACTTTGGACAACGCTAGCATTTAAGCCGAATAGTGGGTTTTTGATGGATGCGGTCTTTACTTGATGGAAATTCATTTTCAACTAGTAATAAATAAAATTCAATTTTCACAAACTTTTTATTTTTGAACGACAATATTTTCGCGACACTGTAGCTTAAGTATATTCTACATTTGATACAGTGTAAGATAGTTGTTTGTGTGGAGAGAAGCCGATAATGGCAATAAAAGTTATTGCGGTTGTAGTTGGTTTTTCCATACTACATGAAGATATTCAATAGAGGTGACCTATATTGGTATCCGCTTGTTCGTTCAGGACAATCTTCTGGGAATTATCGGTTTATTTCAAGTGATGATGAGAATGTTAATCTAGACTCTTTGCTCTCGATATGGATAATTTCATATTCGTTATTATTATTATATAGATAATTTCAATAACGAATAAGAAATGATCCATATTGAGAGTAAAGAGTCTAGATTAACATTCTTATCACTTGAAATAATCCGATATAATTTCCAGAAGATTCTCTTGAATAAACAAAGGCATACCAAACACTGTTTTGAGTTGTTCAAAAAATTCAAAAGTGGTGATTTCGACGTGAGAACGAAGAGCGTGGGAAACCACCGAACAACGATTGCAAGCCATATTGGATGAAGATGATACTAAAACTCAGCAAGAACTCGTGGATCAATTAAATGTGATGCAAAAAATTTCCATTAGTATTAAAGATATTCTGAATAAAATATTTTTCATACAACAGACGTGTAATTTCACGAAATACTTCCGATTTTATAATTATACACCTGCTACCCAACGATTGTACTTTTGATTTAATATAGTATACCTGTAACTATTCATGAAGACTTGCTCTTCATCAATTTTGTGAGACAAGAAACGATTTCCAAATAATACGGACATCGTATCCTATACTTCAACAATGAGTGATAACCTGAGTATAAAATGTAAGTGTTTATTCCACGTCAGAATCACAATCATTCATCGAAAAACGTCAATAAGAAAACCTGAAAAACTGGCAAGAAATTGGGAAAAATATTTCAAATAACAATTTCTCACTTCCTCTTCTCCAACAAAGTTATAGAAGAGGCGTCCGAAAGTTTAGTAGGTAAATATTTGTCTTCTTAATGTTATTTCAATATCCGAGAAAGAAGGGTGTGAATGGAATGGAGAGTGTCAACAGAAACGGCTTCAGGAAACTTTCTTTAAAATCATCATTCTGTTGAGTTTTGATATAATATATTGATGTAATTTCATCCAGAAGCATTGTTCGGAATTTCAAGAAGATAATGTTATCAAACATTGGACCTATAGATGAGAAATTCGAATTTAATTGAATTGGACCTTACTTGATACAAATTCATTTCATTTAAATATTTTAATATTTACAGATATATTCTGTAAGCCTTCTACATATTTAATTTAAAAAAAAATGTATTTACTATTATAACTTCAGGAATTAAATCAATGTCATATAAGTACCACTTATATCAAATTACATATAAAATAAACATTCATCATCTTATTAGATAAACAAACTGGTTCATCATCGAGATATAAGGACTCTCGAAGTTAAAATCATCGCTACACTACATTAAATACAGTCCAATAAACTTATCGTAATCCGTCATTGAGATTGATTAATTTACAATTATTTTTTTGTTTCAAAATATTGAAATAATAAGCAAAATACGGCGATAGACTAACCGTAGTACGATACAGATATGTTATATTACTTTCTTGGAGTAAATTCAAAACGTGAACCTGAACCAGCCACACTGTTTCCGAAACATTTATTGTCGTTTACTTAATAAATTTATAGAAATTATCCTTCATTATTTCAGTCAATTGAAATGAATTTAAATAAAATAAATGGAGGTTTAAAGAGAGACTTTGCTTCGTCAGTACTCTATCGTATTCAATAAAATATAACATCACTCGACAAAAGTATTTACTTACCCTTCAATTCAGAAAACTTATTGGTAAATGAATACTGAACATTTAAATGGAGTCTAATACGGCTCGAAATAAATAATTCTGTGGTTTACCATTGATCTCAAAGATTGAAAGGCAATTTAACGGCGTCTGTTATAGCACAAGGACCATCTGTATAAAGAATGTTAAGGAACATATCATGAGTTTTTTGTGAAAAGTAACTTCAAATATCCAATAATATTGAATATTCTAAATAAGATAGTTTTATGATGAAATTCTTAAGATTATGTTAAACATTTTTGAAAGATATTTGTTTTCATAAGAGGGATGAGCAGAAACAAAATTTTGTCTACTCAAAATATTTAATTTATAAGATTTTTGTTAACAATTTATATTTATTGGATTTTGATATATCATTTGGATGTCTTATAATGAATGTTTATTTTATATGTCATTTGATTCTATCAAGCATAAACCTCCATTTATTTTATTTAAATTCATTTCAATGGACTGGAATAATGAAGAATAATTTCTATAAATTTATTGAGTAAACGACAAAAATTGTTTCGGCAACAGTGTGGCTGGTTCACATTTTGAATATACTCCAAGAAAGTTATATAACATATCTGTATCGTACCACGGTTAGTTTTTCGCCGTATTTTGCTTATTATTTCAATATTTTGAAACAAAAAAACAATTGTAAATTAATTAATCGCAATGACTGAATAGGATAAGTTTAGTGGACTGTATTTAATGTAGTGTAGCGATGATTTTATTTTCAAGAGTACTTATATGTACTTATCTCGATGATGAACCAGCTTTGTTTATCTAATAAGATAAACCGACGAAGATGATAAGGAAATTATGTAAAAACTCGAACACTTAAAACAACAACAATTATATTTTTTTATGACTGTACATGATATCAAGCTAAAGTAATGACAATGTGTATTACTACTTTTATAGTGATCGCGATAATCTTGTGTGGAGATACAAGCGGAATACTATCCAAGAGTAATGCAATAATATCCGCAGAAGCTACAAACGACAAAGGTGATTATCACAATGATAATGCAATAATTTGGCCGAAACCAAAAACGAACAGGGTAACTATTTAAAGGTTGGATAACAACTGAAATAAAACGACCAGGTGTTGAATTGAAAAGTTTGTTTTAGCTCCAGTCCAACTTAAAGTCAGTTGAATTGTCAGAAATTTACAAAATATCTAAAGTCAATTACAGTTTACTAATTAAATGCTCAAAATTAGCATATCATCACAGCATCTTAGAAAGTTCTGACAATAAGTGTCAAACAGTTTGGACAACGGTAATTCGGGAGACTGGTAGGATCTCAAATAAAAAGAGTAAAATTCTTTTAACACCGATGGAGTTTACTGTTCTAAACCAATTGAAGTGGCAAATGAATTTGCTCGATACTTTTCAACTATTGCTAAACGAACTATCGAAGAAACATATGCAAGTACGTAATTTAGATTGTGTACAGTCCCCTTTTTACATTGTGAAAAATTTTATTTTCACCCTGTGGATGGCTATGATGTTAGATTTGCCATAAATGCCTTGAAAAACAAAAAAGGGACTGGCAGAATATGCAAATTAATTTCAGAGCATATAATGGATCATATTTATCATCTTATAAAATGGTTCAGTCTGTTCTGGTACTTTTCCAAACCTACTAAAATGTGGCACTGTTCTACCTGTCTTCAAGAAAAATGATCCAGAGAATATTTCTAACTATGGACCTATTTCGTTATTGAGTTTGTTCTGTAAAATCTTTGGGAGAATAGTTTTGGGTCGAATGATGAAGGTTTTGGACAGATTCAACATAATCACACATAGTCAACACGGTTTCAGAACCGGACCGTCAACTGAGTCTGCTGTTCTGTATTTTGTTTATTCGATTCAATTTTCGTTGGATGGGGGATTGATTGTTGCGGGTTTGTTCTTCGATCTCTCACCTGCTTTTGTTACCATTTCACCAGAGTTTTTGATGAGCAAGCTGTACAATCTTGGATTTCGTGGAGTATTCCTGCATTGGAATAAACACTATGTGTCAGATGGAAGATTGCATGTAAGAATTGATGATGTTTTTTCTGATGAAAATGAGGTTGATCTTGGTGTTCCGCAAGGGTCAGTTTTAGGACCTCTCTTATTCATACTTGACATAAATGACCTTTCACATCATATTAGAACAAAAGTCATTGTATTTGTAGATGATACATCGTTCCTTGTAACAGCTGAGAACCTGGAGGAACTCAAAGAATTATGTCAATCACTCTTGGAGGCTTTCGCCTATTGGTATAAGATGAATGCACTTGTTCTGAATTTAGATAAAACACAAGTGGTCAAATTTGGATTAGAGAAAGGGAATTGATTAATTCTGAAACATGGCCATTGTGGTCTGATTTCCGTAAGGGCTACAAAGTTCCTAGGTGTTTATATTGATGAGTGTTTGAGATAGTTTGATCATATCTCATACGTCAGCTCAGTTCTTCCTTTTATGCAATTCGTCGAATACGGGATACTCTCCCACTCACTGCTATCTTGAATATTTATTAAAGCTTGGTGTATACTCACCTGGCATATAATATTTTGATCTGAGGCTGCTCTGTGGATTTCATCAGAGTATTTATAGCTCAGAAACGCATCCTTTGAATGATATTCGCTCTTAGTCCACGAACATCCTGTAAATCTTTATTTATAAAACATGATATACTAACAGCCCCTTGTATATACTTATACAAATGTCTTTTGTTGATCAAGAAAAATGAAGGTAATACTTCTACACTTTCCAACTTTCATATTTGTAGTACTAGAAATAATAGAACGTTATTTGTACCTAAACATAGATCTACCAAATATGAAACATCTGCTAGATATAAGAACATATTTTGTATAATCATCTACCTGATTCAATTAAGTCACTTAATTTGTCTCGCTTCTGTCAGGAAATAAAATCTTTACTTTTAAGTAAATGTTATTATAGTTTGAATGACAATTGTGTTCAATGATTCGTTTTTTCCTCTTTTTTTTGTAGATGTATGCATTATTATGATTTATTCTACACACTGTCGTGTGTCTAAATGGATCAATAAGCACTATTCTATTCTATCAGAAAGAAAATGATTTTACAGTTTATTCGAAAACTAAACTAGGTGTCTCATCCCTTCTAACAAAGAGGGATAAAAATTAACGAAATTCATGATTATTAAGTAGAACACTTTATTTATTGTTTACACAATTGTTTCGTCAGTTACATTTTAACTTCATCAGTTGAGTGTGGTAACTAACTACTTTTACTTAATCGGTCTCCTTGAATACAAATCTTAGTAAAAAAAACATGATAACATGAAGGTTAGTTTTAGGAATTTTCAGAAATTATTCAAAAAGGTTCGATAACGGGGATCGGTTTAAATCTGTCTGATCGTTAAGTAAAATGTGTTTTTTATGATGCCGGTTTATTTCTAGTGCTTCAATAGGTCCAGTCTATTGCATTTGTTCTTTATATGGAGAACTTCGAAATTATGGTCATATCCTGCTTCTTCCGAAAATAAAGAAAAAACTGTTTGAGACCCTGCACCGCCGCCCCTGAGAAAAATATTGTTTGCATTTCATGGAGAAGATACGACCAAACGAAAGCAGGAATGGCGTTAGCATGCCAGAAAAGGGAATACAGAACAGACCGATCGATGGACCTCCGTAAAAGGTTTATTTCACCTTTTCACCATATGGGAGCAATCACTTCCGGTCTACTGAATTCCTCAGAGTTCAAGGGTTACGATAATCATCGTTTAATATTTTCAATAACTAGCAATGTTCACGATTTTTAGATTATATCATTTTAGTAGAACTCAAATGTTTCAAAATAAAAACAATGATATTCTCCAATTGATATTAGGAAAATTTATCGTATCAAACAACAATTGTTTCGCCACACTGTAGTTTCTCGGATTACATTCTGAACTGATTGCAAATGAAAAAGGCTTAAGAAATTTGGTGCTATGTATTGATAACGTCTATTGATCCCGTCCGCTAGGATGCTCAAATTAACTGAAGATATTTAACGAGGTAAATAAAGTTTTCGTCAAAAGTTAAGAATGCTGAATTACTCTGTATTTTCTCTTCAGAAAAACTCCAATTTCTTTTCAAAATATTTATATGTAGAGTGATCCAGATTAAAATAATTCAGAAGATCTTGGAGCTAAAACTAGATGAGGAATACTCTGGCTGGACTATAGCTATTATTGGATGGAATTTGCAATAACATTTAATTCTATTAAAAAGATATCGCGATTCATGGGTGCGTTAACCATTGGACCATACTGTGATATGATAATAATGATAATTGTTTATTGATCCTTTTAGACAAATACATGTATAGGATAGATCAAAATAACAGGTTAAAATAAATCAGAGAGATACTCATGCACATTATAGTAACATCTCTCCAGTAACAAAGATTTAACCGTTTTTTTAGTCTCTAGTACTAAGAGACCTAACACACTGTGGTAGATGATTATATAAAACAATAGTCTGATACATTGGGGACATTTCAAATCTAGATGTTTTATGTATCGGAATGTTCAATATACCATCATTTTTGGTTTTGTAAGCATGATAACTGGATAATTTTTTTATATTTGTTTCATTATCTATAATACAAATTAAACATCTCAATATGAAAATAGAAGCTACTGTAAGAATAGCATGTTCTAAAAATAGTGGTGTACATGAAGGTCGAGGAGATATGTTGAACATCATTCGCAGAGTTCGCTTCTGCAAAACAAAAACTCTACCAACATAGGTTGAGTTACCCCATAATATTATATTGTACGATAAGTGACTATACACTGCACTATAGTAAATGTTTATGAGGGAATTCATGGAAAGTGCATGTTTCACTCTATTGATAGCATATTAAGAGGAATTTAATTTCCTGCACAAAACGTCAATATGTGTATCCCATTTGAAATTCTTATCAATGTGAATGCCAAGAAATCTAGCACTATCTATGGATGCGGTGACAATATCCAAATGTCGAATGATCAGTTGGCGATCATTATTCCCAATTGAAAAGTGTCTTATCAGCATTCAGCATTAGCCTATTTGCATGACACCACTTCGCAAAGCTTTGCACCAGAAGTTCACAACGCATTTGAAGCTCACCGAAGATAGTGGCCGCAACTGCCACTGAGGTGTCATCGGCAAACAAAACTATTTTAAATTTCGGTGACAGAGATTTAAAGTCCAAACCAGTGCTAAAATTGATGAGTATCTTCCGTAAATTTACGGGAAGATCATTAATGAAAAGTAAAAATAGAAGTGGTCCCAGAACCGAACCCTGGGGCACTCCCAAATCTACATTGCGCTCAGCAGAAAAAGAACTGTGAACCTTGACAGTCATAGATCTACCTTCCAGATAATTGAGTAAACATTCTGAAAATACACCTCTGAAACCCAGGTTATAACACTTTTGGATAATAAACTAAAAAGGTAGACAATCGAATGCCCGGGACAGGTCGAAAAATAAACCGTCGATATATGTGCCGTTATCGAGATAATCATATACGAACTCTACCAAACTAATGGCTGAGGTTTGAGTCGAGCGACTTGATCTGAAGCCATGCTGCGCAGGTTCCAGAATGTTAAACTTGTCCAGGTAGTTTTTCATTCTATTGGAAACAATTCCCTCAAACACCTTAGAGAAGTAACTTAAAATAGGAATGGGTCTATAGATGATTATGTTATGTACATCATCTTTTTATGTATAGGAGAAACTATAGCTTTTTTGAGTAAAGAGGTATAGAGAAACATACCTAAGCTAATAGCTCATACATTGCGCTGAGAGGCTGAGCAATTTCGGAACGTATTAACTTTAAAATTTTTGAAGAGATGAAATCAGTTCCAGTGCTCTCATTATTTTTAGTAGTTTTATACTCTCCATGACTTCATTCTCAATAACAGGAGAAAAGAAAAAATTAGTATTTAACATACCACAAGTAGTGCACGAGCAAGATAAAGAGCCTCTATAATAAAGGTTTAGTGAGGTCTCAGTTATGGTGGAGAAATATCGGCGAAGGTTTCAGCCAATACACTGTGCCCTCCAAGTGAAACCCCATCTACCACAAGTGCAATGGGTTCATGCTTTCCACTCTTCCTGCCAGTCAGAGCATTCACTAGAGTCCATACCGTTTTATTTTTATTTTCAGATTGATCAATAAGGTCACCATAAAACTTGAATTTTGTAATTCGAATGAGTGAATAATAGGAGAGTTTAGCTTTTCTGTACATTTCCTGAGTTGACTGACATTTTAAGTTAGATTGCAGCCAGTGAAGATGAATTAAATTACGCTTAGCGACAACAATTTCAGATGTGATCCAAGTATTTCTTCGATTTGGGTAACAAGTGAATTTCACGAAAAGACACAAGATTCAAATGCGTTTCATATTATACCTTCAAAGCATTCATCAACATTTGTGTATTCATAAATATTCTAGAAATAACAATGTGATATTTGAAACACAAAATTATCCAGATTATACTGACTCAAATTTCTGACCATTTTATATTGGTGTTTGGTATTAAGATGTGAACCAGCATAAAATTCCAGAGAAATAGCCTGATGGTCACTAACATAAACCTCCACACAGCAATCCGATGAGTTTACGTTAGTAAGTATATAATCCACTTTCGAGATTGACGTATGGCCAATATTATTAGTAAATATCCTGGTGAGGTCTTTAGATGTCACACTCAAGTCGTTACATTCCAGCATATTGATAAACAATTTACGATTAGTACAGTTAATTTTCAAGAGATCAACATTAAGATCTCCGCATATGAAAATGGTATCAACTTTAGTAAAACAATAATCTAGTGCGTATGATAATCTGTTTAGAAAAGTCTCAAAATTTCCGGGACAGGGTAAACAACTAAACACTAAAAATGCCAAGACGTAAGTTATTCACACTTGCCATAGTTCAACATATTTCGCACTCCATTTTATAGGAAAATGAAGAAACGCACAAATTTTTCACAGCGCCACCAGCTTTGACGTAGATCATCGATCCACCGTGTGCACGATTTGGACGACAGTAGTAGTCAGCTGGCAAATAACCAGGTAATACCATGAGCTTTACGCTAACAGGATTGCACCAGTGCTCAATGACACTCACAACATCAGGATTTTTCTCAGATAAAAGCAACATTGAATATTTAGCTGTAGGAGCTACAATTTTCAACATTTGATCGTGAGAGAATTGTTATCCATAGAGGTATTCAATCTGCCGGATCGTTCACCAATTTTGGCTGAAAAAACCGATGAATGCTAGCCCTGTTCAGCCAATTGGACCCATCAAGAGGTTTTCCGTATTCAGAGCTAGATATAAGCACTTTGAATGATGAATCGCTCTCTGGATATCTTGTTAGTATCCTTATCACAAATGTTTCGAGTTATTGGTGTCTTTCTCGGGGTTGAGATCGTTGAATTTTGGTGAAACAGTTTCCTATAATTTCAGAAATGCGGATTTTATAGCCATATATTCTGGATTGGGGGATGTAGACTGGACGGAAGTGTTTCGCGGTAATTATGTGGATAGCTACTTGGATAGATTTTATGAACAAATATATAAGTTCGTCGACAAATATGTTCCCAGAATTAATATTGATACTAATTTTCCGGCTCAGTAAGAGCACTATAAACCTTATTAACGAGAAGGAAAAGGCTCATAAAAGGTGGACGTTGAACTCTAGAAGTTTCGATTACCATGTTTTCTCTGAATTAAGAGGTAAAACCAAAAAAGCTATTCGGTCCGACTACACTTGTTACATCTCTTCAGTTGAGGATGAACTGCCGGGTAATTCAAAACGTTACTGGCAGTACCTAAATAATTGTCGTACCTCGTTTCCTATTAAAATGATATAGAAACATGAGACAGCTGAAGGTTTGAATGTACCCAACCTTTTTACGAATAACTTTAGTAGTGCTTTTCAACCATACGAACAGAAGTTTTACAATGTTTTCTCGTGTGTCAGCAATTCTGATAATATACATGAGATCAGAGTAACCGAAAATCGGGTTCTTAAGATTCTTTCTGGGCTGGATGAGAATAAGGGTGCAGGTCCCGATGGATTACCATTCTTTTTCATCAGGCGGTGAGCTGAATCGTTAAATATTTCCCTTACTAGTTCAACCGATCGTTTATGCAGTGTGAATTGGTTCCAATTCCGAAAATGGGCGGTAATCATAATGAGGAAAATTATAGGCCCATAAGTAAATTAGGTATTTTAAGCAGAATCCCCGAGTTTTTCTTTCGTAATGGTATCATGAATTCAGTAAGATCTCTTATTATTCTTAAACGAAGACTTGACTTGTTCCTAAAAGATCTACTGTGTCCAATCTGGTCCTTTATCGAGAGTATATTTTTGAAGCAATGGACAGTCAGATACAGGTTGATTCTGTGTACACCGAATTTTCGAAGGCGTTTGATAAGGTTGATCATAACATCTTGATGAAAAAATTGTCTGAGATAAGTGTGCATGGAGACTTGCTACGTTGGTTATCTTCATATCTCCATTGTTGCCGTTAACGGATATTTTTTATTATCTTTCTGTGTGACTTCGGGGGTGCCGCAGATGTCTATCCTTGGGCCTCTTTTATTTATAATTTATATTAATGATATAAGTGGATGTTTTGAATTTTGTGAATTTTTGATATTTGCGGACGATGTGAAGATCTTTTTCCTTATAGCTGACGCTTTGGACTGCTTTAACTTCCAACAAGACTTAAATGCATTCAATAATCTCTGCATCGAAAATAAACTATTTCTCGACTTGAATAAGTGTAACTGCATAATATTCAGTCGTAAACTAAAGATCAATCAGTTTGACTACTATTTGTGTGATAATCGTTTACAGCGTCGACATGACGTGTGGATCTGGGTGTGTTATTTGATACAAAAATGTTGTTCGGTTCACACATCTCTTATGTGGGGACCAAAAGGAGCCAGATGCTGGGATTTGTGATGAGATCTTGTAGAGATTTAACTTCCACTAAGCCCTTGAAGGCGCTATATTTTGCCTTCATTTATACTAGGTTATCTCATGCATCGGTTGTTTGGTCACCACAATATTAGGTCTACAAGCACAGATTGGAGATGGTGTAGAAAAAAATTTCTGAGATATTTAGAATATAAGGTTACAGGTAGTTCCAATTTCATGGCGAGTATGACTAACCTTAGAAAAAATTATGGGTTCGTCTCATTGGAAAACTGTCGGGAACATAACGATGTTATGGTTTTGTTTAAATTGTTGAATGGTTACGTTGACTCTCCAGCTTTGCTGTCCTACGTGAGCATTCATCTTCCATCTAGACTGTTAAGAGGTTATGCTGTTTTTGAGGTTACGTTTCATAAAACAAATTTGAAAAAGCACGCTCCGGTCAACAGAACCATGAAATTATATAATTCTAAGTATAAGGATGATGATATATTTTTCCTGTCAGTTAGTTCATTCAAGAGGAAAATTAAGCTTTTAAATTAAGATTTCATATTATGTTGAGTTTCTTATGTATTGTAAGTTTCATTTTCTTATATTGGTGGAATGTATAAATTTAGAGTTGATCTGATGTTGCACATATTGTAAAAGTTTTTGTATTCTGTCGTGGATGTCATTTTGGGCTTATGCCTGTTGATATCCTATTTGACCAATAAATAAATAAATATTTAAATAAATAAAGTGGGTTTAAGAAAAATATTTGATAATAAAATAAATATCTGAATAAATGAAGTGGGTTTAAAAAAAAATATTATAATTGATAAAAATATTTGATAAACACACTGTTGGTCAAACAATTGTCGTTAATTAATAAATTGTTGAAATATTTTCATTATTTCATTTAGTGTAAACATTTCAGTTTTTTATATCTAAACGTAGTACTGCATAAATACGAGTACTTGTTTGAATTATGTAATTCAATCATAATTTTGTGAGAGAAACAGTCGTGCTTTCAAAATTAAACAATTAAATGAAAATATTCGGTGACAATTCTGATAAGACGCTGTATCAGAAAGAAATTCGAAAACCGAAATTGTTTTGGATAAAAAATCAATTTGAATTTCCCAAAGGAGTCTTCTATTTCTGTATTTGCTTTTTTGCACTTCGTATATAAACCTTGAAACGAAACATTCAATTAATATTTCGAACTATTTGTTAAGGAGCATGTTTTCACCAGTCGGTCATTAAATAAATTGCAGCGGTTAACTTGTTTTTCATGTACGAATTTATCTGAATCGGATCGAAATGATACTTTCCACATTATAATGTTCCTTTCACAATGCTCATAACAATGACTGAAATTGTGAACGTGCATTAAACCTACATTTTTGTATGTTGAAGGTGATTATTACGGTTGGAACAAATTACCTTCGAATATTTTTCGTGCATGTATCTGACGTAAAATTTGGTCTTTGTCCTTTGATAAATTTGATGCTGGTGTGTTATCGAGAAATAAAATTCGAATGTAATCTTTTTTGGGTGTCTCGATCGATATTGTCGAAAGAAAAATAACTTTTAAAAAGTTAAGTAACAATTAGTACGAAACAATTTATTTTACAATAAATAAATCACTTGATGGGTCTACTACATATTTGGGCGACTTATAGATAAAAGTTATAGGACTGCCGACTTGGCATAAGGAACCTTAGTATACTGGTAAAATTATAGTGAAAAAAATTAACTGATATTATAGATAACAACCACACTGCACAAAAATTGAATTGGATATTCGACTTTCTGTGCTTGAATCAAATTTTCAGGATTGCTGTACATATCACGTGGAGAGATATATAGTGGTCTAGAAAGAATCCAGAAAAAATAAAGCTCCATTGTAATTATTTAGTATATATTTTTTATTCTTAAATTAGAAAATTATAACAAAATATTCATCTTATTTACTTATACAGCCTCCATTTAATTGTCAACATTTGACTAAACGTCGAGGTACACCCGAAACTAGGTTACCTCCATAATTTTCGGTGACGGTACTCCAGAACTGTGAAACTGACTAAATGAAATCATCTTTTTTTTCTAGCGCAGCTCGTTCAATTTCAATCTTCATTAGTCCCCATATGTTTTCAATGGAAATAAGATCTGATGAAGCTGCTGGCCATGAAATGGTTGTCACTTGGTAGTATGGCATCCTACATTATCCTGCTGAAAAGTGATTTCCACCCGTTCGTAAACAATTTTCATCAGATATAAAGACATTATTAAAATTATCTTCTAGAAAACGTTGACAAAATTCTTTTTTGAAGGTGTCATTATAGAGATTTTTTTTTGGTTTCTGTACTACATCAGTTCGGCAAGTTACTTTAAAAGTTAGCGCATTTATTAGGGATTCTAAAATGGTATAACACTTAGTAAATGATTTCTTAGATCGGTCAAAAACAAACAGTTTCGAGCAATTTCTTCGAACTTTCTAAAAATAATTCTAGTAAATCCAATACTTTAATAATCTCGTTTGAATGAGATGGGGTGAGTCCTTCCATAATGTGTGAGTGAGACAAATAGTGTCGCCACTATTTGGTATTGGCACGCGTAAACGCAATACAGATCATTACCCTACGCCCTTTGGTCTACTGCGCATCTTTCCGTATTTAATCGTGTTATTTGGGTACTTACGACATTCGGCTCCGTTTATTTGATTTGTTTGTTTATGATTTGGATAGTTTTGATCTCTTTACGGCAAACTTTAATTTTACTTGGACTAAACTATGATTGTGTATTGCCATCATGTCTGTGTATATCACAGGAATATGCCAACATGAACCTCATTTATGGGGAATGCAGATGTAACGCTAGTGCAGCTTCGAGATTGTATCGCGAGAGATACTCTAATGCTAATCATTATCAAGATCATCGAGTTTTTACGAATGTGCACCGTCTACTCTTCACAGCGAGCCGAATTCCAAAGAAAGTGGATGATGAAGGAAGAATTTCCTTGCCTTACAACGATATTGTGCTTCAAGCAGTTGAGGAAGATCCAACTACTTCGCTACGTGAAATTCAGCGAAGCACAGGACTGCCCAAAAGTACAGCTCACCGATTATTGAAAAAACATAAGCTCCACCTATATCATGTACAGTGAGTACAATCTCTGGGATTTTGAACTTCAGATTGCGTTTTGCCCAACCGAGAAGGCCCACAATTCTTAGAAAAAATGTTGTGGCCAGATGAATCAACATTTAAAAAAGATGGTTACATGAACCTACACAATTTATGTGAGTGGCACGTAGAAAATCCGAATTTAATGAGACAAGATAGATCTCAATATCGTTTTAAAGTGAACATGTGGACTGGAATTTTGAACGGAGGAGTCATAGGACCTTTTGATTTGCCAGAGGTTTTAAATGCTGAAATTTATTCAGATTTTCTACGAAATCAGTGGTCAAATTTACTTGAAGACCTGCCACTTAGTATTTTCAGAGAAATATAATTTCAGCAACATGGCTGCCCAACGCACTATGCCCTCTCAGTTAGAGAATATCTAAATGAAGAATCCGGGCAGATGAATAGGGCGATATGGTACAATCTCGTGGCCAGCCCATTCACCTGATTTGAATCCCTTAGATTTTTTTACTAGGGAGCAGTGAAGGAAAAAATTTATCCGAAACAAATTGAAAATGTAGCTGAGCTTCGGGAGAAAATTGGGGAAGCAATGCAATTCGTCAATAACGGCAGATTCGCCCGTCTGATATCCCGATCTTTTTTAAGAAGATGTCGTGCATGTATTGCGGCGGAAGAAGGGCAGTTTGAACATCTTTTGTGAATTTATTGAATCTTGTCATAAAACTAAACTGAATTTCTTTAAGAGAAATCTTTTTTCGTCCAATCTAAAGAAAATAGTTAATGTTATAGCATTTCAGAATCCTCCTTAAATGTGCTACCTTTTGAAGTAACTTGCCAAACTGATGTAGAACATTCTTTTTTCAGTACAGTCAATTGAAGTTGAGTGAAATTTTTCATTTTGAATACTTGGTTCGGCAAAAAGTGACATTATTTTCCAAGATGGATCAATTGATAGAATTGAAGATTACAGGTTATAGAAGCACTACTTGGGATAACATAGGAAAACTAAAATTTTAAAAAAGTAAAACATTGTAGCAACAGGAGTTCAAAAATCATCACAAGGTGTACATTTTAGTGAATAAAAGAAAGTGCAATATAATTTGAAAAATACAGGACTTGGACTTTCTTTTATATTTTTCTGATGACTATTATGACTTAACTTGTTACCTGATTCCGGCTTGAAGTCGACTTCTGGGACACCTGTGTATATATATTATATATACATATTAATATAAGTCATAGATGAAGTTTTTCTATCAAAAGTTGAATCGCCCAGTATATCTTTACAAAATACCATGCTATTGTCCACCTTTGGAAATAATATACCTATTCTTCAATTAAAACCCGATTTATTTTTTGCCTCGCGGAATATGCTGAAAGCTAAACCTTCTTTTATGATGATTAAGTCTCAGTGAGTTGAGAACACAGAAAGAGTTTAGAGCTTTTCACCCATTTCCCCATATTTCTTGCCTAGTTTCATGTAAATATCACGTGAAATGTTCAGGCCGCAATTCCGCCTTCTCTGACAATTAACCGAGAAATCCACTTTTTCTCACGCGATAGTGATAATTTATTTTCGAGCGAAGTGTGCGCCATTGCCATAAGTCCATAAATTACCTCTTTGACGTGACTAAATTCCATATTTGATTCTTATGGAAATTTCTGCCCTCCTCGGCATTACTTAGTACACAGATGTTAATTGTTGAGTTGACCCCACAGAAGATTAAGGATGAAAACTTGGAAGAATGTTCCAAAAATGATAACCCTAGGCTATTTCTCAACATGACTAATGTTTCTTCCGTGCTGAATGAACTATTTGTGGCATTTCTTATCAACTTCCGTAAACAGAAGTAGAGCAATGACGACCGGATTAAACAAGTAAATTATCCATAAAGTGACTTTAAACTTTTATTGTACTAGTTGGAAAAAATAGAAAGGTACTGACTTAACGTCATGAACTTTGGGGCAACTGCTATTACCCAACTGAATTTGAAAGGATTTGATGGAAATACCCTTCTTATAATAGGAAAAATATTCCTAAAGCCCTAACACGTACCACTTTTCAATAACTCAATAAGACCATTTTACATTAGCAAGTAGTCAATTCTATGAGGGTACAGTTAAAATGGATGCATTTTATAACAGGAAAAATCCTAAATTGTGTTGTTCACAATATAAGACATAAAATTAAGATTAAAAATCAGTCTTCTGTTGAGTTTCGAAGTGAGTGGTTCGCTGTGTATAGATAAGAAAGTTAAAAAATATAAATAAACAGTATTGTAATTTTCACAACAATGTTCATGAAACAACAATTTTTTCACCATATCGTTGTATTATGAACATTTTTGTAGAAATTAAAAACTCTCTGCTATATCGTGTTTTGTTAGAGTGATATAACTTTAAATTGAAATAGAACACATTCAAATTGAAATTGAAGCCAAATTTTTTTTTAATTGAAAGATAATTTCAGGGCATTTATGTTTTAAAAATAATTTCCGGCATATCCCCACCACGACTAGCTCTGAAGAATCGCATTCGAGTAATTCAGGTCTTATTTCATCAATAACACGAGTTATGTTGGCTACCAAAGCGTCTATTGTTTCTGGTTTATCAACATAAACCAATGACTTGACATAACCTCAAAGAAAATAGTGGAGTTATGTCGCATCATCCTTGAGGCTAATTAACTGGACCATTTCTCGAAATAATATTATCGCCAAATCTTTCTTTCAATAAATCAATTGTTACGGTAGCAGCATAAGGTGTAGCACCATCTTGTTGGAACCAAAACACTTCTGGGTCGATACCATTCAAATTTTGAAACAAATAATTATTGATAATCGGTCTGTAATGAGCACCATTCATTATAACATTAGCTCCAGAATCGTTTTTAAAGAAATATGGACCGATGATGCCTCCAGCGTGTACAGCACATCACACAGTGCATTTTCAAGATACAATAGAACATGCAGAACTTCTTGAGGATTTTTTCACTCCATATACGGTAATTTTGCATTTTTACATAGCCGTTCAACCAGAAATTAGCTTCATCACTAAACACAATTTTACGATAAAAAAGTGGATCAACTTCGAGCAGTTCTAGGGCCCAATCAGCGAACAAACGACGCTTATTATGGTCAAGTGGCTTTAGTTCTTGAACCAGTTAGATCTTGTATAGGAGTAGACCAAGATCATTACGCAAAATTTTCCATGCGGTGTATGCACAGAGTCCAACCTCTTGTGAACGTCAAAGAATAGACAAATCTGGATCATCATTAACACTATGACTTACAGCAGCGATATTTTCTTCTATTCGTACCGTTCTTTGTCTTATTGTTGTTGTTGCATCGCGTAGAGAAAATGTTGTCCGAAATCTATCGACGAATATGCTGCTCTGATGGACGAGTATGTGAACCATAAACTTTACGAAGTGCTCTATAAGTTTGGCGAATAGAACACTGATTTTGAAAATAAACTTCAACAATTTGTAAACTTTGTGAGTCTTTTCATGATAATTTGTCAATTCTTACTGAACAGAAATGTCAAAACAGCATGGCTTCTACCTTCTGTCAAATCACAGTTATCCCTATCGAAAGTTCTATCACTCTAAAAAAAACACCCGATATATTTTTCAATTAAGATGGGTTCCCACCGACTAAATACCGAATCAATCAAACAGATAAGAAAGTGTTTTAAGGACGAAAATGTAGAGACAGACGCGTAGCGTTGCAGCTGCAAAATATCTCCTAACAAATTCTGTTATATGTGTGGAGAATTTATAGTGAAATCACAAGCCTGACCATTTTCTGAAAATGTTGAAAAAGCCTGCTGTGCTGTGTTAGTTGTAGCGTATTATTGATGCAATGGATGAATGGGAAGAGAAAAAGCATGACTTTTGCAGTCCCTAGGTATGGCAAGAACAAACTAATCATTTATACGATTGCTATTTTTGCCCGAAAAAGGTTCTTCCAAAAAAGGAAAACGTGAGATCAGTTTTCCGAATTTATACTTTGCAATACGACCACTGCCGATCGCACCTTTAGATGTTGTTTTGGAAGATACTGGAGACAACGCATCATCAAACAGCTCCGAACAATAGTACACCCACCCTTTTACTCCAGGTCCCAGTTCCGGCGAGCCACGTTCAATTGTTTAAAGTGAGTTGAATGAATTAATACGTGATTTGGGGTTAAAAAAGCCACAGTCAGAACTTCTTGGTTCCCGTCTTAAGGAATGGAACTTATTAGGTACCAAACGAAAATTACGAATTTCAAAAACAGAAATGCTCCATTTTCTATGTTCAACAGTATGGAAAACTCGTTGTGTGCATGTACTGACAATGATGGTTTAATGCGGGAACTTGATATTGAGCGTTCCCTCTTTGAGTGGCGTTTATTTATAAATGCGTCTAAATACAGTTTGCAAGCTGTGTTTTTGCATAATGAAAAATTTTAAACTCACTATACCAGTTGCCCCTTCAGTAACAATGAAAGAAAGTTATAAAAATATGCGCACTTTTTTGGATAAAATAAACTACAACACGTATAAGTGACAGATAATAGTAATATTTGTTTATTCGCTGACTAATACACTTAAAATTTCAAATACATAAAGAAGGTGAAAAACAGTTATATCTCTGAAGCTTTAGTCAGACTGTCGCTTGTTCGTGATTGGAAAATAAAACCCAAATTCTCTTTTCTTCTGTGACGTTAAGTCTCAAATTATATTCTTTACAAATATATATTTCCAATTCATTTTCGAAAACTCACACTGATTAACATTCTCCTATCCCAGTATGTCCAATACATTCAACACACTCTTATAATTTGCCCATTAACAAAATCATGCACCATGTTCCTTCCACAAGAAATCAGTCAATCCGCGCCTTCTTCTTGAAAATCTCGATGCTATTTATTTTTTTAATTTCTATTGGAAGTTGACCATACAACTTAGGTCCAAGAAGTCCACAGTGGCCTTGGTCTACTGTTTCTGAACAACGAGGCACACTCAGGAGATTAAGTTTTTCCCTTGTATCATAGTGAAGCTTGATAGCAGTAGATGTTATCATACACTTCTTTACACCAATCAACATCCTCAAGCAAAATTGCTGCAGTCAAGATTCCCGATGCAAAAGATCATTCGAAAATGTGAGTGGGGTTCTATATATCGGGTGTTTCTTGGAGTGATAGAACTTTGAATTGAAATGAAACACATTTAAATTGAGATTGGAGGCATATTTTTTTTTATTTGAAAGATAATTTTATGACATTTGTGTTTTAAAAATAATTTCCTGTATGTCCACCACGACTACCTCTGAGGAACCGCATTTGACCAGACCAATTTCGAACCACTTTTTCGAGTAATTCAGGCTTTATTTCATCAATAACACTAGTTATGTTGGCTTCCAAAGCGTCTATTGTTTCTGGTTTATCAGCAAAAACCAATGACTTGACATAATCACAAAGACAATAATCCGTTGGAGTTATGTGGCATGATCTTGGAGGCCAATTAATTGGACCATTTCTCGAAATAATGTTATCGCCAAATCTTTCTTTCGATAAATCGATTGTTATGGTGGCAGCATGAGGTGTAGCACCATATTGTTGGAACCAAAATACTTTTGGTTCAATACCATTCAAATTTTGAAACAAATAATCATTGATCATCGATCTGTAACGAGCACCATTCACTGTAACATTAGATTCTGCATCGTTTTCAAAGAAATATGGACTGATGATGGCTCCAGCGTGTAAAGCACACCATACAGAGCATTTTTCAGGATCCAATGGAACCTGCAGAACTCCTTGAGGATTGTTTTCACTCCATATACGTCAATTCTGCTTGTTTACATAGCCGTTCAACCAGAAATGAGCTTCATCACTAAACACAATTTTACGATAAAAAAGTGGATCAACTTCAAGCTGTTCTAGGGCCCAATCAGCAAACAAACGAAGCTTATTATCGTCAAGTGGCTTTAGTTCTTGAACCAGTGTAGACCAAGATCTTTACGCAAAATTTTCCATGTGGTGGATGCACAAAGTACAACTTGTTGTGAACGTCGACGAATAGATAAATCTGGATCATCATTAACACTATGACTTACAGCAGCGATATTTTCTTCTGTACGTACAGTTCTTTGTCTTGTCGTTGTTGTTGCATCGAGTAGAGAAAATGTTGTACGAAATCTATCGATAGTTCGACGAGTAAGCTGCTCTGATGGACGACTATGTAAACCATAAATTTCACAATGTGCTCTATAAGTTTGGCGAATGGAACACTGATTTTGAAAATAAATTTCAACAAATTGTAAATGTTGTTGCGACGTGGGTCTTTTCCTTGATAATTTGTCAATGCTTACTGAACAGAAATGTCAAAACAACATGGCTTCTATCTTCTGTCAAATCACAGTTATCTCCATCGAAAGTTCTATCACTATAAAAAAACACCCATATGATTCTCAGGATCAATCTTTGGACCACATTCAAGCTCCCAGGTATGCGTCCTTAACACCTCCCTAGAGATGTGGTGATTTAAAAGTTATAGGAATTTCAGTGGGACTTCAGGGAGAATTCACAAAATATCGCTGTTTTTTTTGTCTATGGGACAATCGTGCAGTAAATCAGCATAATATAACAAAAAATTGGTCAGAAAGAAATGTATTTCAACCGGGATCTCAAAATGTTAAGTTTAGACCTCTTCTACACCCAAAAAATGTCCTATCTCCTTTTCACATTGAACTTGGGCTGATGAAAAACTTTGTGAAGGCTATGAATAAAGATGGTAATGGATTCAAATACTTTAAACACATCTTTCCCAAGTTGAGCACAAATTATAAAATTGCTGGACGACGTTAATTTTACAGAGAAGCTTATCAAGCAGGAACTCAGAGCGTGGTACTCATTGGTTAGTGTAAGTAAGAGGATTTTTGGGCAATAATATAGATGCAAACTACCCACAGTTAGTTAATGAACTATTAGATGCCTACAAATCGCTTGGTGCCCGAATGTCATTAAAAATTAATTTCCCCATTCACATTTGTCACTGTATGGTGTGCAATTTGGTCTGGTTGAGTGATTGGCCCGTACTTCTCTGAAAATGAAGAAGGTGTCACTCAAACCGTCAATTCTCATCGCTATAGCCAAATGATTACCGATTTTTTCGGCCTGAAATTAATGATATGGAATTGGAAGAAATGTCGTTTCAGCAAGATGGTGCAACAAGCCACAAAACACGACGTTTTGCCTTTATTGCAAGAAAAATTCCCAGGACGCCTAATTTCTCGTTTCGGCGATGTGAGTTGACCACCTTGTGATTTATCGCCTTTAGATTTTTTGTGGGGTTATGCGAAGTATTGTGTTTATGCCGATAATCCTCAGACTATTGACGATCTGAAAACCAACATCCGTCAAGTTATTCGTGAGATATTGCTCGAAATGTGCCGGCGAGTCATCGAAAATTACCTCACAAGGATCGAGTCCTGTAAGAGATCACGCGGAGAACATTTAAATGATGTTGTATTCCACATATAATGGCAAGGTCCAAACATTATTTCTTAATAAAAATTTGATCGATATCCTGAATAAAAGAGTTTTTTCTTTACGATTACTTTCGGAAGCATAAGATGGATAACTCTGTATAAGTTAAAATTTTTTAGACAAGTACTTGGAGATCTGTAGATAGCTAAAAAGGTAATTGGTTCAGATTCAATTTCTGCTTTGACTTCTAATATCATCCAGATATTTCACTTCATGACTGAAATGGATTTCATCTTTAATATATACTATGATTCTACCAATCTTGTTCAATACATCTTCATTATATTTTGTTTGTATATAATAATTAATCTATATTTTGCTTTCTCTTTATAGAACTGGTTTTTCAGAATATTATATTTATTTAATGTCATGTACAGGTCATATTTTATGATGTAGTAATGTAACCTGTTTATTCATCAAATAAACTTTATTATTATATGAGGCGATACAACTTTTAATATTTAGTACTTGTAAGTCATACACAAGAAATATTTCAGAAAGTGGTATAATCTGAAATTCCAGTGCAATCGTACTCAAAAATAAAATCATTTCGTCAATATGCTTCATTATAATTATTTCTCATATTGATAGGCAATATATAAAGTGGGTTTCGTTGATGCGACACAAGTTATCTGGAATTTGGAATCAATTTTGTCAAGATCAAAATCTTCACTTATAAACAGATCCGTTCTGAATAGAAAAATACTTAGCAAAAGTTGATAAAATAGGATATTATTCAATAAATCGATACTTCAAACTAATAACTGTCCGTAAGACCTTCTAGTGGAAAATTGGTAAAATGCGAAAAAATGTTAATCCCTTAGATTTTACTTATAATGCAAACTCCAGAAATCTCTTCTGTTTTATAAACTGGAGATCGCATGTTCTGATGCATGGTGCCTGAATTAATTTTATTCTGATTTTTTAACCTTCAATGATATTCGGCTTGTGAGATCCTGCAGGGAATGAAATCGTGCCAAGATCCATCAAACGATCACTGATAAGATAGAGTTTTACTCTTCCTCGATTAATTACTCCCTATTATCTTGATTAACAACAGACAAAAACCTTGAACTGAACAGAACTTGCCTCCATCGATTTTGGCACCTTGTCTGAATTGTAAATGATACAAGAAACGATCTTTATAACATAACTGTATCGTACCGCGGTTAGTTCAACAACGTATTACGTTTATTGTTGTAATATTGTGAAACAACAAACTAAAGCAAATTAATTAATCACAATGATTCATTAAAATTACTTGTTTGTAAACTGAATCTAAGTACTGTCACTGTGTGTAATTTCAAACACTTTGTATGTAATTACCTCGTTTATCAACTGAATTTGTTCATCAAATAAAGCGATAAAACACAACGACGATGAGAAAAGAACAAAAATATTTCACTGATTACAGAATATATTTCCTAGATAACTATTTATGATGTTTAGCTAAAAGTATAATTATTACACTAAGAATAATGATAATGAATTTGCCAATACTTTGGCAATCAACAGTATGTCTAGAATACTAATAATCGTGATGATCTTGAGCCACAATGACCATACGCAACAAAGTTAACTATTATAAGAAAAATAATAATGCAAATAATCTTGGGCCAACTTAGTGGCCACACGCCACAATAGCGATCTCTACCGGAATAATAATTTTACTTGTGTTACAAGGTTACTTATGAATAGATTTGTATCAATGCATCCTTTCCAACAAAAGGCACGAAAATAACGAAATTGAATGAAAATGATATTTGTGAGTTGAGTCAATGAGTAAAATTAAGTTCCTGATGTAAATGTCCTATAGAAGTAATTTAAGATCGAACTGTTAATATATAAGATTGTCCGTTTTTGAGCGAAAGATTCTCGCAGTAAAACACATTCATAGATTTCTTGAAAAGCTCTATGTACATATGATTATAACCGAAAAGCTTAGTATTTCGAAACCAATAAAGTATTATGGTTCGAATAAGTAGTTGGACAGAAATAAGTTGAAAATATCGTGACTTACCGAAACGGAAAGATTCAAGTGTGTGCTGGCTCCGCAGGACAAAGAAATTATTTTCTTTAATGAATTAACACAATAACGTTCATAAAATTTATGCTGTTCTGACTTTTCAACATCAATAATAATGAAATGGACTAGGAATATTTCTGTTGGCATTTAAATTCGAAAATTTACCGTATTCATCCTTCCTACACATCGCTTGGGGAATACTTTTTTGACTGACTAGTGTTTTCAAATTCGTTTAATTTAGAATTAAAGATTTCAATTTCCAATATCATGTATCGTTATTATATATTTTATCGTAACATGACTTCATTACATGAGAATGGTAACTAACTAATGTTTGTTATTCCATTCAAGATTATTATTTATTCGCCATCCTAAAACATTTAGGGTTTCCTGATAAATCTGTCGAGTATATGAAAAGCTATCCTTGTGTTCGTGGCAAAGGATGCTGAAGTTTCGGATTCTAGATCTGTGTTAAACGGTGTGCCGTAGGGATCATATTATATTTTATATATATAATATATATATTTATATATAATACAATATAAAAACAAAAAAATTATGGAACCAATACCAATACAATATATATATATATATATATATATATATATATATATATATAAATCAATTGCTGTTCGTTAGTCTCGCTAAAACTCGAGAACAGCTGAACGGATTTATCTTATCTTGGTCTTGAAATGATCGTGGAGGTCTAGGGAAGGTTTAAAGGGTGAAAAATTTCGATTAACTGCCGGGAAAACTCTAAAAACAGCCCTTTTCTGTTTTCCATATAAACGTTTTCTAACGTAACTAAAGTAATTAAGATACCGTTATACCCCACTTAAGATATGAGCAAAATCCCGAATGTTGAAATTCCCAGTATTATACAAATGCCCAATAAAATTATACTGGGAATAAAATAGAAAAAGGCTTTTTACAAAATTTGAATATCAAAACAGATTTAATCTGTTGTCTTCTACAATTTTAATTTCAAAAAATTCTTTGAAGAAACTTTAAGAATTAAATTAATGTCTTTATAAGCACTGCTCATATTTAATAGACGCATAAAATCAAAATTCATCATACAATATCAAATAGAATTAAGAAAAACCAACGAATATAAATTGTCAATTAAAATTAAAATATAAATAAGCGAACATTTTTTGTTTCGTTCCAGGCATGCATACTGAACTCTTCAGATAAACGTACGAAGCCCTGTTTGTTACAAAATGTATTGTTTTCTGATCCTATATTAATGAAAAATAACTCTTTCTCAAAAATATAAAACATAATTTCAAGAATTTCTCAAGAACTAATTTATTTGAAATATTCGATATATTTAAATAAATTACTTCAAAAAATCTCAAAACATGTAGCACATCCTCAAGAAATAATTAAAGTTACGATAAGATCAGTTCAACTTTACATATAAAAAAATAATAAAATCAATTAAACAATGTATAGACTTACCCAGTGCCATCTTAGAAATACATGATCATCAACAAACATGTAAGTAGGTACCTTTATATCCAAGGTACTCTATGTTCCATGTTCACAGAAAATCATACAAAGCTTATAAGGCACTTGGCCTTAGTTAAAACCATTCAACACTGTATAATGAATTTCTTTATTTAAAAAACCTAATATAATTATATATTATATATAAAATGAAATAAGAAGGAACGGTTTTTTACTTGATAGAAGGATTATTACAAAATTTGAATATCAAAACAGATTTAATCTGTTGTCTTCTACAATTTTAATTTCAAAAAATTCTTTGAAGAAACTTTAAGAATTAAATTAATGTCTTTATAAGCACTGCTCATATTTAATAGACGTATAAAATCAAAATTCATCATACAATATCAAATGGAATTAAGAAAAACCAACGAATATAAATTGTCAATTGAAATCAAAATATAAATGAGCAAACATTTTTTGTTTCGTTCCAGGCATGCGTACTGAACTCTTCAGACAAACGTACGAAGCCCTGTTTGTTACAAAATGTATTGTTTTCTGAATGAGCATGATTTTCTGTGAACATGGAACATAGAGTACCTTGGATATAAAGGTACCTACTTACATGTTTGTTGATGATCATGTATTTCTAAGATGGCACTGGGTAAGTCTATACATTGTTTAATTGATTTTATTATTTTTTTATATGTAAAGTTGAACTGATCTTATCGTAACTTTAATTATTTCTTGAGGATGTGCTTCATGTTTTGAGATTTTTTGAAGTAATTTATTTAAATATATCGAATATTTCAAATAAATTAGTTCTTGAGAAGTTCTTGAAATTATGTTTTATATTTTTGAGAAAGAGTTATTTTTCATTAATATAGGATCAGAAAACAATACATTTTGTAACAAACAGGGCTTCGTACGTTTATCTGAAGAGTTCAGTATGCATGCCTGGAACGAAACAAAAAATGTTCGCTTATTTATATTTTAATTTTAATTGACAATTTATATTCGTTGGTTTTTCTTAATTCTATTTGATATTGTATGATGAATTTTGATTTTATGCGTCTATTAAATATGAGCAGTGCTTATAAAGACATTAATTTAATTCTTAAAGTTTCTTCAAAGAATTTTTTGAAATTCAAATTGTAGAAGACAACAGATTAAATCTGTTTTGATATTCAAATTTTGTAATAATCCTTCTATCAAGTAAAAAACCGTTCCTTCTTATTTTATTTTATATATAAAGGCTTTTTACTTGATAGAAGAAATATAACAAAATTTGAATATCAAAACAGATTTAATCTGTTAGTCTTCGACAATTTTAATTTTTTTTTAAATTAAAATTGTAGAAGACTGACAAATTAAATGTATTTTGATATTCAAATACTGGGAATTTCAACATTCGGGATTTTGCTCATATATAATATGGGGTATAATGGTATCTAAATTATTTTAGTTGGTAATTAATGAAATAAGAAACATCTTATAATAAGTTATCAATTACATTTAAATGATAAAGTATTGGTTTTGTAATTTCAAAAATTCTCCCCGTTTTGTTCAAATACTTAATAATCTATCTATCTAATTAAGTTTATATTACATTATATTTGTTAATAATAAAAAAAATTTTATTATGTTTTTCTTTCATTTTGTTTGTTCATTTATGGGATCATGGATCCATTTCTCAGGGAGTATCGGGAGGGAAGTTATCAGACAAAGATAGTGGAGGATGTCAGTACATTTGGGAAAAATAGTATGCATGAAGAACTTAAAATATTTCATATGAATATTAGAAGTATCTCAAAAAATTTTGATGAATTATTGGTCCTGTTGGAAAGAATTTCTATGAAATTTGATATAATTGTTTTGTCAGAAACTTTTCAAATAACTAATTTAGAAATTTTCAACATTAATGGATACCGAACTATTTATAGTGGAGGATCATTGAATAAAAACGATGGCGTCTTAGTTTACCTGAAGGAAAATATGGGGTATAATCACAGAATATTAACTTTGGGTGAGAGTAAGTCTGTAGAAATTGATATCGTCGGAGAAAATAGCCTCAAATTGACAGCTATTTATAGATCGCCCCAAACATGTGTGGGGTCCTTTAGTAAGGATCTTTACACTTATCTGGAAAATATGTACCAGCATAAAAATCACGTGTTGATAGGAGATATGAATATTAATTTACTATCAAATGACGAGTATGTTGATGAATATAAAAATATCTTATATTCTTTTGGATTCATATCTATAATAAATGAGTGCACAAGACCAGGAGGAAATAGTTGCATAGATCATATATTTTTGAAAAGAGAACACCTTGTGAAGTCATTAGAACGTGTAGAGGGTTACATTTTACAATACCTAATAACCGATCATTTTCCGACCGTGTTGACTATAGACTCAGTCAATAAAAATTTCGTACGTGGGGACGGGAGAAAGAAAATGAAGGATTATATTGACTACTCAAGATTGATAGAGGATCTTAAGAGGGAGTCGTGGTCACGAATGTATGGGGAAAACGATATAAACATTATTACTAACATCTTTATTGAAACTTTAAAACAACATATAGCAAATAACACACAATCAGTTAAACTAAAAAAAAATAAAGTCATTCGTAAAAAATGGATCACCCCTTCTATATTGAAAGCAATTAATAAAAAGAATGAACTCTATAGACGGTCAAAAAATAGTCCAAATGACGAAATATTGAAATCACAATATACTAAATATAGAGATGAGGTCAAAATATTAATAAAAAATTCAAGGAAAGATTACGTACAAAAAATTGTCGATACTAATCAATATAACTCGAAAGGTGTATGGGGATGCATGAGAAATATATGTGGAAATTCCAACAACTCTAAGTCAGAGATAAAACATATAAATCATGAAGGAATTCACATACAGGATGAAACGGAAATGGCGAATGTATTTAATAAGCATTATAGCAACATAGGTAATATTTACGCTGATAGAATTGAATGTCCACAAGATTTTAAAGTTCATGATGTTACACAATGTAATTCCTTCTATTTGATTCCTGTTCAGCCTCAAGAATTGGAAAACATCATAGCAGGACTCAAATCTGGAAAAGCAGAAGTTCCTGATTCTCTCAGATCTGAAACTTTGAAAGAGATCAAACATGAGATATCGGTACCGTTAGCTTATTTAATTAATAAATGTTTTGAAGACGGATATTTTCCTGATAAATTAAAAATGGGGATTATCAAACCACTTTTTAAGAGCGGGGACCGTTCGCAGGTTACAAGCTACAGGCCTATCTCTCTGGTATCGACCTTGGCGAAGGTTTTTGAAAAAGCAGTGAAAATACGTATGATGAATTATCTGAAGAAATATAGGTTAATTGACAAAAAACAATATGGATTCCTTGAAGGAAAATCCACAGAAGATGCTATAAGAGAATTAACAGGTAGATTGTACGATTGCCTCGATAAAAAAACTCCTTCTGTGTGTATATTTGTTGATTTATGTAAGGCATTCGATACTGTGTGCCATGTTGGTTTGTTAAAGAAGTTGAAAACATACGGATTCAGAGGACCCATTTATAGGTTGCTAAAGAGCTATCTGTCGAATAGACGTCAAGTTGTAAAAATCGGGGAGTACAGTAGCTCAGAGGAGACCATAACGTATGGAGTACCGCAAGGCACTGTATTAGGACCTATACTATTTCTAATTTACATAAATAGTTTACTAAAAATGAAGGAATGTGAGGAAGCTATTTGTTTTGCCGATGACGCTGTTGTTCAGTTCAAAGGAAGTACTTGGGAAGAATTGAAAAAAAAAGCAGAAACTGGATTCATTGAAATAAATAAATGGCTCAAAAGTAATAAGCTCACCTTAAACATTGATAAAACAAGGTATATGGTTTTCAGCTCTCATACTACAGATCTGCCAAATTGGGGAAAACTTGAAATTGACAGCGGAACAGCTATAGTGGAATCAAATGCTATTAAATATCTAGGAATTACAGTTGACCAACAATTAAAATGGGATAAACACGTAAAAAATTTGGTGAATAAAATAAGAAGTCTGCTTTTCAAATTCAAATACTTGCGTAAATATCTGACCAATATGAAATATTTAAAAATATTCTACCTAGCTTTGATACAGTCACAAATCAACTATGGCATAGTGGGATGGGGTGGTACTTATCGAAACCATATAAAACCTCTAGAGGAAATTCAGAGATGGGTCTTAAAAATAATTCATAAAAAAAAGCCTACGTTTTCAAGCAAAGAGTTATTCAAGATAGCAGAAGTACATGATATAAGGCAGTTATACGCTATTAACGTTCTTTCAAGCATTATTTCAAAGAAAATATCGGTGAACACACTTAAACATGATTACACAACCAGGAAAAGAGATCTCACTTACCAACCACCTAGATGCTACAAAAGTATAGGCCAACGAAGTTACAACTATCTTGCACCAAAAATTTTTAATATAATTCCTGAAGACTTGAGAAATATAAAAACTACTAAAACATTTAAAAAGAGAATAAAATGCTGGATGAATAGTGACACAAGAATTTTAATAAATAACGTAGTAAATAATAGCTAAAACATCAATATTTTGATCTCTAAAATAATAAATAAATAAATACCGGATAAGACAAAAACTTCTATACAGGATTGTAAAATCTCAAAATATATATATTGGAAAATTGTATATATTGTCTATATCTATATATCTATCTAAATAGTGACTGATACCTACCTGATTAGACATAATTTACTTGCCAAATTATTTAATTTCATTATTTTCATCGAAAGACAGAAAAATGAGATTATATATGTATATTTTTTTTTCTGCTACCTAGAGTTCTTCACTTACCTGTATTATTGTTAATTTTCTTCTTAATGAACAATTTTAGAATAATTATTAATTTAATGTCACGCACTGGTTGTAATATCTATCTTTATAAACCTCAGTGATGTAATTTGTTTATTTTAACAGAAATAAACTATATTATTATTATTATTATTATTATATTATAACTTGAAAAAAATAAATTTTTATTACAATTCCTCCACTAATTAATCGAAAAGAACTTCGTTCCATCCGGGTGTCCCTTGACACCTCTCAATTTTTCATAATATTTAAGTATGTACTAATATATATATAATATATTTATATATATATATATATATATATATATAATATATATAATATATATATATATAATATATATATATATATATATATATATAATATATATGTATATATATATTCTTTGATTATTTACGCACCACAAAAGAAAACAAAAAATACAGTTTATGAGAAAGCATTAAATTGATTAACAGACTGTATCATAGCGGTGTGTGTCTGTCAATATCAAATTTAAACCTTATAAATAGCCAGTATTTCAAAAAAACTCTGTTTTGTAAGTAAGCAACATGATGTGTCGAAAATAATAATAAAAATTCGTGCTTCATTCAAAAAATACTTTTTTATTAAATACGGATTCGTTTTGTTCGTTTTGAGATTATTTTATACAAAAGTTTAGGACTTTTGTTTATCGATTGAGGCAGTACGAAGTCTGCCGGGTAGCTAGTAGTAGTATATATATATATATATATATATATATATATATTTTATATATATATATATTATATATATATATATATATATATATATATTATATATATATATATTATATATATATATATATGTATATATAATATATATATATATATATATAATAGTCACGTAATGTACCAAAATCAATGTAACATTCCTTCATAGATTGTGAAGAAAAAAGTTTTCATTGAAAGTTCATATTCAATAAAATGTGCTAATTCGAGTGTATCCGATTGTTTCGCCGATTCAGCCAGAATCCTATTTCCACATCAAATAAAATCCATAACATTGTTATCTGATATTAAAATATATGTTTTTCCACTACTTCAAAAAACCATATATGGTGAATAGTTTATTTTAGTTAGTCGAAATTTATCATTTGGCAACATAACGTAAACTGGAACGAATCAACTCTATCGAAAAACTATTCGTCATTGATCTTGTTGAAAAATGGCTAGGAATCAGTGACATCAAAAGTTACGTTACCGCGGAATTGAATTTTGAATTGGATGTCGGCAAAATGTCATGCAAATAAAATGAGCTTTCTGCAAGGAGAAAATGCGTTAAATATTTATTATTATTTTAAAATTAATATTTTACCATTATCCATTATTTTTTCGGTAGATGGCTGTAGTAATCGATATCTTGTAAAGTATCAATTTCAGATTTATGCTCGTTGTCGAGGTGATATTTCACAGTAAAAAATTCCTTTCCTGTTTTTATTTGGTTAATTCAGTTATAACTAACACGTGAATAACTGCGAAATTTGTAAACTAGTTCTGTTCATTAACGAGCTTAGCTGCGCCAGAGGTGGATATTACTTAAGCATAAGAAAGATTTCTTCGTCTGTGCGCTGTTTAATAATCGGCAATACAATACACTTCTTGAATAAGCTTAACGTGGTATGCTACCTTTGTATGTTCGCGTTTATTAGATGGCGCTGTTGTTTGGTAAAACATAAGAGTTCCTATGGAGGGCGAAAATAGGTACAAAGTTGTTGAATTCGTGGGCATTACAGAATTGCATGAAGATATGCCAAAAACATTGAACATGCATGCCTGCTGCTCATGCCTGACGATCAACTAAACCTATTCGACTGTATTTGAGTAATGAGTATTCTGTTATGCTGCATATGTATGTTCGCGTGCATTAGATGGTGCTCTTGTTTGGTTAAACATTAGTGTTCATATGAGAACATTGCAGCATAAATCTCCGGATTCTGTGTGATGGCCAAGTGCGTTATGTAGCATACTGCGTTACTTCGGGGGTGTGGATTGCCCTCAGGTGTTACTTGTACCACCTGGCCGCTCCATTGGTGTTGGACTCGAGGGGACAGTGGTTGAAAGTCCGCATGCTGGACTAGGGAGGTATTTCATTTATCTGTTCGCAGACCCCCATGTTCAGGATATTCTCATGAAATGACTCGGGGTTTAACGGGACTTGACGATTCCACCGGCTTGTCCTGGTCCCGAATCAATGCGTAACTTTTTAGTGTTTGTGGATCTCGACGAATTGGCTTAGCCGTTAGTGCTTGACGCCAGGATCAATCAAATGACTTCACATGGGTTCGGTGGGTCAGGATGTACAGGCCGTTAGACGGTGCTCGTACCAGGATCAATAGAGGTCATCAATCTTGATGGTGATGGTATTCCTTCGGGTGAATTGCGTCACAAACCAACTCGGGTACTGACCTGCAGAGCCAGTAAAGGTTGAATAGTGCTTCGCTGCTGCCAGTCAGTCGGTTCTGGCTTTCGAGTGGGAGCCCAAACTGGAAGCTGGTGGGTTGATCTCTTCGGAGGGGTTCTCGCTTCGTGCGATGATATGGCGTAATCCTTATCACACTTTCTACCTCTAGGGGTGGACTGTGGAGACTGCTGAGTAGTCACTTGGTGAAAGAGCTCGTATGCCAATACGAAAACCTGGTAGAATTCACGAGTTCATATGAGGGCGAATATAAGTTAATCGCTTTGTTGAATTCATCGGTCTTAAAGCAATGCACTGAAGATATATCAAAGAGCATTAAAACATGCATGTCTACTGCTTATGCCCGACTATCGGCTAAACCTATTCAGTTGTATTTTAGTTTTAAACTGTTACATAGATGCAAGTTGTACTGTCCTGATTCGAAAAACTTGTTTACCATAGCCCATACTCAACATATTTTGGAATAAATATCTGCCGAATTACTTAATTCATTCGGAAAGAAATGCTTTCAGGAGAACAAATAAGTTTCCGCCGTTTTATTGTAGATGGCGCGGCACGGAATTTCAGTTAACTTTCGCAAATGATAACCGGCTCAAAAAATAGTTTGGACATTCAAGAACAACATAACCTATTAATATCATTGAATTTATTTTGGTAAAATATAATTTTTATAAGTTGAAAATGTCAAAATTTGAGCCAAGTAAGCGTCATTTGCGGGAAATATGAGTTTACTTCTTTAATTTAAAGAAATCTGCTGCTGAGACGCATCAATTGCTCGTACAAGCATATAGTGAGGGTGCTTTGAGTGAGAGAACGTGTCGAGAGTGGTTTCAAAAGTTTAAAAACGGTGATTTCGACGTAGAAGACAAAGATCGCAGTGGAAGGCCAAAAATTTGCGAGGATGCAGAATTGGAGGAATTATTGGAGGAAGATTCATCTCAAACACAAAAAGAACTTGCTCTAACATTAGAAGTCACTCAGCAAGCAGTCTCACATCGTTTAAAATCATTAGAAATGATTCATAAACAAGGAAATTGGGTTCCGTACGGCGGAAACTTATTTGTACTTCTAATAGCTATTGACAAGCTAAGGGCTTAATAGGAGACGACTTGAGCATGAGAAAGACATCTTCGTCTGTGAAGCTCGAAATAATCAGGAATAACATTCAATTTGTGAATAAGCTTGACGTGGTATATGTATTCGCGTGCCGTTGATTGGTAAAACATTAGTGTTCCTATGCTAGGCGAATATAAGTGCATGGCTTTGTTGTACTGAAACAAAGCATTAAAACATGCATATTTACTGCTTATGCTTGAAGATCAACTAAACCCGTATTTGAGTTTTGAACTATAACCCAAATACAAGTTGCACTGTCCCAATAAGAAAAACTTTCTGTTTACCATGGCTCATACTCCTTATCGTATTATATTTATATTTGCAGAGAAATGGCAATTATCAAAAATTTGAACTGAAATATAACCCACATCTAATCTTTCAGAATACCAGGCAAGCCCTGCCATACGAAACGAATTTTATAGGGCTGTAACTGCCAAAAGTTTATGTTGTAAAACGTATTCGCCTTATTCAGTTTCATGAAAATAGGATGCGCTACTGTTCGAAACATCTCATTTACAACCCCTAAATGTAACTTATGGCGCTGATAGGACCGCTAATGGAAGTGCAGGTAATTAAGGCATAGATACAAATACAATCAATACTCGAATTTCCTGTGTTGGCAGAGTATCCAACGTTTCTGTTGAACGGAGAGTAAGTTTGTTCTGAGCGGAATTTTCAGTATTCTTTCCACGATTTCTGCGAATTCTTTATTCGATGTCCTTCCCAAAATACGAAGAAAAATTCTTTCGATCGAGAAAAAATGGCGCATGTGGGTGAAAGTAGTTAAAATAAGTTTTTAGAAACTGTTAGGATTTACTACCCAAAGAATTGAAATGAAACTGCTCGTTAAAAGTTAAGAATATTGATGTTTTCCGAAGATGCATATTTTCCGTATCATCTTAATTCTTTTTTCAATTACATTAACTTATAACGATTATAGAAACGTCTTCTGGTTCATCATGAAGCAAGTTTTCATCAAGTTTAATCATTTTTTTCCATGTACATCAGAAACGCACATTTCAGTAGTTTTATTTTCAGTCTGTATTTCGTTTTGAATCAGATCAAACGGTCCTGCTCGATTAAAAATCAAATTTTCATTATACCAAGACAAGTTTCTTTTGAAAACGATACCAACAGGACCCTTGAGATGCTTCAGGCTGGTCGATAACAAGTGTAAGCGACCAATTTATTCAATGTTTGTCAAAGAGTGTCAAAGATTATGCGTTTACTGGCACTGTACTTCGCCACTGAAACAGTTCGTCAAGACCCAGAAGTTGTAGACCACGTACTACAATGCCAGAAAAATATCGTTTTTTAACCATTTCGGTGAGAATACCTTCTCTTAGCACTTGCAGAATGGCAAGTCAACATCTTCGAAATGCCTCAGTTACTTCAGGTTCCATAAGAACAGTCAGAAAACGTCTCCATAAAGTCGATCTAAAATTGAGAAGCTTGCTAAGAAGAGTTCCACCCACTCGTAAAAAAAAGAGTCAAAGATTACCGTAGGCAATGAAGCGAGATGAATGGCGGTACGTACTCTTGAAGGACAAGTCCAGACATGGATGTGGATACGTCTACTCATATGAAGGAAGCGTCGCTCTGTTCAACAATTTACTCCTTTTCGAAGAGGTACAATTGTGGTTTGGGGTGAAGTTTGTTTCGATGGCAGAAATGACTTATTAGTACTTCTAAGAACTAGGATGTCTCAGACATACGTTGATGAAGTTATCAACAGAGTAGTCATACAATTTCACGCAGCTATGGCGAAAATTTCGTTTTTCTGCATGATAATTTATTGCCACACAGATTCCACCAAGTAATTACTGCTAGAGAAAACCAGAGTGTTCCACATGTGTTTTGCCTCCAAGATCCCCTGACCTGAATTCAATCGAGAACGCTTGGGACTAAAAACAGAAAACTCACAGACTACAACCGGAAACGCTCCAACAACATTGGCAACAAATTGGGCAGGATATCCACAATAACTTGGTGGAAAGCATGCAGAGAAGATGAAAGCAATTATTGATGCACGCAGTGGTCATAGTTTGTATTGAGGGAAAATTCAAGTATGGATTTTTGAAATTTTCAGAATTTGGGTTATTCGTGGAATTTTATACTTTTGCCATTATTGTATTTTTGTTATTGTGAATTTATCATTTCTTTGAAATCTTATTAGCAGTGCTTATAAGACTTTAATTTAATTCTAAAAGTTTTTGAATTAAATTTTTTGAAATTAAAATTTATGTGAGGCTAACAGAATAAATCTGTTTTGATTTTTAAATCTCATCAGTTTAACTTGAAACACTCCACATATACATATTTCAAAAAGAAATTGTATTTTTCTGGAGGAAAAACACAAGACACAAATTAAATCAATATATAAAGTTGTGAGGAAAGTAATTTCGTTTTTTCCTGCTACTATCAATACATTTTTCCCAACAAATAGAGGGTTTTTTTATGTTATTATCGAAGAATGTCATATCTTTTGCTCATGAATAATTCCACTCCTAGGTCATCTAGAAAACAGCATCTCTCATTTGTTCTTCGAATAAACTAAACATGCAATAGTCGCACGAGGTCAAGTCTGAGCTGTAGGATGGATGCTCGATTATTCTCCAATGAAATTTCTCCAATTTTTCTCGGGTCAAAGCTGCAGTATGCGGTTGAGCATTGTTATGAGGTAGAATCACCCTAATCGCGGATGGTACATATAAGTTACATCTAAAGTGTTGAAAAGGAATTCACTTTAATATCTGGATGAATTATCCTGAAAAATATAGAATTTGTTTGTAGATGACTTGTAGAACTTAACCTATCGCGCGCAGTATTAATAAATATAATACATCATCATCACTTTTATTGCACTAATACGATTGGCCACTTCTTGGGAACCTGAACGTTTCTTTTTTGGTGTTGATGATGCAGTATCTTCGTCATAAATGAATCTATTTACCTCATCAATAACGTAACAAATGCAAGTTCTAATACTTGATATGTTTTCTTTAAAAGCTATTAGATCCTGCTAAAAAAGGCAATTTTTTTTCAGTTTAACTTGTTTAAATAAAATATCGAGAAGTAACACCACGAAAAAAATCAATCAAAAAACAAAAATTGGATCCTGCAGCATTCGTTTGATTTCGTATGCAGCACTTTCTGTTGGCATCATGTGATTCTATTTCTTCCTTGCATTCTATTAAAAAATGTCCATGCTCAAACCTGTATTCACATTGTATATTGATATTTGAATGAGTGGCAGCTCCATAGAAAATTTTCAATATTTTTATTTTATGTTTAATAATTTCACATATTTTACACAAATTCAAGTCAAGATCTCCATTTCCAACATGTAACAACCTTTTTTGGAAAAAATCTTTACTTTCTGATAGGAGTTTAACATCATGGAATTCTTTTATCAAAAATTTTTTGTATACAGATACCTGTTCTACCAATATATTAGTAATCTTTAACGAATCTAAATAGTGAGTTTATAGATTCCTGTTGATTGAAATTTATCCGTTTTGGTCTTATCTACTGATATTATTTCAAATATCTAACAAATTAATTCGGTTAACCTCCTACAGATTTTAATCTCGAAAAAATTGTTATTCAAAAACTTTTTAGAATTAAATTGAATGATTGTCTTAGAAAACAAGGTTTCAGTTTAGTAGACATATTAAATTAACACTCATTACACAGTATCAAAAGGGAATAAAAGAATTCAAAGAAATATAAAGTATCAATTCAGTAATAATATATATAATATATTTAATAATAAATTAAAATGAATGAATTCTTCAAGGATATAAAATTCTGTTTCGTACTAGTATCATGAAAACTAAATCCCTTTTCAAAAACACAAAACATAACATCAAGAACTTCTTCAAAAATAACTTACTGAAAATAAGTTACTTCAAAAAAATTACTAATTGTACTAATTTTAATTGTTTTTTGAAGATATAATGCATGTTTTGAGAGATTTTTGAATTAACTTATTTAAATATATTAAATATTTCATATTTATATTTTCTGAGAAGTCCTTAAATTATGTTTTGTATTTTTGAAAAGGAATTAGTTTTCATAATTGTAAGATCAGAAACAAAATTTTGTCTCCTTCAAATATTTTTTAAATAATCTTAATTGACAATTTATATTTGTTGGTTTATTTATTTGATATTGTATATTGAGTTTTTATTTTTTGGGTCTATTAAATATAAGCTGTGCTTATAAGATATTAATTTAATTCTAAAAGTTTTTTGAATAATTTTTTTTAAATAAAAATTGTAGAAGACTGACAGATTAAATCAGTTTTGATATTCAAATTTTGTTATATTCTTTCTATCAAGGAAAAAGCTTTTTCCTATTATTTTATTTTATTCTGGTTTTTGTTAGAGGAAGATACTTGGCTGATCTGGTAAGATTTGTTTTGTTAATTATTTTTATTTTTCAAATATGATTTGGGACCAAGGAGTTTATCGTTTGTAAGAATTCTAAATTGCCTTTTGAAGATGTACTGCATGTTTGTAGGAATTTTTTTGAAGGAACTTATTCAAAGTGAGTTATTTTTGGAGAGTTCTTGAGGTTATGTTTTGTATTTTCGGAAGGGGCTTTAGTTTTCATAATACAAGATACGAAATAAAATTTTGTATCCTTCAAGTAATTATGTAGTATTTTTAATTAATAATTTATTATATATTTCTTTGAATTCTTTTATTCCTTTCGCTACTGTGTAATGAGTGTTAATTTCATATACTTAATTGAAATTGTGTTTTCTAAGTCATTTATTCAATTTAATTCTAAAAATTTTCTCAATTATTTTTTTCCTCTAGAGAAGATTAAATATTTAAAATATTGTAATAATCCTTCTTTCAAGTAAAAACCGCTTTATTATTTTAATCTAGTCATATCTATCGTCTTCAAGGTGGAAATATTTTTGTTTGCCTTCGGAATAGTGTGTCCAATTATATATTAATATTTTCTAAATAAGTGGGATTAATGCGTTCATTTTCTGATAAATTTATTTTGAGGCGTTATTCAATTCTCGTTGGTTCATATTTTCATCTATCAGAGAGCTATGATGCATATTGTTATATGCTATTTGTGTTATAAAACATTTCTCGCTTCGGAAGTAAAAATTATCTATTGTATCTAGTAGTAGGTATATCATGTTAAAGAGAGTCGCTGACTTATGTTGAAATGAAAGAAAGTTTATAATGAATACCTAGTGGAATATGTTTAAGATGGTTTATTATGTGTTGCAAAGTTATGTCTATTATCTATTACAGCAAGTTTATCTACTATCAGGACATGTATACATACGTGATTCCGACGTCACGTCAGATTTTCATTCTTCATTTAATGGGTCAAGAATGTGAAAATCTATTTTGAATTGTTTTCCATAAATCACTAACTAAATAATTTCATTCGTCATTGAATTGAAAAATCGTCGAAAGCTTCCCATATATCTTCCGAAATCGACAATGCAAAACCAATAAATAAATAACTAAATGACTGCTCATTTTCCTAACAGCTTTACTAAATATTTATCGAGAATTTCAGCGTTTGAAAACACTCCTGCATTAAACATGAAGTGCGGTGTAATCAATTTTAAAAACATAACACACAAACTCAACCGTTTCATGAACAACCCAGGGGACCACACGCAAACAAAATGAATATGTTATTTTTTCAATAAACGTTTCGTGTAGCCATTTGATAAGTTAGTTAAGATTGCACGACTAATTTGCCTAAAACCGCAGTTGATGAAGACAACTTTTTTTCGAGATGTCAACACATGTCAAATCGTGATTGGTAGAGATAGATTAGGATAGATGTGAAACTTTTTTATGGATTTTACATGAAATTCTCATGTAAATTGAACTGTCAAATAGAATATTTAAAGTGGTTGATGATTAAATTGATGTTGGGAAAAAATTTTATTTTATTTTCTTTGTAAAAAAATCTTGGTTAACCCGATCGTTTCTAGTATTCATTCTCTCCTATTTATTCATATATCTTTTTATCAGCATTTAATCCATAGAACTCTGAATCATCGAGAATTCCTTCCATTTTGTATTTTTGTACATCCAGTATGAATTGTTTTGAGTTTCAACAAAACGTTTTTGATACGCTGTTGAAAATATCAGATTTTTTGATAACTAAACAGCATTTGTAAAAAGTTTTAATTTTTTGTTTTAATAGTGAAAAAAGTACCGCTGAAGCTAATCGTATCCTTTTGGAAATTTACAGTTACAATACTCCGACTGACAAGTCATGTGATGAATGGTTTCGACGCTTTAAAAGTGGTGATTTCTGCGTTGAAGATAGACCCCCCTCGAAAAAACCAAAAAAATTCGAATACGATTAATGACAGTCCCCGAATCTAATACAAGACGAGTTTGCACTTAATAATAATAATAATGGTTCTTTATTTCAAATCCTATCCAGAAACTACAAAAGTTATGTGGAAACGAAATGAAATAGTGTCAAAATAAAGGAATTATATACACTTATATTTAACTTAGAAATTCCTGTAAACTGTAAGATTCCAGCTCCAAAAGAAATCTATACAATTTTCTCTTGAAAATTTTTTCATCTTCTACATTTTTGATGTTATTCGGAAGGTAGTTATATACTCTAAGGCATCTATATTCAACTTGTCTCTGGGATGTTGCTAAATTCAATTTGGGATAGAGATTAATTTCTTGTCTGGTAAATTTTTTCTTATTTTCATATTGTTCAAATAATTCTATATTATTCCTAATGAAGAGGACGCATTCTTGTTTATATTTTGCATAACCTTCTTCTGTGCAATTAAAAGTGACTTTATATTTCCTGCTACATAAAATATAATACCAAATCTAAATTTTGATTCTATAGTTGCATGGTATACAATTTTCAAGTGAGTTTTACTGATATAAAATAGAAATAGAAAGGCCTTTTACTTGATAGGAGAAATATAACAAAATTGAATATTAAAACAAATTGAAATATGTTTATCTTCTACAATTTTAATTTCAAAAAAATTTTTATTCAAAAAACTTTTAGAATTAAATTTTTGTCTACAACACTTGAAATATTTCTTCTTTCAAGTAAAAGGCCTTTCTATTTTATTTTATATATAATATATAATTATATTTTGGCTTCAATAAATCTCATTATGGAATGTCAATGAATTTAAATAAACCTTAAAATAACTCACACTGTTCTTTGATTTTGTTAGAACATAGATCAATCTTGAATTATATAGTTGATCTGTATTTCGAAGCTTTAGTCTTTTAACACGTGGAGAGATATAGGTTAGTTTTTTGATTTTGATATTTGAAATATTAAATGAGGACTGAAGACGGGATTGTCTAGAATTATATTTGTTTTTTGGAGATATAGTACACATTTTTCCAGAGATTTTTGAAATAACTTATTCGAATATTTAAATATATTAAATATTTCAAATAAATTATATTCTTTGAGAAGTCTTTTAAGTGTGTTCATGTTTTTAAAAGGCAATTGGTGTTCTTAAAGGTAAGACCAGAAACAAAATTTTGTCTCCTTTAAATATTCATTTATTAATTTTAATTACTTTCGTATATCTGTTGGGTTATTTATTCCATTTGACATTATGTATTGAGTTTTGATTATTTACGTCTATTAAATGTAAGCGGTGCTTGTTGTAGACAAAAATTTAATTCTAAAAGTTTTTTGAATAAAAATTTTTTTGAAATTAAAATTGTAGAAGATAAACATATTTCAATTTGTTTTAATATTAATTTTTTTTTTTTTACTGATATACTTGGATACAATTCTAAAACCATAAATAGCTGTTGTTACTCTTTCGCCTAGGTAGTTTACATGTTCCTTCCAATTGAGATTCTTATCTATATGAATTCAGCAAAGTCATATTTTCCTTGATTATGTGATCAATTCCTTCTATTTTTGAGTTGGGTGGTGTGAAAAGTATTAATTGTGTTTTTTCCTTGCAGCAATGCTTACTCTATGATATGCCCAGAATAATATCCTGTAGGGTTGATCTGATTATTTCTTCATTCGATTCTATTTGTACTAATTATTGTCTGAAAGAAAAATATGGTTTGACCCGTTGTAACGCTGCTCCTCGAATTCCATAAAGTTCCAACTTTTCAGTAATTTGCCACAGTTAATGCAATCATATGCTTTGGACAAGTCCAAAAACATACCCCTGGCTAACCCTTATTTTCAAAAGCTTCGACTATCTTAGTTATGAATAGATAAATTGCAGTTTTGATAGATTTTCCTTTCAAGTATCCGTGCTGATAATGTCCAAAAATTTCATTTTCTTGAAACTGTTCCATTATATGCTTGGCGAATGCAATTTCAATAACCTTGGAGAAGCTTGGTAAGATACTCATAGGCCTACTTGTACTTGTACGTACTTGTGTCAGCTTTTTTGTGAATCGGCTTTACAACTGCAATCTTTAATTTATCTGGAAAAATTCCATACTTGTAAGAGTTGTTTGTTTTAAAATCTTTTTAGATATTTCGTCATAACCAGTATTTATTTTTCAATGACCTAAATATTTCCCGTATTTCAGCTTCTGTCAATTTTTTCAGTCGGATAGATCTATTTAGTTCTATGATGTTGTTAGTGTCATTCATTGATGGAATGTCTTTTGTTAATGTTTGTGCAGCACTTATGAAGAAACTATTCATCTCATTTGTGATTTTCTGAGTGCCGTCATTCAATTCAATCTGCCTTTTTTGCTTATTTTTCAGAGAATTTACTAAGGTCCAAAATGTTTTATTCTTGTTATCGGAATTCTCTATCAGTGTTTCATATTTTTGTACTTTGTCTCGTTAATAATTTATCCTATTCCATCTTTGTTTTACGATACTCATCTTTGAATACATTATTGTGGGAGCTTAGAACTAATAATGTGTTCACTTTTGGTTTTTATGATGACAGGATCGGTATTATTTATTTTGTATTTTTTGTTCATTGACAGTTTGTTAAGTGGAAATGCTCTATCGAAATGTTTCAGATATATGATGTGGAACATATTGAACTGGTTTTCTACATCATTTTCAGGTATTTCGTTACGAGGTGCGTTCAGTGTATTCTCGGTATAGGCAAAACAGAAAATTTTGGAATAATTCTATTTTTCAATGTAGTACTCTACAACTTCAATACATTTGTTAGATCAAAAAATACGCTTCTATAAACCTTGTTAAAATATTCTTTCGTGGAAAATCACTTTCCACGAAGAAATTTTTTCACATTTGGGAATCGGTTGTAGTCACTGGGGGCCAAGTCTGGACTGTACGGAGGATGGGTAATTTCTTCGAAGCCCTATTCCCGTACAGCAGCCTTCGCCACGCGGGCCTTGTGAACGCTTTGTTGTCAAGCAGCAATACCCCCGCTGTAAGTTTTCCTCGCCTTTTTCCTTTAATTGCTTCTCTTGAATTACGCAAAGTGGTTGCATATGATGCTGCTATGATGCTTTCACCCTTTTTTAGTGTATTCTATCAATAAAACACCCATAGCATCCCAAAAGACCGTAGCCAGTGTTGTTGAACTGGAGATGAATCCAGATAAATAGTATTGTTTCATTTGCAAAGAAGCCTTGATTGAAAATATGTTGCAGCAAAGTCTAATGTTTAATTTTTGGGTCCAGCAAATTTGCGCTGAAAAGAAAGCTGGTACAACAAAATATATTTGTGTTGATTGTAAATGAACTGTTCCATTTCGAAATTGTTTCTTCATCTTAAATAATAAATATGTATAATTAAGGCACCCGTAGATACAATTTAACGAACGAGTTTGGCAAATGGTACCTTTCTGCAAATAATTTTTTTGTATCTGTTCCTATTGTTATTTTTCGATGAATTTTATATTATTTTTATAGATAAATACGTATTCTACTGAATCGCATCTTTGCATCTTTCTTAATCCCAACTCCTACAAGATAATCTACTATAATTAAAATCTTAAGTGGTACCTACAATTTGCCTACCTTACCCTATTTAAAAACTATTTTAGAAAGAAACAATTTATGAGATTTCAAATTTGTTCGTTGGGTAAATTGATTAAAGATCAAATTTAGAAATGGACAAAATACCCAAATGGTGTCTGGTATAAAATCACTTACGTCCGTGATGTTAATTTAAGAATTTTTTTAATTTTTAATCATTAAATACGCTTATTGTAGCAAAATGGCGAATGCGTCGGTTATCGTTTGAATTATTTCGCTAAGGATGTGAGCATAGATTTCACGCTACTAATATACAATTTACAACAGGAAAATACAGAATGAAACTCTTATATCTAACACTATTTCTTCGAAAAAAACTGATGTTATGCGAATCAGGTCATGGTAATAGAATTTGAATTACACGATTAACAATTGTTGTTATTAGTGATCAATACATGAGATCAACTTCATTAATTTCTTTTCCAACCAATCTTACGTATTTTATAACAAAATATGTAATATTATATTTATTATTTTATAATAAAATATTAGGAGGATGTTTGTGGGATAATATATGAGGTTTGTTACAAGTTTAATGAAAATCTAAGAATAAGTTTTTGAATATTATCTTTTTTATATTTCAATCCATAATTTTCCACCCTCAGTTTGGGCTGAAAATCTTAAAGGATCTATTCTATGATACTTTTCAACAAATTTCAATTTAAGAGAATTTTTTTAAATATTGAATTAAATATATGTCTCAGAAACACTGTTTCTTATTAGTAGACATATAGAATTAACACACATTGAAAAGAGATCAAAAAATTTTTAAAGATAATATAGAATATAAACCGAATCTACTCAACAAACGATAGCGGTTTTATACCAGCATTGGGAAAAACAAATTCCACTCCAAAAATTCTCAACTCAAAAAAATTCCTCCTGTGCAAACCGAATATAGGCACGTGACAGATTTTTAATCATTGCACATTACAGTGCACTAAAGAAGAACCAACAAGTTCGAAACGTACGCATGTCTGTACTTTATCCCAGTGATCAGTAAAACCTTATCGAGCTTGTTTGAATTTAAAACTGTTATACAGATGTTTGTTACACCCTCTCGATTTGTAGAACTTTCTGTTACCATAGTTCACACTCCCCACTAATGATACTTGGTAGAGATCAGACGAATTCATTTATTTGAATTTGAATATGCTAATCATGAGCATAATGTTGTATTATGATCTGACTTAAGCATTAGGAAAGTTTTTTCTGCGTTTGTAACGTGAAAAAGTCAAGCGTACATTTCTTTACTCGAATTTGCTTATCAAAGTATGCCGTGTATGTAAATTTGCTTGTACTAGATGGTATATAGGTTCTTCACAGATTTATAGTCGTTGGGCATTACAGTGTACTGAAGAAGATTTGTAGAACTTTCTATTACCATAGCTTACACTCTTTACTAATAATAGCGATTTTATTTCAGTGAGCGTTTTCAGATACTTGTTTGACATGGTAGTATATGTATTTGATTTCAACATATAATTTTCAATTCTTAGAGTGGATCGATTCAGCTGAAAAGCTTGAAGAACAGTGTCAACAATCATAAAGATTTTATAACAAGTGTTGTGACTGTTTTTTTGAAGTTTTTGCAGAAACGCTTAGTAGGAGGTTGGTTTTTTCATTATATTTTTTATTTATGTATAATTCAAAGCGTGAGCTTAAACTTTCTGGGAGTTTATAAAACAATCTGTATCTTTTTTGCAGAAACGCTCAGTAAGAGGTCGGTTTTTTTATTATATTTTTGATTTATAATATGTATACCTCATAGCGTGAACTTGAAATTTCTGGGAGGTTATAAAGCAAACTGTATCTCAAATGATATTAAATTAATTAATTTATATAATAAAAATCACAATGAGGGATTCCTTGGCCTACTTTTCTCTCTAATCGTTGATATACATTTCCACCCAAAGACAACAGAATTCGGCACGTTATGCATTCATTCAGTTTGGATAAGTCTTTACTGATGACATATCCGAGAATATTTCCAATCGGCTTTTCTCCACAAACTTCCAATTTCCTCTGTACGGCTCTGTTACTACTGCATAGGACCCGCCCAACTTTCCGATTTACTAATTGCTTGGGGAACAATTATGCCCGCATCCTCTAATCATAACGCAGCGCCAATTATCCTATATTTTCTGAAATCTGGTCATTATCGTCCTTGGTTAGTTGAAGTTTATATCATTTGTAAACACTTTCCAATTTAAGTTTGGCGAAAACTTTACTACCTACTTGTCGAAGAACCTATGAAATGTGAGTCTCCAGAATAACTTTCTTTGTTTCATCATTACTTTGTTTTTCATTACGAAACGAGGTGAAATAATTATAAAGTCACTAACCTTATATCAAGAGTTTCATATGACTCGTACATACTTACTGTTATGGAGTCTACTTAAGAATTTTTTATACTGAAGAGATTTTGGGTCCGAATGTATAAGGTTCTTCCTCTGGAGAATGTGCTATATATTCTTTAAAAAAGGAAAATAAAAAAGGCCTTTTTGAATTATATGCTGAACATTTTTTGGCGATGGAACTTGTGCTTCTTTAACATCCAACCGAAACATATATGTGTATGAGTGGATGTCTAAATAATTTGTTCATTATTTTATATTTCTTTTGATTCTTTATTAGTTAATTTCCACCACATGTGATAATAAAATATATGTCTATAAAGTGATACAGTGTATTTAGGACATGTTTTAAAATTTAATTCTTAATGTTTTCATAAAATTCATTTAGATTGAAATCTGTAGAGGTTCTGGTTATTCCAGCTATTATTTTGTAATATGCAAATACTTCTTTATAGTAATTTTCAATTTATATAGTTTAATTTTCCATATACTATAAAGTTTTTGAGAAAAACGCAAATTGAAGAGTTCATTGTCTCAGAAGGGGATTTAAAATAACAGACAATGAAGAAACTTGTAAGATGTAAGATTGTTTCAACAGTAACGAGGAATTGAAAACAATTTAACATAAAAAGACGAAAAACACACTTCCTTTGCCAAACCATCGATGAGGAAATATGTCAGTTAGATGAATTTTAACTATTAATAGAAAATGTGGTGAAGCTCCATCCTGCATTAAACTACATTTTCCTTCTTACTTCTAGTGAAACTTCATCCAAAATATCACTTAAAGTATTTAACAAAAAATAAATTAATTAGAATCACCATTTAAATCTGGAAAAAAGCATATGGCCCTAGCAGTTGTTCGCCTATAATGCAACACCAAATATTCAATTTGAACTCATGCTGAAAATTTCTCTTCAACAGTATGCTTGTTTTTTCTTTACAGTAATGACTGTTTCTCCAATTAAATACCCCACGTCTAGTGAAAGTCGCTTTCTCGCTGAACATAATATTCTCAAAAAAATTTAAATCATCACTATGCTTATTGAGAATACGTTGGCAGTACTGTAACCGTCATGGCAGATCTCTTAGAAGCAAAGTTTGAACAGAAGTGAAATGATATGGCTGAAGCTTTTCTTTTTTTAGAATTTTAATAGTTTACGACTGACTTACTACAGTTGCTGCTGTCAGTTGACCTGAATTCAATCCAGAATTTTCTTCTACTCGATCCAAAATTTCATTTTCTTCATTAGGTGTCCTTTGTTTCGGACGACCACCCAGATTTTCACTACGAAATGACCCAGTTTCACCCAAAAAAAATGAAGTTAATTTTCGGAAGGTTTATGATTTGATCGCCTCCTGTCTGGATGTAAAAATTCACACCTTCTAGCTGCAAAGCGACCACAAAAGTTTTCTTGTACATTTCAATCGAAAAAACTTTTGAAAAAGAGCACAATAAACAATAATCTCACAGCAAAAATAATTCACTGAGAATAAATCACATTTACCAGCAACATTTTTATGAAAGTCGAAAGCACATTCTTCATAAATAAAATATCTGAAATCCCTTTATTAGACAATGAACTCTTTAATTGCGTTTTTCTCGAAAACGGTTGAAATTATCGTGTTTAAACAAGTGTATCAATATTACGTAAAAATTATATTTACATCGTATTTTCTCATCAATATCACTATCAAATTTCGTCAAAAAAAGCTACCACTTAATTTCATTATCAGGAATGATACATGTGGTGCCTTCTATATCGAAAAGTGAAGTAATATACTAACTGAGAAAGAAACTGCAACACACAGAAGGAGCTGTTTAAATTTTAATTTTTTTTGGTAAAACATAGATAGTAGCAAGGAGTAAATGATTAAAATTTGAAGAAAAAAAACGGAGGATTTACAATTTTTTTTAATTTGATAGTAATGTGTTTGTCCACCGTGATTATCTATACACTCCTCAACACGTCTTGGCATTGATTCAAAAAGATGGTTTCTTCTTTAGGGATACTATCCCAAGCTACCTATAGTTCATATCTCAGAGCCGCCAAAGTCCATGGGGGCTGGGGTAAATTTCCAAGCCTTCTACCCATGATGTCCCAAACATGCTCTATGAGCGAAAGATCGGGGGATCTGGGCTCCCATGGCAAAAGATTCACATGATCCACTTCAAAAAAGTTTTAACTAACCCTGGCAACATGAGGTCGAGCATTATCTTGCTGAAATATTGTATTCTCGAGCCGGTTAAGGTAATGGAGAACATATGACTCCACTATTTCTTGAAGGTAATGCAACGCTGTCATGTTACCTCGCATAAAGACTAAAGGTGACCTACTTGCATGTGCAATATCACCCCATACCAAAACGCCTATTGTCCGGTGTACATGACGCTCATGTACACCGCCATCATGTGCACCCAAGGAGAATCGAGATTCATCAGAAAAGACGACCTAATGCCATTCCGCATTACAATGTTGACGTTCTCTGCATCACTGTACTCGTTGCTGGCGATGCTCAACTATCAGAGGTAACACAAGATGGGTTCGATAATGCTGCAGTCCAAAAGACCTTATCCGACGGTACAGGATGGCCTTGTTCTCCTTACCACTCATCAGCCAAAGATTGAGTTGTCGCAAATCTGTCTCTAATAGCCATAAGTCTTAGACGTCGATCTTGAACTTCATTTATGCCCCTTCGACGTCCGGTGCCTACTCTTCTTCGATTTTGGGCATTATAAAACCACGCTTGACAACATCTCATAACAGTAGTTGGATTTCTGTTCGTACGGTTAACGATTTCTCGAAATGACAACCCTGCCTCCCGTAGCCAATAATTCGATCTCTTTCAAATTCACTTAGCTGGCGATAAATTCCGCGTACACGGGCTCTAGGCATCTTAACAACAACTAAACATCGTCTTTGGATCTCCTCGAACAGCTGGTTTGTTGTATTATCTAAAAAATTTGCAAAAACAACTACATATTTAAGTAACAAAAAATATTTAAATGAAAAGACCTTCGCGATTTTTTCCCCAAATTTTAATCATTTACTCCTTGCTATACTATCTATGTTTCACCAAAAAAAATTTTAAATTTAAACAGCTCCTTCTGGGTGTTTCAGTTTCTTTGTCAGTTAGTATACATAAAATAATATTTCTCGTTCAAAATTATGCCTCTGAGCCAATTTTGATAACAATGGACAAATAAACAGCGAAATTATCAGCAAAAAACGAAAAAACATTACAAAATTAACACCCTGTATTTCTTTCCACGGCAATTATTTAATGAGGCATATTTGATCTAATCTTCATATTTAGGTTCAAATAATCTGTTCTCAGTCTGTCTCAATAGTTAAGATTCATCCTGTATGAATGGAATTTATTTATTCTCCATTGCCTTTTCGACTTTTCTAAAACTTTTTTCTCGTCTCTTTCCACCTACAAGTTGGTTAACAGAGTAACAATTCCTATCATGAACAAAATTGAAAATCGATTGTTGCACACCAATACGATAAGATTCATATCTTGACATGAAAACCATTTTCACCTCTTACCAAAAAGAAATGTGCCGCATAAAGTTGAAAATTCAACCTTTTCACCCCTTTTCACGGTAATATTATTTTTGTCCACACGATAAATATTCTCATATATTTAATTATTATAATTGAACCCGAGGGGACTTCAAGACTTTTACGGGGGTTTGGTGTTTATGTGTCTTCTACATAATTGTATTTCCTTGCGTTTTGATCTCTGACAAAGATGAAATTATTCCGCTTTAATCAACTACTCTATGTTACAATGTAACAAAGGTCGACGGACTATAGTCGGTGGCCTATTGTTAACCATCACAATAAAATACTCTTTCCCTCATAATACAAATGGATTGAAACTTTATGGGTTTGAAAGGAAGAGACATGAAACGAATACATGTTCGAATCATTGAGTGATTCAATTTTTATCAGTATTAAGTATTACAAGCCTGTGAGATTTATTTAGTTATCCATTTATATTTTGATTTTATTTTATAAAGAGTGTTCAATAAGAGCGCAAGATTTGAATTGCTCGCCATGTTTGACAGTCATAATGTCACATGATTATGACGTGACAGATCGAAAGTGGACAGATGGGAGTTAATAAACATGGAGCATTACACGGTAGAATAACGCGTCGTGATTGTCAAAAATTATTATCAAAATGGTGAAAGTTTAATTGCCAATATTCGTAAAGTGCGTCCAACGTTCGGTCGAAATAATGTACTTCCTTCATCTACTGTGAAAAGAATGATGAAAAAATTCGAAAGTACTCTTTCGGTTAGTGAGGTGAAACATACGATACGAGTTCGTAGAGATCGTTTAGATCAAAACATCACGGCAGTTCGCGAGAGTGTGACAGAAAGACCAGTGACGTCAATTCGCCATCGGGCACAAGAATTGGACATTTCAACAGGCACCCTTCAGCGAATTTTTCCTAAAGATTTACAGCTGCATGTCTACAAAATCCAACTGACTCAACAACTTCTGCCAGTAGACCATGAACAGCGAAGAGAATTCACCAATTGGATCCTTGAGCAATCTGCTGATTTTGCAAACAAAAATATTTTCAGTGATGAGGCCCATTTTCACATCGATGGCTTCTTTAATAGGCAAAATTGTCACATTTGGGGCTTAGAAAATCCACTAGTGATTCATCAGAAAGCAAGTTATCCACAACGGGTCAATGTATAGTGTGCATTATGGTCTGGAGGAATAATTGGACCGTTTTTCGAAAACGAAGAGGGTAATACAGTAACGGTGAATGGCGAACGTTATCGTGCTATGATAACACAGTTTCTTGTGCTTCATTTGGAAGTTATTGATCTTGACGACATGTGGTTTCAGCAGGACGGTGCCACACGTCATACCACCCGTAAAATATTGACGATCTTGCACGAGTTTGCTTCTGGTCGTGTTATTTCCCGATTTGGTGACCAGAATTGGCTTCCAAGCTCTTTTTTTCTAAATCAATAAATATTTAATTTGAAACACCCATTATAAGATGATTATAGCATTTTTACAAGATTTCTTGGGACTACATCTATCGGATTTGATTTCAACCAAATTTGAATCTGGCTGTTTTTTCATGTTTGTATACCGAAGCGCTATTATTTAGTACAGATGTTTGCATTTCAAGTATCTTGAGCGTAAATAATTCCAAATAATTATATTAGATGCACTTACGAGCAATACGAGTTTTTATTCAGATAAAGTCTTTTTTGAGCAGAGTAACTTTCAATAACTTAAAGAATTTATATATACACCGTACTTTTGATTTTTCTTTTTTGTTTATGAGAGAATTTAGTAATCAATTCGGAACAAAAACCGTAAATTCTCTCATAAACAAAAAAAACAACTAAATCTGAAACAAATATACCCCACTTCCAAAGCAGAAAATAATGACAAGAAATTTGCAGAGCTAACATATTTTGGACCAATCTCGCAAAAAATTGCTCAAACATTTTTACAAACTAACATAAAAACAGCACTCTCACCCTCATATCAAATTTCCAACCTCGTTCTTAATGCTGAAGACAAAAGCAAAGTAACATTCTCTGTTTAATCTCTCATCTTGTAGACAGAATTCCGATAATACAACACTCAAAATATAGAAAAAATTGTCAACATCACCTCGACTTTTGATAGAAAATGCCATTCCGAAACTATGATATCATTAATGTCGATTCTCCGTTACCCTTATGTAACGTTTTATCAGCGCTTTTGCACTAAGTAGGAGTTCCATCTGAACTACTAGATCTAAGACATTTTATTTGTTTGATATTTTAATGCATTATCACAAAACTCACTTGAGATTACGAGACACAATGGAGCACTGTAAACAAACCTAATGAAAGAAAACGCCCAGACTGCATGAGCGTAGAGAACATTTGAATCGACAGGCCCAACCTTTATAACAAGTTTTCTATTAATGCAAGTGTCAAATGAAAACAAAGCACATAAGAGTTGAAGATATTGTGGAAAGATTTTGAGTTAGTACGAAACTAACTTAGTCCCTTCAGACTTCATCCAAAGAATTCAATACTATCCAGATTAAATATTTTCAGAATTGAAATCTCGAAACCTGTAATAATCCGTCCTGTCTCCGACCCTCCAGAATGAAATTCTCCCTATCTTTCAATACCTCCTTGAGATATAGTTTTCAGAGTATTTTTGATCTGTCAGATTCAGGATCGCAGCAAAAACTTTAAGCTGAGACAAGATAATTGCCTGCCGGTTACATTCGTTTTTCAGAAATGTATGAACGTATCTAATCGAGCCTTAACGTCGTAATAATTCTTCCAGTTCCAATTGGAAATGTTATCTGGAAATATTTAGAAGTGAAGTGGAACAGACATGAGATATCTTGTGAAGAAAATTACTTCTTTCATCACACTTGAACACACAAAATAACTACTGATTAATTAAAAGAATAAAGAATATTTCCACAACTTTTTCACCAAAATTCTGGCTTCTTCAGATTAACATTTTGAATGTGATTCTAATCACTACTGCATTCTGTAATTAGCACTGAACTTCAAATGATCAATATTTGAATTATTTATTTATTTAGATAAACGTGTCTCCATTTGACACGTGGAACAATTTACAATAATGAACAACTTTGATTAAGATACTGAATTGTTTCAGCCGTTACTATTTGGTAGTTGATCATAATTAAAACAAATTGTAGTAAGTACTATGTTTTACTACCAAAAAATATATATTACACATTTTCTTGTGATTCGAGTTTCGGGAAATGAACTATCCCATCATCAGACAAAGTTGTCTGATGATGATATCAGCGTATTCTAAATAGTTAAACTTTCTGCCTTTTGATTCTACATGTGAAAATTTTTTATTATCTATTGTAGAAAAGAGAATGCCATTTTCCATGTAATGTATTGCAATAATGGAAGATTGCTTTCTTTTGAGGAAATTCATTTAATATCCGTTAGAATTTTGTCTGGAATTAACGTGCTGTCTGTCCTAAGAATTTGCTATTTTGAGTTGAACATATTAAGTCATAAACTTCCGATTTATGTATATTTGGGATTGAACCTCCATCCTCACAACCCGTCGTATAAAAATGGCCCTCTTTTTCCTACATCATATAAATTTTATACGTACAATCAAATATCAGAGAGCTTAACTTTTGAAATTCTGAAACTAGTTCAAAATTGAAATAATTTAACAATAATCGATTTTGACACGGGTCGATGTAATTCAAAATTATTCAAAATAATGACATCAGTTAGGTATCCACTTTTCTCTACTGTGCCAATTTTATAGCACTTGTATTTCTGTTATCATTTTTTTGCACCTGAACCCCATAATAATTTGTACCTTCTATTAAGTTTTCAGTTGGTTGAAAATGAAGTAATACTTCGAAACTGAAGTTATGAAAATGCGTAAAAAATCCTTTTGGTAGTGCAATGTACAAAATATACACAATACATAATTCCTAAAAACTTATTTCAGTTATGATAAACAACCAGGTAGTTACCGCTGGGATAGTTCCATATTTTATGGTATCGATGGTTGGAAAACTACTGTTTATTTTACATTATGATTAATCATTGTACAATGAAGAAATCAGATATTGAATTTTCAAATAAAATATTCAATTTTTCACCAATTCAATATACGCAAAATGGCGAATACGCCGGGTTTGTAAATAATCTACTAGTCAAAAGTTATTGAATTAATTTGTGTTTTCTCTTCAGAAAACCTCAATTTAATCTTGAAATATGTGTATATAGAGTATATTTCAGGTCAGAATATTAATATTCTAAAGCAATTATGTATTCACAATAACAAAAACACTTTGAACTTGAAAAAGTATCAAACGGAAGGCCGAAATTCTGAATATTTCGAAAATTCATGCTCAATACAAAATACGACTACCACGTGTATCAATAACTGCTTGGCATCTTCTCTGCATGCTTTCCCCCAAGGTATGAAGAATATCCTGCTCAGTTTGTTGCCAAAGTTGTGAAAGAAGATATCGGAGTTGTTGAAGCGTTTCCGGCTGTGGTCTTTGAGCATCAAGGGTTCTTTGTCATTGGTTCCAAGCCTGATCGATTGAATTTAGGTCAGGGGATCTTCGAGGTAATGTTTGATGGTTTAGCAGCAGTCAACTAGAGGATCTCTATGGTAGTGCATTATAATCCAGAAAAACGTAATTTCCACCAATAGCTGCATGAAATTGTGGAACTACTCCGCTTATAACTTCACACATATCCCTGAGACGTTATAGTTCTGGGAGTATTTATAAGACAGTTCTGCCACGAAACAAACTCCAACCCAAACCATAATTGTGCCTTCTTAAAAAATGGACTTCTTGAACAGAACGTTGGTTCCTTCATATGAATGGACGTGTCCACGCCCGTACTCGTAGACTATCGGAAAAACGTCCATATCTGGACTCATTAGTATTGGATACGTATCACCACTCATCTCGCTAGTGTACCCGCTCCACTTCTATCTCTAAACTTCGACATTTGTGTTCACGAGTGACTATTCGTAACAAGCGTCTCGATCTTAGATAGTTGTCATGGAGATGTCTTCTGACTGTGTTTAGGGGAACTGAAGTACTTTAGCACCTCAAAGATATTGAATTGTCATTCTTCAAGTGCTGAGAGGCTGTCCTCTCACCGAAAGAAATAAAGAACGGTCTTCTTCTGCCATTGTAGCACGTGGTCGACAAAGAGTTCCAGTAGCAAAGTACCAAGCCAGAAAACGTGATATCACATTTAGGCTAACATTGGAGAAATGAGCCATTTGAACGATAGTCTTTCAATTCACAGCCCTGAAGTTTCAAACTAAAAGTAATTCAGCTGGGAAGCTGAAAGTTTCACATCTAATCATATCGGAAAATGCTCTGAAGGGCAAATGGTCCGATTTTCTTCAATCAACTCTTAAAACCTATATGTCGGGTGTTTCTTTTAGAGTGATAGAAGATTTTTTAGAGTGTTGAAATTTATTTTCAAAATCCGTGTTCTATTCGCCACACTTATAGAGCACTTCGTGAAATTTATGGTTCACATAATCGTCCATCAGAGCAGCTTATTCGTCGAACTGTCGATAGATTTCGGACAACATTTTCTCTTCTCGATGCAATAACAACAACAAGAGAAATAACTGTACTTACAGAAGAAACTATCTCTGCTGTAAGTCCTAGTGTTAATGATGATCCAGATTTGTCTATTCGTCGACGTTCACAACAAGTTGGACTCTGTGCATACACCACATGGAAAATTTTGCGTGAATATCTTGGTCTACGCCCATACAAGATCCAACTGGTTCAAGAACTTGCCGTATATGGAGTGAAAACAATCCTCAAGAAGTTCTGCAGATTCCATTGCATCCTGAAAATTGCACTGTATGGTGTGCTTTAAACGCTGGAGGCATCATCGGTCCATATTTCTTTAAAAACGATGCTGGAGCTAATGTTGCAGTGAATGGTGCTCGTTACAGATCGATGATCAATGATTATTTGTTTCAAAATTTGAATGGTATCGACCCAGAAGTGTTTTGGTTCCAACAAGATGGTGCTACATCTCATGCTGCTACTGTAACAATTGATTTATTGAAAGAAAGACTTGGGGATAACATTATTTCGAGCAATGGTCCAATTAATTGGCCTCCAAGTTACATTCCGTCCATCCGCGTTTTTTTTTCACTGATTTTAGGGAACATGTGCCTATACATCTTTACCTTTCGAATTTCGAGCCGAAAATAGTCTCAAACGACTAGATTGGGCTCACTTCTTATGAATCCGAGGTCGAAATTAATTCTTTCCGGATAGTTAAGCTGTCCTTTCTTTCAAAGAGAAAGAGAGCTAGAAACTTGATATGATTAGGGTAGGTTTGGAACCCAAATAATTCGGTTGCGTTCTTTGATGGACAAAATCGATTCAGTGGTTTCACATTTATTTGATACTTATTTTCGTTCTTGTTTTCTCAACTCTTTCGAAACTAATAACTACACCTATCGAATTCAAATTCGGCACTTAGGTGTATAATATCTACAAGAAAATTATTGCCAATTTTTTTAAGAAGCAAATTTCACAAAAATCAACAATATTTCAGACTATAAAAATGAGTTTCTGAATCAAATTTTTTAATTTACATCCCCTTATTTTCAACCCTGAGGGTGCTTCGGAAAAGCTGGAAAGAGCATTTTTATTAAACAACACCAAATTTTTGTACCAAATTTTGCGATTGATAATTTCAGAGAAATTCCCTGAATAACCGATAAAACGAGTCCTTTCAATTACTTTTTGAAATTTTTTCATTTCAAAATTCAATGTGTGAAATTTTCTGGGAATAACTATAAAATTTAGGATAGATCCCGGTACTTCTAAATGTTCGCTGCCGAGCTTTTTTTTCACACATTCTTCTATCATGATAGAATTTCATTTATTATTGAAATATTGGTGACTTGTTCAAAATTTTGAGTTAACATTCTTTCAACAAATTTCATGTAGAAAAATTTTTAAGTGTTTTTTTTCCGCTGAGAGAAAATTGGTATCTTTTCCGAACTCATGTTTAATTGAATATATTCTTTTGATTCTAAAACGAATATTCAATCCTTAAAGGAAATCGATTCAAATGATGGAATTGTGAGGAATTTCATATCATTACTAAGGAGTGTGAGGTATAATTTATTTGAATATGAAATTTCATATTAAGTTCAATGAAATTCCATCCAGAAATTCAGAAGAAAACGTGATATGTACGGTGTTCAACGAACAGAAAAATTTTTGTTCGATTTTTCAATTTTCTATCTCAAAACGTGAAATATGAAAAATTTAAAGAGATTACGAATAAGTCAATCGCTACACGACTCTTAATATCATTGATTAATAAGTATATTTCCCAAAAAATAATATTTCCGGACTCGTTTGAAACTTAGAATACACAGACTGTCTCAAAATTCACTCCCCAACGTTCGGATATGGATTCTAAAATTAAAAATGCGACAGAAATAAAGAATAATAAAATAACGAAAATGATATACAGAATTATTCTATTCAGTATTGTGAAAATTTGAAGGAATAAACCGTTTAAAATTATTTTTATTTTAGATATAATAATCATAATTTCTTTTTTCACACGTGCGATCAACACTTCCCTGATATGATAGAATCCAAAACATCATTTTCTCCTTGGATTATATTTTGTGGAAGAACATAGAATCCTACAAATATTTTAAGTTAGCCCCAAAACATTCTTGTTTGTATTAATTGAACCACGAACAAGATATGTTATATATGAACTTTTTTATCGAATGTTTGCATGTATCATTGAAAAAATCCGAATGATGATGATGGATAGAAGTCTAAAACGTTTTTCTAGAGAATGTGCTATATATTTTTTTGAAGGTTCTTTGAATTTATATGAAACACGTTTTGAAAATGCATTTGTTATTCACAAGATTCATTTGAAACAACTGTAACGGCTGAAGGTTGCTTTTCAATATTTCCCGAAAACGACCTCGTTTTCGGAATTTTGATATTTTTATTTTATATTATTTTCATTTATAGAATACATATGCGACCGCTAAGGAGTGAATTTTGAGACATTCTGTATATTAGTTTTTTCTTGTTGGATTGAAATTTACAATGTAATATTTTATGATCAATTGTTGAAAAGTTTAGAAGAAAATATATGGTGGGATAAACAATTCAAAAAATATAGGGAATTGTTACATTTTGATACAGATAAATCTTTTTGCATCATGGTTTTTTTCATGTAGGTTTCATTGTATGGAAAAAAGGCACGTTTTTGACTTTCCTTCATATTTTTATGATTAGTTAGTATCAAAATTTTTACGCTAATGATAGGCTTCGAACTACTCATCATCTGTCTATGATTATCCCAATTTTCTGTTACCTTGTTGTAAATATTTTCCAGCAATATGTCAAAAAAACGCAAATATTAAAATATCAAAAGGTATTTTCATATTCCGTATTTTATGTAAATAGATCTTTATAATATTTTAGAAATTTTTTTCAAACTTCAAGTTTCAACATTTTGAGTGAATTGATTCGGCGAATTATCTGAGTTATTCCAGACTCTTTCGCAAATTTCAAAGTTCAAGAGAAAATATTCAAATGTACTACAATTGGTCAGATTTTGTCATTCGAACTTATGTCTCTGAAACCATGAAAAGCACCATTAGAAAAATATTTTCTTTTTAGTTCTTCACGGGTACGAAATAAAAAGCAGTACAAAACGTCTGTACAAGCGATAATATTGGGTGTTTTTTTAGAGTGATAGAACTTTAAATTGAAATAAAACACATTTAAATTAAGATTGATGCCAATTTTTTTTATTTGAAAGATAATTTTATGACATTTATGTTTTAGAAATAATTTCCGGCATACGTCCACCAGGACTAGCTAGGGCAACCGCATTCGACCAGGCCAATTTTGGATCACTTTTTCGAGTAATTCAGGCCTTATTTCATCAATAACACGAATTATGTTGGCTTCCAAAGCGTGCATTGTTCTGGTTTATCAGCATAAACCAATGACTTGACATAAACCCAAAGAAATAATCCAGTGCAGTTATGTCGCATGATCTTGGAGGCCAATTAATTGGACTATTTCTCGAAATAATGTTATCGCCAAATTTTTCTTTCAACGAATCAATTGTTACGGTAGCAGCATGAAGTGTAGCACCATCTTTTTGGAACCAAAACACTTTTGGGTCGATACCATTCAAATTTTGAATCAAATAATCATTGATAATCGGTCTATAATGAGCCCTATTCATTATAACATTAGCTCCAGAATCGTTTTTAAAGAAATATGGACTGATGATGCCTCCAGCGTGTAAAGCACACCATACAGTGAATTTTTCAGGATGCAATGGAACCTGCAGAACTTTTTGAGGATTGTATTTACTCCATATACGGCAATTTTGCTTGTTTACATAGTCGTTCAACCAGAAATGAGCTTCATCACCAAACACAATTTTACGATAAAAAAGTGGATCAACTTCAAGCTGTTCTAGGACCCAATCAGTAAATAAACGACGCTTATTATGGTCAAGTGGCTTTAGTACTTGAACCAGTTGGATCTTTTATGGGTGTAGACCAAGATCTTTACGCAAAATTTTCCATGTGGTGGATGCACAGAGTCGAACTTCTTGTGAACGTCGACGAATAGACAAATCTGGATTATCATTAACATTATGACTTACAGCAGCGATATTTTCTTCTGTATGTACAGTTCTTTGTCTTGTTGTTGTTGCATCGAGTAGAGAAAATGTTGTCTGAAATCTATCGATAGTTCGACGAATAAACTGCTCTGATGGACGATTATGAAAACCATAAATTTCACAAAGTACTCTATAAGTTTGGCGAATAGAACATTGATTTTGAAAATAAATTTCAACAATTTGTAAACGTTGTTGCGGCGTGAGTCTTTCCATGATAATTTGTCAATGCTTACTGAACAGAAATGTCAAAACAACATGGCTTCTACCTTCTGTCAAATCACAGTTATCCCCATCGAAAGTTCTATCACTCTAAAAAAAACACCCGATACCTATCTAGTCTTGAGAATGTTCACATCATCTGGGGACAAATCCTGTTTGGATGCCTAAAACTATATAACTCTCTAATGAGACATCAAAAAAGATTGTGGAGCTACTTATTGAATTTTTTTAATTTAATCTTACTTCAAAATATTAAGTTTTGAAACTGGGTTACGTAGGTTTCTTGGTTGAGAAAATAATGAGTCGATAAATACATAGCCTTCAACAATAAAACAGCAGATTAATTCTATTTATAAGACTTTTTACAAAGAATACAAGCAAGAGTGTCTGTATATGTATAAAAACATTAGATGAAATTATTTCAATATTTGTACAAGTACGTTTTTGAGATATGTATTTTATTCCAGGCTCCTAGATAGTTTACTTGAAATGCAACAATATAAATTTTGAGGCAACTGATAATTCAAAAAATATAATATAATAAGGAAATAGTAATTTCAGGAAATTTCCCACACAAAGTTGTTTTTTTTACGGTTATTTAAACTTATAAACAATTGATAATTCCCATATATTCCCTACAACTCGATGAAATATAGCAGAGCTAGAATTTCCGAATAGAATTCTCGATACTCTGAGCATCTATCCCAAGTTATCGATGAAAAAAGCACTCTCCACCGAAACAGGGAGAAAGGGGAAGAATAATAACATTGATTGGGTTCCAAAATAATGAAACCTGAAATCACTACCTCGAGACCTTGACCATTTACGCATACACCTTTTCTCATCTGTCTGATTGGAAAGTGCCCGAATTTCATGAAACTTTCAGGTCAATTGTTTCCGTTTGTCAAGTAAAAAAAACATACCAAAAACGAAGGTTGCGCCCTTCGGTCTCTCACTGTCCGCAATACACAAACACTACGTCATCGCTGGCGTTAGAGAATTGTAAATCCTACACAGATGCAGATGAACTGTAAATTAGAGAGGATACTCAGACAAGAAGCTGACAGTTCGGGAATATCTTGTCGCAGACCCTCATCCACAAAATCTACCACTGCACTAACACTATACGTGTGCTATAGCGGCGCTAATGTCCCGGCGCCGTGCCATGGCCCTACGTCACTCCTTTCGGATCCGACGCTATCCTCCAGGATTGGATCCAGGATAATTCCAGGACGACATCCTTAGGAGATATGCATGCATATTCTGTAGCTTCAATAGAAATGAACGCATCGTAACGAATGCATAGAAGTTTGGCATTTTGTAATCAATATTATAGACGCGACAAAACTGGAATGTTGATTTTCATTTGATGCCCTAACTTTCAATTCTTCCACTTCTATTTTTTTTCTGTAAACGAGCTTTTACTCTATGGTATAACCAAAGTGTTTGGAGCATGCTTGTTGAATATTATTTTTTTTCTTTCGGACACTGCTTAATCAGTTTTATGTTGGAAATATTCAAATTTGTAAGGTATATAATTTGAAAGGGGGTTTATTACTCCGTAGATGTTTTTTTCAATTTCTTAAATAACAAGCAGAGTAATTCCATTACACCTATCTAACGGGTTATCCATTTCGTGGTCCGGATTTCAAAGCCCTGTTTCCATAACATTTATCGAACAGAACTGTGATCCGAAGCCTCATATGTTTAGTTAAAGGTTGGGCATTTAACAATATGGTCTCTCTACGGCTGAACGTGTGAAAATTGTGAAAACTCACTACAAATATCGTTCATTAGGGTCATATTATAGTCGACATAATCGTCCATCTGAGCGTACAATTGGTGACAGAGAAAAAATTCGAAGAGGCTAGATCTATTTCTGATGTCTTAAGGCCCATACATCATCGAAATATACGCTCGACCAAACAAAAATATTTCTACTGTAAGTGAAAATGTTGAGGAAGATCCTAATTTATCAATCGCGCACAACATTTGGGCCTCTCTTACAGCACGCTATGGCGTATTTTGCATCTAGATTTGCATCTCCATCCTTATAAGGTTCAGTTGACACAATAACTTACGCCAGCTGACCATATAATGCGTAAAACATATGCCGATTGCATGCTTGAACAACAACGTTTAAATGACGATTTTTCGCATAGAATTTTCTTCAGCGACGAAGCTCATTTTTCAAACGGTGGCTATGTAAAGAAGCAAAATTGTCGCATCTGGGGCAGTGAAAATCCTCATGTAACTGCTGAGAGACCATTAAATCCATAAAGAGTCACTTTATGGGATGCAACTTGGTCTGGTGGAGTGATTGGCCCGTACTTCTTTGAAAATGAAGAACGGGTCGTTCAAACCGTCAATTCTCACCGATATAGCCAAATGATCACCAATTTTTTTTGGCCTTAAATTAATTATATGGAATTGGAAGAGAAGTGGTTCCAACAAGATGGTGCTGAATCTCTCAAAGGGAATGCGGTGTTGCGAGGGAGCTTCAACCTCTTCATTTTGGAGACGGCGTTTCGTTCTGAGTCTGCTCACCTGAAACTCTTCAGACAGGGTGGTGCGAGCTCTGCCTGTGATTCCGTGACCATGTGTTCCGCTTGGAACGGTCGTCAAACGCTGCGTGTCTTACCCTATTTGAACTCGGCGAGGACGCTCAGTAAGGAATCTTTAGACTGGTCGTGTCCTCTATTGATACGCCGGTCAAGCTGTAACAGAGCAAGGCAGATTTCTGGACGAAGAGCGACAGTGGAACAAGCCACACAACACGACTCATTTCAGCTTTATTGCAAGAAAAATTCCCATGACGCGTAATTTCTCGTTTCGGCGATGTAAATTGGACACCAAGATCTTGTGATTTATCACCTTTGGATTTTTTTTTAGGGTTTATATCGATAATCCTCAGACTATTTGCGATCTGAAAACCAACATCCGTCAAGTTATGTGAGATATTGCCTGAAATGTGACGGCGAGTTATCAAAAATTACCTCACAAGGATCGAATGCTGTGAGAGATCACACGAAGGACATTTGAATGATATTGTATTCCACACATAATGGTAAGGTCCAAGCATTATACTGAAAAAAAACTTTCATCGATATTCTAAATGAAAGAGTGTTTTTTTTAAGTTTACTCTCGGAAGCACAAAATGGATAAACCTGTACAAGTTTTAATTTCAGAAAATCTCTTGAAAATTCTGAAAATTAAATGAAATAAAATATTTCTTTCTTTGTAGTAGATATAAAATTATCAAACATCATATAGTATCAAAAGAAGATAAAAATAATCTAAAGAACATATAGAATACTGACCTAAATTACCCAGCAAACTAGCCAATACAACTGTTTCAGAACGACATTATGAAAATCAAATTCTTTTCCGAAAATTCCCTACATAAACTTGAAAAATCCTTCGAAGATGAAGCAGCTAGCTGTATCTGAACAGAATGCTATTGATTTCAGTCAGTATTCTATATTTTCTTCAGATTCTCTTCATCTCCTTTTGATACTTACGATGTTTGTTAATTCCATATGTCCACTGAAAAGAAATGGTCTTTCTAAGACATTTGATTTCATTTAATTCCTGAAATTTTCAAGAAATTTTCCGAAATTAAACTTTGTAGAGAGGTGTAACAGAATTGCTCTGCTCAATATTGAAAGTATACAGTTTGCTGAAGATTTAAAAAAGAATTAAGCAATTTCAAGCTCTTACTCATTTCCTGTATATACAAAAGTAGATATATTTTTCATGTCATTTACTGGATAAAGTTGTTTCTGAAAACAATTGATTTTGATATCAATCTTTTAGCAAATAATCTCAAAATATACATAATATTCATGACTTTTTGATTTTATGAAAATATTATTTTATCAAATTTTCACAATTTTTTCACTGAAAATGTGATGCACGACGCGATTCGACTATTACATCATCTTCAAGTATAAAAACGTACAAATAGCATTCAAATATATAATGTATCATTTTGTAGTGGGGGTTATATATTGAAGCGTGAAGATCGATCAGTTTATAATTGGTTGTTCATTGTTTATAGATTGGAATCTTTATGAACTCTATTTATTTCCTAGCACACCAAAAAATCAAATTTTTTTTATTGAAAAAAAAAATACTTCTACATAAATAACATAGAAAATCTATCGAATCAAATTCATTTTATAGCCTTTGTAACATTTATGGAGTATTTTGGGATAATTAATATCTATATGATCATTGGAAGCTTTGATATATTCACCGACCTTTCGTCTATAGTCAGATATCAAAACAGATTTAATCGGTCAGTATTCTACAACCTTAATTCCAAAAAAATTTTTTTTCGAAAACTTTTAGAATTAAATTAATGTTTTATAAGCACGGCTTATACTTAATAGATGTATAAAATCAAAACTCAATATACAATATCAAATGAAATAAATAAACCAATTAACATAAATTGTCAATTAAAATTAATGAATAAATATTTGAAGGAGACAAAATTTTGCTTCTGATCTTACCATTATGAAAACCAATTCCTTTTCAAAAATACAAATTATAATTTAAGGACTTCTCAGAAAATATGATTTTTTTGAAATATTCAATTTATTTAAATAAGTTAATTCAAAAATCTCTCAAAACATGCATTATATCTTCAAAAATCAATTAGAATACCGATAATCTCTTCATCGGCCCTAAATGATATTTAAAAAAAACAAAATCAACCAACAATAAATATGATTTACCTAAAAGTTGTCCTGGGATTATCTTTCGAACAACTAACTTTAAAATCAAGATATTCTAAGTTCGTCACAAAAATCACAGAAAGCTGTAGGGTAAGGTTTTCTTTAAACCATGGATATGCCATAATGGGATTTTCATTCAATTCTCAATATAATTATATATTAGATATAAAATCAAATAGGAAAAGGCTTTTTAAATAGTGAATTGCTTCAGCCGTTACTATTTGGTAGTTGATCATAATTGAAACACAATAGATTGGAGTTACTATGTATTTACTACCAAAGTTTTTTATTATTTTTGGTTCACATGTTACCGCGGTTTCGAACGCGTTGAACCGTTGTTCATCTTCAGACGTAACAGAGGACTAAAGCACTAGTTACAGATTCAGTTTTGAAGTAATGTTCCATTTGGTACAAAAACTGTATAACAGATGTTACAAATTATTCAGAATAAATATTTCCAGTGAAAAGCAATAACAAGGATTACAGAGGTGTTATGGGTTTTTATGATGGTACATGAACAATTCCTTTTTCAACAGGTAGCAAGTAAGAAATAGCAGAAAATAATTATGTGCACATGTCGGTACCTTTTGAAGCTATTTCGGTTACTTAAAAACATTAAATATTTTTGATTTACACAGATCAGTCTGGTCGTTCATTATATCGATATCATCATTATGCAGCGCTTTGAATATTTCAATTGATTCTAGATAATTTAATTTTCTCCCTTTTGATGCAAGATGGAGGATTTTCAGATTTTCAATTGATGGGAATGAATGACCATTGTCAATACAATGTGTTGCAAATGTTGATGATTTTTTATTCTTTTTAAAGTCAGTTTGGTGTTCTCTGAATCTAGTTTTAAAAGACCGTCCAGTCTGACCTATGTAAATACTATTGCAATCTGAACAGGTTAACTCATAAACTCCCGATTTTTCTATTTTTGGGGTGGTGTCTTTCGCGTTGAATAAAATTGAGGATAATTTGCTAACAGATTTGTAGGCTACATTCAAATTCAATTTTGTGTAGATATTAGCGATGTTTTCACTTACGTCTCCAAAATATGACAATGAAATAATTTTTTCTTTATTATATAATTTTGTATGGGGGTATATTTGATATGATACTACTTGGGAATATTTTTTGGCTGATAATTTATTTATTATATTTTCACTGAATATGCTCTGTGTATCATGGATCTGTAGGCTGCAATTTTTTGATGATATGGATGATTAGAGTCTATGGGAATGCAAATATTCGTGCAGGTAGGTTTTCTATATATATTTAATTCAATTTTGTTTTTTGAATGTGTTATAGAAAGGTCCAAGAATGAAATATTTCTGTTTTTTTCTTTTTCTAACTTGAATTTTATGGTCGGATGAATGCTATTGATTATTTTTAGAAATTGATCTAGTTGTCTAGCTGTTCCATTAATGCACGCAAGTATGTCGTCTACGTATCTATACCAGAAATTAATTTTCACTGGTAAATCTAAGTCAAATATTTTGTTTTCCATAGATGACATAAAAATATCCGCAAGAAGTGGGCTTAGTGGAGAGCCCATAGCTAGACCATTCGGTTGTTCATATAATTCATTATTAAACTGAAAATAGTTTCTTTGGAGACATAGTTCCAAAAGAATTATGAATTCGCAGTGCAATAATGGATTAACATGTGAACGCTCTAGGATTTCAGACACTTGATTTATTGTATCAGTTCTTGGAATATTTGGGAACATATTATCTACATCTAGACTTAATAGATATGAGTTATTTGGTATTGTGAAGTTTTTCAGTTTTTTTAGCTAATTCAATGGAATTTTTTATGGAATGTTTTGAAGTGAAATTTGTCAGTGATTTGAACACTTGACTTAGTTCTTTTTCTAATTTATATGTGGGATGACTAGGGAAACAGACAACTGGACGTATTGGACAGTTTTCTTTGTGGGTTTTCATCATTTCATTGTCATATTTTGGAGACGTAAGTGAAAAAATCGCTAATATCTACACAAAATTGAATTTGAATGTAGCCTACAAATCTGTTAGCAAATTATCCTCAATTTTATTCAACGCGAAAGACACCACCCCAAAAATAGAAAAATCGGGAGTTTATGAGTTAACCTGTTCAAATTGCAATAGTATTTACATAGGTCAGACTGGACGGTCTTTTAAAACTAGATTCAGAGAACACCAAACTGACTTTAAAAAGAATAAAAAATCATCAATATTTGCAACACATTGTATTGACAATGGTCATTCATTCCCATCAATTGAAAATCTGAAAATCCTCCATCTTGCATCAAAAGGGAGAAAATTAAATTATCTAGAATCAATTGAAATATTCAAAGCGCTGCATAATGATGATATCGATATAATGAACGACCAGACTGATCTGTGTAAATCAAAAATATTTAATGTTTTTAAGTAACCGAAATAGCTTCAAAAGGTACCGACATGTGCACATAATTATTTTCTGCTATTTCTTACTTGATACCTGTTGAAAAAGGAATTGTTCATGTACCATCATAAAAACCCATAACACCTCTGTAATCCTTGTTATTGCTTTTCACTGGAAATATTTATTCTGAATAATTTGTAACATCTGTTATACAGTTTTTGTACCAAATGGAACATTACTTAAAAAATTGAATCTGTAACTAGTGCTTTAGTCCTCTGTTACAACGGTCATCGTTCGAAACCGCGGTAACATGTGAACCAAAAATAATAAAAAACCTTGGTAGTAAATACATAGTAACTCCAATCTATTGTGTTTCAAAGGCTTTTTACTTGATAGAAGGAATATAACAAAATTTGAATATCAGAACAGATTTAATCTGTCAGTCTTCTACAATTTGAATTTCGAAAAAATTTTAGGGTCGATGAAGAGATTATCGGAATTCTAATTGTTTTTTGAAGATATAGATTTTTGAATTAACTTTTTTAAATATACGGAATATTTCAAATAAATTATATTTTCTGAGAAGTCCTTAAATTATGATTTGTATTTTTGAAAAGGAATTGGTATTCATATTGGTGAGATCAGAAACAAAATTTTGTCTCCTTCAAATATTTATTCATTAATTTTAATTGACAATTTATATTTGTTGGTTTATCTATTCCATTTGATATTGTATATTGAATTTTGATTTTATACGTCTATCAAATATAAGTCGTGCTTATAGGACATTAATTTAATTCTAAAAGTTTTTGAATAAATTTTTTTTTTAAATTAAAATTGTAGAAGAATGATAGTTTAAATCCGTTTTGATATTCGAATTTAGATATTCTTTCAATCTTCTTTCAATTTTCGTACCTGTTCGACTCACGTCAGCTGGGTTACAATATTGAAATTGATTCTGTGGTCTCCCGAAACTTTTAAATTATTTTATTTTCGTTTTGAGTTGAATAGAATATTTCACAGATTCAAATATTCAATATTCAAATATTATGCAAAATAATTTCATAAAACCTCTACAAATTTTGATTTCAGAAATCTCCTAAAACTTTTTAGAAATTGAATTGAATAAAATGTCATAGAAACACCAAAGAACGCTTCATATAAATTTAAAAATTCTTTTAATTTCGTTTTGAAAAGTATAGCACAATATCCAGAACAGCGTTTGAAACTACCACCCTTTAACGTCAGTTGGAATTTATTTGGATATTAAATAAAAACAATCAATAAACAATATGTCACATACCCTTTGGTCAATTCATTTCTGGTAAGAATCAAACTGAAACAAACTGTTTAAGGTGAACACTAAAGCATATATTGTTATAACTCTATTGTTCTTCAGAGAAAAATCATAAATTGACATCGAGTACTGAAATATATTCCTGAAAATATATTCAGAAAATGTTTTGATGATTGGATTATTCCTTGTGTTATTTAAGAAAGGGCCCTCTTTGAAGGTGAAACAATAAATTCAAAGAAATAATACTTGTAGATATTTTAGGTATAAATCACAATAATTTCCTGAATCTCCTACAAATTTTAATTCAAAACATTTCTCAAAAATTCTCTAGATTAAATAAAATGTCTTGAACATACTGTTTATTTTTGATAGATATGAAGTATTGTCAAACATATGCGTGGCAATCAACATTAAAAATAACAATTTTCATTGAAAAAATGCTCCATTTGAATTTACAAAGTCCCTTCTGTTACTTTCTTGAAAATTGTAGCACATTCTGCAGAAAAGCGCTCGGAATTCCCACCCATTCTCGTCAATGGGTTTATTTAGAAAAAATAATAAAAAAAGGCTTCTACTTGGTAGAAGGATTATTACTACTCTGTCAAGAAAGTACCGGGAATTTTCAATTAAAACCACATTTTTACATTTAATCGTCAAAATTTATTGGGTGGCCTTCAAAATAGGCTCCATTTGCTCCAATACATCTATGCCAACGGCACTTCCAATTATCGAAACATTTTTTATAGGCGCTTTCCGGGATGGACTTTAGCTCTCGCGCCGAATTTTGATTTATGGCTTCAATCGACTCAAAACGGGTGCCACGAAGGGGCAATTTTAGTTTTGGGAAGAGGAAAAAGTCGCAGGGAGCCAAATCCGGCGAATACGGTGGTTGCTGAAGCACGTTTGTTGAGTTTTTGGCGAGAAAGTCAGTCACAATCGTAGCTCGGTGAGAAGGCGCGTTATCGTCATGCAAAATCCATGAGTTGTTCGCCCACAAATTTGGCCGCTTCTTACGGATACGCTCACGCAAACGTTTCATAACGCCTAGGTAATACTCCTTGTTTACCGTCTGACCCTCTGGGACGAATTCGTAGTGCACCACGCCACGGATATCGAAGAAAACAATGAGCATCACCTTCATTTTCGAGCGGCTTTGGCGTGGTTTTTTTTGGTTTTGGCTCATTTTTTGCCACCCATTCCGATGATTGCTGGCTTGTTTGCATATCGTACTCGTAGACCCAGGTCTCATCACCAGTTATAATGCGTTCCATGAATGTAGAATCGGAATTACAGCGATCCAGCATGTCTGAAGCAACTTGTTCGCGATGACGTTTTTGAAGAAAATTCAGGTCTTTCGGTACGAGTCGTGCGGCCACCTTTCTCATGCCCAAAATATCAATCAAAATCGTACGTGCGGACTCGTGGGATATCTTAAGATCATGTGCTATCTCTCTCAAGCTGGTACGACGGTTTTCCAGCACCCTTTCCTTAATTTTATCGACGTTATCTTCGATCGAAGCCGTCGATGGGCGACCACTTCACGACCGTCCTTGAAGGCTCTGTACCACTGATATGCACGAGTTTTCGATAGAGCATTATCACCAAAGGCCTTTTGCAACATTTTCAATGCATCGGCACACGAAAATTCATTTGCAACACAAAACTTTAAACAAATTCTTTGCTCAACGTAATCACCCATAGTAAAAATCGGCACGCACTCTGACATCGACTGACTTAATCAGCTGTTGCAAACACACTAGTTGACAGATCCCGCTCAAGCTTGGCATAGTAATTAAGGACAGTGGTACCAACCTAGGAAACAAATTTTTTACCTGCCTCATTGCCCCGCCAGATTTAAATCGATAATTCCCGGTACTTTCTTGATAGAAAGTACAATATTCAAAATATCATGCAGATATATCCTGTCAACTTCTACAAATTTTGAATTTCGAAAAAATTTTTATTCAAAAACTCTTTAGAATTTTCATTAAAAAAAATAAATGCCTTAGAAAACATAGTTTCAATTGAGTTAACATATAGACTTAATACTCATTACATAGTACCAAATGGCATAAAAGAATTCCAAGAAATATAAATTATTAATTGAAAATACTTAATAAACATTTGAAGGATACAAAATTTTTTTTCGTATCTTGTATTATGAAAATCTTTTCAAAAATGCAAAACACAACCTCAAGAACTTCTTCTAAAACAACTTACTCCGAATAAGTTCCTTCAAAAAATTTCCTAAAAAATGCAGCACATCTTCAAAAAGTAATTTAGAATTCCAACAACAAAAACTCCTCAGTCCCACTTCATATTTAAAAAATAAAAATAATTGAAAAAAAAACTTTTAAAAATCCTATGTATTCCATTCGTCACAGAAATTATACAAAGCATTCAATGTATTTTATGGACTCAGTTAAATCCAAATGATAATATGTATGAGTCATAAACCGAAATATAATTATTATATATAATTAAATAATGAAAAGAGGTTTTTACTTGTTAGAAAGATTATTACAATATATTAAATATCATACAGATTTATTCTGTTAACTTTTACAAATTTTAATTTCAAAAATTTTTTTATTCCAAATCGTTTTAGAATTAAATTAAATAATAGTCTCAGAAAACGTTTTCTAAGACATTTTTTTAATTTAATTCTAAAAATTTTTTTAATGAAAAATTTTTTAATTAATTCTCTGAAACCTCTGCAAATTTAATTTAAAAAAATCCGTTGAAAATTTTGAATAAAAAATAAATTGAAGTCTTAGAACTTTTTAGTGGACAAAGAATCATCAAACTTCAAAAATAAAAAAAAACTTTTTAAATTCAAATGACGCGTTTTTGAGGTAGAATTTGTAATTTATAATGTCCATCTGGAACAGGTGTATCAGTATCAGTATCGGTCAATATTCTGTATTTTCTTTTGGTTTTTTGATCGAAAGATTGAAGTGCATATTTTTGATAATTCTATATGAAATTCCCAACAAAAAAACAGTTTTCTGAAGACATTTTTTTCATAATTCTAATGAAATTCTCAAGAGAAACGCTGCTTCCAAAATATTCAACTTGATTTAATTTTAAAAATTTTTAGATATACTTCAAATCAAAATTTGCAGAAATTTCAGATAATTATTCTGATTAATATTTATATAATAATATTGATAAAATCCTTCCAGGTATTCATGGACCGTTTCCCGGTAATTTTTCGACAATGTAGTATATGAAGAGAATTCATTGGTACTTATTCACACAGATATTTCCTAAAGTTGAGATCATGAAAGGATATAAAGTACTGTAAATCGTAGAATAATATCCATTATGAACAGTTTCCGATTATTTGAAATAAATTTGGTTTTGATGGCTCAATATTTGTAACACATACTGCCAATATGGAGGAGTTCAAAACACACACACACTTCAACTTCGTCGGGAGTAAGAGACTCATCGTCACTAACTGAGTTAACCTCTTCAATTAATTGAATTATAAACTGTTTGCTCCGAAGGCACATGTGCTGATTTAAACAGAATGAACTTGGCACAACAACGAATTATCACCTAGCATAATTGATCTCTGGAACTAATTTCCTTCTAATCTGAACATTGTTTTCTATTTTTTAACAATAACTAGTTACTCCTCAAGTGTGATGCTTAATGTGTTTCTTAATAGTATCGTCTGAAATACTTTCAAACAAGATTTTGAAAATGATTATATTTCACTATTTATTTATGTATGAGTGCTAACCTAAATATAATTATTATATATACAATAAAATAATAAAAAGAGGTTTTTACTTGACAAAAGGATTATTACAATATTTCAAAAGACTATATTTATGAATACTATATCTACTAAATCCAAACTATGTTTTCTTAAAAATTTATTTATTTTAATTTTAAAAAGTTTTTGAATAAAAATTTTTTTAAATTAAAATCTGTAAGAAGTTAACAGAATAAATCTGTATGATATTTAAAATATTGTAATAATCCTTCTATCAGGTAAAAATCTCGTTTCATCATTTTATTGTATATATAATAATTATATTTTGGTTTATCACTCATACATATTATGATTTGGATTTAACTGAGTCCATAAAATACTTTGCAAGCTTTGTGTAAGTTCTGTGACGCAATAGAATACATAGTAGGCTTTTTAGAAGTTCACTATATTCTGATGTTTGTAGAGAAAGACATTTGGCTGGTCTGCTAAGATATTTTTTGTTAATTATTTTTATTTTTTAATATGAAGTGGGACCGGGGAGTTTTCGTTGTTGAAATTCTAAATTACTTTTTGAAGATATGCTGTATGTTTTAAAAATTATTTTGAAGGAACTTATTTGGAGTAAGTTATTTTCGAAAAAGTTCTTGAAGTTATGTTTTGCATTTTTGGAAAAAGATTTGATTTTCCTTTTTATTTCTTTTGGTACTGTGTAACGAGTGTCATTTCTATATGTCTGCTTAATTGTAACTTTGTTTTCTAAGACATTTATTTAATTTAATTCTAAAAAGTTTTTGAATAAAAATTTTTTTGAATTAAAAATTGTAGAAAGTAACAGAATAAATCTGTATTATAATATAACATAAATAGAGGTTAATTCTTGATAGAAGGTATATAAAATTATATAAATATTTTAAAAATTTTTAAAAATTAGCCTTCTACATATTTAATTCCAAAAGATTATATTTAATGATTATAACTTCTGAAAATAAATTAAAATAATGTCGTATAAGTACCACTTATATCATGACATAAAATAAACATTCATTATAAGACATCCGAATGGTATAACAAAATATTTATATAATTTTATATACCTTCTATCAAGAATTATTTTATTCATAATATATAATTATTTGGTTTCCTTAACATTCTTTATACAGATAGTCCTTGTGATATAGCAGAGGCCGTTAAATTTGTCTTTCAATCTTCTAGATCAAGGGTAAACCACAGATATATTTCTGTGTGTGTAGTGTAATGAATACCATATTTAAAGGTCTCATTTCGGTAGAACTTTTTCTAGAGGAATGAAGGGTGAGTTGAATATTTGTTATTGATTGATGTTATATTTATTGAATATGAATATTTGAATACTGATGAGCAAAGTCGATCTTAAAACTTGTTTTTCAGTAATGTTTTGCATATCTTGAGTTTTTATATAAAGTACCTTGGTTAGATATCCAATAATATTGAATAGTCTAAGTAAGATAGTTTTGTGATGAAATTCTTAAGATTATGTTGGATATTCTTGAAAGATATTGGTTTTTCATAAAATTGATAAGCAGAAACAAAATTTTGTCTATTCAAAATGTCTAATTTATAGGATTTTGGTTAATAATTTTTATTTATTGGATTTTGTTATACCATTCGGATGTCTTATAATGAATGTTTATTTTATGTCATGATATAAGTGGTACTTATACGACATTATTTTAATTTATTTTCAGAAGTTATAATCATTAAATATAATCTTTTGGAATTAAATATGTAGAAGGCTAATTTTTAAAAATTTTTTAAAAAATTTTTAAAATATTTATATAATTGTATTATAATAATTATAAATAATTCAATATAAATGATTTTATATAGTACAGTCATTTTTGTTATATTCTTGAATTTCAGTAGAACGAAAAATATTCACTCGATTGTTAAGCAATGAAGTGCAAGGAATTATGTTTTCATTATTTCCCATACGGAAATAATTTGGACTATATATCATTATATACCAAGAGATATTTAACATTGGAGATTACTCAGCTTTAAAATTCATTTTGCTACCTAAAACATAAAGAAAACCATATGCTTTGAAACTGAAATAATAAAAACATAAGAACTCTCAATTCATTCCCAATTACTTGATTGTTTCAGTCTTTACTTGACGGAAATTCATCTTCAATGGAAGTATTTTTAATTTTCGCTAATGTTTATTTAATGACAACAATTGTTACATCATACTATGAGTTTATCAGGTGAATATTACTATTTAATGTATAATTCAGAGATATGTTCCTATATACTAAACTCTGGTGGAGTGAGAGGTATTTTGAAAATTATTTGGAAATTCTTGAATATTATACTAAAAGGTTAAATAATGTGGATCTATTGAAATCCTTCAATAAAATTTGTTTTCTGTTTTTTATTGTAAATAATCTCAGATACACTAAAAAAATTTTTTTTTTAATGACCGAATAGCTTTGAACTTACCCTTCTTGTATCGGGTGTTTTTTTAGAGTGGTAGAACTTTCGATAGGTATAACTGTGATTTGACAGAAGGTAGAAGGCATGGTAATCTGACATTTCTGTTCGGTAAGCATTGACAAATTATCATGGAAAGACTCACGCCGCAACAACGTTTACAAATTGTTGAAATTTATTTTCAAAATCAGTGTTTTATTCGACAAACTTATAGAGCACTTCGTGAAATTTATTGTTTTTATAATCGTCCATAAGAGCAGCTTATTCGTCGAACTATCAATAGATTTCGGACAACATTTTCTCTACTCGATGCAACAACAACAAGACAAAGAACTGTACGTACAGAATAAAATATCGCTGCTGTAAGTCATAGTGTTAATGATGACCCACATTTGTCTATTCGTCGACGTTCACAACAAGTTGGACTCTGTGCATCCACCACATGGAAAATTTTGCATAAAGATCTTGATCTACACCCATATAAGATCCAACTGGTTCAAGAACTAAAGCCTCTTGACCATAATAAGCGTCGTTTATTTGCTGATTGGACCCTAGAACAGCTTGACCTTGATCCACTTTTTCATCGTGAAATTGTGTTTAGAGATGAAGCTCATGTCTGGTCTAACGGCTACGTAAACAAGCAAAATTGTCGTATATGGAATGAAAAAAATCCTCAAGAAGTTCTGCAGGTTCCATTGCATCCTGAAAAATGCTCTTTATGGTGTGCTTTACACGCTGCATCATCGGTCCATATTTCTTTAAAAACGATGCTGAAGCTAATGTTGCAGTGAATGGTGCTCGTTACAGATCGATGATCAATGAATATTTGTTTCAAAATTTGAACGGTGCCTCACCTCATGCTGCTACCGTAACAATTGATTAATCGAAAAAATGATTTGGCGATAACATTATTTCGAGAAATGGTCCAATTAATTGGCCTCCAAGATCATGCGACATAAGTCCACTGGATTATTTTATGTGGGGTTATGTCAAATCATTGGTTTATGCTGATAAACCAGAAACAATAGACGCTTTGAAAGCCAACATAACTCGTGTTATTGATGAAATAAGGCCTGAATTACTCGAAAAAGTCGTCCAAAATTGGTCTGATCGAATGCGGTTCCTCAGAGCTAGTCGTGGTGAACATATGACCGAAATTATTTTTAAATCAAAAATATCAAAAAATTATCTTTCAAATAAAAGAAATTTGACTTCAATCTTACTTTAAATGTGTTTTATTTCAATTTAAAATTCTATCACCCTAAAAAAATACACGATATAATATTCAAAGACCAATAAGTTCTTGAAGCTTGTACAGCCTCTGCAAGCTTATCCTTTCCGATATAGAGATGCATACGTTATGATAGGTCCCACGACCGTTGTATAAGTCCAATGTAATATTAAAATGAAAGATATTTAATATATGAGATTCCTAAGATTAAAAATTCATTTAATTAACTATATCCTGAAAATAAACTAATATTTTGCAACTAGAATAAAAAATGTTAACCCCCAAATTATTCCAAATTCTGCTAATGAAACTTAATGGTTTCAAAAACTTTATTATTGTAGTAAAACATAGTAATTTATACTACGACTTGTTTTAATAAAATTTCAATCTAAAAGCTATAGGTGAAATCTCGCATATTTCGGAGGCCCTACATAAATTAACTAATATATACATTCTATTCTGGAGGAGTCCCCGTGTTGACATGAAAATCAGCTCTGAAGTATCTATACTTCTATATTGCGAACGTACGTAGTTCGCTCCTCCATTCAACATGTCACTTCATATTATTAACGTACTTGTCCGTTAAGTTCAGAATAGTATTTGAAATTTAACTATATGAGTAAATTTATGGAACTTTTTGCAAGAGTTTACTGTTATCCGACATTGATCCTTCCAGCTTGTCAGTCTACTCGATATTATTGGTTGCTTTATGAAAAAAAAATCAAAATTTTAAGTACTTTTGAGATGAAAAGAATAATCTTTCAGTGTATGGAAGAAATATCATTAGTAAGGATAGGATGGTATATGTCATGTGAGAAGGTTGTAAGGATGGATTAATGATTTATCTTGCGGACATTGCGATCGTAATATTACAAATTCCTCAAACGGTCACCAGTGCATTTCGTGCCGGAAAGTTTTTCACTCTAGCTGTGCAAGGAAAACAACAAATTGTTGCGAAATTGAACTTATTCCGATTACCACTGGTGAATTTTCTGAAACTTTCATACCGGGAAACGTATCAATGGTTAATTCGTCGATATCTGTTAAATCAAGTCAACTTGATGAAATTATTAAGTGAATTGGAAACAAAGTATAGGATTCTTGTCCAAAACGCCGATTTCTCAAAATATAAAGTTTCGGTGCTAGAAAAAGAATGTGCAAACAAGGACTTCAAGATAAAATCAATGTGTTGGAATCACTGGAAATTCCTGACAACAAATATGTAGGTGAAACTATTTCATCTGTCAATTCTAATGAAATAGTCACTGAAATGTGTTGTGATCTTACCGCCTGCCGGATGTAGACCCCTAATGTGCCGTCAACAAATAATTCCGTCCGTGAGTCTAGTCGCATTCAAGAGCGAAAGAAAACTAAGCGGGTAAATGAAAACTTGTTGTCTACTGTGGACCAAGTTGTCCCTATATCGGATAGCCAATGTTTGGTCCACGAGGATCCTGAAGATAAAATGAGTCGAAACAAACATAACACCACTGATTGGGTAAAGGTTACAAACAGACGGAAAAAAAGACCTCCATTAGTTTTGTGATCTTACGAGGGCGTTTCTGTTGTCGAAGGTATTGAGAAATACAAAGCACTACACGTCTCTAATTTAAAGCCCAGTACTAGTTCAGAAGATTTGAATAACTTTCTGCTGAAAACGTTTACGGATGTGAAACGTGAACGATCAAATCTAGGTTTCCTGAAAATTATGCCTCATTTAAAGTTCCTATACCTAATAGTCAATATAATATTGCCCTAAAAAAGTCATCATAACCAAATAAGGCCATGTCAATCATTTTTTCCATCGAAAAATCCAAACTCAGATAAAGTGATTAAAAAAGTGAAAAGTTTAAGGACTCCTCCAAAAATGAATGAGCTTAAGATCTGCCATATAAATATTCAATGTATAAATAACATTGATGATTAAAATAAAATGGAAAAAGGCTTTTTACTTGATAGAAGAAATATAACAAAATTTAAATATCAAAACAGATTAAATCTGTTAATCTTCTACAATTTTAATTTCAAAAAAATTTGATTATATACGTCTTATAGGTAAGATCAGAAACAAAATTTTGTCTCCTTTAAATATTTATTTATTAATTTTAATGACTTTCTTATATCTGTTGGTTTATTTATTCCATTTGACCTTATTTTTTGAGTTTTGATTATATACGTCTATTAAACGTAAGCAGTGCTTATTTTAGACATTAATTTAATTCTAAAAGTTTTTTGAATAAAAATTTTTTTGAAATTAAAATTGTAGAAGATTAACAGATTTAATCTGTTTTGATATCCAAATTTTGTTATATTTCTGCTATCAAGTAAAAAGCCTTTTTCTATTTTATTTTATATATTGTATATGGCTTCTCCGTGAAAATGTTGAAAGAGGTCATCTATTGTCTTGCTAATCCTATCTTTTACCTCATTAACGATTGCTTCCAGCAGGGCTACTTTCCGGAAGAACTAATGATTGTGAGGGTAATACCGGTCCACAAAAATGGTAATCAAGAGCTATACGAGAACTATAGGCAAATATCTATCCTGCCAGTTGTCTCAAAAATCTATGAGAATCTCCTCAAAACTAGAATTGTCGCATTTCTGGAAAAAAATTCGTTGCTTGGCAGTTTCCAGCATGGTTTCAGAGAGGGAAAATCTACTACCACAGCTTTGGTCCACATTGTTCAGTACATCATGAAGGCATTGGATGATGCAGATGATGTGATGCTGACCTGCTTGGATCTAAGTCGAGCGTTTGATTGTGTCAACCATGAAAAGCTTCTGCATAAGTTGGAATACATTGGCATAAGAGGGCCAGTTTTGAATCTGTTGGAGTCGTTCCTTAAGGATAGGTACCAAATTGTAGATTTGGAAGGTAAAAGGTCCTCCAAGATTAAAATTACTGCGGGAATTCCCCAGGGATCTGTGCTCGGGCCTATTCTTTTCCTCCTATATATCGATGACCTGATATATAACGTTGGTGCTGATGATAAAACCCTCTTCGCTGACGATACAACATTTTCGAATAGAGCCAAGGGCAGAAATCTACTCCTAAATAAATCTCATGAAACAGTCAAAGATGCGATAGAATGGTTTAGTTCAAATGACATGAGAGTGAACGAAGAGAAAACTCAGAAGTTGATTGTGAGCACAAAACATCAAGAACCAAAAAGTATTTCTCTGCTTGGGGTTTGAATCAGCGGAAATTTAACTTGGCAGAAGCACATAAATGAATTGTGCTAAAGACTCTCAACAGCATTATTTTCAATAAGAAGAATAAAGAACTTGCTCACAGAAAAAAAAGCGTTACTTACATATCGCGCACATTTCCACAGCAGGATGAGCTACGGCATCATTTTATGGGGTTCATCTTCAGAGGCATTCTCCTGAAACAGAAAAAAACTTTAAGATTAGTAGCGGGAGTAAACAAGGACACTAGCTGTAGACCACTTTTTAAGAAATATGGAATACTTACTTTAACATGCTGTGTCTTATGTATGTGCACAAAAATCGGGATAATTTCCAGACACACTCAACGATTCATAACACCCGGTATAGGAACAACTTTGTTGCCCCAAGACATAGACTGTAGAGGACACAGAACACCCATATATTTAATGGAATGAAAATCTATAACCGACTTCCACAATCCCTAACAACACTGCATTCTACAACATTCAAGCAAAAAGTTAAAGCGATTCTAACTGAATGTGCATTTTATTCAATGGATGAGTTTATGAAGTACCAGTTCTAGTCATCTACTTGCTGTGTTTCATTTCTTATCTTGGTGTAATAGTTTGTTTTTTATTGATTGTTATAGGTTTTAAAGTTGAAATATTTTAGTATGACATATTTACAATTTTTTATTTTATGATGTACATTATCATATATTTCTTTGACAATCCCTGTAAAATTTTGAGGGTAACTAATAAATTTATTATTATTATTATATAATATATAATTATATTTTGGCTTCAATAAATCTCATTATGGAATGTCAATGAATTTAAATAACCTTAAAAATAACTTACACTGTTCTGTGATTTTGTTAGAACATAGATCAATCTTGAATTTTAAAATTGGTCTGTTTCGAAGCATCCATTCTTAGCACATGTTTGTTGTGATACAGTGGTAGTTTTTTGATTTTAATATTTGAAATATTATCTAGGACCGAAGAAGGGATTACTTAGAATTATATTTGTTTTTTGAAGATATATTGCAGGTTTTGAGAGATTTCTGAATTAACTTATTCGAATATTTAAATATATCGAATATTTCAAATAAATTATATTCCTTGAGAAGTCCTTAAGGTGTGTTCATGTTTTTAAAAGGCAATTGGTGTTCTTAAAGGTAAGATCAGAAACAAAATTTTGTCTCCTTTAAATATTTATGTATTAATTTCAATGACTTTATTATATCTGTTGGTTTATTTATTCCATTTAACATTATATATTGAGTTTTGATTATATACGTCTATTAAACGTAAGCGGTGCTTATTTTAGACATTAATTTAATTCTAAAAGATTTTTGAATAAAAATTTTTTTGAAATTAAAATTGTAGAAGATTAACAGATTTAATCTGTTTGGATATTCAAATTTTGATGATTGAAGTAAAACAACTTAATTTTCGCTAATTTATTTCATTTCACAACAATTGTTCCGTCATGACAACATGATTTCGTCAGGTGAGTATGGTAACTAATGGTTTATTTCCGAGCCTTCTTAAGACTGCGATAGTTGTTTCTATTTCAAAAAATAAAAGTGATGTTTATGCTATTTCTAACTACCGGCCTATATCTATACTGAGCGTTATTTCCAAGGTATTTAAGAATATTGTTCCTAAGAGAATTACTCATTTTTTGAGTGAATGCCGTGTCATTTCTGACTCTCAGCATGGATTTAGGTCTGGTCGTTCTAGAGACAATCACCTGTTCTAATACTTCGATAAAATCTGAAGAATTTATCAAGTTTTTAGATATATACATTGACGAATACCTTAGGTGGAGTCATCACATTGGCATACTGATAATAATTTAAATTCATCCTATTATGCAATATACTGAGTTTGAAATTGTTTTTCTACTGAATGTTTACTTTATTTGTTACTACTGTTTGATTTACAGTCATATATCATATAACATTTTACTGTGGGGTAATTCCACTAATGTGAATAGAATCTTTGTTGCTCGAAAGAGGGACCTGCGCTTGATCTTCGGTATTGACTGGAGGTCCTCATGCATTGTTGAAAATAAATTTTTAACGGTTTCATGAGTATATATTTTCAAGTTACTGGTCTTGATCAAACAGAATTTAGAAGCATTAGAGAAACTGTCTAGTCATCAATCTTATATAACGCAAAATGCAGAAATCCTGTCACTGCCTAAACATCGAACTACTAAATTCAAATATTCACCTACTTACCAAGGTATTAAAATATACAGCAAGTTACCAGAATGTTTTAAAACTATGAATCTTGTCTTGTTTAAGAGAGAAACTAGGTCTATGTTATGTGGAAGAGGACTTTATAGTCTGAATGAATACCTGAATGATCTATTGTAACTTAGTATTTATTTTTCTTTCGTTTTCAGATTTGAACATACTTTGTACTTTTTTATGTGTGTCTCACACATTTGAATGTCTTAGGAGATTAATAAAGCTTATTATTACAGTGCACAGAAGAAGAACCAACAAGTTCGAAACGTTCACATGTCTGTACTTATGCCCCAGTGATCAACAAAACTTCATCAGGCTTCTTTGAGTTTAGACTTGTTATACAGATGTAACGGGTTATCCATTTCACAGCCCTGTTTCAATGGCAAATCTCAAACAGAACTGTGATCCGAAGCCTAATATTAATTGAACGTTGGCCATTTAACGATATAGATCGTTTATCTACTTCTATATTATATACCAATAAAAAATTATTGAGCAAACACATTCTACATTTTTTAAACCATAAACGAAAAAAATTTTCATAACGAGCAACTCTATTTCTGATTTGATCATCATGTTCGTTGAAACTCACCACTATTAGATATTTTCTTTGTTGTATTGATAGAGCCAAGTTAAATAGTTTCCACATAATTCCACTTTCCTTATATACTTTTTCCGTTGGAAAGAACTAAGGTTTCCTAAAAATAATCTTCATGAACCATTTTTGTGTCACATCCAGTTCTTTTCTTCACAACAGCACCCCATCCTCTTATTTCATAATGTAGATGAGACTAGGCTGGTGTATATTGCTCAAACAGGTAGACCCTTTTAGAAAAGAATTCATTAACACGAGAGGAGTTATACGTCAGACATTTGAAAGAATTTGAACCTAATTTCAACAATAACTACGAAATTATTCATAATGAAATCAAAAGTACCAGGCTCACATTGTTGGGAGCAATAGGAATTAGTAAGTACAAAATTCTTAAAAATATTCCCGCTGAGCAAACAGATGTCGTCAGATATTCCTCGTTAAGTATTTCCGATAATTGACGCTTATATATTTTACAGTTATTTGTACCTCGCTTTTTACCTCAACTATAGCTATATGAGATGACAATTTATAATTTTTATAGTTAGTTGTAAATATAAACTTGTAGAAGCAACAGTGTTGGCGAAATAATTGTTGTCAATTAATGAATGGTGAAAAAAGTTTTCATTAATTTATTTAATTGAAATTTGTTAGTCAAATTTTTCTAGCGAAATAACGTTGTTTCAACCATGAATAAGTCATATTTTCCATCAATTTCTTTATTTCTATGGCCCCTTTATATTTTACAACATTTGAAAATTTCATATCTATCAAAATCTCAAACCTAGTTTTTCTGAGACATTCTCAATTAAATTCTTTTGAATTCAAATAGTTTTTTGTGGATTACTCTTTTTTTATAGTTAAAATTGAATATTAGACTTTATTCAGTATAAACTCAATGAATTCTTTTTGTATTTTTGAATAACACCTAATTTATTGTACATAAGTTGCCGAAAATTGTCTGGTTTAACATTTAACTGAGTTAACCAAAACACAAAGTTTTTTCTTTCCCTCGAATTAGGTATATTTTACTCGATTTCAAACACATGTTGTCCTCATTAGAAAATACTTTGTTTCTTGAACTTTCCAAATAAAAGAAATGAATAAATAGTATTACAGGCAATAGTTGGATAAATTTTTCGAAATCTACAAATTTAATCTGAAAAATCTCTTAAAAATTTCATAAAATCAAATTGAATAGACATATACAGAATTAAATCTATGATTGTTTCGGTCTTTACTTGACGGAAATTCATCTTGAAAATATGAATAAAAACAATATTCTAATTTCCGCTAATATTTTATTGACACTACGATCGTTACGTCATACCATGACTTCTTCAGGTGAGTATTACAAGATACTGAAGAAGTCATGGTATGACGTAACGATCGTAGTGTCAATAAAATATTAGCGGAAATTAGAATATTGTTTTTATTCATATTTTCATATACAGAATTATTTACACATAAGCTGGATGACCACGGTAAATTCTGCATGTTTTCTTTTGATTCTCTTTATTGGTTAACTGCCGCGCATATGTGTTGATAATTCTATATGTCCATATTTTTTTAGATTTAATTTGTAAAGAAAATTTGAATATCAAAACAAACTGAAATATGTTTATCTTCTACAATTTGAATTTCAAAAAATTTTTTATTCAAAAAACTTTTAGAATTAAATTAATGTCTAAAACAAGCACCGCTTACATTTAGTAGACGTATATAATCAAAACTCAATATATAATATCAAATGGAATAAATAAACCAACAGATATACGAAAGTCAATAAATATTTAAAGGAGACAAAATTTTGTTTCTGTTTTTACCTTTAAAAACACCAATTACCTTTTAAAAACATGAACACACTTAAAGGACTTCTCAAAGAATATAATTTATTTGAAATATTTAATATATTTAAATATTCGAATAAGTTAATTCAGAAATCTCTCAAAACATGCACTTTATCTTCAAAGAACAAATATAATTCTAAGCAATCCCTTCTTCGGTCCTAAATAATATTCCAAATATCAAAATCAAAAAACTAACCTATATCAACAACGCAGTTTTTTTAATATAAAATTTTTTGAAATTGAAATTGTAGAAGATAAACATATTTTAATTTGTTTTGATATTAAAATTTTGTTATATTTCTTCTATCAAGTAAAAGGCCTTTCTATTTTATTTTATATATAATATCTAATTATATTTTGGCTTCAATAAATCTCATTATAGAATGTCAATGAATTTAAATAAGCTTTAAAAATAACTCACACTGTTCTTTGATTTTGTTAGAACATAGATCAATCTTGAATTATAAAGTTGATCTGTGTTTCGAAACATTCATTTCTTTACACGTGGTGCGTTGTTGGTATAGGTTAGTTTTTTGATTTTGATATTTGGAATATTATTTAGGACCGAAGAAGGGATTGCTTAGAATTATATTTGTTCTTTGAAGATAAAGTGCATGTTTTGAGAGATTTCTGAATTAACTTATTCGAATATTTAAATATATTAAATATTTCAAATAAATTATATTCTTTGAGAAGTCCTTTAAGTGTGTTCATGTTTTTAAAAGGCATTTGGTGTTCTTAAAGGTAAGACCAGAAACAAAATTTTGTCTCCTTTAAATATTTCTTATTAATTTTAATGACTTTCGCATATCTGTTGGTTTATTTATTCCATTTGACATTATATATTGAGTTTTGATTATATACGTCTATTTAATGTAAGCGGTGCTTGTTTTAGACATTAATTTAATTCTAAAAGTTTTTTGAATAAAAAATTTTTTGAAATTAAAATTGTAGAAGATAAACATATTTTAATTTGTTTTGATATTCAAATTTTGTATTATTTCTTCTATCAAGTAAAAGGCCTTTCTATTTTAATTTGTAAAGGTTCCAGAGAATTGATTCAGTAATTATTATTCTTCAATATTTCTAAAATCCACCTTTCGAAGATATTTCCAATTTATATTTGTTTAAGATAAAAAGACAATACTAACTCAAACACCCTGATCCAGCTCTGCAGTTACATGCGCTCCTAATTTTACGTTACTGTGTTACTATCGCTGTAGAAATGTGGCCAGTTCCGGGTTCCCATCTGAAATTCGACTGCCTAGATGGCTGTCCTTTTGTATTTTTCCACGTTCATGCCAGAGCGCCTATTATTTTCTCCAAATGTCTGTAATTTGCGTATTTTAAGCCGAAATTAGTCTCAAGCGAACAAATTGAACCTTGAAGATGAAATATTAGTGGTGAAATTCTCTCCGTCCGGCAAGCCATTTGTTTGCACGATAACTTTCGAAAGGAATAATATCCTATTTAATAATATTAATAATAATAATTTATTCATTCATAGAATACAATTTAGAAATATTGAATGAAAGATCCATTGGTGAAACTGTGGAAAGGAACTTGAAGCAGAAAATCTGATATCAAAGCAAGCCTCAAAAATAGCGAATTATATAAAAAACATCAAAATATAATTCGTAAAAGAATGAAAAGGAACAAAATGAATCAAGTATCATGCAATTCCGACGAAATAAACAATAAAAAGCTATAGTATACTAATGTAATATATATATATATATATATATATATATATATATAATATAAATAAAAATATAAACAATAAATACCTGTAGTAGAAAAATGAAATATATATATATACATATATATATATATATATATATATATATTTTTCCATGAATGAATCGGAGACAAGACCTCTGCACTCTCCCTGTTCTATAACAGTTCACTCTCTCTATTCTATAACAATCCACTCTCACTATTCTATAACAGTCCATTCTCTATTCAATAACAGTTCACTCTCTCTGTTCTTTAACAGTCCATTCTCTCTATTCTATAACTGTCAAACAATGTCTATAAATTGCATCATAATAATTCAAATAACTCAAAAACAAAGAATCCATGAGAAGGTTCTTAAGTTTGGTCGAGAGAGTGTACTTATGACGATAAAGCATGTTCAAACTTGCATAAACTTTTCGAGCACATGGCTTAACATACCTACTGATTCGTAGTTCCCTATTTACAAGGACACCCAAATTAAAACACTCCTCAACGCATTCAAGCTTCTCACTATTTAAGAGAATCTGCAAGTAGTCAATCACATCAATCCTGTTTACATTTTTATTTAAGGCAAAACTGTATTAGACTTTCCACTCTGAATACCCATCTCACACAATTTCTTCCACAAAATTCAATTTTAAAACTCAGGAGCGTTGACGAAATACTGTAAATAACTTTTTCTCTCTAGAAATGGCATCAGCGTCCTGATTCTTAATTTTCTTATAGTTCACTCGGTTTTCTTGCATTCTAGAAGCATTGAATTCACAGAACATTCTATCCTTCAGCTTAATCATAGCGCGAATGGTGGAAGTGAACCAAAGATTGCTTTCAGCTGCAATTTTCATAGTTTTCATGGGTGAAATCATCAAGTGGTCCGAAAAGAAATTTGGTAAATAATGACACCTTGAAATCTAAGCTATTCAAATTAAAAAAGATTTTCAAAAGGAGTTAGAGAAGGACATGTTTAGTAATTCTTCTTTCAAAATCTATATGTTAAAGCTTGCTTCTTCTCAGAAACAAAGATCAGCAAAAAACACGATACTGATCGGAGAGATTGTCCATCGTCTCAACTCCTGCCAAACAGTTTTCCTCATTATATGAAACTAGAATAACATCAATGAAGCTTGAGGATCCTGCAGAAATTCGAGTTGCATCATTTATAATTGATTTCAGATCATAACAATTTATACCTTGATGACATGTGGCTGTTCTAGAATCACTCGTGTTTCAAAACTTTATTTTTAAGACTCCTCCAAACACAACTGCATGTCCAAGGTTTACAAAAATCGGTCAAAAAGTTCAATATACCGCTACTGCATGGCCTACATAGAGTACTGAGGATCAAAAACTTTCCAGCAATTCTAATTGATCAATAAAAAAATTAACTTAACTCTTATGGTCCATATTTCCTTTCTTGTAGGAATTGTAGGGTAACAATTCACTTGTATCTTATTTTGGGTAAATAAACAAATGTCGATAGATCTCCTTTATTCAATATCTAGAGGGTGCAGCAGATTATCCTGCGTATATATTAAGGGATGATAGTACTCTCCAAAATAAGAAGAATATGTCAATATAGCCACGGCCAAAAATGCACCATTTTTGCGCGCTTGTGCCAGAGAACCGCGTGCTATCGACGTTTACATTGTCTACCGTTCATTTCTAAATTAAAAAATGTCCCCCTCCTTATAAAAAATGACCTATCTCTGCGTTCTCTGGAAAAACTTGTACTTACGGAAACATTTCGCTGTACGGTTTCATATGAGCCTGTCTGTGATTCAGTATTAGAATTAAAAAATGCTCTAGATTTTCTTCTGCTTTCTTTACTCCTTCTTTAATAAGCATAGGTAGATATATTTATGCAAATGGTGGAAAATACAAGAAATCAATAAGTTTCATTCATGAAGAGGAAATTCAAATATTGAATCCGAATTCTAATAGGAAGCTTCAAAAGTAGTAAGGGAGCAAAATTAATACGTGACCCAACAAATCCTGAGTTGAAGAGGCTTTCGAATAATAGAGGTAGGTACGTGAAATC